>CM063507.1:88501149-88593837 GCA_032207245.1 Pardosa pseudoannulata | reverse complement strand
ATCTTTTAAGAGTCCCCACAGAATAATATCGTAGTTTTGATTTTACCAGACTGCAACGCCATCTGTTGTGGAATATTGTAACTCATTTTGAAAGTTTGTCTGCCTGAAAATTGACTATTGTCTCAAGCCTATTGTGATAAACTGTGAATTTCTATCACTGTCCGTTTAGTTTTTATTGATTTTTCAAATATACAGGTCATTTTTGAAACACCCTGTATATATATGTATGTATACAAAGTAATGAATAAACTACGCCCGTAATACGTTGGTGTGACGTTAGTCCACTAAGGTAGAAGGCCAAAACAAGTCAAAGGCCATTTCAATATCTACAATATTGCCTCATTAAAAAAGAATTGTACTTATAAAAATGGGAAATAATACAGTTTTCCCATCAAAATTTATCTTATACTGCCACTAAATATTAATGATTAAAGCCTAAATGGTCAGTTCAAATCAAATCATCCTTTCTTTGGTTTCGAATAGACAGTTTATAGGATTGAATAAATAAAAAAAACAGAAAGTTAAAACGACTTAAAAATCCACTGGCGTGCGGTAGGTGTTCATGCAGGGTGTGCAGAGAGCAACAACAACAACAATAATAAAACCATAAAAATGTACATTAAACACTTCTTTAACGTTTATTATTCATTTGTACACAAAATCCATATGTCTATCCGTATTACTAATAAAATAACGAAAAACTTATATTTCCAAGAAAAACTTATATTTTCAGCAAACGTAGCCCCACACGGCGCCCGCAGCGGCGGTGCCTCATCAGGATGCTCATTGGTGCCGTCAAACCGAAAGTCCAGTCCACGTGCAGAAGATTTCGCTGCACGCTGGCGCAATAGAACGAACTGTTTCTCGTTCGGTCAGTGGATTAAATTATATTTATTAATTGTTTTTAACATTTGGAAATCATATATTCTGCGAAAAACATCTCGACAATTTTTAAAAACAAAACCAGAGATATGGTGTTACAGATATAACTTATATACTGTCTGTAAAACACAATGAATGGTAAAATTGGGACTGTTCTGTTAGAATTTGTTTCTTTTTTGTCTAACAAAACAAAATTGTTTTTCATCTAATTATTTCAATAAATAGAATACATCACCGAAATTACTTTACCACACTAAAACATTTCCCTTTATATTGATGAAATATTTCTTTTATATTTCCACGAAAACAAAATCTTACGATATATAAATTTAAACATGAACCGTCTGAAAAATCGTATGACCAGTTAATCAGTTAAAAAACCAAAATCGCTTCAGCACGTAAGTCCCCGCTCTAATACAACACTTAATAAACCGCACCTTCGGATGATTCTGAATGCCAAGTGCAGGAAAAATAGCCGCACTTGCCTCAGTGCCATAGTATGCTGTTCATCTCCAGTAGCCCATACATATAAAGCGTGATTTTCTATTAGTGCGCAGTGCGTACACAATAAAAATTTCTTATGTCCGTTTGCTTTTGAACTCGCTACGTGGTGCAGCACCTAGTACCGCACGCACAGCGAGAATACAAGCAAGCAAATCAACGTAATATTTGAATATATTATAAATAATATTTATTATATACCATATAAAGATAGGTAGACGTAGGTGCAGAAAATTATTGTCCCTCATAATTTTGCCAGGGTGTGCAGTGCACACCTTGCACATATGGACCGCATGCCACTGGTTAAATCATACTTTAATATTACTCTTCATTCAGCAGTCAATATAATAAAATAGAAATTTAGATTCCTAAACATCTAAAGCATCCATGAAGATAGCATGAAATTCTTTTATTTTGAGCAGATATACAGCACATAATGCTTGTACAAGCGAAATGATTTGACAGAAATATTATCGGAGACATCAAACGAATGAGAATGAAATACGCTTTTTGCCCGACAACGATCCAGTATAGTAGACGACATTGTGACCTGCTGCGAGGCGTTTCGCGCAATCGCTCTTCCTTGTATTTTTCATTCAATTTATCACAAACTTCTTATAGTTGGCAACATCTTCGTTTGATATCTGTTTACGGTATCTCAAATTTCTGTGATGAGTTAGATTACCAGGAAGTGTCAGTGCCTGCAGGATATTTGTCCGTTCCTCAAAATGATTAACACAGGGTAAATTTTTCTGTTATGTTGTTTTTAATTACGCCTAATATAATACAACTGCATAACAGAATTTCGCATTTACATAATTTACCGGTTAGTTTTAATTAATTCATTAATTCGAGACTTATCAGTGTGCCCCGTGTATAAAATTGAACGCCCTCAGTAAGATAACGTTAAGAATGTACTCATGGAATATTTCCAGTTAATTTATTTGGTAACATTTATACACATCAACTACTTAAGGGCTATCTGGAAAGTGTAGTTTCTTAACCTATAGCTGGTATTTGTATGAGATTAAAGCGCATTTATTTTTGCACTATCAGATTTATACAAAAAGGAAATTTTCAAAGCTATTAATAATTAGCATGGCTCCACTTTATGAATAATTTTTCAACAACATAATAGAAGGGTTTGATAAAAAAAAATAAAGTACTTTGAATAATTTTTTTTATTGTAAACATTTGATATGCATACATACACACACCATATCTGTGTATATACATATAATATATATGTATATTAATATATGTATGCGTGTGTGCGTACATTTATGTATGTATACATATGTATATTAATATTGTGTATACATGTATGTATAAATGTATATTAATATATATATATATGTGTGTGTACGTATATGTATATATATATATATGTATATGTAATCCAGCAAAGTAATTGTCAGTCACAATAATTATGTAGCCCTCTATTGTTTTTACTTGCCTGGGCTACTGGACAAGGAGAAGCTTAATCAGCTAGCAGTAAGATGCTGTCAGATCACATTAAAGAGAACAGCGCACAAGTCCAAGTCTAATTGAGATTTTAATTAAGAGCTTCTAGAAAAAGACATCTTCCCTTGTCAACAGCAGACAAGAGATACACAAAAACACATGCTGGAACAGAGTTTTACCCCATAGCGACCCAAAGACGAAATATTTCCCAGAAAAACCGAAACTTAGTCAGGATATTTAACTGTTAAATTAGGGGGAAAATGGAGCCATTTGTCGGTGGCAGCTGGGAAATGCAGTGAGTGGACAGAAAATTGGCATCTATTGCATAGAATGCTTTGGGAAATGGGTTGGAAGAATTTTAAGTCGAGGACATTCCTTTAAGAAATTTTGTGGCTGGGAAAATAGATTATAAGGAATTGTAATGGGAGAGAGGAGCTTTGTAAAGATAGATTAAAGTGAAATAATTTTGATATACATATATATGTGTATGAGTATATATATATGCATGTGTATGTGTATTTATATATGTATTTTTATATATATACATGCATGTATATACTTATGTACATATATATGCATGGATACATATACACATATATGTACTTAAATTATATCTATACACACTTTTGAGTAATGTTAATGTACTATTACACACATAATGACTTTTGAGCCCCAGGTCTACATTCGTCGCCTCACAAAATGGCCAGCTGGTCACCAACTAGACAATTTAGCAACCACAAATTATTCCACTACAATCATAGCTTTTTTTCTGCCCACAAAGTTAATGCTACCCTTACTAATTCCAGTACCACTTCAATAGATCATCCAGTCTTATTCCAAATTCTCTTTTCCTGATTGCAATGATTCACGGTTCACATGCTCAGGACAACTGTTGTGTAACAGCAGGGTTCCCACGGTCCTTAAAAGTCTTTAAGAACGCCTTAATTTTAGCTTTCACTTTTAAGGGCCCTTAAAACTACTTAATTTGTGTCAAAGGTCTTTAAAATCTCTTTAATCTCTTTAAATAAATTGGAATGCAATCAATTTCTTCCATGGAAAGATATAAAAGAAAAAGTAGCTGAGATACAGAACTTGAGCAAAAAAATTTCTGATACAAAAAAAGAAATCTGTTGAAATTTCAAAATGAAATTATTTGTGTATGGGAATTTGCACCATTGGAAATTTCTTTGTAAATAGTAAATAAATATTTCTTCAAGTTCATAACATTCTTTTATATTTTCTAGCTAAAAGTGCAGTATTAATAGTAAAGAAAATCCTCAAATACATATAGGTTGTCAGTATATCACTGTAGAAATTCAAAATTCCTTTCCTTGATATCCTTAAAAAATGATGAAAATACTTTTAGCTTATTAGTATTTTTTATGGTCACGAGCTAGAAAACTTATTTGACAAATAATCTTTCATATATTGAAAAGATTTAAAGTGTCAAGTCAGCTGTCCTTTTCTAATAGCTGACAGTTAAGCAGATTTTAATTAAATGAAGCATGGAGGGGGGGGGGGTTAGATATTTCAGTTACTTATGGAAGTTTCATTTTCTTTTGATTGAATGTAATAGAAAAGTCTAAAACTTTCTTCTTTTGCAGGCAACATCAGGTATAATCAGCCAATATATACAAACATATATATATACAATATATACAAACATATATATATATATATATATATATATGTCATTTTTAAACCCTCAGAAATTACTGTTTATAATATTGTATTTTATTCACAACTTATTTTAAGTTTGATCACTCAAAAAATTTAGATGTACATTTTTCAAAATTAGTTTTTGTCAAATAGATTTACCTTATATTAATTTTTATACATTTTTATGAAATATTATAGGGCATTTCTTGAACATGCCTTGTCTTGTTTATAATCATTAAAATAGGTTCCTCGGGAAATAAGGTTTATGTTGTTATGTTGTGTATTTCAAGTAGGTCCTTATAAAAAGTGACATTGGTCCTTAGAATGCCCTTAATTTTTCTTCTGAGAAAAGAGTGGAATTCCTGAACAGATACTTTTGCAGGAACTTGTTGGAGTGGTTGAGTTCTTTCAATCTGCTGACCACTACTGGGATATGCTGGGGGAACCATAAAGTCAAATGGACTCGGTACAGTGCATAAATGAATATATATGCATGTGTGTAGTGTTTCCCCCTTGACCAAAAACAGGGCAGGGTGGTCCTGGATAAAAGGACACTGTCAGAACAAAAAAGGCAGGATGTTCCTGGGTATGAAAGTACCTGTCAGAACAAAACTGTCATTTTTTAAAGGAAAACATTTTTTTTTTAAATTTTCCCGATTACTATAGGTTTAAAAAAGTTTAACTATTATTTTGCAATTGTTTGAAGTTCATTTTATTAAATATGTATTAAATTTTTAAGAATTATTTTTTACTTAATACCTATTTAATAAAATCAAATAATTAAAGCTTAAAATAATTAAAACTGGCTTGTAAGTCATGCAAAATTCATGCCAATCAGAAAGAGATATGGCACATTAACCCCTTCCAGGTTCATTTTATTTCGGGATTATGGGTTAAACATTGTCAATTTTTTATGCTTATTTTCATACCTACATAGCTTTTTAAACATAATAGCATCATTTGCATACAAAATTTCCTAAATATTAATGTAAAAAAATCAGTTTAAATAAATGAGTACTTTACCCGTATAGTTAGCTTTCTGTGCATCAGAAATCTTTAGACTTTGGAGTTAATTCACACTAACCATAAATATTAAGCTTAGAATACCTAGCTTTTATCTTGAATTAAATTTTATTTATATCCTTTCACTTTACATAAACGATTGTGAAATTATTAATCAATTTAATTGTGTATGATATAGTCGGAAACACGATACTGCACAGAGTCCAACATCGCAATCTGGACAGTATAACCTTGTCTCTCTCCTTACCGTCTTCCCTCTGCTGTCTCTCTTTAAGCAGCAAATAATCTAGTAGCCAGAAAAAGTAAACAAAAGCATTCGAAACCATAAAAAGCACATTTGAGATAATTCGGGAAAGACTGATTGCACAGTGTGAAATTTCACAGTGCCCGAGCTACACTCTAGGATGATACATTTCGCCTGCCCCAGTTCAGCTCAGGAAAAACAGGGAAGGGGTTAAAGGGGCAGGAAGCATTGAAGGATGTAAAAAAGAGACAGTATGTTGAAGGCTGAAGAAAAAGGGGCAGGACACAGTACCCTGCTGAAAATGCCTAGGGGAAACACTATGTGTATATCTATAATATAAACACATACCATAGTGAATCTTCACCTAATTTTTAGATTTTTCCTTTATTCCAAAAAAGTTACAAGATTTAATTTTTTTAACAATGCCCTATGCATAAAGTATGCATAGAGCATTGAAATATAAATAATATATTAAGGTGGCATCTTATGCCAATCAGAAAGAGATATGGCACATTAACCCCTTCCAGGTTCATTTTATTTCGGGATTATGGGTTAAACATTGTCAATTTTTTATGCTTATTTTCATACCTACATAGCTTTTTAAACATAATAGCATCATTTGCATACAAAATTTCCTAAATATTAATGTAAAAAAATCAGTTTAAATAAATGAGTAATTTACCCGTATAGTTGGCTTTCTGTGCATCAGAAATCTTTAGACTTTGGAGTTAATTCACACTAACTATAAATATAAAGCTTAGAATACCTAGCTTTTATCTTGAATTAAATTTTATTTATATCCTTTCCATTTGCATAACTGATTATGAAATTATTAATCAAAATTTGATTGTGTGTGATACAATCAAAAACACGGTACTGCACAGAGTCCAACATAACAATCTGGACAGCAGAATCTTGTTTCTCTCCTTACCTTCTTCCCTGTGTTGTGTCTCTTTGAGCAGCAAATTATCTAGTAGCCAGAAAAGTAAACAAAAGCATTCGAAACCATAAAAAGCACACGTGAGATAATTGGGGAAAGACTGATTGCACAGTGTAAAATTTCACAGTGCCCGAGTTACACTCGGGATGAGCCCACATGATACGTTTTGCCTGCCCGAGTTCAACTCGGGAAATACCAGAAAGGGGTTAAAGGGGTAGGGAGCATTGAAGGATTTAAAAAAGAGACAGTATGTTGAAAGCTGAAGAAAAAGGGACAGGACACAGTGCCCTCCTGAAAATGCCTAGGGGAAACAATATGTTTATATCTATAATATAAACACATACTATAGTGAATCTTCACCTAATTTTTAGATTTTTCCTTTATTTCAAAATAGTTAAGATTTAATTTTTTTTTTACAATGCCCTATGCATAAAGTATGCATAGAGCATTGAAATATAAATAATATATTAAGGTGGCATCTTAGACTTTAGCCCAATTTTCATAAATATTGACTTAAAAATAACTTTTTTTTTATAACTTTCTTAATTTTCTGCAGGAAACTTGCTGGAAAAACTCTCTTTGTTACTGGTGCTAGTAGAGGAATTGGAAAAGCTATTGCTTTAAAAGCAGCCCGAGATGGAGCAAATGTCGTCATCGCAGCTAAAACTGCAGAACCACATCCTAAACTTCCTGGTACAATATACAGTGCTGCAGAAGAAAGTATGGTTATACATTTCTTAACCCTTTTTTTAATAGATTTTTAGTAATTTTAAATTAAAAATTTTGACAATATCTTCTTAAAATTGATTCTCGAGATAAGTGATATTTAAATTCAAGTAGGTTTCATATTTTAATCCTTTTGTGAGCCTTGGAAAGATTACTTCCAGGGATCCCATGGTCCTTAAAAGTCCTTAAGAACCCCCTTATTTTAGTTTTCATTTTTAAGGGCCCTTAAAACTACTTAATTTTTATCAAAGGTCCTTAAAAACGCCTTAATTTTAAAATTAGAACGTGATCAGTTTCTCCGTCGACGCGATCTGCTATTGTCACTTGATTTCCTATCAGTTTTTGCTATACTCTCTGAACTTTCAGATTTTAAAAGTTCGGAGTTAAACTTGCCCAAAACTGGTTTTAAGAACACTCATACAGGTGATAAGCACTGGTCAAATAATATATATACTAAGAATATATAAAATATTTGTTAATGTTCATAAGATTCTTTTACATTTTCTAACCAATAGTACAGTATTAATAATAAAGAAAATCCTCAAATACATATATGTTGTCAGTGTATTACTGTAGCAATTCAAGATTTCTTTCGTTGATATCCTTAAAAATTTATGAAAATACTTTTATTAGTACTTTTTATGGTCACAAGCTAAAAATTTATGAAAAATAATCTTTTGCATACTGAAAGGGTTTATGAAGTCAGCTGCCCTTTCCCAATAGCTAACAGTCATGCAGATTTTAATTGAACGAAACATGGAGGGTGAGGGGGTTTGTAGATATTGTGTTACTTATGGAAGTTTAACTTTCCTTGCATTGAATGTAATAGAAAAGTCTAAAACTTTCTTCTTTCCCAGAGAACGTTGGGTATAATCAGCTGGTATATAAATACATATATATATCAGTCATTTTTAAACCCTCAGAAAGTACTGTTTATAATATTGTATTTTATTCGCAATTTATTTTTAGTTTAATCACTCAAAAAACTTTAGATGTACATTTTTCAAAATTAGTTTTTGTCAAATAGATTTATCTTATATTAATTTTTAGGTATTTTTAACAACTTAGTTCTGAAATATTGTAGGGAATTTATTGAACATGTCTTGTGTGGTTCATAATCGTTATAATATATTCCTCAGGAAATAGGGTTTATGTCATTATGGTGTGTATTTCAATGTTTTCAAGCCTCTGATTAGGTTTCCTCCTTGTATATTTTATATATATATTCATTGAACTCTGACAATCTTTTCTTGATTTATTTTTCTTCAAAAAGATTACTGTGTAGAAAATTACTCATAACCTGTTAATTACTGGGATAGCCACTTTTTCATTATCATAGGTATTTAGACTTGCATTTAAGGTTGGAAAAAAAAATCAGGATTCAGGATTTAAAAAAAAAAAATCAGATTTATTTGATTTAAGTGATTTTTTTTTTAAATCAGATTTCTTTGATTTTCTTCTGAGTACTAATTTTAATTGTAATTTTTATGTTTTTTGCAATATACATAGAACAGTTTGTTATAAGAAGTAACATCTTATCTATTTTGTATATTCTACACGCAGATTACCTAAAAATTAAATATATAAATTTTAATCATTATTTTGTCATTGGATAGAGCAAACTAAATATGATGTCAATTTAAAGAACAAATTAAATATTCTTTGAATGCTAGCTATTTATTAAAAAAAACAAATCCCAATTATTTCAATATTTTTTAAGCACCGAATGATGGATTTAATTGTTTCAATAAAAACACTCGCTTTGATGCTTTATCCACTCCTAATGGGTTACGAAGGCTAGAACGAACAATACCAAAAGAAGAAAACTGTCTTTCCATTCCGGCAGACGAAGCCACGGCTGTCGTTATTGGGTAGACAAACTGGATTTCAAGTTCTGTCATACTCTCTTTACCTCCCATGACATAAAATGAATTCCACCAGTCCTAATCAATCGTACTACCCCTACTCCATACTTTCTGATAACAACCCCTCCATTCTTGGAAAGCACATGCTATCTATTGACACTTATTGGTATTACTGTGCTGATGGATTCCTAATTCTCCTGTTTTTGGAATATAGGTTTGAAAAGAAGTGAAAAAAAATTATTTAAATCAATGATTGTTTAAAAAAATCAACTGATTTAAATCATGCCAACCCTGCTTGCATTAGTAACTATTTCCTTGATTTACAGAAAAGATTTAGCTGTTCCTATTAAAAGATAAGTTTTTCAATTGTTAATGAACATGTTATAATCAAACTATACAAGTAAAATCATCAGTATTGTAGTAAAAACATTATAAATAATTAGTTTGATACATTTTCTTTTTCAGTTGAAAAAGCAGGAGGTAAATGCCTGCCTTGTGTAGTGGATATCAGAAGTGAGGAAGATGTTCAAAATGCTGTTAAATCGGCAGTGGATAAATTTGGTGGTATCGATATACTTGTAAATAATGCTAGTGCCATTAGCCTTACATCGACTGTTGAAACTGCCATGAAACGCTACGATTTGATGAATGGAGTAAATGCAAGGGGAACATTTTTAGTGTAAGATAATTATTTTCATTTCTTTAACTTGAATGAATGATCTTTTATCTCAATGAATTAAATCTAGTAAGATTTATTGGGTTATATATTTGATTAGTGCATAAATAATATCAAATACACATTTATAAAGAATGTAAAATGTATGCAGGTCTGATAAAAAGTTTTATATTTTAAAATATGTTATTGAATGGCTCTTTCATTTATCTTTAGATCTAAGTATTGTATTCCCCATTTGAAAAATTCTTCCAATGCTCACATTCTCAATATTAGTCCTCCATTGCTTATGGAATCTCGTTGGTTTAAAAGTCACGTAGGTAAGTACAAACTTTTAGAAATTTTTAATGAAGTTTTGTGATGAAATAGTAGCTATACTACTTCATAAGAATTTACTACTGCTAATAAAACACTACAACATTTAATTTATTAAATCCTCCATTTATAATCTACAGTTTATTTTGACATTTAAGAGACCCCCAAAATGTCATATACACTTTACAATATAGCCTTAATTTATTATTGTCAATTAACATTGTTAAAATAATTTAAATTTCAGAGATTATGTTTGTAACTGTTCAGAATTGTCTTTAAGCAGTAGGTTCCAATCCAGGGGTGGACTAAGGCTAAATCCGGCCACAGGCAACATTGTAATTCTTGGCCTATTTTTCAGTCATGACACGTACTTTGCATTTGGTTTTAAAGCATAAAGTATGGAGTTCTATTTAATTATCGGATTCCAAGAAAAAAAGGGAAAAAAATAATACACCTGTATAAAAATTTAATAAACATATTTTATTAAAACAAATAATAATACTTAAACAAATATACCCAGATTAATGAGTTACACTACCTTTTTCTCCCTTTTAATTTTGCCAACTAGTCCATTCGTTTGTCCTAATTAATAGAATTATTTAATAACTCTTTTTCTATATAAAATAATGATACACTATTTCATTTTTGTTGGCCTAACGTGGACCTTAAAACTTTTTTTATTCTGGCCATGACCAAGAACGGTCTTTGGCCGCTTGCATTGCTTATTGGGAGGGTTCCATAAATTCTCAGAATTATGTTTAAATGAGGGAATGTTGCAATAGTATTATTTTCCTGAATAAATGACCTCACGGTTACAGGCGAAATATTTTCTTTACTGTATCTTAAATTGTAAGACTTCATTTTTCGGTTCTGCTCGGTTTAAATCTTGTTCATCACATTTTAATTCCTCTATTGAAGAGTCACTAACGTCACTATCACAAAAAATTATTTTGAATTTATTGTTAATAATTTTGCATCCCTCAGATCTTTTTTTAATATTGCTAATTAAACAATTGCATACAGCAAAACAAAATATTAACTTTAAAATGTTCTTTGCCACTGAATCTTATTTTGTGTTCTGGAATTTCTTCATGAAATAGTTTTCGTATTTTCTGCCATTTTTTACCATTAGTATATTCAAAATCATCTCTAACAGTTTGGGTTTCTCTACCGTTCAGGAAGCACCAATTTTTTAACAGCTATGTTTGACCTTTTAAACACGTACATAATAAAGTCTCGATAAGTGCGAGGCTCGATCGTATCGCCGACGCACGTGGGGCGTGGATGCATAATCACGGGAACACTCGCCCACACATATTGACTTCATCAATCAACGATTTGGCATCATTGGGATACGTTTCAGCAATAATTATGAATATCACATTTTTCGGTTAAATAAAAATTAAAAACCTAATTTTTGGGCCCAAAAAATGATGGGCTGTAGGCACGTACCTAGGTTGCCTAGGCCTTAGTCCGTCCCTGTTCTAGTCTCATTCACCTTTGTGTAGCAAAATCATATAAATTAGCGTTCTTAATCAAACTAAAATCTTAACAGGTATGTTATTATGAAACTTATCAGTTATATATCTTCCAAAAGGTAATATGAATGTAGTAATGTAATATTATAATGTAAAATTTTTGACAAGCTGCTCAAAACTGTATTTCAGTCACTTTCAAGAAGCTTTGGATTTATAAATATTACAGTACATTTCTTGAATAAAAATATTTCTTAATAAAAATATTTCATTGCATATCCTCTTGATTTAAATGAAAATTGTTCCCTGAAAATGATTTCTACATGTTGTTATTAAATATAAAGCGTTTAATTTGATAATATTTCTATATATATATATTTTGTTTTCAGCCTACACGATGGCCAAGTATGGCATGTCGATGTGTGTTCTGGGTATGGCAGAGGAGTTAAAAAGTGACAACATTGCAGTGAATGCTTTGTGGCCTAAAACTGGTATGCTATTATGCCTATTTTATTTTCCTTAATCTCTACATATTTTATGCAATTTAATCTGAATATCTTGAAGAATTAAAAGATTATAATTAAGCCTGTTTTTGTAGAACCTTGTGAATAGTACTGAATAATAGTTTTTATTTTAAATTAGAATTCTTAAAATCACCCATGGGTATTTCCTTGGTCCCAGACCAAAATCTACTCGATAATATACCCTACTTTTGATGAACTTGAAAGAGTGAAGAAACATGAAAAAATGCTTTATAAAAGCATAAATATGCACTTGCTTAATTAACCAGAAACACTTAAAATTAGACATTCATATTTATAGGTTATTAATCCCTCAACTGCTCACCTACCCAGCCGCTCCAGATTATAAAAAAAATTAGCCATAATGAACTACTACAAGGTCCCCACGGTCCTTAAGAACTCCTTAATTTTAGCTTTCATTTTTAAGGACTCTTAAAACTACTTAATTTTCGTCAAAGGTCCTTAAAAACTCCTTAATTTTTAAATTGGAACTTGATCAATTCATACGTTGTTACGTGATTTCCTATCAGTTTTCTCCGCACTCTCCAAACTTTCTAGTTTTAAAGTTTGCAAAGTTAAACTTGCTCAAAACCAGATCTAAGAACGCCAATACAGATAAGTACTGGTCAAAGAGTATATAAAATATTTGTTCAAGTTCATAACATTCTTTTACATTTTCTAGCCAAAAGGACAGTATTAATAATAAAGAAAATCCTCAAATACATGTTTTCATTGTATTTCTGTAGTAATTCAAAATTCTTTTCCTTGATATCCTTAAAAAAATGATGAAAATACTTTTAGTTAGTACTTTTTGTGGTCACAAGCTAGAAAACTTTTTTGAATAATAAATCTTTTGAATACTGAAAAGATTTATAAAGTCAGCTGCATTTTCCTAATAGCTAACATTCATGCAGAGTTTAAACGAAGTATGGAGGGGGGGTAATAGATATTTTAGTTACTTATGGAAGTTTAATTTTCTTTGCCTTGAATGTAATAGAAAAGTCTAGAACTTTCTACTTTCCCAGGCAATGTCAGGTATAATCAGCTAGTATATGCATGCCCGCACACACATACATATATATATGTCATTTTTAAACCCTCAGAAAGTACTGTTTATAATGTAATTTATTCACAATTTATTCTTAGTTTGATCATTCAATAAACTTTAGATGTACACTTTTCAAAATGTTTTTGTCAAACAGGTTTATTTTATAGTAATATTTAGGAATTTTTAAAACTTAGTTCTGAAATATTGTAGGGCATTTATAGAACGTGCCTTGTCTAGTTCATAATTAAAATATGTTCCTTAGGAAATAGGGTTTATGCTGTTATGTCGTGTATTTCATGTAGATCCTTATAAAAAGTTACTTTGGTCCTTAGAAAGTCCTTAAAAAGTCCTTAATTTTTGTTCTGGAAAGAGTGAGAACCCTGTACTAGAGAATGTGACAGATAATTGTAACGAGATTAGAATTATATTATTATTAATAGTATATTGAGAGTTGTATTGGTTATTATATAATTTCTCATTATAGTCTACTAAATTAAATGTTTCTTAATCTTGTTATATTTCCTGCTTATTTTATTTGTAGTAATGGTATGTGTTTATTTTGATGTTACTACAATTTATAAATTTAGGTATAAATCAGAAAACAATACTTAAAGTCCTGGAAAATAGTACAGGGAATTCTTAAACTTTGATTTTTGAGGCATGCTGTCATTTAACTCAGTTTTGTAATCCATTTTGTTTTCTAATTCATAGTTATTTCTCGTGTAGTTATCTTATCGAAGGTCATTTTTGTTCTTTTTAGCTATTGCAACTGCAGCTATGGAAATGCTTGGTGGCAAAGATAGCACCAAAAACTGCCGTAAACCTGATATTATGGCTGACGCAGCGTATGCCATATTTCTTGGCAGATCGACTGGGAATTTTTACATTGATGAGCTGTTGTTAAAAGACCAAGGGGTGACAGATTTGGATCAGTATGCTGTTGATCCAAGTAAGTGATTTCTAAATACATTTCTTAACTCTACGTAGCTCAGTGATGCATATATGAAGTAAGTTTCACCTTATGTGGGAGATAACTAAAATAATAATTCAAAAAAATTCTTAAACTACTCTTGAAAGGGAAAAATTGCCTACTTAGTGATTGAGTGTCAATGGTAACTCATAGGAGAACTTCACTGGTTTCAGCAAAATGTATAGAGTGATTGCATGCAACGTCATGTGGGACGTCAATGTTGTCTGCTTGATCATCGTCGAGCAAAAAGGCATATTTCATTCCTATTCCTTTGCATTTTTATTCTAAAATAAATTATTATTAATTAGGTGTTATTACTTTAATCTGTAATACTAATATTAGTCTGTTATTAATGACTGTGAGTAGAAAATTTATTTACTTTTCAGTTGAATAGTTAGATTTTTGAAACAATATAGCATTTTGTTAATATATTGTTCATGAACTTATTTCTGATTTGTTGATATTCTCTTCTTGTATACAGAATTATTTGCCAGTCACTTTAAGCATGATAAATTTAATTCTTAATAATAAAATTTGTAAAATTCAGTGCACAAGTTAAGTACACAATAAACATATTTATGATTAGTTTAAAGCTGTACATTCAAATTACAAGACATATTATTAATCCTTATAAAATGGTTTTAGACGGAAAGTTTACCTAAAAACAACAAAAAAAAAACTAATTTTTTTTTCTTAATTCTGCACATTATCATATACTCTTTAGAAAAATTTTAAAAAAAAATCTAGATTTAACATATTTGTTTGTTGCTAAGGATTTTGTAAACTTTTCAAGATGAATTCATCATTTGATAATTGAGAACGTCTGGGTATTTGATGTTTGGCCTGAGTTTAACATCAGATATCCAGTCATTATTTACAGTTAAATATGGATCTATTAAATAATAAAATTTATCAGGTTTTACATACATAAGTTTTGAAACATTCCAAAAGTGTAGGTTCAGAATCTAAACTTTTGATATACTTTGACAAGTTTACATTAGCTCTCAAACTGTAAGTAGGATCATTTACAGCCATATTAACACTTGGCATGCAGGTATACTTCACCGCCAACTTATGCATGCAGACAGCGTATTTTCGTGAATTGCGTGAAAGTTTAGTTATTCAGAAAAATTGCAGTCAGTTGAAAACGACTTTGTTTTTATGAAAGGAACTTGTTCTTATTTTACAGTTTAACATATACAATATGATTATTCAACAAAAAATAAAAAAAAAATTTTTGGAAATCACAAAAATAAACTATTTTTAAAATGAAAGTCCGATCATCTGTCAGCCCACCTATTTCTTCATCACTCTCTGTCACAATGGCTCATTTTATCCAATTTTGTATTCAACCATAAAAAACCAAGCTTTCAATGGACAAAACACGACTCGTATGTCCTGGAGCTAGGAATTCGATGGAAGACAAAAAAACGTGACCAAAGACTGAGTTGCTCGACAATCTTAACTTGTGGGGGAAAAATGCAAAGTGTTGCATACCAACACAAACAACTCGCCTATAATGTCACACATACATATAATGATACGTATTTAGTAGATGTAGAGTGGTGAGCGGGTATCCACCCCAAATCTACTCAATATGTATTTTTACGTGACTTGAGCTCCATTGACAGACTGCAAAAAACATAAAAATAGATTGCTTGCACTCAAAGTGTTAAAATAACTCATGTTTTGCCATTTTTTATGAAAGAAGAGCTGAATTAAATATGAGTTGAGTTGTGACCTGCTGTGTGAAATCCCCCTATTACTTCAGATCGAATTGTAATCATATTGGATGTAAAATATTAAATGTAAAAAAAATAAATATAAGTGTCAATAATCTTTGATAAATTAAATTATACTTATTGTGTATTTATTGTATAATTAACTGTCAGCATCACCTTTTGCCTCTAACCACGTAACTGCTATACTATGTATGTTGTTGTGATCGATACATTCCGGTTTCAATGCCTGACTTATTTTATGAGAGAGTAAAATTGAGACTTTACTGAATGCCTGCCAAAATTGTCACCTGAATTATTTTTAAAACTAGCTCAATCATTTAGAATATGGATACCTTTACTATGTGTATGAAAAAAGAATTTGTATTTTTTCCTATTTGTATATTAATCAATCTTTTTATTCGTTAAATTTTGATTTTCTTCTCTGGATGAAACTAATTGAGTATTAGATGAACGAAACTATTTTTATTTTACACTTTAATATATACTGTATGACTATTTAACAAAAAAAAATATTTTTACAAAATCACAAAAATAAACTATTTTTAAAATGAAATTCCGATCCTCTGTCGGCACCTATTTCTTCGTCACTCTCTTTGTCACAATGGCTCATTTTATCCATTTTGTATTCAATTATAAAAAACCAAGCTTCTAATGGACAAAACACAACTCATACGTTCTGGGGCTAGGCATTCGATGGAAGATGAAATAATGTAACCGAAGACCAAGTGACTCGACAATCCTAACTTGTGGAAAGAAAAAATGCAAAGCGTTACATAGCAACGGAAACAATATGCCTATAATGTCTCACGTACATATAATTATACGTATTTAGTAGATTTGTCATGGTTAGTGGGTATCCACCACAAATCTACTAAATATGCCTTTTTAAGTAACTCATGCTCCAGTGACAGACTGCAAAAAACATAAAAATACGTTGCCAGCATGCAAAGTGTTAAAATAACTCATGTTTTGCCATTTTTTATGAAAAAAGAGCTGAATTAAGTATGAGTTGAGTTGTGACCTGCTGTGTGAAATCCCCCTATTACCTCAGATTGAATTGTAATCATATTGGATGTAAAATATTAAATGTAAAAAATATAAACATCATAATATTTCAAGCTTATAAGCTAGAAGGATTTTTTTGTTGTTGTTGTTTTTTATTTTAAACTGCCATAAATAGGTCTTGTTTAGTAATATAAACACCAACAATCGGGATTTCAGTCTGTCAATAACCTTTGAGAGATTAAATTAAACTTATTGTGTATTTATTGTATAATTAACTGTCAGCATCACCTTTTGCCTCTAACCACGTAACTGCTATACTATGTATGTTGATCTTGTTTCTGTGATTGATACATTCCAGTTTCAATGCTCGACTTATTTTATGAGAGAGTAAAATTGAAAATATACTGAGTGCCTGCAAAAAATGTTGCCTGAATTATTTTTAAAGCAAAGGATACCTTTACTATGTGTATGAAAAAAGAATTTCTATATTAATCAATCCTTTTATTCATTAAATTTTGATTTTCTTCTCTAGATGAAAGTAATTGAATATTATATCTTTCAAACCAAATTTTATTTTGGGAGCTCATAATTTTGCTATATTTACCATATACATTCTGCTTATACTTTTAGTGCTTGAACCAAGGAATTTTTACTTGAAATATAAAAATATTTAGTTTTAATTTTTTATCAATACAGAGTTTATCAGTACAGAAGCCAACTGAAAAATATGAGGGAATCTGGTAATGTTTGAAATCATAGTGAATTATAAGGGAAATTGTAAATTTTTTTTAATTCAGGAAATTTTCTGAAAAAGTTTGAAAAATAATAAATTCTGCCCTTTTTAAATAGATTAAAAATACATTTCAGTCACAGACCTTTTGTGCATTCTTTTAAAAACATTTATTTGCTATAAAATGAGAAAGGGAATATTCTGAAAATGAAGCAGTTGAAGCTCAAAAGATAAATTAAAAAATCATTAAAAGGCTATTGAACAACAAATGTCAATTATAAAAAAACCTAACACACACACACTCTCTCTTAGTTTATCCCTTTTGCTGCTGAGTGGTAAAACACATCTGGCCTAAGACGTATTGTTTTAAGAGTTCATATAAAATGTGCCAGTTGTTGATTTTGATTTAGGCTACTGTGACTTTAGAAAGCCTATTTTATTTTGCATTATCAAATAAGAATTAAATTTCAGAAACATAATTCAGATATTTTTTAAATAACATGTATCTTCTGTACATATGTATACACACCAGGGTTGGAAAAAATCATGATTTTTTTCAGAATACTCATTTTAATTGTTTTTATGTTTTTTGCAATATACATAAAATAGTTTGTTATAAGGAGTAACATCTTATCTGTCTAGTATAGTCTACACACGGATTACCTAAAATTAAATATATAAATTTTAATCTAAATGCATTCCATTATTTTGTCATTGGATAGTGCAAACTCAATAAGATGTCCATTGAAAGAACAAATTAAATATTCTTTAAATGCAAACTATTTATTTAAAAAAACAAATCACAATTATTTCAATATTTTTAAGCACCGAATGAGGGATTTAATTGTTTCAATAAAAATACTATCTTTGATGCTTTATCCGTTCTTAATTACGAGGCTAGAACGAATGATACCAAAAGAAGAAAACTGGCTTTCCGCTCCGGCAGATGAAGCCACGGCTGTCGTTATTGGGTAGACAAATTGGATTTCGAGTTCTGTAATACTTTCTTTATTTCCCATTACATAAAATGAATTCTACCAGTCATAATCAATCTTTGTACTACCCTTACTACATACTTTCTGAAAACAACCCCTCCATTCTTCGAAAACATGTGCTATCTATTGACTCTTATTTACTTATTGGTATTACTGTGCTGACGGATTCCCAATTCTACTCTCTTCGGAATATAGGTTTTAAAAGAAGGAAAAAAAAAGATTTAAATCATGCCAACCCTGCTCATGACCAAATTTTCAAACTCTTCATCAAGTAGTGTTTTTTAGAAAATCAATAAAAGGTCAAAGTAGGAAGTAATTATATTAATATGACAACTGTATATTATGAAATATTAAAATACTGCTATTCTGTCATCTATTATCAACCAGCAAAGGTCATATGCCTTTGGTTGTATAGCATTGTCAAAGACATGTATAAAGTTTGCTCAATCTATAACAAACTTGTGTATATATATATATTCACAAAACTGTACTCATATACAAGGTCCGGCTATTAATTTCCAGAACTCATGGAATAACTCAGAAGAATAAAAAGGTTAAACCCATAGCCATTTAATAGGATTCGAAGGAATCCCTTTCAGCCGTACTGCATATCTGTGCAAATTTTGGAAAGAAGTTTTAAAGTCCTCTTTTGGATTGCTCTTTAATAGTGAAATTATAGTTTTCTTGATGTCTTCGACACCCTGAAATCTTGTTCCCTTCAGCAAATTTTTCAGCTTTAGGAAACAGGGAAAAGTCTGCTGGTGCTAGGTCTGGAGAGTATGGTGGAGGCTGCATCTCAACGACACCATGCTGGGCTAAGAATCACCTCACAGGCAACTTGGTGTGTGGGTGGGCATTGTCATGTAGCAGCAGCCAACTCCCATTTTGTTGAAAATGAGGCCTCACTAGACAAATTCATTTTCGAAGTCAGTCAAGAACTTCTGTGTAGGACTGTCCATTGATAGTCATGTTAGAAGAAAGAAATTCATGATGAATGAGTCCATCACAATCAAAGAAAGCAATTAACATGACCTTGATTTTGAACTTTTCAAATCGAAATGTTTTCTTCCTTGGTGAACTTGGAGACTGCCATTCGGAGCTTTGATGCTTAGTTTCAGGGTCATATTGATAACACTAAGACTCGACTCCTGTGACTATCCTATCCAGGAGTTTAGAATCAGCATCAACATTGTCAATAAGTTTGCCACATGCATCCAGTCTCGATTGCTTTTGTTTGTCCCTTAAATGGTGAGGAACAAATCTTGCATTTACCTAGGTCTTGCGTCAAAATTTGCCGAACCGTCTCTTTGTCCATGTTCAATTCATTGGCGAGTACTTGAATAGTCAATCAACAATCTCATTACACCATATCGCGAACTTTTTCAATTGCATCCAGCATGCATACAGACAGCGGCTGACCTGTGTGTGGATCATCTTCGACGCTTTTGCACCCATCTGGAAAGCATTTAAACCATTCTGATAAGCTCACTGGCCTATTATTTTTGTATTAGCAATGAGTAAAACATGAGAAATCAGTTAACAATAACAACTTATTGTCATAAAAATAAAAAAAAAACCTAAATTGCAACTCTAAACATATCTCCTAACACATCTCCAAACTAAACTGAACTCTTACTGGAGGGAGGGGGGGGGAACAACCTGTTAAGCACATCTTCCAACTGAACTCCTATTTGGGAATAACACATCTTCCCAAGTCATATTTGCTAATTAGCATAAAGCTCACCCTGGAGCCAAATATGCCACAGCCGCTAAATTCTCTGATTGGCTGTGGCTATTACGTCAGTAATCAGAAGGGGATTGGCAGGAAATCAGACCAACTGAAAATATGTGAGTTTAAGAAAATGAAGTTGGCAGGTAAACAAACTATATTAAGTTTAAAATTCTGAAAATGCCAACACATACAAAAGTTCTTCAGTGGCATAATGCTTCCTTGCCATAAACTTGTTTTAACATTTTGTAGGTTTCTGCAGCTATCTTGCCCAATTTGAAGCAAAATTAAATGTTAATTCTTTCTCCGTTTTCACTTCAACAACAATAATTTAGGAGCTACGTTTTAATGCACCTTTTCACGAGAACCACTTACTTCAGAATGACGCTGATGGCACTGCACATGTGTAAGAAAAGGCTCTTCAATAGGCATCATTAGTGCCATCTTCTGACCTTTTGTTCTCCTACAGTTACGTCAGTCCTGGAAATTATTAGCCGGACTTTGTACACATATATATGAATATAGATATATAAAGAAAATTTCTTTTTTAGCTCATCCTTTGGCTCCCGATTTCTTTCTCCCAGAGGAAGTTCTTAAAACTTTTGCTGACTATAATTCAAGTGTATTATATAACGAGTCACCTAAAAGCATTGAATCATCAGCATCAGCATCATCATCATCAACTGAAGGTGTCTTCAACAAAATTAAATCAGTCCTGAACGAAGAACTGGTGAAGAAAACTTCTGGCATGTATGCTTTTCACATAACAGGTGAGTTAAATAAATGTTGAAGGGTGTAGTCATATTTTTCTCTACATCAGGGTTCCCATGGTCCTTAAAAGTCCTTAAGAACTTAATTTTAGCTTTCATTTTTAAAGGCCCTTAAAACGACTTAATTTTCATCAAAGTTCCTTAAAAACTCCTTAATTTTGAAATTGGAACACTATCTATTTCTTCCATGCAAAGATATAAAAGATAAAGTAGCTGAAATACAGAACTTTAGCAAAAGAATTTTTGATACAAAAAAAAAGAAATCTTATTGAAATCAGAAATTTTGTATCAGAAATGAATTCTGATACAAAAAAAAAAAAAGAAAGAAAAATGAAATTATTTATGTATATGAATTTACGCTATTGGAAATTTCTTTGAAAATAGTAAATGAATATTGTTTAAAGTTCATAACATTCTTTTACATTTTCTAGTCAACAGTGCAGTATTAATAGTAAAGAAAATTCTCAAATACACATGTTGTCAGTATATTACTGTAGTAATTTGAAATTCCTTTCCTTGATATCCTTAAAATAATATGAAAATACTTTTAGTTTATGAGTACTTTTTATGATCACGAGCTAGAAAACTTATTTGACAAATAAATATTCTTTCACATACTGAAGAGGTTTAAAGTATAAAGTTAGCTGCCCTTTCCTAATAGCTAACAGTCATACAGATTTTAACTAAACAAAGCATGGAGGGTGGAGGTTAATAGATATTTCATTTGCTTATAGAAGCTTAATTTCCTTTGGATTGAATGTAATAGAAAAGTCTAAAACTTTTTTCTTTCCCAGGCAATGGTGGGTATAGTCAGCTAGTGTATACAAACATATACATACATATATATATATATATATATATATATATATATATATATATATATGTCATTTCTAAACCCTCAGAAAATATTATTTATAATATTGTATTTTATTCGCAATTTATTTTTAGTTTGATCACTCAAAAAACTTCAGATGTACATATCTCAAAATTAGTTTTTGTCAAATAGATTTATCTTATTAATTTTTATACATTTTTAACAACTTAATTCTGAAATATTGTTGGGCATTTATGGAACATGCCTTGTCTGGTTCATAATCGTTAAAATAGGTTCTTTAGAAATTAGGGTTTATGTCATGCCGTGTATTTCAAGTATGTCCTTATAAAAAAGTTACTTTGGTCCTTAGAAAGTCCTTAATTTTTCTTGTAGAAAAAGAGTGGGAACCCTGATCATAATGTTTCATGATTTGTTGTAATGTGTCATTTTTATTGTTTACTTAGCAAGGACTTAAGGAGTTAACTGCAGAGTTAAATTTTTCAAGTTTCATACTGTGCATAATGAAAACTAAGCAATGTATACACATTGAATTCAATACAAATGATCACATAAAATAATATTGCCAAAAAAAAAAAAAAAATCAAAGTTCTGACGATGTTATTTATATTATATAACAAGTTAACAGTTGATTGCCTAAAAATATATTGTTATTGAAAATTTACAAAAATTGCCAAAATTAAGTTTATAAATGGTAAAAACGAATGAATGTCTTTTCAAAAAGTCAATTAAAGGAAAAACAAGATACCATGCAAAAAGTGGTACTTAACAAGTTGAGTAACCATAAAATACTGGAAATGATCGATACAGTGGGAAAAATAATCTTATTCTGTAAAAAGCAACACTTTTTATGGGGAATAAATTTTATATCAAAGAATTTTTTTTTTTATTTATAACAGATTTACATTCATTGTAAAGAAAACACACTGCTAAATGTCATTTGTATTAAATTTTATTAATAGTTTGAGTTTTTATATTAAAAGGCAATTTTTTTTATTTTACACTATGTATATACACTGACTGCACTCAATTGAAGATTTGTATTGATGTGTATGCACATTGCATGCAGTCAACTGGTTAATTATCATGCAGGCAAGTGATACAATAGCCTAGGATACCCCAAATCTCAATTGTTATGGTTAAGTTTAGTTACTACAGTTTTTGCTCCTGAATATATTTCTACATTTATTGTTGAAATTACTTTCAACAATAAAGTATTTTATTATTTTTATCAAGCCCTTCTTAGTTGGATTTTTTAAATTTCCAATCCCCACCCCATATTTTTGTTTATTAACATATTCTATGTAAATTAATCAATTTGGTTGTGGTAGTTACACTGCAAAACCAAATGTTAAATCCTTTTTTTCTCTGCTGATTAAAGACATATGGTTTAATGTTTTGACTTCTTATGTTTTTAACTGCTATAAACTTATAAATATATTTTCAGATTTTTAGCTTGTTTGTTTAGATTTATGAAATTGGAAGTATATGAAATTGTAAGATTTTCAAAGGTGGTATGTTAGCAACTATGACTATGCATTTAGAATGTTTTCCTCCTTTAAATCGTATCACTTATTCTTAAAATTTTATAATTTGTGCATTTTGGTAATATGTTACCTAACACTAGATTTACGGATGTTGATCCTATACCTATTTTTACTGAATTGAGCCCAAGAAACAAGAAAACAAAGAAAATTCAAGTTAATGATTTCATTTCTGCTACAAGAAAATTCAAGTTTTTTGCCAAGAAAATAGTTCTAATTTAATTTAAATGAAATGTTTATTATAAAAAAATTCATGGAAAACCTTTTTGACCTTTAAAATCTGTTTTCGAAACCCAGTTTCTGCCAACATTTCTATTCCATTGAGCACCATGGTTTCTACATCTGTTTCTTTTGCAGGATGGTCGACTCGACAATTCTTCTGTAGCATGAATTTCTGTCACTGAAATGAAAGTGTTCTCGACTTCTTTATATTTACTTCTTAGCTCCTCAGCCAATTGGAAAATAAAATCTTTTCGTTAAATATTTACTTGAGTCGTCTATTTATACAGAACTGTTAAACTATTCTATGAGTCCAATGGGCTCACAACCGTGAAAATAGGTACACCCCATTGGATGAAAGGGTCTGCAGGGAAGAGAAATGGAACTTTACATATATTTTATTACTTAATTAAAAATCAGCATATGTTTTTGAAAAGTGATATTAAAGTTTTATATATATATATATATATAGTGATCCAGTTTTTAATGAGTCCAATGGACTCAGTCCGTAAATGTAGTGTTAAAAAGAATTAGAGCTATTGTGTACTTCTTTCTTATTTCATTATTGGCATCGGGGACAGCCCAGTATATAGTGGGTGCTACATGGCGGAGGAGAGTTCCTCACACATTTTGTGTGAATGTGACTATTACTGTGCCAAGAGATTTGAATTTCTTGGATATCACTTCATCGAGCCATGGGAGCTGGTAGCTTAACCAGGGTTATCCCTAGATGAGGACTGATCAGCTACTTAAGCTCAGTAGAAAAGAGCTAAGGGTGACCATTGTTGCCCTAAGCGGCACCTCAACATTATTGGCATCACGGATAGCCCAGTATGTAGGGGATGCCATATTGCGGAGGAGAGTTCATCACATATTTTGTGTGAATGCCACTACTACTGTGCCAAGAGATTTGAATTTCTTGGTTATCACTTCATCGAGCCATGGGAGCTGATCCACTTCCCAGTTAAATTGCTGCTGAGATTTATCTCAGCTATTAGTCTCTCTGAGATCTAATGGTTAATATTTCTTAACCTTGTGCTGGAACTCCTTTGTTCCAGTGAATGGGGGGGGTCAGTACAATAGGCCAGTGGTCGGCGAATTGCAGCTCCAGAGCCGCATGTACCTCTTTCACTTCTTAAGTGCAGCTCTGGCACAAATATCCATGGAAGGTACAATAATATTTTCATTTTAAAAAAACTTGGTAAGAAAAAAAATAAAAAATTAAAAGATAGATAGGTCATTAAAATTTTATATTGTTGTAATAATACGTAATGAACATCAAGTTTAATTTTATTAGTTTTTATAAACATAAACACAAACCATGTACAAGCTACCGGTTGAAATTATTCATATGTTTTCGGCATACTCCGATGTGATAGAAAGGTAGGTACCACAAGCATTATCCTGCATACTTTTTCTAAAGTAGCAGGAGGTACAAGTTTTTCATCATACACCAGCAGTTGCAGTGTGAACAGTTTTGTTTTATCTGCCATTGCCCTGTCTTATTAAAAAGTTGTATTTTTCAATCTAGCTGCACATCTTACAGGTATTTTTATACAACTTTATGACACCTGCTGTACATGTTTGTGGTTCCCGTACAAAATTTGTAATCGATTTTTCTATAACTTCTATTTCTCCAAATGTTGGAAGTTTTCTTCCATTTTTGGTCACATTAAATTGTCTAAAATTAAAAGCAACAACATACAAATCAGACTTGCTCAAACTTCCCAAGGAGATGCAAGCACATTGTTCACATTAATACATATTTATTAAATATGAAATTTAGTTTTATTTAGTGTGCTACTTATTTAGAGGAATAAAAGTTTACTAACCAAGCAGATTTGGCTCCCAATTTTTTTTTTTTTTTTTTTAATTGTTGTAATATTCATATTTGGCTCTAATAAGTTTACCGACCTTGGGTTGCAGTGGTGGTGCCCTTATGGGCTGCCCCACCCTAAATCTAAATCTGTACTTCTTTCTATAAGTAAGAATAAAACTGAATTGTTTTCATGCCTATTTTAGGAGCGGAAAAGGAAACTTGGTATGTCGATATGAAAAGTGGAACTGGAGCTGTGGGCAAAGGCGAACCTCCGAGTGGAAAAGCAGACGTGACATTCACATCCGACAATGAAACCTTCATGAATATGTTCACGGGAAAGCTGAAGCCCACAAGTGCCTTTATGTCGGGCAAGCTCAAACTGAAGGGAGACATGGCTCTCGCAATGAAACTCGAGAAACTGATGTCACAAATGAAATCAAAATTATAAGTGTCATACGAATGACAAAAACTGTTAATCATCCACAATATTGTTATACCTCAAATTAATTCTATTTTATGAAAGTAATTTTTGTATTATGTAATGTGGAATCTTTTATAAATAATGGAATTTTTATATTTTCTGTCAGGCATACATTTATTACTCCAGGATAATAGACGGGGTTTGAAGCGGGGTTTTCTGATAAATGAAATGAAGCTTTTTATCTCATCTCAAAGGGAGTTCTGAGTGAATATTTGTACCCTGCAGTTGTGGAACTTGTGACGAGTAGGACAGTGAAATAGATGAAGACAAATAGAATCTCAAACTATCATAGTTTATTCATCTTTTCTCTTACAAATGAAAATGGCAACTCTTGTCTATAGTCATTGTACATTTCCCTTTTATAGTTGTTTGTACCATCCAATTCAGTGTTCCCAAGGTACTTAAAAGTCCTTAAAAACTTCTTGATTTTGGCTTTCATTTTTAAGGGCCTTTAAAACTACTTAATTTTTGTCAAAGATCCGTAAAAACTCCTTAATTTTTAAATTGGAATTTGATTAATTTCGGAATCAACGCAATGCACATTTGTCATGTAATTTCATATCAGTTTTCTTATGGGACAGTTTTTTCTTAGTTACTTATCATTTGACCCTATAAATAATCTTTCGCATACTGAAAAGGTTTAAAGTATAAAATCAGCTGCCCTTTCCTAATAGCTAACACTCAAGCAGATTTTAACTAAACGAAGCATGGAGGATGGGGGTTTGTAGACATTTCAGTTATTTATGGAAGTTTAAATTTCGTTGCATTGAATGTCATAGAAAAGTCTAAGATTTTCCTCTTTCCCAGGAGCCGAACGATGGCCAAATGGTTAGAATGCTGACCTTCGGTACCGGAATTCGTGGGTTCGAATCCCATTGTGGCATGGATGTTCATAGCCGTTCGGAATCGGCTTTAAGCAGTAGGTCCCGGTCTCCTTAGCCCTCGGGTAGCAAAAAGTAGACCGTAGCGCTCCAAACCAAACCAAACCTCTTTCCTAGGCAATGTCGGGTATTATCAACTAGTATATACATACATATATATATATATATATATGAGTCATTTTTAAACCCTCGGAAAGTACTGTTTATAATATTGTATTTTATTCACCATGTATTTCTAGTTTGATCATTCAAAAAGCTTTAGATGTACATTTTTCAAAATTAGTTTTTGTCAAATAGATATCTTATTACTTATTTTTAGGCATTTTTAAAAACTTTATTAAACAGTGTTCCCATGGTCCTTCAAAGTCCTTGAGAACTCCTTAATTTTAGCTTTCATTTTTAAGGACCCTTAAAACTACTTAATTTTCCAAATTAACTTTCATCAAATAGATTAATCTTATATTAATTTTTAGGCATTTTTAAAAACTGAATTCCAAAATATTGTAGGGCATTTATGGAACATGCCTCGTCTGGTTCATAATCGTTAAAATAGGTTCCTCAGGAAATAGGGTTCATGACGTTATGCCATGTATTTCAAGTAGGTCCTTATAAAATTTACTTCAGTCCTTAGAAAGTCCTTAATTTTTGTTCTGGAAAAACAGTGGGAACCCTGTAACTACCAATCCTAACAAGTTATAACTTAAGTGTCAGAAATCTATTTTAACTATGCAACCAGAAGAAATCCACAAGGGAACATTCGAGAACATTTGCTAGGGTTACTAGAAAAGTTTACCGGAAAAACAAAATCGGAGCCAAAAATGATAAAAAGTATTGCATATGTATATCTGATATTTAATTTTAAAGAATTATAATGCACAATATTTTTTATAATTTCAAATTATCAGTAAATTTTTTTTATTATGATTATGGATGAAATAAACAACATGTATGCTTGCCAACTTTTATATATTGGCATCGGTAAAATTTTTGTTAAAGTATCGGTTGGTTGATTTTTAGGAGCACAAGTAATTGTAATTAATAAAAGTTATTCGAATTTTGTCCTTTCCCCAAGAAAATTCTAATTAAAATTTTATTGTAATTATTAAAATCTTTATGTGCCTCTTATGCACTCAGCCAAAACATTATGAGCACCTGTCAGTAACGAGTTGGCCCACCTTTGGCGCGCAACACAGCTTCAACCCGCCTCGGCATGCATGCCACAAGTTCTTGGTGGACAGATTGTACCAGATGTTGAATCAACGGTGACGCAAATCCGAGATATTGCGAATGGGTGGTCTTTCAACTCGGAGCTACCGTCCCATCACATCCCGAATGGGTTCTATCGGATTGAGATCCGGCGGCCAGGACATACACTGGCATTCAGCATCCTGTTCCTGGAACCACTCCAACACAATTTTAGTCTTGTGACAAGGGGCGTTGACCTGTTGGAACATTCCCTTTCCAGATGGAAAAATTCATGGCCATGTAAGGGTGCAACGGGTCCGCAATGACGTTCAGATACCCTGTAGCATCAAATGTCTGCTCTACCACAACCACGAGTCCCAGAGACGCCCAAAGCATAATACCGCCACCACCGGCTTGTGTATGACCTACTGTACATTGAGGGAGCGCCTTGAAGACGGCTTATCCTGACACGGCCATCGGCTTGATGAAGGACAAACCGTCATTCATCTGACCAGACAACTGTCACTCACTGATCCGTGGACCAGTCGCGATGTTCCCGGGCCCAGCGTAGGCGCAGTTGGCGACAACGCTGGGTCAACAAAGGCACACGAGTGGGACGTTTGCTGCATAGTCCCCTATCCAACAGTGTGATTCGATACTCTTCTGCTTGGCCCTGCATTGTATTGGGTTGTCAGCGATCCACTGTCTGGCTCCCGTTTTGCTTCACACTGCGACACCTTTTTTCTTGGATAGCGTGTGGACGTCCGACACCCTGTCGTCTACTGCAATTTTCCTGGTCATTCATCCACTTTGCGTAAGTACTTACGACTGTAGATCGCGAAAACCTACGTGTGGTGCCGTTTCGGAAATACTTGTTCCGAGCCTTCGAGCCATTAGAATTTCAAAGTCTAGGCGCAGGTAGAAAATGGGAATGCACTCCTCTACGAAAACCAACCACGACGCCAGCGTGACAAATTAGCATTCGACGAGTCTTACGAGCCTGGACGCCGCAGTACCTTCCTGCCAGTTCTAACGAAATCGGAATCTTACAGGAGATTTGCTCATATGTCCAGATCATGTAGTCGCTGTCGGACGCTTTCGATTTTTCTTCCTTAGGAACAAGTTGAATATACGCAGATTACAAACGGTCAATGGACCCTACGGTTTCTTTACCTTTAACGAGAACTTTAAAAACTTATTAGTTCGGGAAAATAACTGGCCACGGGCCATCCTACGGAAGACATAGAGGTGTTTTGACAGTCTTTTCTAATAAAGACGTTGTACATGTGTATAAATTCAATGTGAACAAAACTTAAAAAATGAGAATGAGACTTTGTTGATCTCGGTCTTACCGTTCGCATCGATGTTTGAAAACTGCGTAAAGATTCTGGAGCATTTACATCCAGTTTTGTCAACTAAAAGAACTGGAAGAGCGATCTGAGCTAAATGCCGTAGACTAGCTCAGCACTATTTGATTGCCATTCTTTAAAAACAGGACTAACGGAAGTACGTCCATCCACCAGTCAGTAAAGCAAGCCTTTAAGGCGATGGTGGACTTTCAAATTGGCTAAAATGGACCGAAAATTCGAATTTTCGATTTTAGTGAATAGTGAAAGAATATATCATTAGGAATACGGAGAAAAAAGATTTTTTTTTCCTTCCCATCATTTTATTACTACTTATGGGTATAATAAGCTTATTACTTATAGGTATAGCAATAATAACTTCAATTGCTGTTTACTCAGATGTAAAATTTCCATGTATTACAAATTTTTAAAGTACTCCAGACGCATTGAAAATAGATCTTTGTCTCTGAAATTCCAGTATTATTTATGTTACAGTTTATAAAATAAAGTCTAGTTCAAACGGGTATGTTTTAAAGCATATAATGTTATGAAGCATTTTAATTAACCGCTATAGCTGTTTATTCTGCAAAATATAGGTATCATAATTTTTTTTTCTCTTTATATTTTCTATGAATGTTTATGGAAACAACTACATTTTTTTGTAAAGTATAAGGTATACTTAAATTTTTTTTATAATATTTTATGCAAAATAGATGCGCCTGGAGCTTTTCAATTAAGCTAATTATGAAACGATAATTAATAACTCCAAAACTAATTAATATTTTGCTTTTAAAATATTTATATATCAATAGTATTAATAATATAGTCAATCTTCAATGAAATCCATTTAAAAGAAAAAAAAAAATTGCTCTAAATGTCCACTGTTACCTTAAGGCTAGAATGCTTAACCCGTTCGCCTGCGGTTGAAATGCTGTCGTGTGAATATGTTTTGAACTTACAAACTTAGCAAGAGAGCGAAAGAGGTTCAATTCGAATTGACGTCCCTCATCGTTTGGAGAACACCAAATCCAGCTACCCATTGAAAAAGGGTTTCGCAACCGTATCGCTTGTGATATCGTAAAGGAAAACTACCTCGACGCAGTAAAATTTTTAATTTTCCACAAGTCTAAAGCACCCTGTAAGGTAAATAAAAAAAAAATGGTTTGTTCTTTGGCTGAGAATGATCTGGTACAAGCTCAATTTGTTCGTCTTCGTACTCCTCTAAAATCTCCCGATACTGTGAATGAGTTTAGAATCCCGTCGAATTCATTTAGAAAGATATTTCAAAGTTTCCTTAGTTACGTCGAAATGATCGTTAAGTTCTTCCCAATTTTTTTTGCCACAGTCATTAATGAAAGTAATTAAACTGTCGTTCCTGCTACACCCTGGAGGTAGGTAGAATTGGTTGTTAATACCGGCGATAACATTTTCATGGCAACAAAAAATAATCGAGGATTCAATTGGAAATTATGACACGTGTACCTAATCTATTATGTCAAATATTAAAAAAAAATTCTTGACGTCCTATCTAAATTCAGTGATAAAACGTATGAAAATAATGCAGGTGATATTTAAATAATTTAAAATAAGCAATGGTTAAATGAGAGAAATGACGTCGTAATGCTAGAAAAAAAAATTATTTTTACCTATTTATTATGTGACAAATGGATAAACTGAATCGCCTGCTCTTAAAATATGGAAAACAGAGCTGGAAATAATGGCATTAAAGGCTAGAAAAGGGGTGGATTTCGAACGTTGCTAACTCATCAGGAATCCAATAGGGATGGCTCTATCCATTCCAGGCCCCACCGATTCATAAATTCGACGACAGATAACTTAGGCTACTATTATATAGGGGATTGTGTCTGGCGCAATTTATCCCGTAAGGATGTCACGCCAAAAAACGACACACAACCCATTAGCTCTTAACTTTTCAAAATAACCAAAAAGTCGGTAGGGAATACGAAAAAAGAGGGACACAACCAGTAGGTGTAAAGGCACTGATCGCAAAATTTCCACCATTTTTGATCCATTATTAAAATATGGAATAACTTTGTCTATGGGGATAAAACATTTTATGATGTATCAGTGTAGTGCAGTATTTCTTAACCTTTCTGGCACACTTTAAAATTTTACCACTTTAAAAATTTTAAATATGTCACGGACCCTTCTGTGAAAAAAAAATTGCTTAAACATCATTTATTACAAAAAAAATTCTGTTTTATTATTTATTTTAATATTTTTATTTCAATAGTATAAAATATTTGAAGAAATTAAAATTTTTAATTTGAAGGCTGTTGCTGCTTTTCCTTGATGAACAGATTGAATTGAGGTTTTCGACAAAGCAACGCGCATATCATGTTCGATATTCAGTCGATTTCGATGTTTTGTTTTTATTGTGACAAGTGTGGAAAATCCAGTTTCGCAAAGATATACTGTATCAAACGGAATAATGGCTGCCATAGGTCTTTTTACAAGGAATGGGTAGGCTTCTCTTAAAGAAGACCCAAACTCTCCAAGAGTTTTTGAACCGAAATCCATTTTTAACAAGGACTTTGTTTTCAAATCAATCAGGTCATCTTTGGCAAGGTTCGTGTCATCGACACAGTCAATATCACAAAGAAAAGGATTACGAATCCACAACTCATCTTTTATATTTATTCCATCCGAATTGAAATATTTTTTTAATGAAACTTGAAGTACTTCCAGGTATTCACAGATTTCATTTTTTAAGTTATTCAATAACAAACTATATTGCCGAGATCCATTTTCAAAAAGCACGTCGTCCAACATTTGAAAGTTTGCATATCCCATTTTGAATTCTAATTTTCCAAAATTAGGAGCAGTCCTCGGACACCCAAGGGGTCCATGAACCACAGGTTCAGAAACCCTGGTGTAGTGTTTATACAACTTGTTTAACCGTTTAAGTGCGATCGTTATGTGCCAAAAATACGGAGAAGCGCTTTTCGTTTTGTACCGAAAATACGAAGACCCTTGCTGTTGGTTATTATCATTTTCGCATCTATTGAGAGCAGTCGAATTCGTATCCATCGCAGTTTGTATTCATTTGACTCCATTGGGATTTTTAATAATATAAGAATTAAAATAAAATGCAGTTTGTAAGCATTAATGCCGCGGATGGTGGTACGGTAGACAAAAGGAGCGTCTTCTATTTGTTTATTTATTGGTAGTAAAAAAAAAATTTCGTCGTATAGAAATTAGAAAGTTTTCACTTTCTGAACAAGTGTCATTATGGATGCTATAGAGGAGGAATGGTTAGCAAGCAATAATGCCACAGGAAGAAGACCCATAAGGGCAAAGTTTGCTTTAGAAAAATGGCCAAACTTGCTACTGTGTGATAGATGCAGTAAAAAAAAATGGTAATGGAATCCAACTTCATTGGCGCTCTATGTCAAAAAGGAATTCGTGGAATGGGTGCAGAAAAACATTCTTGTCATAAGTGAGAATAAAGAATATTTGTGTCGGTAAAAATGACTTGTTACATAATAATGAGTGTTCATTATAACCATTTCTATTGTTCTCCAAAAAAATGACTACGCATTTCAATCCGCACTGTTAGCATATATATAAGAAAACTCTTCAGCACTCAAACGGTTAATATAATATAGTTTATTTGCGCTGATCAACCAAACGGAACTTCAACAGAATTTTCGGATTTTTTTTTCCTTGTTTCAAACTTCCTCGGTTTGTTTCAAACTATCTGCAACACGATGACAAAGGGTAAAGTCGAACAGTTGTTTGATAAAAGTTCGCAAGCCTTTTTTTTTTTAATGTATAATTTTCTAAACGGAAAATGATAGTTTTAGATCGCAGTGTACATCCGAAGTAAACAAACTCCTTTTTAAATAATTGAATATCATGAAATTCTTTTGTTGTCACGCTCTATCGAAGTTTTGTTTTTCTTAAAATAGATTAAGTTATCACTTTCTCTGACTGTCTAGATGGAACGAAAGCAGTTTTTTTTTTTCGGATCCATCGCAGGTAAACGCCCTTTACACAGCCGTGATAGTAGCAAATGTTTCCAGATATGACGCATTTGTTAATTCAGGAAGAAGCTTTTTGTTTGATTGGAATGAAACAATTTTCGTAATCTGGTGTACGTTTGATTAGATAAGAATCGAAATTACAAAAGCCGATTCCTACGTGTTGTTCACCTTTTTGTGCCGCCGATCGCCATGGACCTCTCTGCGTTCCAGCTGCACGCCTCGGAGCTGATCTTGGTGTCCTTTGCGTCCTTGTTAAGCGGCTTATACTTATATTCTTACTTCAGGAAGCGAAAGAATTATCCCCCGGGACCAAGGGGTTTACCAGTTGTGGGGTACATTCCTTTCTTGGGTCCAGAACCGCACAAGACGCTGTGGAACCTTAGAAGTAAATACGGAGACCTCATTGGGTAATTAATAGAATTTTATTATTTAATCTTCTTATGTTGTTAAAACGTAGCATACAGAGGCTGCTCACACATTTTTTATACGATGTCACAAAACTAAATGACATAAAATTCTTGCATTTGAAATGTTCTATTGGATAGCCTTGTTCTTAACTATCTTGCGACACCGTCATTTCCAGGATAATGATGCCTCTTGAAGTATCAGAAGAGGTATTCTATCCCATTCCTCCTGAATGGTTTTCCTGAGTCCTGTAAGGGTAGTTGGACGTTTTTTGGATAATGCAGATTTTAAAAGCACAAAAATCCATCGGGAGATTTAGTAGGGATATCGGTGAAAGGTATGGACTTGATACCGGTTTTTTGTTCCATTTCTTTTACGAAATTGACAGTGGATTTTCGTGTGTGACTGCTCGCTTTGTCTTGATGGCACTGCGGGTAAAGCGATGGTCAGAAGAATTGGCGATAAAATAGGTTCTTGGTAGTATTTGGAGTTAATTTTGGCATTTTTTTCAACTATCTTTATTTTTAACCCTTAATTTGGCAAAGTCTGGCTGCTACACCGGACATGTATATTTATAACTACTCTCTAACATAATTGTCAGTGTTCGCCACAGCGGACATTATCTCAAAAATGGAAAATGATATATCTTTTTTTGTTTATTTTACAGAGATCCTAATGTCTATACAGATATGGGAAAATAACAGAAATTAAAAAATATTTGAAAAAAAAAACATCTTGTTAAATTAAGGGTTAAATTGCCATTATGTGAAAAACCAGCAACAATCATGAAGCCCTTAGAAAAACTTTCTTTTGATTCTTTGAACCATGCACCTAAATTTTTTCTTCATTTTTATGATAGTAAATGGCTCTTTTTTTGTTGCAATCATTTAAATACGCCCAGAATTCAACTATTTTTCTTTGGATAAATTCTTCTCGTACATATTTCTGCAGCGTTCAGCGATATGCTTTAGTCACACAACTTACCACTCAGAACACCGTCGAAGATTCAGAATAAGCATCTGTTTTACGTAAATCTGTTTACCCCAATATCTGTTTTCTGTTTATCCCCCCCCCCTCTAGGTGGAGCCCCAGATTAAAAAAAAAATCCACATTCGTGTTTTTGGTACATCTTACATTTCTCTCTTGTTTTCCGGCATACCGTCAGAAAACACGAATTTTCTTTTGTTAATGACAAACTGGAATGTGTATGCTGTTGATGGGCTTCAAAAGTCAGTCAATTAAATTGATTCCATCATTTTAAACCAAAAGTAAGCTTTTATTAGTTTAAAAATACTTCGAAGCAATGTTAACATTTTAAATGTGTCTATTATTCAAAAGATGGAAATACCAACCCTATCGGCGACACCCGTTTACAAATTCATCTCTTCCGAGAGGGAAAACATCTTAACTACTTTCCCTTTTGAATTGGTTAACAATTCAGAGAAAATATATTTATCCAAAAGCATCGCATATCGATTTTATTTTTCTCTCTTTAAGATTTAATAATGAACAGAGTTTTAAAATCGGTAATTTAAAAATAAAACTATTTAATGTTTGGAATTTTGCAAAACAAAGTCTCACACGATCTTCTTATATATTAAAATCTGACTGTATCTATGTATGTGCGTCTATCTCCTCGCGAACCGCTGGACGCAGAAGGGCGCCAAAGGTACCAAAAGACGCGGAACGATCCGGGGAAGTCATTCGTCATTCCGATACTCCAATTTTTTCAAAAAATATCAACGAAAAACCGACCAAAATGCCATTTTAATTTTTCTGCAAGCGCATTTCCATTGTTAATTTGGCGTCAAAAAAAGACAGTGTTATTCAATGTTGGGATTATTATCGTCTACTATTTGGTATTCCGGGTAAAATAAAAATAGATTTACGCTGTTAAAATTCAAGTGTAAAGAAATATATTTATGAAAATATGTATGTGACACTATTTTTGTTTGAGTTATTTTAAACTCACCATGTTCTATTACATTTTACTTTGTATTTCGCAGTTGCCATTTCTTAAACACAAATTAAGATAGGGTTATTAGTTTTGTTATTTTAAACTGGTCTGTTATTTAAAACTTTTATGCACGAGAGAAAAAATAGGCAAATGATGTACTTAGGTACAGAGTACAAATAAATTTTTATTTTAGAAATGGCAACTATGAGCATATATTCAACATTTATGTCTTACTATCTTTATTAGATAAATTTTAATACCCAGACCGAAGGCTGGATGCGAAGCAGCTAGTAGTTTACTTAAAATTGTAATTGTTATTAATTTAAAACCAGTAATTTATCCTTTAAAAATGTTACAGGTGCTCTGAGTTTGACTCAATATCACAGTTTTATCGTTAAAGTCAGATACTGTTCATAGATTGCACAGACATTTGTAATATGTTTGAAATTAGTGTAGTAGAATTCTAAAATGTAAAAAAAAAAAAAAAAAAATATTTCATCTTACTAGATACACAACATGTTTAGGTTATATATATCTGTGAGGAGTATTTAAACTGATATAATCATTCTCAAGTTCGAGAAAGGTAAGATGTATGGGGGCCACCCAGTGGTATAAATCGGGCCCCGATTACGATTGGAATTGTGAAACGCAAAATAAAGTTCATAACATATGGCTAACCAAATAACGAATTTCTCTTCACTTCCCATTTGCTATTGGGGAACAGCTGCGATTACCAACTCATCCCTTTTTAACATCTTGCATTCCTTTTACGCCATTTTATTAAATTTACTGGAATTTTGGCAATTTAAATTACCTTTTGGATGAATCCTGCTGTGACTTTATTAAAAGTACTCTTCTTTCCTTTTGACTTCATTTCCTACATCTCCCATTCTTGTAGTATTGTCGTTTACGCGTGTATTCAGTTCCTTTTCTGGTATGTTTTACTTGCACGCTTTTAAAAATACTTTTAGTTTCTTGCTATCGCTGCTTTTACCTCCCAACTCTCGCTTCTTGTCCTCATCGGACCTTGCGCCGTAAAACACAAACTAACCATTTAGAACACAGTTTACGAGCGTAGCAGAAGTAGTAATTCTTTTCAGTCTAATAGAAGTAGTAGTTCTTTACACAACTACAACCGATACAAAGTTGTGTTAATATGACATTCATTTTACGATGTGGGAGAGATGTCCAGAAGGTGATCCAAAATGAAATCTGTTCCATTCAGTATTTTAATAGTCGTTCATGATTAGGGAGATTGCTTTTGTAATATCGGTGTACCAGAGGACCAGTGTAAGTGTGTCTGTTAAAGCGCCACCAATTCCAAGAGAAAAGTACATACAATCCGCAATAAGCAAGTTTTTGTGCAATCGTTTGGTTTGGTTTGGAGTGCTAGGTCTACTTTTATGTGCAATCGTATGAGTAGAGCTATAATGTAGCTGTATTAGAGTCTGATTTAAGCTTTTTTTAAAAACACTCATTGAGTCTGAATGAATTACAAACTTCACATACAGTGATCCCTCGTTTTTCGCGGTTCGTGGGGACCCGAACCTTCCTCGAAAGCCGAAAAACCGCGAAGTAGGATTTACCCCATGGAATTTTCGCGTATGCGGGTACACGAATGTTTCAAATATGTCAACAGTATTGATACTTTACACATTTAAGACAAAAATGACAACGGTATACGTATTTACTTAAACGTGTCAGTGCTCATTAATAAGGTTCATTACGAAACCTTATAAAGTGATAAACATTCATCCACATTGCGATTTCTGAGGGAGGCGAAGAGTCTCGTGTGGGTGGAGGAGGAGAGGCTCTCGCTCGAATCGTAGAAGTTTTAGGCTCGCTCGGAGTACCTTCTGCTGGAGGCGCAGACGGTAGAGCCAGGGGGCTTCACCTTGCAGAGAAACATGGTAGTTGTTGTCTTTGTTTTTCCTTTTCCTTCAACATTCCCCTGTACAAGGACGTAACCCCGTCGACGCGATGGTTGAACTGGACGGCTCGAACCATATTATCGTCAACGTCTTGTGCCAATTCTTGCCATGTAGCAGAATTGTTGCAGATTCTGCAGGGTAAGACCACGCTTCTCAGTTTGTTCTTCGTCTTCCTCACTTGCAGACTTTGTCATCTCAGGAGCCCGTGGTACGTACCCTGAGTCAACTCATCTCTTTATTTGACATGCAGGGATCCTTCTCTCTCGCTCATCGACACGAAACAACGCTCCTTTCCGCAATGTGGATGCCTACATAGTTTTATTTTTCCATTTTTATTTTTTATGACTATTTTGTGAAAAACCCCGCGAAGCACTGAAGCCGAAAAACATGAAACTCGAAGTGGCGAGGGCACACTGTGCAGCCATTACTTCAGGTGTAAAGATGGATGACTTTCGCAGTCGTGTTTGGATTCCTTTTGCTCGAAGGTACATCCGTCATTGTGACTGTCGTAATCATTTGTGTCTCTCTATCTATTCGCTTGTTACTTTGATAACTAAACATCAAGGATAATCTTATTTGGATTCCGTTATCGGTTTTCGTTGTTACAAAGTACGTTTCAATATTCTTTTAGGTTATCCACTATTTCCTGTTCAATTACAATAATTTTATGGGCGGGAAAAGGAAATTCTTTTGTTTTCCTTTTCATTGTATTTAGGAGGGCTGGGACATAGATTTAAAAAAAGGGCAACAAAAGAATTTTTTGTGCGTTAGATAAATTAAGTTTTTTAATGGCAGACCTCGGAGGTAAAAAAAAGAAGTAACTCATATTAAAGTGTTTAGTGTTATAATAATTGCAATAAGTGTTGATTTTACTCCTTTTATTACTATTTTAACACTTTTAATGTAACCGACGACGTTCACATAGCGATTTTCGTGAAAAATATCGAAAAAAATTTTATTTGTGTAATCATCTACCATGTCTATTAGTATCATGCGTTATTTGTTGTTACCCGTTGGCAACGGTGTATTTGTTGTTACCTTTTGGCAAAGGTGGCAAACGGCAGTAATGATGTTGTGGTGTTAAATAAAGGAGTTCTACGTTCTATGATGATGTGTACTCGATGTTTTAGATGTTTATATTTGCTTATTTTAAAGATCAGTCTTTTAGCTTTCGAAAACAGTTTTCAGCTTGTTTCTAGAGTCATTTGAAATCGTGATACAGCCGTTTAATCATCACCGGAAGTGGCGAAAAGATACCGGAAGTGAGCAGTTAAAAAGGACTTGACTTTGAGTGTTAGCAAGAAAAACGTCTTAAATACCGTATTATAGCTTCTAAATAAATGAATTACTCCTGTTTATTTCTGAATGTTTATCAAAATAAAAATTACTTAATGAAATTATCCAATAAAATCTTTAAATTGAATTTCTGAAAAAGTGTGATTTTTGCTATGCCACCACACCTCGACAGTCATAACTGCTAAAATAATTTTTAGAATTTAATAAGAAATTAACTATGTTTTTAAGGATATTATGTATGATTGAATCTCCGTATTATAAATGTATTCATTTTGATATGAATTATGGGTATTTATGTTAGAAAGTTCATTACTTTTTCTGGAATTTTTGCTCTAAATTACGCCGAACGCTGGCCGATTGGTTAGGGCGCCGATCGTCGGTACTAGAGTTCGTGGGTTCGAGTCCCGCTATGGCATGGATGTTCGTAGCCGTTCGGAATCGGCTTTAAGCTGTAGGCCCCGGTCTCATTAGCCCTCGTGTTGCAAGAAAGTAGACCATAACTCTCCAAACTAAACCAAATTGCTCTAAATTATTAGATTGACTATAACTCATTTATATTTTAGAATATTTTCATTCTGGAGGTTCGATGCATACATAATGTATATATGTTTACATTTATCCAAATAAAAGTGATATGTTTTGCGTATTTTTTTGGTTAGGAGTGTTGGCGTCAAGTCAATAAATGCTTGTTTTTTTCTTTATTTTTTGCCAATTTTTACGACATATAGGTATTTATGTTTATTTTCATAATTTTTCTATGTTTTATAATTTATTACTGCAATAACTAAAAAAGTATTTCCATAAAAACCTTATTTAAAAATTTTGGCTCCGTACGTGGTCGGTTACCTTAACAAACGTCCGGACGTAAAGACGGTAAAGACGTCCGGTAACACTCGATTTACGGACCGAGCCCATTGGACTCATTACAAATTGGATCACTATATATATATATATATATATATATATATATAAAGTTTAATATCACTTTTCTAAAACATACGTTGGCTTTTAGTGAAATAATAAAATAGATGTGAACTTTCATTCCATTTCCCCTTCCTTTCGCATTATCCAATGGGTTAAACCTATTTTCACGATGGTGACTCATAGAATGCATATGAAAATAAATAAATAGAGTATAAAGTAAATGTAAAGTATAGTATAAAGTAAATAGAAAGAAGAAGTCGAGAACACTTCCATTCCAGTGACAGAAATTCGTGCCACGGAAGACTTGTCAAGTCATAATGTTTTGGCTCTTGAGTATAAATCTCCCGATGTATCACCTATGGATATTTGTGCTTTTAAAATCTGCATTATCCAAACGTCGTCCCACTACCCTTACAGGACTCTGTTGAGGAGGAACGGGATAGAATACCTCTTCTGACACCTCAAGAGGCATTATTATCCGGGTGTCGCAAGATAGTTCAGAATAAAAGCTATCCAATAGAACAATTCAAACGCAAGAATTTTTTGTAATTTAGTTTTGCGACTACAATAGACATCGTCTGAAAAATGTGTGAACAGCCTCTGTATTCATTAAATATTTATTAGCTTGACTAATGAATGTATTTTCTTTTGTTAGTTTGTACCTCGGAACTAAGTACACGGTGGTCCTGAACGAATGGGCCGTAGTTAAAGAAACTTTGACCAATCCTGCGGCGCTGAACCGAGCGGAAAATCTCTTTGACCACATCCCCCGTGTTGGTAAGATAATAGAAATTTTCGGTACTTTATGGTAATTTTTGCTACTCTCAGTGGGACCTGTGCGTTGATCAAAAGCAAAGTGCCAGAGGAGGGGAGGGGAGTAGTAGCTGTTCGTCTACTTAACACTTGGCATGAGGGTATACTTCATCCCTTCCTAGTTAAATCCTCAGCTAGCTCATTACCCTGAATCCCATATGACCAGGTACCCAGTAAAGATCGACCTTGTTGTCTGAGGCAAGGTCACAAAGAGAATCGAAACACTCCCAAACCAAAGCAGGGGTAACACTACAAAGGTAGGTTAAACAGTTCCCCTTTTTCAAGTTTGTTGTCTCCCATTTCGATGGAGGTTATAAATGGCTTCTATTTAGTTGTATTCTGAGAGATCCATTATCTTGGCCTCTCCTTCTAGAACCAGAAACGCTTTCTTCAGGTCTTCTTGCGACTTTTAATAATACAAACTTAATAAAAAAGGGAGGAACAAATGTGTGCGAATGCCATCAAGATTTAGGCGAACGGCACAAAACGAAATCTCGCACTGCTTACAAATGTTTTGTTCTCACTGGATAAAATTCCTTGTATTTTTTTAGGCTTCATCTCCAAGAACGGCAAAGAGTGGCTCGAACAAAGAAGATTTTGTCTTTCCTCGGCGCGAGATCTGGGCATCGGAAGAGGACCATGGGAGTCCATTATCATGGTGAATTTATCTCCAATATTTTGTTGCGGTTTCCAATGATTTTAGAAGTATAAAAATATCTACAAACTACAATTTTATTTTTAAAAATACACATATAATTTCCACGTGAGGTTGGTGCAGTTCTGTTCATCTTGGCCTTTCCATTTCACTCTAAAAACTATGTGAAAGTTCTATTAACACTTGGCATGCGGGTATACTTCACCGCCCACTTACGCGTGCAGGGGGCGTTTTTTCGTAAATCCCGCGAAAGTTGAGTGATTCAGAAAAATCGCAGTCAATCGTAAAAACTACTTTTGTTTTGATGAACGAAGCCTTTATTTTACATTTTAATATAGACTATGATTATTTAACAAAAAAAAAACAATATTTTTACGAAATCGCAAAAATAAACGATTTTTAAAATGAAAGTCCGATCCTCTGCCGACGCCTATTTCTTCGTCCCTCTCTTCATCACGACGGCTCATTTTATCCATTTTGTATTCGACCATAAAAATCCAAGCTTCCGATGGACAAAACACGACTCGTACGTTCTGGAGCTAGGAATTCGACGGAAGACGAAATAACGCGACCAAAGACCGAGTCGCTCGGCGATCCTAACTTGTGGAAAGAAAAAAAATACAAGCAACACGTCTATAATTTCACATATACATATAATTATACGTGTTGAGTAGATTTGTGGTGGTGAGCGGGTATCCGCCCCAAATCTACTAAATGCGTATTTTTACGCGACCCGCGCTCCAGTGGCAGACTGCAAAAAAAACGTAAAAACACGTTACCCGTCCTCGAAGTGTTAATAAATGAAAAAAAAGTGGAGACGAAACTGTTTCTACTGAACTGCATGCAGTGAAAATCTGATTCCCTTTATTTTCTGATGACTTGATAAAAGTTCACCACTTCGTTGGTTGACGGTCAATGAAGAGGATGTCTTTACTTTGTGCAGAGATTTGCAGGTCGTCAACGTTTATAATCATCTATATACTGTTGCCGGAAGTGGTTTAAAATATCATTAACCTTTATTCAGGTGACAATTCAAACCGAACCTTGAGTGTTACAAAGAACTTTTAGAAGATTTAGGATTTTTTTCACATTTTGTACGAAGGTAAGAAACCGGGTTAACAAACTTTTTTTTGTCAAAAAGGACAAAATACCACCTGAAGATAAGTGAAAATTGCTTTGAATTTTCTATAGAACAGCGGTGGTCTTATATATAGGTGTCTTTTAAAACTGTCCCAAGTTGCCGCCAGTCAATGCATCGTCATTTTAGCAAAGGTTTTCAGATCATAAAGAGGAAGGTTATGACGCAAAAAGCTGAATGGGTACTAGGGTGATATTAAAGATGAAATGCTTTTCAATCACCAAATTTTTGTATACTTTCAATAATAATTTCCCAATCCACGATTAAACTTGAGTAATACCCCGTGTGTAAATTTTCCTTGGGTTGAAGTGTTTTCTGATTGGAGACAATTTATAAAACTTATCTATAAAGCAATTTATCTATAAAGCAATTTCTAGAATATTCTAAAATTTTCGTGAATGTTTTTTCTCTTACCTATTTCTCTTTTTTTTTTAACTCAAGATGTTTAAATTAAAGTTGGTAAATTATCTAAAAGTATTTTTATTTATTTTTCCCCAAGGCATGGTATAAGATATGAATAATTGAGTGCTTTAGTTATAAGAAAATATACTTCTATTATTATTACTTTTTAATCTGCCATAACAAAGAATAAAATCGAATATTCCGATTCTATAGCTTTTTGTACCATTTTTGCTTTTGTAGGATGAAGTGCAAAGTTTTGTGAAGGAAATCGAGAAGTCTCGTGGTCAACCGATCGACATTTCCCATTCGTTGAGTTCTTCTATCTCGTCCAACATCATCTCCTTCCTGATTGGTCGACGGCTGAAAAGAGAAGATGAGCCGGACAAAGTGCAACTGTCTGTCGACTTTTCGGACGTGTCTTTCACCTACATGGGTCCTTCGAACGCCACGTCTGTGATGCCGTGGCTCAGAAAGTATTTCACGCTCTTTAAGATCGCGGGTTACGACCGGGCGGCCAACATCATTAACGGATTTTGCGAATTTATAAAGTAAGCTCAAAGTCTTCCTTCATTTATTCTTCTTGGCTTGATTTGTTCTTGCACACAATGTTCTGGAGGGTACAGACGCATTATAGATGCCGTGTTTTTTTTCGCCAAATTTGGCGAATTTTTGGCGGTTTTATGGGGCGCTGAGTGGGTTGGTGTGTTTGCCCTGACTTTTGTGGTGGGGTATGGCAGTCTAATGTCTTCTTGCACCCCATGGGTGCGCGTGATTTCTGACGTCAGCACTATTCCAGAAATTGGCATCTTAGCTGTTCTTTTGGTTTCTAGTCGCCTATTGTAGTGGGTACAATTGCTGCCCTCTCTTTTTATGATAGGTGGCACAACGAGAGCCGTCTAGTTTTCCCATGGTGCCACTTAACTTTGTGTATGCTTGTCTATGATGTTGTTCTTGTGCTGTGTCTTGCAATGTGTTTCTTTCTACTGTGTTGGAACGTAACCAACGAATATAAAATGGTTCCTGAAACTATACTTATTATTTAACAACGGCCTTTCGAATCAATGAGTCTCGTCCTTCTACAGTGGCACCTAACGTGAAATTTTGAAGGTATGGAAAAGTGTCAAACAGACACATGTCCTGTTTTTCCCTTCCTGGGAAATGGTAAAATTCTTTCTGTTAAAGCATCGATTTATCTCGACATGTGTTGCCCTAATACAATGGGAAAACGTGTGTGTTCTCCAGCGATTTTTACAGCTTCCAGTTAATTAATCTCCACCAAGAATTGTGTGCTTTTGTTTCAGTGAAAGTTCCGATTCTTCTAAAGTGATTCTTCCAAGAATTTTGGTTTGGTTTGGTTTGGTTTTAGAGTGCTACGGTCTACTTTTTGCTACACGAGGGCTAATAAGACCGGGACCTACTGCTTAAAGCCGATTCCGAACGGCTACGAACATCCATGCCATATTGGGATTCGAACCCATGAACTCTGGTTCCGAAGGTCAGCACCCTAACCATTCGACCATCGTTCGGCCCAAGAATTTTGTGCTGCATTCTTATAAAAATGAAATCTGCATAAAGATGTGTTCTGAAACTCATCTTTATGATTAAATGTAAAGTAGAAGCAGTTTTGTTTTCGTCCACATCTGGAATTCAAACGTATCTTCAACCCGGAAGTAATCTGAAAAGATCTTTCCCACCAAATCCTCGTTTTGTGATACCTTTTGTTATGACTTATATTTTTATTTCGTTTTCATCATTTTATTGGTATATTGATTTCATTTAAGAATCAACTCGTATTGAGCTTAATATTAATCCTCCAGCGTGCAAACACGAAAATATTGGGATAATCGCATACAGTATTGGAAATATCTCTCGTTTAGAATAAGAAGAAAGTTATAAATTAAATCTGGATGCTGACAGAACTTTTTTTAAATAAATAAATAAGTTTGTTTCCATTTCTCTGCCAAACAGGGGTGAAATCGCTCGTCACAAAACACCTGAATTCCGAGATGTGAATGACTTCATCAATACTTACCTTGGAAAGATTTCGAATTTAACGACAACTTCCGGCAAAATCCAGCATTATTTTTCTGGCAAGTATTTCTTGATTCACTTGAAAATGAATGTTTTACCTCTGCTAATTTGCCAAACGCAATTTTCCCATGATAATCTGGTTTCCACCTTGTAAGGACTCCAGGCACAACTGCACTTTTCTAATGAGCCTAAAATTCGTCAAGTATGACAGTGGCACAAGTACGAAAGGATTCGCTTAGTTCAATTAAAAGTAAAGCTTTAGATATTTTAGTTGCTTAAAGAAGTTGGAGACTCCTGTGTTATAGGTCCAGGTCGAGATAGCTGGTTTTGGAACAGATGCATTATAGACGCCGGTTCCGTCCGCCATATTTTTTTGGCGACCAACAGAAAAGCGCGTGTTTTGAAACATTGTGGCCGTCACATGGCATAAGCACAACATTAATAAAACTAATTATTAAAATGAAATTAGCATAATAATTATAATTTTTACGTTATTTAAAAAATAACAGATTAGTAATATTTATTATATTTAAAGAATAAACACAATATACAGCATTTTAATAAACACTAATATTATAAAAAATCTAACATGTGAGGGGTTTCCTGCCCCCCTCAACCCCCACTGTAATAAAAAAAATGTAAAATAAATTTAATAACAGATGAAAATTGTAAAGCGTAGCGCCAAACATTCTTCAACACTCCTACCTCCCTTAAAAAACTTTGAAATAATTCTTTTTTGCCAAAAAAAGAAAAAAAACTCAGATTCGGAATACCGTTGTTCCCACACACTTGGGAGTTTAGAATGAAATGCAAAACCCACCTCACACCTAAGAATATCCCTATATTTTTTAACAATTTCAAAAATAGTAAGAACCGAAAAAACTACACCCGCCGTAATTAAATTACTAAATCCCAGAAAATGAGAACAAAAGAAAAATGTTCCAAATCAAAACATCTTGTTTGATTTAGAATATCCTGATACTTTTTAACAGTTTCAAAAATAGTAAGAACCGAAATAGCTTCACCCACCATAACTAAATCCCAGAAAATGATAAGAACAAAAAAAAAAAAAAAAAAAAAAATACAACCTGACCTAGGCGACTGTAAACCAAAAGAACAGCTAAGATGCAAGATCATGATAATTCGAGGCTCATCCAGAAAGTTAGTTTCCCTATTTAAAAGAAAAAAAGAACTCACACTTTCACGAACATATTTATTGACAACAAGTACAGCCATGTTTCAGCTGTTTTTCAACATAGAATTGAAGCTTATATCCGTGAAAGGATAAATTTTCGAGACGAAACCAATTCTTTTTTCATCGTTTTTAGAGTAAAAGTAAGTGCAGTCAATACCGTTGGGTATCATTTTTGTATGTATGTTTGTCCACCAGAGTCGATGCTGGAAGGCAACGTGAACATCCTGTTCCTGGCTGCCAGCGACACCATCTTCAGTTCGCTGGGATGGCTGTTCCGTCTGATGGCAGAGCACAAAGATGTCCAGCAGAGGGTCTACAAGGAACTGACGCAGGTGCTGGCCATGGAGGGCACGGCCAGGTACGACGAGAGACACAAAATTCCATACACCTTCGCCGTCCTCATGGAAGGACAGAGGTTCTCCAGCATCGTCCCACTTAGCACCACCAGGAGGTGAGCTCTCACGTCTTCTTTCAATATTTATTGCTCTTCAACCATTTCTCTAAAGCTCTCTTACCTACCATTCAGACGAGTACAACAATCTAGACTTCTACAATTCCATACTGTGCAGCGAGCTGACGGGTGTAAGACGTTTGTGATGCCAGTAGATAATGTCCTTGATCTTGATCACCCAAGGAAAGAGATTTTTTGCTCCAGATTCCGTACTTTTCTCAAACCTGCCAGTCTCCTGGCGGGATACCAAACTCATAGATTTATCCTATACGTTTTCTGGTATATGCCTGCCAAGATCGATCCGGGATTCCTACCCCTGTACCACTAAGTCATTTTTGGCCCAGACTTCTTTGTTTAATATATCAGAATAAAAACACAATATATTTCCTATCTCGGTAAATACTACGGAGTTTATTGATATCTAAAGGTCAAGGAGATGGAGTAACTTCCATATAATTAAATTTTGTAATTTAAGATGTAATAAAATGAATGATTTTTTGTATGAAATTTTTTAACTGTTTGTTTACACCGAGCGGTAGCTGTGGAAAAGACACTTTAAGGACTTGACTATTCACTCTGCCTTTGCTTTTTATTCTCCAGTGCCAATCAAGACTTCAGCATCCAGGGCTACACCATTCCGAAGGGCGCAGAGATCGTCGCCAACCTGTGGGCCCTTCACAACGACCCCAAGTACTGGGACGAACCGGAAGTGTTCCGGCCAGAGCGCTTCCTGCTCAACGGAGAGACGACGCTGCTCAAGTTTCCCGAAAGTTACGCCCCCTTTTCGATTGGTAAGGCCGGGGAACCACCCCTTCACTTTATAACGATAACTGTAACGATAAGTTACATTCGGTTCAGCTCTTTATACCTCTTCCCGTGAGTCATCGTCAGACATACCAGAACGGGACCGGTTTGAACTAGAAAGAAACTTCGGTCTTCTCCCAACCCATAAAGGGTTCGTTGGTTTGGGGAATTCTGACCCCCCGCCGTTCGGGAGTGGACCCCTGTTTTTTCTCCTCTAGGCAGTCTGATTTCTTTAGAGAACAAGGTTGTGACCAGAGGAGAGAGGAAGGTGAACGCTGCTTGCATCCGCGGCTTGCGGGATAGACCTTTTGAGAAAAATCAACGCCCTATTGTTTTTGGTGCCGGCGCCGACTCGAGAGCAGTCTTCGATATCTGCAATTGATAAGTTGATTACAGTTGTATTCCTTAGGCATTTATTTATTTGTATAAATTCATTTAATCAAGACATATTTGTTTGAGTCTTAATTTCTTCTTTCTCAAACACTAGGCCAACACAACATTATTTTTGCAACCAAGAATGAACGGTAACCCAGTCTGTTTGCTGAACCTCAGGCGGTTAGGATAACTTGGGGGCTTCGCGACCCCGTGGTACTTCAATGTTTTTTTTCCCTTTCTCCGTGAGTTTTGCTTTATTTTTGCAAGTGTGGGCGTTGTTCCTCCAGACCCATAGAGCTTTGAAGAGGAAGGATCAGTCAACTCGTTTAGTGATTGCTGATTGACATCATCACTGGGTAGATACACAGTAATCAGTTATACACAGTAATTACTTTAAATGTACCTTAACATTAATAGTTTGTACGGAGGGAATGAATACGTCAAGAGAAGCAACGAACCTGACTCTGTCTCACTGTCTTTTCAGTGACAACTATACCGACATATTTTGATCGCGTCAGCAGGTTTCAGGAAAGTGGCCAGGACAAGGTGGTCAGCAATGAGGTAATTCGTGTGAACGAGCTTAGAACGAAAGCCACGACAAAATGGAAGCTATTATGAAGTGGATGGGGGAAAGTGGGCTCAAGGCATCAGCAGTCAATGAAGACAACTCTACCATGGCTGCCCTTAAAATCGTCCTCTTCAGTATCTGATGGTAGGCTCAGTTTGCAAAGGCAACGATCTCGCAACTGAGAGGTTGAGGGTCAGGAACCCGAACCGACACGAGATCCATCGTGTTCGTTAAAGGTGACTGGGGCACGTAAAATAGGTTCGTGGTCACAATGTTCTCCATGTTCTCTTAATCAATACCTCTGGGGGTGGCAGGCCAAGTCTAGGGGTCTTCTGCTTCAAAATTGCGAGTACCCACTTGAGCAAAGTCGTTCTTTTACATTAAAGGTGTTCATTATAACGAAAAGCGCACCTCTTAGCCTTAAATCGAGTAGCCAGCCGGCTCTCGTGCTTGATTTGTCCAAGTGGCATGAAAAATAACAACAACGACGACATCTGTATCTGAAGGGGAGAGATGCCATCGTCTCTGCTTTTTAGATAAAAACACTCGGTACAAAATCTAAAGTGGTATAAACCACTTTAGATTTTGTACCGAGTGTTTTTTAGACTTAAGAATTTCGTGTTTAGTTTCATAGTTGGGTGTTTTTCTTGGTGACTTACGAAGGTCTGACTTTGGGAGTACACATTTCTTCGAGTTACAAAGAAGGCGGTACTTAAAATGTAATAGAAATGTTATAGCACAAATTTGGTCCTTTTTTTTTGTTTTAAATACATTTTGTTTTGAGGACAGATGTAGCAACATAGTTGTTGATTTCCTTTAAACAGGTCGGAGGAACTGCCCCGGAGAAACCATTGCGTGGATGGAAATTCTGACTTACTTCTCTGAGATCATCAAGAGGTTCGAAATCAGCACCCCTCCCGGGAAGGAGCCCGAATTCGACATCGTGAACGGTCTGGTTGCCCATCTTGCTCCTCAACCCTTGTGCTTCAAACAGCGAGAGCGATCGGATACATGAGGACTCTTACAGTACTCATGGATATCACTTTCATGTCTTCAGTGGACAATTCCCTTTTTCGTAAATTGTTACGACGATCGCGAAATGATTCGAAATGTTATTTATTGTTCATCCTTTTTATGTATTCTGTGAACCTGTTGTAACTGTAAGCTTTCCTACGGTTTCAATGTATTGTAATGTATTTTATAATTCTGCATCACTGACTGTCAAAGTGTCCGTTTGTGCGGGGTGTAATTCCTGAAATTAGTGTTCGCATCATTTGGCAGTTCACTGTAAAAATAACTAAGTAATAATAAAAAAATGAAACCCTATCATTTTTACGGTTAAATCTGTGATTGCCATAGCATAATCCTTTTTCGAAAATAAAAATCCAGCCTTTTTTCTGTGTTTTTAATTTTTTATCTCAAATCTTATCAGACCTTAATCGCCATTTTCACTGTTTTGTCAGTAACTTCTGATCAATCTCACGAAAGTCGAATACAGCTAATCAGTGATAGCTGTATTGTTTACTATAATAATCTAGAAAATTTCTGAGCATCTTTAGGGAGATCTGACCTTGATATTTATTTGAATATGTGCCTCGGTTCTCTTTAAATAATCGCGGAAGCATCAGTCAGTTAACTTTCCTTTATCCCCAGTGGTTGGTGGGCTCTAAATCCCATTTTAAAAAATTGCAAGTAACTATAGGACTTTTATTTTGAAAGTTAAAGGATACAAGAACAAATTTACATCAGATAAGTTGGGGACATGTTGTAGACATTTCAGTTATTTATGGAAGTTTAATTTTCTTTGCATTGAATGTAATAGAAAAGTCTGAAACTTTCCTCTTTCCCAGGCAATGTCGAGTATAATCAGACAGCACACACACACACACACACACACACACACATATATATATATATATATATATATATATATATATATATATATATATATCAGTCATTTTTAAACCCTCAGAAAGTACTGTTTACAATATTATATTTTATTCACAATCAATTTTTAATTTGATCACTCAAAAAACTTTAGATGTACATTTTTCAAAGTGTTTTTGTCAAATAGTTTTATCTTATGATTTTTAGGTATTTTTAAAAACTTAGTTCTGAAATATGGTAGGGCATTTATTGAACAGGCCTTGTCTGGTTCATAATCACTATAATATGGTCCTTAGGAAATAGGGTTTATGTCGTTATGTCGTGTATTTCAAGTAGGTCCTTATAAAAAGTTACTTTGGTCCTTAGAAAGTCCTTAATTTTTGTTCTGGAAAAAGAGTGGGAACCCTGTAAATAGTAGAGTGACTATATATTTAAAGTACAAACGCACAATATCAATTTCATATTTCAGCACAAAAAAATAAAATCTGGGTATTCATTTTTCTGAAATTTATGCATGAATATTTTCATCAAAAACAGGTTCTATTTACATAAATTATGCAAATGTATGTTTACTCTTTTTCCTCGCACATTTCTTGTTTGTTTAGATTTCTGGGTCCAAGTTATTCGTGAAGCCTATACGACTCTTAAAATTAACATTGAATCAAAAGTGCACGGGCCATACTGTTTATGTACTTATCAATTTATGCTAAAATAACTGTACAAAATTTCTTTAATCATTTCTCATTATTTTTAATTATTTAATAAAGAAACTTTAATGCAAGATAGCCATGATTGTTTTAATTAAAAATAATTCGTGAGATAAATCTTTTTGTAAACATGAAATAATTTGTATTTTGCATACTAAAAAAAAGTAAACTTTTAGGAAAGGTAATAAATGGGGATGTTTACAATGGTGATCTTTATAATCATACATGATGGAGGTTTTAATACATAATCTAAGTGTTTTGATCCAAGAATGCTTTTTAATATAATATTTCCAACATTATTAAAATACTTTTCAGATATTTTTTATTTTATTAGATCAAAATAACATTCACACATAACTTCCGATTAAAAAAAATATACATGTTCATTTAAACATTACTTCTATCTCTATATATAAAACGTGTTACTGCAACAACAAATGTGTATGTGTGCATAAATATAAATATGTTTGACGTGTTGCCATTGTCTACAAACAGAATAGCTGTGGTTAGAATTAAAAGAACACTTATATATTCAGTAAATTAAGATAAACTGAAAAATATGAAAAATTATTTTAGATATTTTTAGGTTTTGATTCCTTTTTTTTCCTTTCCCATTAAATTCGATTTATTCCCAAAAACGAAAACACTAATATGCTGTAAATTTTCAAAAGATTGTCGGACTGTTCTGTGTAAGAGAGACATTGTAAACAAATGTAGATATATATATATATATATTATCGAGATTGATAAGATTATCATAAATGTCGGAGTAGAAATAATTATTGAAGATTAGAAAATTTAAAGTACGAGCAAAGCACAGTCCGTAAATAAAAAGCACTTGCTAACAAAAATGTCAGCATTGAATATCAGGAACTGTGACGTCACAACCAATCAAGCGGAGCATTTTCAAGTCACGTGGTTTTCTCTTAACTTTAAAATTAATTTTAAAAATGATAGATACATTTTTTTACATTTTTGAAAAATTTTTGGAAATAACGAGTCTGTAATTATCAGAATAATATTAAGTTATTCCATTCAGCACTTGTGAAAATTCCTCATTGCACTGCTTTCAGTTTCCCCAAACGTGCAACGACCATTCCCTTTATGTCTCTATAAGGCAATTTGTCTCAACGTCACGAACTACTATAATGCCCTTCACATTCATTTTCATGTTTATAACAGCCAATAGACAAACAATAAACTGCCCTTCCGTTTGAAACTAAAGCCAGGATTGTCATAATTTGAGAATTTGCTCTACTGCGTGAAATCGCCTTATAGAGGAATTAAGAAGTGCACGTTGCTCATGCGCTTGCAAGGTAACTTTTTCGCCAGTGGATCGGGACAGCCGATCTCGGTGCTACAGTTCCAGGGGGAAATTGCTTGATTCACTGGCGCCATCTATTCATTAATATGTTAACTAAAACTATCCAAGTAATTTTGTAGAATCTTGGGCAGTTTTTGTATTATTTTATTTACATTTTTCACAATATTTTAAGTTAATTTTCTTATTTTCTCCTTTTTATTTTTTGTTACTTGAATTTTACATTCTTATTTTAATTTTTGTTAGTTTTTGTCATTTTGAGTTTATAAAATTAATTTTTGCTAAGAAATGAGCTTAAGAAGAATTAATATTTCTAATATTTTATCATATTTTAATAAGATTATTATATTTTAATATTTATATTTATTAATATTATTATTTATTTTTATATTTTAATATTTTATAATTTATTTTATTTCATTTTTAATATTTTATTTACATTAATAGTTTTTTAAATTAATTTTTATTTTTAACTGACTATTTTTGTATTATCTTTTTTTTATTATTATTATTTTAAGTTTTTAAAATCATTTTTTGCCATTACAAACTTTATACCTCAAGCTGTCTATAATGAGCAGTAAACAGCTTGATTTTTTAAAATAAAAACATTGTTCTGAAGAAATGTTATTCAATATAATAATTTTGAAACTTACATTTTTCGATCAAAAAATATAAGTTTAAATTTTACTATTCCTCTAAAAAATAATCTCTAAAAAAATTTACTATTCCTCTAAAAATGTATAGTAATACTGAATGATTATTTCACTTAGTAAATAGTAAAAGAGAATTCTTGGATATTCTTTGATAGAAAATTATAAGCTTCTAAATAACTATATTTCTTACTACCTTCTCGTCGACCTTCTGAATTACTTTCAGCTTGAAATCAGCAATAAAGCTGCGACGATGTTTTAAAGATATAATGAATGACAAATATTACCGCAAATCAAAACTTTGAAAACACAAAACACTCTGATCCTCTTGGTCAAATGACCTTCAACCTTTAACCTTCGATCTAGAACCCATCCACTCGGTGTTGTCAATTGGAGCTGTCAATAGTGACTATCGATATTTTCCCGTACTCCAGGACACAATTTAAGATTGAGCTACTGGCTACTACTGATTCGTTCTGCTTTAAGGGTTTTTTTTTTTCAAGGTTTATTACCAATACGATACTTTGTTTTCTTGGCATCCCGTGAGTCGTGCTTTTGTTTGGTCATTCGCCGTTCACCGACGTGCTTTTTTTTACGCCTTCAATTGATTTTGAAAATTTAAGCAATGAATAACCAGCAGATAGTCCGCGGCTGAAGAAATTTGCTTTTTAAACACAGATAGCCCGCGAACTATACGTGTGAAATTACAGTACTTGATTCATTTACTATATAAACAAACACATCTGTCTGAGTAACATATCAGCATATGAATTTTATAGATACATATGTTTTTCTAAACTCCATAATAATAATAATAATACAGAGTGTTAAGTATAGAATTGTTCATATCAATTTTTTATTGTCATTTTTTCCCAGTTATTTTTAAAATTTGTTGGCAACAGGAAATGAAAATGATAGTACTGTTTTTTGTAAGAATTTAAAATAAAGTTGATGAGTTGAAAGATCTGTTTTGGTTGTGATTCATTTTTACAGAGATTATTTAGATAGAAATAAGTTAATGAATGGACAAAATGGTGAACATTTACTGTCGTATCTAAAACAGAGTAAGATATAACAACCATACCCTTAGTAGAGTTGCCATAACTCACCGATGATGATCCGCCACTCTGCGTTATTGTAGAAGACTCGTTTCTTTTGGTTCTGTCATATGAAGTTTCATCGTTGTCAACAATTTTTTAGTACGTAGTAATGAATTTAAACTTTTATCGTTACTTTAAGTGTTTTTGCATTGATAATTTTGTAAAAATGTTATAAATTTACAAATTTCAAGAACCTTTTAATGTATTTTGAAGTATATATATATATATATATATATATATATATATATATATATATATATATATATATAAGGCGATTTCACGCGGTAGGGCAAATTCTCAAATTATCCCAATTCTGGCTTTAGTTTCAAACGAAAGGGCAGTTTATTGTTTGTCTATTGGCTGTTGTTTGGTTTGGTTTGGTTTGGAGCACTACGGTCTACTGTTTTGCACACGAGGGCTAATGAGACCGGGACCTACAGTTTAAAGCCGATTCCGAACGGCTACAAACATCCATGCCAGCAGCGGGATTCGAACCCACGAACTCCGGTTCCGAAGAGCAGCACTCTACCATTCGGCCATCGTTCGGCCTATTGGCTGTTGTAAACATGAAAATGAATGGGAAGGGCATTATAGTAGTTCGTGACGTTGAGACAAATTGCCTTATTGTGAGCCTCCTTTGGGAGAAAAGTTCATCATAAAAATCTTTAAAACTTCACATTAAAAATGTGAACAAGAGTTCTTAAAATATGTAAACTTGTATCATTTTTATGATATTATTAATGAAAAAACACTTGAAGTAACGATAAAAGTTAAAATTCATTACTACTTATTTAAAAATTGTTGACAAAGATGAAACTTCGTACGATAAACCAAAACAAAGTCAGCGATGGCTCAGCGATTAGTGATGGAAAAATGGCCGGCTGAATGCACCCGATCGTCGTAAAATTTCGACCGTTTCGAAATAAATTTTTTGGAAGTACACATACACAAAAGATGAAATATTATAACTTGTAGTGTATCTCTAAACCTCCCCTTATCTTTTAATATTAAGTCATTACCTATTTTTGGAGACTCCACAACTTATAAAGAATAACTTATAAAGATTGAATTTTAACGACTAGTTTCGTATTTCGACATGAACAGTATGATTAGATATCCCATCCAATTAAATCATAAAGCGAACAAATATTTAAAAGAACTTGTTATCTGTAAAAAACTGTAAATAACTTGTTGAATTTGTAAAACATTTTTTTCTGGCAGTCATTAATTTTTTTATATCATGGATAATAAATCAACCTGAAAAGTTCTTCTTGATATTTATGAATCTATGCCGTGGCATCAACCGCGTGTTTAAAGCGGCATAATGGCGTTGAACTCTGTCAGCATTTAATATTTGCTTGAACATAATTTTATTTTTAAAGTTAATGATCCATTTTGAAATATCAATCTCCTTAATGTGAATATATTCCCCAATGTTCGTTTATTCACTTTGGAAATGTGTGATATTTGTTCAGACGTCATCGAACTGCTTCAAAGATGTATGTTGCTTAAGTCTCTTAATTTGTTTTGATTTTCTGTATTCGAGACTGACCATTTCAATACCTGTTCTTTGGCCGTACATATGTTTTTAAAGCAGACTGAAATATGCGTCATTTTTCTCTGTGTTTTAAAAACACAAGTGGATTTCGTTTTTTGTGCATTCTGAAAACACATTTAATACAACTGGTGTTATTTTGTAAACAACGTGATTATTTATTTCGCGTATTTGTCAATACTTTACTTCGAACACATTTACAGCTTTATTACTGGGAAATTATCGATAGTACTGTTACAAAATGGTTAAGTGACAGTTAACATGTTTATATATGCGTTAACAATTTCATCCAATTATTGCTATAACAAAATTATACTTAGTTCGTATTTTTTATAGTTTTGTGGCTAGTAAATATGTTGTCACGATAAAAAATAAGACTTGTTCCTCTACTTGAGTGTCCATTTATTTCCTTATTTAGTTAAATGTTTTTTTTAAGATACACTTATATTTGCCAATATATCTGTTTAATTCACCAATGTCACAATTAAAATTGTCAGTATAATTAGTTGCTTCTATATGGACTGACTGTATCGCTTCCAGTATTGACAGGACAAATTTTGAAATTTGGTTCTTTTCAATTTCATCTTCTGACAGAGGTATTTAAAAAATAATTTATTGTATAAATGACAGCAGAAGATTTTCTTTAGAAAGATAGGCAGCTTGCTTTTATTAGTATATTATTGCAGATAAAGGGTTTTATAAAAATAAATAATTCCCTAAAAAGTTGAGTTTTGATATTGCTTAACAGGAAATTCTTTTATGACTGTTGTGTGATATCAGAGATTTCCTACCCAAGCATTTTAACTTGTTTAATAAATCTTCATTGATCCATGTCTTTCTCAGTGTTTTTCTGCATCTGTCAAGATTGTTAAATTGCTACCTATTTAAAAGTAAATCAAAGTAGAGCTGTTTGTATGCTGGATCTTAGAAATTAGTGTTTTCAACTATGCTAAATTCTGAGTTTTTAGGTATTTCAATTATTTGATGTTTATTTGTCCTTTTAAATTGACCAGTTGACCTCCTTTTGGATGTTCTGTCCTCCTAGATGACCCCCTTTTCAATATTTAACACTAGATTTATGGATGTTGATCCTATACCTATTTTTATTGAAGTGAGACTATTTGACTCATACAAGAAAATTCAAGTTTTTTGCCAAGAAAATAGTTTCAAATGAATTTAAATGAACTGTTTATTATAAAAAAAATTCGTTTAAAACAGTTTTTGCATATAAAATCTGTTTTTGAAACCCATTTTCTGCCAATATGTCTATTATATTGAGCACAATGGTTTCGACATCTGTTTCTTTTGCAGGATGGTTGAACTTGACAGTTCTTCCATAGCATGAATTTCTGTCGTTGGAATGGAAGTGTTCTTGATTTCTTCTCTACATTTACTTTATACTATATTTATTTATTTATACATTCTATGAATCCAATTGGCTCACAACCGTGAAAATAGGTATACCCCATTGGATAATGCGAAATACAGGGGTCTGCAGGGAAGAGGAATGAAAGTTGACATATATTTTATTACTTAACTGAAAACCAACGTATGTTTTTGAAAAGTGATATTAAAGTTTCATATATATATATATATATATATATATATAGAGAGAGAGAGAGAGAGAGTGTGATCCAATTTTTAATGAGTCAAATATGTATTGGCTCAGTCCGTAAATTTAGTGTAAAAAGCTAGTTTATAAATCTTTATATATCAAATAACAAAACTTTCCCATAATGATTTAAAAACTGCAGTAACCCTTGTGAGAGATAAAATAACTTCTCAAAAATCAAGACTGAATGTGAATCCTCTATTTGTTGGAATATTTAATATGAAAATTCTTGTATTGATGTTCAAATGAAAAAATTACACGTGAATAAAAAAATATTGAATCCAAAATCTTAATGTTTGATTAAATAAATAATCATGATCAAATGGATTCAAAAGTAAACTTACCTGCATTGTTATTGATTAACATAATGAAAAAGGCTGTAGTTGTTCAAAAATGAACTTTCATTTGTCAATTACTATACAAAAGTTAATCAGTTATATTTTTCAGTTAGACCTTTGAAATATTGAAATATGTAAGAGAAATAACTATTGTCTTTGTGGATAGCCAAAGGGTTTGTAGTAAAGTAATAATGCTGCACAGTTCAGTTTCATGTACATTAGTTATTTTATTAATTTATTAGTGATTAAATCATTAACAAGACTTCCATTTATGATTTTAGTTTTCAAAATAATGAACTTATGACTGTCACAGTTATTTTGTAACATCTTCCTTCAAGCAGGGTTGGAAAAAAAAATCAGATTTTTTTTTTATTTAAATCAGATTTCTTTGATTTTTTTCTGAATACTAATTTTAATTGTTGTTTTTATGTTTTTTGCAATATACATAGAATAGTTTGTTTTAAGAAGTAACATCTTATCTATCAAGTATATTCTGCACACCGATTACCTAAAATCAGGGTTGATAAAAATTATGATTTTTTAAAAAAAATCAAAAAAGAGTTGGATTTTTTTTTATTTAAATCAGATTTTTTTTTATTTAAATAGGATTTTTGAAATTTAAATATATTTAAGTATAATATTTGATACAAGCAAATTAAATTGTTCAAGTTAAATGTCTAAATTAATTTTTTTTACATATAATAAAAAATACATATAACTTAAATATATATATATATATATATATAATATATAAGAATAATTCATAAATCAGTAGAAAATAGTTACTTGCAATATAGGGTTTTTTGCTTGTTTTAATCATCAATATCATAATTTAAATAAAGGATGCTTCATGTTATTTTACACATTTTACTCCTTCAACCATAGAATTATTAGAAAGAGGAGGGTAGACTGAGGGCTAAGTTTTATTTTTTATAAAAATTTTACAACCAATTTTTTATTTTATGACAGTGGTTAAATGTTAAATGATTTATAAACAAAAACAAGTTTAGCTGCTTTGTCGTCTCTAAGCCTGTTTCGAAGTTTAGATTACACTAATCCATATTTTGAAAAACTCCTCTCGATAGAAGCAGATGCCCTTGCAATTAATAATTGATAAAGTGCCTGGTCCAGGTGATCCATTTTTCCCTTTTTACTCGAGAAAAAATTACTTTTTAACCAATCAAGTGGGGAATTCGTACTAACCAATTCTTCATTAAAAAGGAATTCATAGAAAGGATCAGATTTTCCCAAGAATTTCATGAGAACAGGAATAATATCAGGGAAGTACTTTTCATTTGCAAATATAAAAGATTCTTCCCAAATCAGTCAGATTTTTTCCACAAAAACAAGGGTCTACTTGCTAAGTTAAGAAATGGAAAGCTCCCAGTGCTTGCTGATATCGCTTATTAAAAGCTATTAAATTCTCCAAAGTTTTCCAAATGTGTACAGATTCAGCAATAGTACAAGCATTTTTTTAAATGGAGTCTAAAGCTACTGAAATATTCCAATTGTTTTAAAAGACTTTCTGCATTTTTTTTTTAGTCCAATATTAATTACTTTATTGTCAACAATACTATCCATTTTGTCCCTGTGCTCCTCACAAATTTTAAACAGAACAGACCCGTTATGTATTTGGTTAAAGAATCTACCACTGTGTTCCAGCACACATCACATGGCAAAACTAGATTTAATCCTTCTTGTTTATATGTGGAAAGTGATTATTCCTAAAATATTTAATAATAAATATTTTATTTATTTTAATAATACAAGAACAGGCAGGGTGCACTAGCCTCCTAAAACCATCTGGGAGCAACTCTGGGATGTTAATATTTTCTTATTGTGCTTATTACTAACAGCTTTCTTTTAAAAATTCAATCTTTAAATATTTGATTTAAATAAATGATTATTTTTAAAAAAATCAACTGATTTAAATCAGGCTGATTTAAATCTTTCAACCTTGCCTAAAATTAAATCTATATATTTAAATCTAAATACATTCTATTATTTTGTCATTGGATAGTGCAAACTAAAATAAGATGTCAATTTAAATAGCAAATTAAATATTCTTTTAATGCAAACTATTTATTTAAAAAAACAAATTACAATTTTTTCAATATTTTTGAAGCACCAAATTATAGAACTTTATTTAACTGTTTCAATAAAAACATAGTTTCGATGCTTTATCCACTCCTAATGGGTTACGAAGGTTAGAATGAACACTACCAAAAGAAGAAAACTGTCTTTCCATTCCATAAGATGAAGCCACGGCTGTCGATATTGGGCAGACAAACTGGATTTCAAGTTTTGTCATACTCTCTTTACCTCCCATTGCATAAAATGAATTCCACCAGTCAAAATCCATTGTTTCACTATCCCTACTCCATATTTTCTGATAACAGCCACTAAATTCTTGGAAAGCACATGCTCTATCTATTGACACTTATTTACTAATTGGTATTACTGTGCTGACGGATTCCTAATTCTCCAGTCTTTGGAATATAGGTCAACCATGTATTCAAGTAGTCTCTTTTGTACAGGATTATTGTTATTTTAAAAGATTCAAATTTAAGAAAATGTCCATCGAGTTCTTTTGCTGATACTTATTTTTCTTTTAGATGAAAATGAAATCAAGAAAGGGGAACTTCGGTATCTATTTAGGCAGGAAATGAATACATTATGTGCATATGTTCAGTCATGGATGCAAAGGTAACATGTTCTGTTAAATATATTTTATATTTGAAGAAATCATTATTTTGCTTTGTAATTTCTATTATATTCTTTTCATTATAAAATTTAGTTATCTCTGCTTTTAGATAATATATTTTATTTTTTTTTTTCAGACAATGCACATGCTGTTTTAAAGATCCAAAGAATTTTGATCGATTTAATGCTCTTGTACAGGGTCTTGCTCTTAGTATAATCGAAATATTACAACAAATTGCTAGGGATGTTAAACTACAGAAAAGTGATCAGTTATCCATTAACAGTGGACATAAAACAAATGATTTTAAAAAGACAACCTCCGATAATGAAAGTAAAGACGAAAGTCTTAAAGAAAAAGACAAAAATATTTCTTCTAATTCTCCGGAAGAAACGGAAAAAGATTCGTTGCAATTGAAAGCAGTCAAAAAGGACACTCAGGAGGAAGACTGGAGTTCGTGGACATCAGAGGACAGGGAAAAAATTCTCAATATTTTTTCAAAAGTCTTTCTGTTAAATTTTCCTTTGTATATGGCTTTCAAGCACAGCATGCAATCAAAATTAGATGTAAGTACTCTAATATATTTGAACGATTTAAACAAAAATTGTGATTTTTGCTGATTAATGTTATTGTGATTTTGTTGATTTTGTGATTGTTTTTTTGTTTGAAAATCAGGGTTCCCACAGTCCTTAAAAGTCCTTAAGAACTCCTTAATTTTAGCTTTCATTTTTAAGGGTCCTTAAAACGATTTAATTTTTGTCAAAGGTCCTTAAAAACTCCTTAATTTTTAAATTGGAACTTGAACCATTTATTCGTCGTCATGTGATTTCCTATCAATTTTTGCTGTACTGTCCGAACTTTCTGGTTTTGTAAGTTCGGAATTAAACTTGCCCAAAACCTGTTCTAATTAAGAACGCCAGTACAGGTGACAAGTACTGGTCAAAGAATATATAAAATATTTGTTAATATTCGTAACATTCTTTTACATTTTCTAGCAATATTATTTTTTATTTGATCTCTCAAAAAACTTTAGATGTACATTTTTCAAAATGTTTTTGTCAAATAGGTTTATCTTATATTAATTTTTAGGTATTTTTAAAAACTTAGTTCTGAAATATTGTAGAGCATTTATTGAACATGCCTTGTCTGGTTCATAATTATTAAAATTTGTTCCTTAGGAAATAGGGTTTATGTGGTTATGCCGTGTATTTCAAGTAGGCCCTTATAAAAAGTTACTTTGGTCCTTAGAAAGTCCTAAAAAAGTCCTTAATTTTTGTTCTGGAAAAAGAGAGGGAACCCTGTAATAAAGAAAATCCTCAAATGTATATATGTTTTCAGAGTATTTCTGTAGTCAATTCAAAATTGCTTTCCTTGATATCCTTAAAATATTATGAAAATACTTTTAGTTTATTAGTACTTTTTATGGTTATAAGCTAGTAAATGTTTTTGACAAATAAATAATCTTTTGCATACTGTAAAGGTTAAGTAACTGTAAGTCAGCTGCCTTTTCCTAATAGCTAACATTCATGCAGAGTTTAATTAAACAAAGCATGGAGGGTGGGGGTTTTGTAGTTTTTTCAGTTATTTATGGAAGTTTAATTTTTTTTTTGCATTGAATGTAATAGAAAAGTCTAAAACTTTCTTCTTTCCCAGGCAACATCAGGTATTATCAGCTAGTTTATACATGCACACACACACACACACATACATACATATATATATATATATATATATATATATATATATATATATATATATATATATATGAGTCATTTTTAAACCCTCAGAAAGTATTGTTTATAATGTATTTTATTCACAATTTATTTTTAATTTGGTCACTCAAAACACTTTAGACGTACATTTTTCAAAATTAGTTTTTGTCAAATAGATATATCTTATTACTAATTTTTATATATTTTTTAAAACTTAATTCTGAAATATTGTAGGGCATTTATTGAACATGCCTTGTCTGGTTCATAATTGTTAAAATATGTTCCTCAAGAAATAGTGTCTGTTATTTAGCCATGTATTTCAAGTAGGTCCTTATAAAAAGTTACTTTGGTCCTTAGAAAGTCCTTAAAAAGTCCTTAATTTTTCTTCTGGAAAAAGAGTGAGAACCCTGCTAAACAAAATCATTTTTTTTTTCTTTAATCTTGCTTAAATTTGATCACATCGGTAGTAAAGTTTTTTTTTTTTTTTTTCAGTTTTGATATCTTGAAAATTAAAAACCTAAGGAAATGCTGCTTTGAATTAAGTCTTGAAAATACAAGTATTAAATGCCTAGTCATATTTGAACCACAGAGATGTTTTTTTTTTCATTTCATACAGGTTTTGGATTTTGCGTAAATTTTTGAAGAAAAATTGCTCTCTTGACCAGGGTTGTAATTTTGACCAGTCAAAACTGATTTTGACCAGGATTTTGGATAAAAGTGGTTTTAACTGCCCAAAAATGGTCTGAAGTGGTCAAAATTGTTAAAAATAGTTTTAAATGGTCTTAATTTTAATATATAATATCTTTTGAAATTAGAAGTGTATAGAATAAGGAATAAAAATAGAAGTTCAGTTAACCAAAATAGGACACTCACAAGTTCACGAGATTTAACATGCTTATACAGTATAATAAGAATGTCTGAATTTTAAAAGTAAACCATGCACCTGCAATTGTAAAAATGTAATCCAGTTGCAGTAAAAAACATAAAACATGACTTGAAGTTAAAAATAAGTTGTAGTTAAAAGTATAAATTTTAAAATTAAAATAACATGACATTTTACAACTAAAATTATTATTAATTTAAAATTATTTGTAATCCAAAATAAATTACAAAATCGTTTAAATTGACAGATAACTACAAAACTTGTTACTTGTCACTGTTTTTTTGAATTCAACATAAATTTCATATAAAACAGCTTGTATAAAAAAAAAAATTGAGTAATTTTTTTTGTATCTTGGTGTTATGTTATATTTGTTTTTTGCTGGTGTTATTTATATTATGAAGTTTTTAACAAATATAACTTGTCTTTATCATAGGCTAGTAAACTATGTTTGATTAGTATTAAATATATTGAAAAGTGAATTTTGGTGGTCAAAATGGATATTGACCAGGACGGTTAAAACCACTGGTTTAAACCCCCATGTTTTAAAACCAATACAACCCTACTCTTGACTTATATGAGTGGGCTTGTATTTCGAAATATACAGTATATAGTAGGTATAGTATGTACAATAATAGAATTTTTTTAAGTTTTAAAAATATATAAATTATTAAAGGTTAAATCCAAACTTTTCTGTTTTGAATAATTTAACTTTTTAAAATTAATTACTTTTGTTTATAATAATTGCTTAGTCTAAATCTTTTTTGAGTACTTTAACTATTTAAAATTTTATAGGGTTATACATTAAATAAATCAAGAGTGGAAGTAATTTCTGAGTATTTGATGTTTGTGTTGTTTTTTAGGACATGGACATTCCAGTCTACCTCCTCCGCAATGTGTGTTTCTTTTGTGATAAGGGAGGTTTGAAGTTATTTATTGCTTGTTTTCAAGATGCCTCACCTGAAAATCTCCCCATGACTTTAGCCCATGCAATGATTACTGTCATATCAAACGTAAGTTCATCTTTTATATCTTTTGCATCGAAATTCATGTCTATAGTAAGGTTTAAGGCCCTCCACGAGAGGCAATGACAGTGTGAACCCTCTGGTGCTTACTTTCCACAAGTCTGTATTACAGCTAGTGGTATTGTCTTCCACTCGGCTTGGAGTAGACGTACAAGTTCCTTCAACGATTTTGGACAGGTAGTGCATCTCTTAATTCGGCAATCCAACTCGTCCCAGAGATTCTCGATAAGGTTCAGGTCTGGGCAGGTCAGTCCATTTGGTGAACTCCACTGGCACCACACCAAGTATTGGTTAACCTTTAAACATGACAACTGGCATTGTCGTCCTGAAAGTAACAGGGGAGCTTCTTGCTCCAGTGAATGGGGGGGGGGTTCAGTACAATAGGCCTTGGGCCGCAGTGCTGGTGCCCTTGTGGGCTGCCCCAACTTAATTCTAATTCTAACAGGGGTTCTATCTGTAAAACTGCCAAAACATAGGAAGCTTATTGTCATCCAAAATAGTGTAGTAGTTGGTTGCAGTTCTTCTGAATTTCTCAGGACAGCACTCTATCTCCCAGTTTCGTTGGTCTGCCGACTTGGGGCACATTCCGACAGTCACAGCTCCCCTTCCACTTCTTAATGATATAGGCCAGTGTCGATTTTGGGTACTTCAGATCGTTAGATATGTCCCTTAAAGATCAGCCCCATTTGTGATACCCGATAAATATACCTTTCTCGAAATCAGAGAGCTCCGAACTGTGCAGCAACTTGCATGCGACTCATGCCGATGCTGTTTCCTGCATGATGTATACCAGCAGAGGCCGTGATGTACCTCAGGATCGCAGATATCATTTTTTGCATAGGAGTCCTTATTGGTAGACAGTGTATATGTTGGTTGGCACAAGCCCACCAACAAAAACCTGCTGGGTTTTTGTCATTGTAATATGATGCTTAGAACATTTATAACAAAAATAACATTTATTTTTTTCTCATGTAGCTGAAATTGTGGATGAATATAGGTTCCATTATGCAACATCTAGTCCCTTTAAGATCTTGTGTAATAAGGTGAGATCAAAATCTTATATGTTATGCATGTTAATGTATAGGATTCTTATTTATTTATTTTTTTTAACATTCAGCTTTATTGTCTGGTTTGAGGGTTGGCAAATAATCATGATTTAAAAAATAAATAAAATCATTACAAAGCAAACTGGATTTCGAGATCTGTTATACTCTCTTTACCTCCCATGACATCAAATGCATTCCACCAGTCATAATTATCAATCATTGTACCTACCCCTACTCCATACTTTTTGATAACAACCCCTCCATTCTTGGAAAGCACATGCTGTTTATTTACACTTATTTACTTATTAGTATTACTGTGCTGACTGATTCCCAATTCTCCTGTCTTTGGAATAGAGGTTTGAAAAGAAGTGAAAAAAAAAAGGATATAAATCAATAAATTTTTCAAAAAAAAAAATCAAATGATTATAATTAAATTATTTACAATAATTTTCTGATAAAATTACTCATTCACTGATATAATTCAGAAAAAAATCAAATAAATCTGATTCTTTGATTTTAAAAAAAAATCATGATTTTTTTCCAACTCTGAAAGTAACATACTTAAGATTTCGGATTGATACATGGTTTTGACGCATTATATGTTAAACCTAAACCTGTAAATTTACATTTGTGAGTAATTATTGAATGTGCTTATAGATATCTATGTCAAGTGAAAGATAGTCATTTGAGAGCTGTCGGGAATCGTAATATGTTTGAATTTATGTGGACTGCAGTGAAAGATCCCCTTGATGCTCATGCTACATTTGATAAGGAAGGGCTCGATTTAGCTTTTAAGTATTTCAGTAGCACCACTCTTACCATGCGCCTAGCTGGAATATCACAAATTAATGTAAGTATTCCTTTATGTGCTCCTAAAACTAAAATTTTTTTAAATTAAAAAGTGCAGCTAGTATTTAAATACTAAAGCCAATTTTTGATCCTGTAAAAAAAAAATACAGGCATGAAAACATTTACGCACTTGTGTCAGGAGCAACAGCGTGGCTTAAAATTTTAACATGCTAACGACAGATTATACATAAGAACATATCTTATTGGTTTCTAAATTAAAATTAAATTTAAAATATTTACACAGTAGTAAATTGTAAAAGATAAATTAAAATTTATGCATTTAAAAATTTTTGAGTAGCTTTTTTAGCTCTAACAACTTATTTTTCGGAACAGTGTTTCTTCCGCAACCTTAACCCCGATTCAAATATTTCATTTTTCCATCATCAGGGATTCTAGAGTATCTCTACTCAAACCTAAATTCAGTTTGGTTTTTCTGCAAGGTACTGACAACTTGCTGTGTGAAGAGTAATATGCAGCATTTTTTTTTTTTTTTTTTTTTTAATTTTGTATTTAATTGCTAAATTGTAATATTTTAGCTGTTCAATAGTTTTGTTATTTTCTGGAGCAATCGGAGGAGTTTCTGGAGTTATCAAATTTTCTCATTTCTCTGGAGCAACTCTGCAGAATCCAGAATAGTTGGCATGTCTGGAAATATTTCATAGTTCCTTTTTTTTTTTCCCCAATGAAGTTCTTAAAAAATCAAGCCCATACTCAACTTGCAAATTTGTCTTAGCTATGTGTTCATATTAACCTTTAATCATAAAGTTTTATGCAGGGCTTCGAACTGTAAATTTTTCATTCTGCCAAAAATGAATAGTTTTTGGTGTTTGGCTCAGTTCCGAATGGATAATTTTATGTATATTCTTATTTGTACTAAAAATATATTTATATTTAGTAAACAAAAATGTAATTTTATCAAAATTTAGAAGATTTTATTCTCTGGTATCGGAGTGATTTCTTTGGGGGAAGGGAAAAAAAAAGACATTTGTTGAAAACATGAAATTGACCATACCGGTTACCATTACCGGTAACAAGAAAAAGAAAATGACTGTATAAGCGGTGAGCTTTAACACATATTCCCTATTAAGTTAGACAAGACTTAGAAAACTGACTTTTTTTTTTTTTTTTTTTTGTTTGTTTGTTTAATGAAATCAGACTTGAAGTATTTCTTTAAACCAGGGATGGACAAACTTTTTTGGCCATGGGTCAAACATCGAAAGAAAATAAGTTTGGTGGGCTAAGTTTAAATAAGTTTTCTAAAATTTTAAAAGTAATATACAAGTACCTAACGGTTTAAGTACGTTAATGAGATGAATGAAATGGCGATTTAAATTTTAAAAGTTCCTTATACTGAGGTTCGAAGTGAGATGTACTGATTTTAAGGAACGATGCTAAATGCTCATCTGCCAGTCTACTTCTGAAATGATTCTTTCTACGGTTCAAAGTTGAAAACACTTGTTCATATATAGGAAGCAAATATACCGCTGATCTTCTGGGCGTGAGATAATAAATTTGGGGTATAATATTTAAGCAAAGTAGAAAAGAAGATGGTTGTATAATGTATAAATATATATTTCTTTTAATTTGCCTTTGACCGGCCATTTAAAATTCTCTCTGTGGGCCAGATAAAACCTTCTGGAAGGCCGTAGTTTGCCCATCTCTGCTTTAAACCAAAAACACATTGGTTAGCAGTAGTGATTCTGCTATAAATTTCAACTGATATATTTTTTAATATTTTGATATTAGAACCTAGGTATTCAAAATAAATATATATGATGTATTACTGTGTATAAGCTGATAATTTTTAGGACTTTTTATAGACTTGAAGGTTGGGATCTGTGTATACATAACAAATGTAGTATGTGACTTTTTAATGAGAGCGACAAAAAGTTGCCAAATTGGCAAACGCTGGCCAATTGGTTAGGGGGCTAATCGTCGGTACCAGAGTTCATGGGTTCGAATTCCGCAATGGCATGGATGTTCGAAGCCGTACGGAATCTGCTTTAAGCAGTAAGTCCCGGTCTCATTAGCCTTCGTGTGCAAAACAGTAGACCGTAGTGCTCCAAACCAAACCAAATGTAAGAAATGTAGTATGTTACTTTTTAACGTTAGCGACAAAAAGTTGCCAAATCGGGAAAAAATAAATGAAACTTTTTTTTAAGGCGAAACTAGCAGGAAAAAAATATATAATGGGGAAAAATAAATGACATTTTCAGAAGTTTTGAAATGGAAAAAAAGAAAAAGGAATGGCTAATTTTCTTAAAAAAATACATTCTCTGCAAGACAGAAACAATTGATAAATCATCAAAAGTAACACTTTCTAATTTCAGATAGGATAACCAGAGTTTAAATTTTTTTCTCTGTCCCATTTGGGTTTCGAAATCAGAAGTATGATACTCAAGTAGTTCAGATGTATGTTCTCAAAGGCATTAATTAATTGCTCGAAAACAATGCACTTTGAATATAAAATACATTTTATTATACTTACTGATGCAAGATCTTTAAAACACAGAAAATGTCACATAGAAGAATTTATGACGTAAATAATATTAATATATCAAAACACAAAAGCAACTCAAGAGCCATTATTTCTTGCACATGGAAAAACAACCATGTTTTTACAAAAAATATTGTTTTGTTGCCACTTGCAACTTACAAAGAAAAAATAAAATAACAAAAATAATATGTGGGTAGAACATCAATTTTAACAGATGATGTGACAGCATTGGTGTCTAAGTAAAAATATCGACTGCTTCGTCTAGCACTTCCAATGATCAAAATGAGTCAATTTGCTAAAAGATGTCCTTATATTTGTCTCAAGGTATGACTGATCCTCTACCTTTGCAGTCCTTAAATTGTATGCTGCTGTGAAAAGAAGCTTTGATTTAGCATTTTACTTTACAGCAATTTAAATTAAAATGGGAATTTTTTTTTCCATTTTACCTGTTAATGACATTTTTGGTTCCTTGGAGCCATATTTGAACATTAAAAAAACTTTTATTTTCATTTCAACAAATTTTGAATTTTGGGTAAATTTTTGATGAAAAATTGCTCTCTTGGATTATATTTGAAAATATGCAGTATGTATCTATATTCATATTAATAAATGATTTTATGAAGTTGAATCTTATAAAAAACATGCTTTTCAATTGTTTGCATTAAATATTATGATTTTAATAAAAAAGCTTTATAGAAGTTTACTTAATTTTTTGTTTCCATTTTTCAGAGTCATATAAATATGTATAATGAACTTTGTCATAATGAAAGTTTAGTTGAAGCAGAAAATGTGGGAAATGATTTAGCCAACTGGTTAATCAACAACAAAATTATCGAATGCATATTTGGTCCAAATTTGCATGTAGAAGTAAGTGCTTTTAGAATTATTCTACTAAGTCAATATTACTATTAACTCAATTTTAAAAGCTAACAGTCATGCAATGAAGGTTAAGCAGGCTTGCAATTCCGTCACTTCTCACCATTAGTCACTTTTTTTACAATTGATCACTTCTAGTCACTTTTTTAAGAAAACAGTCACTATTTTCATAGTGTGTCACGGGGTCTGACAATGTACTGAACTGTATTTCGTTCTTAGCTCAAGCGCTACGATTCCTCAACACGACCAAATCAAAACCTTCTGTATTATTTTGTATGTGTGGCTCTCGTATGTTGGCAGATGACATTGGGTGAGTACATTATTGAATCGTTTGTTGGACAGCTACTGGTGAGAAGGAAAAACTTGGTAGTTTTCCCTCTCATCAGTAAAACTTGGTAGAGGGGGGTGGTTACAAGTACATCACCCCTCGGCTGTTCAGACCCACATCTCTTTCCAAGTACCATCACCCCGTGGGGCTATTTCGGACCCTGCCTGGATTTCCAGTTGATTTAGTTTCCAGTTCTTTCTGTTGTTGAAAAAAGAAAATCTGAATAAATAACAAAATATTGTAATAAATGACCAAAAATGGGATGCTCTAATCTTATTTTTCTTATTAAAATGTAATTAGTCATATGGTTTCCAGAATTGAGTGATTTTAAAAAGTCGTAAGGAAGTTCCTGAAATGTGTATTTAATACATTAAAGTAACTTGCGTCAAAGTACACATTTCTCTTTTTCTTTTTCTTCACAATTTTTGTTTAGATACTCTAATCTAGCTATGTACAATTTCAAAACATCATTAATATATACAGAAAGTTGTGATTGTAAAATTAATGTATGTATTCAAATCTAATTTATAGATTTTCTTGAATAAAAAGCAATGTTGAGTTGTGTTAAACAAAAATTTTAAACTTTTTGTATTTGACGCTAAAATCATGTCTTGCATGAATCATTTGATTTCGAGTTAAAATAAATAGAAAAATCTTAATATTAGCATCTGTAATCAAGAGGAGAAAAAAAATTGCTTTTTTTTTCAATGTTTAATCACTTTTTAGTCTCTTATTCTGTATTTGTCACTTTACTCACCTTTTTAAAAGTACCTCAGCAGTTGCAAGCCTGGTTAAGTAAAATTGCATTTCTTATCAAATTTGAGTTTCATTGATTCTTCTGTGTTCTGTATTTTGAATGTCATTTTGTTTGTTTTTCAGTTAATCAAACAAAGTCATATAATTTTAAATTTCCTTGCGATGGAAGGTCGCATTACTAATGATCACATTGATGCTGTGTGGTCAGCTGCCCAGTTGAAGCATTGTAGCCGGCAAGTGTTAGATTTATTACCACCTCTCATCAAAAACCTCGAAGTTACCCCAGTTTTACATTTATATAAATTACTCTGTAGTGTGGAGACTAAAGAACAAACAGAACAGGTAATTAATCTTTCTTTAATAATGATAACTCTGACAAAGCATAATTATTTTTAGAGATCTACCAACACTCTGAGCTTAACCTGACGATATCAGATTTGGACCATTTTCCTGGGAAAATGCATGAATTACCTAAGGGGAGAACATTAAGGTATCTGTCTACATTGAAAACATCATTTTTTGCCAAAAATCATAATCTTTTTTTATCACACTATTGTAAAATTTCAAATTTTATGTTTCTAAATCTGTTTTTGTTTTGTCTCTATGGCATTTTAAAGGAAAGTGACAGCTGTCGAAACGGAAGTAGCGACTTTGGAACTGGAAGTTGTGAATTTAAAGCCTTTTAAAGAGCCTTTTTTGGACAAAACTTTTTAAATTTTCATGAAGATTAGTTTGAACATTTTTCTAGTATTTTTAATAATTAGCAACTTGGCAATTCGAAAGTTTTGAAGGAAGAAAGTGTGGGGAATTTTAAACATATATTTTAATTTTTTAATTGTTAAAGTTGCTTTCATAAAATTCAAATGCGGTTTTCTCGGAACGGTATTCTTAATAAAATGTTGAAACTTGAAATGTGATTTCTCGAAAAGTTCTTAAAATATTGTGTTGAAAATTATTATGAATGCTTTTGATAATATTTACTAGTGAATGACCGAAAAGCTTTAAATTTGGATCATTTTTAATGATGTTACAACTCATAGTTAGATATAAAGGTAACGAAAATTCGTCAAAAATTCAATGTGTATGATTTTGAAGGACCCAAATTTTTTACCAAATGTTAATGAAGCAAAGATTTTAGGTGAGTCTCTAGTCCGGTGTATAAGAAATGTGTGGCGTCATAAAATATTGAAATAATTTATTAAAAAATTAAACCTTTTGAAAAAAACCCATTTTTTTACTCAATTTTCTTCATTTATTAGAAATTTTATAAAAACTTCTCCAGGAATAAATTTTTTAAGTGCAATTCTCTATGATAATATAAAAAATAAATTTAAAAATGTAAAAACATGAACTAGTTTCACGTTTAAAGAAAAAAGTTCTCCGAATGTAGACAGATACCTTAAACTTTCCTTTTGCAACAGTGAAATGAAATTTTTCATTGAGTCTGATAAATCGAGGATAATAGTGCCACTATGATCAGAATTTTACAGTCAGTTACAATAAATTCTTTGTGGAATAGTTGAAGAAAAAACATTTGATAGGACATAGAAAAATTCAGTAATGGATATCTTACGTAGAAGAATCTCTCAGAGTAGAAGAAACTTTCATGTTAATTTTAGCGACTCCACATAGTAATAGAAAGTGTATATAGATTTTAAACATTGTTGCAAAATTAATGACACATTTTCCTTTTTCTGTAACAAATGAAACAAAAACATGTTGATTTGCAAATCAAGGACAACTTCTTTTGAACAAATGTTTGATTTTAATTTTTTAAAGAAAGCAAAATCTGCCACTATAAATGAGTACTAAAGAAAGTATTTGAAATAGGTAATTTTATCATTAAATAACTTTTCTCACTTTAATGTCATTTTCGTTGTTTACTAACTTAATTGATATTTTTTTTTCATTATTTTAGTATCCTGATTTCTGAGGTATGATACAAAATTAACCATATTTAGAAATTGAATACCATACAATTTGGTTTCCTTTTATACAGTATTTTTTATTATTATGGTGTAAGGTTGTTACCAATCGATAAATATGATAAGTTCTTGCGGGATTTAAGACTTTTTGGGGTTGCCACCATTTCTGAATAATTATATTTAGAAATAATCAAATCATTAATTTCAGTGTGACAAATCATTCGATAATAACTCATTCCTGTTCATTCTGTTTTTTACATCATTTGAAATTGGAGAAAATCTTATAATAAATTGTACAATTCTTCCTTATGGAAATATAATTTGATCTATTTAGATTAAAAAATGTTCTTTCAGTTTTGCAGTAAAATGTTTATTGCTTTCAATTGTTAAAATATTAAAACAAGATATTCATGTTGATAGTAAACATGTGTTTGGACAGTAAGACAGGGTTCCCATGGGCCTTAAAAGTCCTCAAGAACTTCTTAATTTTAGCTTTCTTTTTTAAAGGCCCTTAAAACTACTTAATTTTTGTCAAATGTCCTTAAAATTCCTTAATTTTTAAATTGCAATCCATTTTCCAATGCATCGTCATATTTCATCAGTATATTACAAATTCAACATTTTTCCTTGAATCCTTAAAAATTATCATTTTAGCTTGTTAGTAGACAGTAGTTAACTTATTTTCTTATATGAAAATATATAATCTTTTGCATCAACTGAAAAGGTTTAAAGTATAAAGTCAGCTGCCCTTTCTAATAGCTTAACAGTCATGCAGATTTTAATTAAACAAAGCATAGTTTGTAGATATTTCAGTTACTTATGGAAGTTTAATTTTCTTTGCATTGAATTAATAGAAAAGTCTAAAACTTTCTTCTTTCTCACTATATCTATATATATATATATATATATATATATATATATATATATATATATATATATATATATATATATATATATATTATATATATATATATACATATATATATATTATATATATATATATAATTTATATATATATATATAATTATATATATATATATATATATATATATATATATATATACATATATATATATATATATAATTATATATATAAATATACATATATATACAAATATATACATATATATATATATACATATATATATACATTATATATATATATATACATATATATATACATATACATATATTCATATATATACATATATATATATATATATATATATATATATATATATATATAATATTTATATATATATATAAACATATATATATATATTATATAAATATACATATATATATATATACATATATATATATATATATATATATATATATATATATATATTTATATATCTTATATATATATATACATATATACATATATATAAACATATATACATATATATATATATTATATATACATATATATATATAAATATAAATATATATACATATATATATATATATATATATATATATATATATATATTATATACATATATATATATATATATACATATATATATACATATATATATATATATATATACATATATATACATATATATATATATACATATATATATATATATATATACATATATATACATACATATATATACATATATATACATATACATATATATACATATATATATACATATATATATATACATACATATATATATATACATATATATATATATATATATATATATATATATATATATATATATATATATATATATATATATATATATATATATATATATATATATATATATATATATATCAGTAATTTTTAAACCTCAGAAAGTATTGTTTGTAATATTGTTTTTATTAACAATTTATTTTTAGTTTGATCAATCCAAAAACTTTAGACGTACATTTTTCAAAATTAGGTTTTGTCAAATATTTATCTTATATTAATTTTTAATCATTTTTAAAAACTTAATTCTGAAATATTGGAAGGCATTTATTGAACATGCCTTGGCTAGTTCATAATCATTAAAATAGGTTCTTCAGGAAATAGGGTTTATGCCGTTATACTTGTATTTCAAGTAGGTCCTCATAAAAAGTTACTTTGGTCCTTAGAAAGTTCTTAATTTTAGTTCTGGAAAAAGAGTGGGAACCCTGTAAGAATTTAAAACCATCAGCAGTTGTTTTTAACGAAATAGAAACTATTTTATTAAATTAAACATAAAACTCATATTCAATAAAAATGATTTAGATTGGAGTCATTACAATTACTGAATTTTACATAAAAAAAATTGATTGCAAATATTGTTGGAGTTAATTATAATTTATTAATTTAAATTGTTTAAAATTTAAATTGTTGTGGAAAGTTATAAACTTTCTGTTACAATTTTTTTGTAATGTATTTTTGAAGTTTGTTTATTTGCTAAAAATCATATGATACCAAATTTGAGCATTGTTTTTATGTACCAGAAATGAGTTAATTGATTAAAAGAATAAAAATTTTTATTTTTCAGACTCTGCTTTTAGCTTCGGCCTTAATCAAATTCATCTGGTCGAATGGCAATACTTCGTCAGGTATGATTGTGTCCGAAATGGGAGATCATTCTGCAGCACATAGTCCATTTTCCGTTTTAATGAAAGGAGCTTTGCACATGGGTAGGTGAAAGAATAATCAGCAACTCTAAGTTGCCTTTATTTTAATATATTTGTTTCTTTTAAAATGCACAAAATGTAAAGGTTACTCAAAAAATAATCAGTATTTGTTTTTAATACTTTTGATATTCTCTCTTTATATATATATATACACACACACATACAGGCTTGCAGTTCTGTCACATTTCTCACCTTTAGTCACATTTTTTTACAATTGATCACTTTTAGTCACTTTTTTCATGGTGTATCACAGGGTCTAACAATGTAATGAACCATATTTTGTTCTTAGTGCAAGCGCTACGATCAATCGACAAGACCGAATTGAAACCAAAACGACAAATAAAATACCAAAAATATGATGCTTTCATCTTATTTTTCTTATTAAAATGTAATTAGTCATATGGTTTCCAGAATTGAGTGATTTTAAAAAGTCGTAAAGAAGTTCCTGAAATGTACATTTAATACATTAAAGTAATTTACGTCAGAGCACACATTTCTCTTTTTCTTTTACTTGACAATTTTTGTTTAGATACTCTAATCTAGCTATGTACAGTTTCAAAACATCATTAATATATGCAGAAAATTATGATTGTAAAATTAATGTAGTGTATGTATTCAAATCTGATTTATAGACTTATAGAGAAAAAAAATCTAAATTATAGAGAAAAAAAATCTTTTTTCTTCAATGTATAGTCACTTTTTAGTCACTTATTCTGTATTATTTGTCACTTTTCTCACCTTTTTGAAAGTATTTCAGCAGTTGCAAATCTCTCTCTCTCTCTCTCTCTCTCTCTCTCTATATATATATATATATATATATATATATATATATATATATATGTATGTATATATATATATATATATGTGTGTGTGTGTGTGTGTGTGTGTGACATAAGTGTATTTGAATGATAATTTTGTTTCTATTGAGAGAGCAAAATTATCATTCAAAAGATTCTTTCAACAAATTCTTTCATGTTATTACATGAAAGAATCATTGTACTATTAATACATATTTCATTAAAATTCATTTCTGTTAATTATTTCAGGCTTTCAATTCCGTCACTTTTCTCACCTTTAGTCCTTTTTTTACAATTGATCCCTTTTAGTCACTTTTTCCATGGTGTATCGGAGCAAAAGTCCGTTGTTGAAAAAAGAAAATATGAATTAATAACAAAATATTTTAATAAAAGACCAAAAATGGTGTGCTCTAATCTTATTTTTCTTATTAAAATGTAATTAGTCATAGGGTTTCCAGAATTTAGTGATTTTAAAAAGTCGCAAAAGTTCCTGAAATCTACATTTGTACTGAAATGTACATTTAATGCATTAAAGTAATTTATGTCAAAGAATGCATTTCTCTTTTTCTTTTTCTTCACAATTTTTGTTTAGATACTCTAATCTAGCTTTGTCTTTTTTGGAAGCTACATTATTTTTCTCTGCAGTGATCAAGTAAAAATGATTACTTGAAAAGGTAACATATGTAGCCCATATTTATGACTTTCTTTGGATATTGAACTGTAAAATATGTTGTAACCTAATTTTTCTGTTGGTTGCCAATTGGAAACAATAGGTGTAAAGTTCCACTAAGCTTAGAATAATCAGTGTCAGTTCTATTTCCTTCTATATTAACACTATTTTTGTTGTAGTTTATAATCGTAGTTTATTTTTTAAATGTATGTTTAGTCAGATTTATGACATCCTCAAAGGTTTAAACAAAGACTTTAGTGGATAATTTGTACTCATATTGTCAAGTATCATTAAGCAAACAATTTATTTTCTATTCCACATAGATTTTTGTAATATTTCGTAATATAATTTGTATTTCTAATAACATATATGTTTACAGTGCATCTCTGTAGTAATTCAAAATTCCTTTCTTTAATATCCTTAAAATATTATTTTCATGTTATATATCCTTAAAATATTATGAAAATGCTTTTAGTTTATTAGTACTTTTTATGGTCACCAGCCAGAAAAGTTTTTGACAAATAAATAATCTTTCATGTACTGAAAGCTGCTCTTTCCTAATAGCTAACAGTCATGCAGATTTTAATTAAACGAAGCACGGAGGGTGGGGGGGGGGGTTTGTAGATATTTCAGTTACTTATGGAAGTTTAATTTTCTTTGCATTGAATGTAATAGAGGCAGAAACTATTATCTGCTAAAAATGTAATTCTGGCATGGAACTGTGTTTTTTGAATTGCAAAATGTGACTATAGCATTGTATCTCTATCAGCAGGTGTGAGTGGAAGTGAGATATCTGGCTTAATGCGCAAAAGAGAACCTAGCAGCGAGAGGAGTGTCAGCATTGAAGCGAGTAATAGTGAAGATGAAAGAAGTGATGTTCGACATGTTCATACTGCAAGTGAGGGTCCTTAATTTATAATATAAATTGGGACATGATCCATTTCTCCATTGACTCGATCCGCCGTCATCACATTGATTTCCTATCAGTTTTCGCCATACACTCTAAACTTCCTGGTTTTGTAAGTTAGGAGTTAAACTTGCCCCAAACTGGTTCTAAGAACGCCAGTACAGGTGATAAGTACTGGTCAAAGAATATATAAAATAGTTATTAATGTTCATAAAATTTTTTTACATTTTCTAGCCAAAAGTGCAGTATTAATAATAAAAGAAATCCTCAAACACATATGTTTTCAGTATATTTTTGTAGTCATTCAAAATTCCTTTCCTTGATATCCTTAAATATTATTTTCAGATTATATATCCGTAAAATATTATGAAAATGCTTTTAGTTTATGAGTATTTTTATGGTCACAAGCTAGAAAACTTTTTTGATAAATAATCTTTCGCATACTGAAAGTTGACATTTCCTAATAGCTAACAGTCATGCAGATTTTGATTAAACGAAGCACGGAGGATGCCTAATAATTGTTTCTCATGTTTACAAGTACTGATAGTTTTGCACATGCCAGAATTACTCAAGGACAATACAAGTTGCTTTTCTACAAGTGGTTGGAACATTTTTTTTTTAAAATCATCGTTTTTTTTTTTTTTTTTTTTTTTTTTTTTTTCTCTCAAGTGAATGGTTTATTTAAAGCTGCTAGTGTTAACCCCTTAAGGGGTTTGCCCATACAGTGTATGTTCTATCCAAAATTGGTCTCAATTAGTTTGCTTGTATGGCATACAGGCATCGATATTTTCTCCTCTCCTTTTCTAGTTTTCCTCTATCTTTCATTATTGTAAAGAGACTATTTAGTATTAATATTTTTCAACAGATAGCGTGACTTCTCCATGTGAAAAAAAAGAATTTCTTATTTTATTAAGTATGGTACTAAATTATATGCAATAAAAAAATTCTCTTTTTTTGGAAGCATTTCTTGTAAAAAAATTGACTGCTTAAAGGGTTAAATATGTGGTAAAACCTGCACAATTTTAAGAATTATTTATTTTCAATTGAATGTTTTTCAGTTGGATAGCTCTCAAATAAGTGATCGTCCTCGCAGCAGCATCGAAGGGAGTCCTTCTAGTAGTCCTTGTGATGTGGAACAGCACAAACAGTTGATGAAACAAGCCCAGAGGAAGCGCACTACATCTCAAAGGCACCAGAATGGCCGCAAATGGCACCACTCTTGTACCGGCCGCGTGGGACCAGCTGTGTTTGTCGAAAACAAGACAGAGTTTGGAGAGAACAGCTCCAGTGGTGAAGAAAGTGAACTGAGCAGTGTCACAGACGACAGTCTTCACAGTGACACCGATGCAGGGGATTGTTCTGAGGAGCCACTGGTGGATGTCAAACCTCACCTCATAGAAAACTCGGAAGACTCAAGCCGAGATTGCAATAAGCCCTGCAATATATGGAGTCGCAAAATGATTCGCAGGAAACGAGCGAGATTTGTGGCCAACAAAAAACAGGGGAGATGTGTGAAGAAAAGACAACCCAATCCTATTATTAAAGCAGAACTATCGGAGGAAAGTGTCGAGAATTGCAATCCTAATGTCTCGATACACGATACCTCTCCTATTCGGTGTGTGACTCCGGTGAAAGAGGGGGAAAATGGTTGTAAAAAATTCTTAACGAATTCAAGTGAGCACAAACATCCTGAATTAGCTCCCATTCCTGACAAAAAACATGTACATAGGCCTGCAGCTCCTCCAATGCTTCCTGAATTGGTGAAAGCTGTTTTAGAAAGAGATGAAAATATTTCTGGCTTTCAGGAAGGGATGGAAAATGAAATGTACGATTGTAGACAATATCTTCCAAACTATAAGTCACAACGTCATGTTCCTGTGCCTGGGTGAGTGGATCTCCCTTTTTTTCTTGTCACTTGTCGGAAATATTGGCTTTATGTCATGTTTACTGTCTTATATTTAATTTTATGAAGGATGAAAATTGTATCTTTTATTTCACAAATTTACTTATATCTTGTTCAACACTTTCATTTATCATGCTTAATTAATTCATTCACTTAGGGTTTTTTTTAAAAAAATTAAGTATTCAAATAAAGTTTTTGACAATATAATAAAAAAATTTATATTAATATAACTGTTAAAAGTTGAATCTCCCCATTACACATTAAAACTTCTAGAACTGACTTCTATTAAATACCTGTTGTGTTCCTTCATTTACAAGTCAGAGAAGAAAAATAGTCATTAAAATCAATAAAAGTCAGTATTTTTCTCATAAATCTGTATTGGTCAGTATTTAAAACAGGGTTTCTACGGTCCTTAAAAGTCCTTAATAACTTTTTAATTTTAACTTTCATTTTTAAGCGCCCTTAAAACTACTTAATTTTTTGTCAAACGTCCTAAAAAACTCTTTATTTTTAAATTGGAGCTCGATCAATTTATACGTTGTCATGTGATTTCCTATCAGTTTTTGCCGTACACTCTAAACTTTCTGGTTTTGTAAGTGTGGAGTTAAACTTCCCCCAAACCGGTTCTAAGAATGCCAGTACAGGTGATAAAATACTGGTCAAAAAATATATAAAATAGTTATTAATGTTCATAACATTCTTTTACATTTTCTAGCCAAAAGTGCAGTATTAATAATAAAGAAAATCCTCAAACACATAAATGTTTTCAGTGTATTTCTGTAGTCATTCAAAATTCCTTTCCTTGATATCCTTAAAATATTATTTTCAGGTTATATATCCTTAAAATATTGTGAAAGTGCTTTTAATTTATTAGTACTTTTTATGGTCACACGCTACAAAACCTTTTTGATAAATAAATAATCTTTCACATACTGAAAAGGTTTAAAGTATAAAGTCACCTACCTTTTCATGATAACTAACAGTCATGCAGATTTTAATTAAACGAAGCATGGAAGGTGGGGGTTTGTAGATATTTCAGTTACTTATGGAAGTTTAATTTTTCTTGCATTGAATATGATAGAAAACTCTAAAACTTTCTTCTTTCCCAGGCAACATAGGGTATAATCAGCTAGTACACACACATACACACACACACACATATATATATATATATATATATATATATATATATATATATATATCAGTCATTTTTAAACCCTCCGCAAGTACTGTTTATGATATATTTTGTTCACAATTTATTTTTAATTTGAGCTCTCAAAAAACTTTAGATGCACGTTTTTCAAAATATTTATGTCAAATAGTTTTATCTTATAATAATTTTTAGGTATTTTTAAAAACTTAATTCTGAAATATTGTAGGGCTTTTATTGAACATGCCTTGTCTTGTTCATAATTATTAAAACATGGTCCTTAGGAAATAGGGTTTATGTCATTATGTTGTGTATTTCAAGTAGGTCCTTATAAAAAGTTACTTTGGTCCTTGGAAAGTCCTTAAAAAGTCCTTAATTTTTTGTTCTGGAAAAAAAGTGGGAAACCCGTGATAAAAACTGAGTTTTTTTTGCATGTGTTTTGGTTTTATTTGAATATTTATTTTTGCTTTTTTATTCTAAAAAATTATTTAAAAATAAGGGCAGGATTGAACTGAAAAATGTCTGGAAAGGCAAGTGAAAATTTTATTAATGAAATGCAATTTCCGTTTGGATTTGCAGATTTTTAACACTAGAACATCTGGAACTTTGATTAACCTTAAATGTCTGCTGGTGTGGTTTCGACACTGTGATAGAAAATATATAAAATAATTGTAATAAATAAATAATTGCAGGACTACTGATCAGTAGGGTTATGCATAATGTTTTGTACATATCTCATTTGTAATGAATACAGATTACCATACTTGATTTTAAATTTTTATTTTCATGTATAATTTTATTGGCTTTTAACACTAGATTTACGGATGTTGATCCTATACCTATTTTTACTGAAGTGAGCCAATTCGACTCATACAAGAAAATAGTTCCAAGTTAATTTAAATAAAATGTTTATTATCAAAAAATTCTTGGAAAACATTTTTACATATAAAATCTGTTTTTGAAACCCATTTTCTGCAAACATTTCTATTCCAGTGTGCACAATGGTTCTACATCTGTTTCTTTTGCACGATTGTTGAACTCCACAATTCTTCTGTAGCACGAATTTCTGTCATTGGAATGGAAGTGTTTTCGACTTCTTCTCTATATTTACTTCATACTATACTTTATATACTATTTACTTTATACTATATATATTATTATATTTATTTATTTATATTATTTTAAATTATTATATTCCATTTTGTATATTTATTTCTATCAAGAAATAACACTTGTATAATCTAAAATAACAGCATTTTGCTGCATTCATTTTTTTCCACTTTTAGCTCGCCAGATGGCGCCATAACTGCAGTATAAAGCGTTAATACGGATCATAAATAACCATATTAAATTAAAATGAAAAGATGCATTTTAAAAATTCTAACTTTTAATCTTTTTTATTTAAATATGGGTTTGAATAATTTATTTGTAGCATTGTTTCTGTACTCATTAATGTAAATATTTTACTGTATTTTAACTGTGGTTAAATATAAAATTTTTTAAGTCTATCTAAATATTCACTTTATTAGATTACTTCTTTTAATTTAAAGAAAATGTTATCATTAAGTAACGAGTTTAAATTTAAGTTTTGTAACACTAAAAGATATAATACTTTTTTCCATATACATTGAAAACTGATCACATGAGATTAAAATGGAACTTTAATCTGTGGATTATACACTGCTGGGGATTATACAATATTTTTCTCTGAAAATATCGCGAAATTCATACCTGCAGATTATATGCTGGAAATTAGGGTAATTTGTTTTTGTGTCTGGTAATAGGTTAATCTAGTGCTTATTGTACCAGAAAATAGATTTATTGCAATTAAAATGTATTTGATATTCAAGATTTAAAAATGCAATTCTAAGAAGGCTAATTTATTTAACATCTATGATTGAGATTAATCAAAAGAAGTTTAATAAATTTTTCTTTTTGTTAAAATTAAAGCAGTACTTTTTAATTACTAACAATTAAATCAGTGCTTGAAATCTATACATTAAATTTAATATTAGTAACATGCAATTATTTAATATGTAATTAAGTTTTTTTTTTTAAGTTCTGGGTTTTTGATTTCGAATGATATAAATTTCAGGGTTTTTTATTTAGAAGCACATCACCCCTGCAGTTAAAACACATTTTATGTATATGTCATGCCAAAACCCCAACTCTGATTGCAAAGAACCTTGTTTTTTAAAATGATTCTGGTTGATGTTTAATAATTTCTTTCAGGGATTTAGTGGAAGACATCTTGAGCCCTGATGATGGTAGTTGTAATAGCTCTCATGTCAGTAACAAATCTGAGAAGAACCTTGCCGATTTTGATGGCGAAGAATCTGGATGCGAAGATGAGTTGGCCCAACTAGCAGCCCATGCTCAAGCCCAGATGAATTCTCATCCAATGACGCAAAGACTGACGAACATGGCCTGTATGTACTCATCTCACATGCATGGGCCGGGCAAACACTCCCACCATTTTTTAGGACGTTCTCCCAGGGAGGTTCGACAGGCTCTCGACCACTTTGAACTAGACTCAGTGTGTGAACCTGGTCAGACTCTCTTGTGGGATTTACTGCAAGACGATAAAATTGTAAGTTTGTTTTGTTCTTGTCAAGATATTTTTATGTAAATATCGATGAATTCTTTTTTACAGGTTTTGAAGAAAGATCCATGTCAATGTTTGCATGTGGCCAATTTTATAAAAAAAATTCTGAATGTTTCCAAATTTTGTAAAGTAAGACAGGGTGTCTGCTTGTCAGGAAATGTGGAAAAAATTAAGACAATGCAAATGTATCAGAAAATTAGTATTTTTTTTTTTTTAAAATAATATGGGGCCACTTGTTAAGCATTCGCCCATACTAGCAATTTCCTAACCTTTTTTGGCTTACATACCACTTTGTTGTACATCACGCTAAATTATATCACTTTGTTAAAATGATTGTATGTCATGATATTTGTTTTTGCAAGTGTGTTTATTTGCATTATAAATTTTGTAGGATGACCATATGACAAATTACATTAACACATTTGCTGCCGATCACGCGCTGGCGTGTGATCAACATAGAGGAAAATGCGTATATGACGACAGGTTCGGCAGCGAATGTGTTAAAACATGCCTAAATGTCATGCCAGATTACTCACTGAAGTTAAAAACTCATAATATTTATGTATCTGTGCTTATTCAAAGTTTTATATTTTTCTACTATTTTGTCATTTCATTTACTAATAAATGGTTTTAATAAAAGCACAAAATTATAAAGAACAATTTATTCTCTTACAATGAAGTATTCACAATACTAAAAAAAAGATGTGTCTGTATCCAGTACCATTGTATTGGACAAAGAAAGAAGTGGTGGTTTTTAAGTATAAGAAACTCTTAAATTTCATGGTAATAATTTTAATTTCATATTATTAATTTTGCCCATAGTAATGTAGAGAATGAACCAATTTTTAGCTATATACATGCTTGATTGTACTCTGGGAGTATCCCTGAATTCCAGATTTTTTTTTAATTATCCTTCTGGGTTTGGAAATAATATCTTCTGGGTTGAACATTTCCATCCTAATAGTTTGAATTCAAAGAAGCAATATAAATAAATAAATAAATAAAGAATAAATAAATTAAAAAAACTTCTCGTCAAACTTCATTATTCTTGTGTTTTATGTTTTAGTTACAGAGTGAGTTTTCTACTTCAGTCATCATTTCCAGTCATCAAGAGAGGATTTGCTAAACTATAAGGTTTGACCTTTGAAGAGTGTTGTTTATGTAAACATAGCATTGCAAGGATGCATTCTCTTGACCCTTGTGGGTGTTTGTGGGGAAGGGGGTAATATTTTACTTCTGTGTCTAGTTATATTTTAATCTAGTGCTTATTTTACTAGAAAACAGATTTATCATAACTACAATGTATTTGATATTCAAGATTTAAAAATCCAATTCGGCTAATTCGTTTAACACCTACGAGTCCGATTCTCCAAAATAAGTTTGGTGTTTTTTTTTTCATTTTATGTTAAAATTAAAGCAGTCACTGCACTAATTTACTAACAATTAAAATCACTATTTGAAATTACTAACAATATAATAAATCTAATATTAGTAACATGCAGTTATTTGTTATAAGTAATCTACTTAAGTTACTGCTGTATTTTATAATTTTTCAGGTCTGTTTAACCGTTTCATGGGCCATTAATCTCTGCTCTGAATTTCTTTTCTTTCTGTTTTTAAATTATCGTTTAAACAATAGAATATCAGACATGCCAACTACTCCAGAGAAATGAGAAAATTTGATAACTCTGGAAACTTCTCAGATTGCTCCGGAAAATACCAAAACTATTGAACAGCTAAAAGATTAGAATTCATCTATTAAATACAAAGTTTTGCAAAATACAGTAATGCTGAATATGACTCTTTTCACACAGTAATGCTGCATGTTAAAAGTTTTCAGTACTGTGGGGATAAACCAAACTGATTTTAAGTCAAATTGAGGAGACAAACTCTAGAATCCCTGATAGAAAAATGGAAATATTTGAATCGGGGTCAGTGCTGCTATAAGAAATAAGTTGTTAAAGCTAAAAAAGCTATTCATAAGTTATCCTATATTGTTAAAAAATCATCAAAGATCTTGATTCTGGAGAGTTTTTGAACAATCCTTTTGTTTGTATATATTTTATCTTTTTTCTATAGTTTATTAAAATCCTGTTCTGCAAGCTTTAGTTTTTTGTGGTTTAGGTACAGGTTTAATTTCTTGTGCCTGGTTTGTGTTAGGTTTTATTTTTAGTTATTTTAATAAAATTTATTTCTTTATTTAAAGTTTATCAGAAAAATCAGTATTTATGGATATTACTGTGGCAAAATTAAAAATTAAAAATTACTTTCTTAATTTAATGAAAAATAATTTTATTTGATCTGCTGTAGCAGTGTAAGTAGTAAGAAGTATACCTACTTGTAATAATTTTGCAGTCCTGGACTTCATTTAGCATTTTAATTGTTGTGAATCCTTAAATATTTTGATTATGCTAAATTTGGCATAATTTTTTGTTTTCAGAATCAATTAGGGGAAGGACTGGCTATTGAAGCTGAAAAAATACTATGTAACCTTGTATTTGGATAACATAAAAATGATCCGAATGAAATTTATTGAAGGCTGTTTGAAAAATATTGCTAATAACAGGTAGGTGCCTTAGATTTCTAAGTACACTCAAACCTGTTTTTGTGCGGTGGATAGGGACCGCATAAAAAAAAATTGCACAAAACTTCACGAATAGCTATAAAATATAGTTTTCGGAACATAATTAAAAAAATTTTATGCGGTGAATAGGGGCCGTATAAAAAAAGTCTCCCGTTTAAAATAACTCAAAACCTTACGAAATAACTAGTACATACCTGGAATTTCGCCAAACGTTTTGGAATCTGATTTAAAAAATACACTTGCGAACATTTTTAAATATTTTATTTACATATTATGTGATTATTTTACACATACAAAACTTTTCAAAACGTATAAACATTATCCTTCGCAGTCTGACAATAAGCGAACTTTCCTGTGATAAACTGGTTCAACATTGCTTTTGTCACTTGAAGATACTATCTCGCACTTGTTTAGAGTTGACTTTTTTCAGGTACCATATAGTCAGTGATTAGTTTTTGCGATGACTGTTGTTTCACTAGATGCTTGTATATGTCCTGTTAGCCAGATATGCACGACTGAAGCTCCTTTTGGAATTTTGAAGTTCTTTCGAAATTGGCATCGATTGCAAGAAAATGACATTCTAATTTATGACAGAGTTGGAGTCCTGCATAGATTTTATCTGCTGTCATATGATTGGGTTCTTCTTGCCCATCAGTAACATCTGTTACATAATTTATAATTTCATCTTCCCTTATGTGTCATCCTGAATCATTTCGACAAGATCATTTTCACTAAAACTATTAAACCCAGTTACATAATTTATAATTTCATCTTCCCTTATGTGTCATCCTGAATCATTTCGACAAGATCATTTTCACTAAAACTATTAAACCCATAAACTATTAAACCCATCTCCGCCGATGTCATTTTGATAACTTCGTCAATTATGTTAAATTTGATTGAAATTTTTATTTACCGCACAAAAACAGGTTTGAGTGTAATATTTTTAATTAAGTCTTGGTATTGCAGCAACTGTAACTTCATTTTAAAAAGGTTATATATATATATATATATATATATATATAATATGATGGAACATATTTTTCACCGATTTACATGGGAGGTTAGCTTTTATTATTTTCGTAATAAGTTTCCCAGGGCTTGCCAAAATAATTCCTAGCGTAAATGCAATTGTGAAGCCATTAAAGAAAACAAAATCCAATGTTGTGGAACTTTACATTTATTGGGGATCAAAACACATTGGTCGACTGACCATCTGTACAGTGCAACAGCTATGCATGGAGTGTTCCAAGAATATTTGACATATTTGTTGTTGATGTTGGCCCTACAGCATATGAATCACAGAAGCAAAAAAGCAGGACTTTGTCTAAAATGTCTGAATTTATGCTGGACAGGGTTCCCACAGTCCTTAAAAGTCTTTAAGAACTCATTAATTTTAGCTTTCATTTATAAGGGCCCTTAAAACTACTTAAATTTCATCAAAGGTCAACTCCTTAATTTTTAAATTGGAACGCGATCAATTTCTCCATCGACAAGGTCTGCCATCATGTGATTTCCTATTAGCTTTCTTATTTGACAGTTTTTTTTCCCTTAGTTACTTATTTGACAAATAATCTTTGGTATACTTAAAAGGTTTAAAGTATAAAGTCAGCTGCCTTTTCCTAATAGCTAACAGTCAATCAGATTTTAATTAAACGAAGCATGGAGGATGGGGGTTTGTAGATATTTCAGTTACTTATGGAAGTTTAATTTTCCTTGCATTGAATGTAATAGAAACGTCTAAAATTTTCTTCTTTCCCAGGCAATGTTGGGTATAATCAGCTAGTATTTACATACAAAATATATATATATATATATATATAAATAAATGACTCTGATATATATATATATATATATATATATATATATATATATATATATATAAATGAATAAAATGACTATATAGAGTCATTTATAAACCCTCAGAAAGTACTGTTTATAATATTGTTTGTATTCACAATTTATTTTTAGTTTGATCACTCAAACTTTAGATGTATATTTTTCAAAATTAGTTTTTGTCAAAAAGATATATCTTATTACTAATTTTTAGGCATTTTTAAAAACTTAATTCTGAAATATTGCAGGGCATTTATGGAACATGCCTTGTCTGGTTCATAATCATTAAAATAGGTTCCTGAGGAATTAGAGTTATGCTGTTATGTTGTGTATTTCAAGTAGATCCTTATAAAAAGTTACTTTGATCCTTAGAAAGTCCTTAATTTTTGTTCTGGAAAAAGAGTGGGAACCTGCTGGAGCTCTACTCAAACAACACTGTAACCTCAAGAAACGAACTTACTTTCAACTTTTAAAGGAATTTGCAAATGATAGTTCATAATATAATAAAACATGTAATAAAAAATGTTTTTAATTATATATATATATATATGTACATACATACAAGGAAGTGATGTGATGTTGGCATAAATTTTTAAATGGTATTTACACTTACTGATGCTGAATATAATTTTCTCTAGGTCTGTTATAATTTCCATGCGTTTGCTGCCAAAGTTATTTGCTTCCTTTCAGCAGTTTCGAGGAAGTTCAGATACTCATTCAGTGACCATGTAAGTAGACAGTGTTTGTAAATGAAATGTATCCATTTTTCCTGTTCACTGTTTGACAACTTTCAAAATTTTGTTGCAGATGGGCTGAGAAAGAGCATAAAATGATGAAGCATTTTTTCAATAACCTTGTCAATTATACATCCAATCGCAGCTGCAAGCTTGGCATGTAAGTATTTTAAAATTGATTTGGGACTCTTTAAATTCTTTGGACAGTTATTATAAAAACTTTTTAAATTCTTTTTGTAGGTACTCTCACAAAGATGAAATTCAAGTTCGATTACATTTTCTTACTTGTGTCTTTTCTACTACTGGGTCTCCAGAAAATTTTCGTAAGTTTTTAACTGTTAAGTTCCTTGTTTTAAGCCTTATTAATCAGGGTTTCCAAGGTCCTTAAAAGTCCTTTAGAACTCCTTAATTTTAGCTTTCATTTTTAAGGGCCCGTAAAACTCCTTAATTTTTAAATTGGAACACGATCAATATCTCCATCAACGAGATCCACAGTCATCATGTGATTTCCTATCAGTTTCCTTATATGTCAAATAAATAATCTTTCGTATACTGAAAAGGTTTAAAGTATGAAGTCACCTGCTGTTTCCTAATAGCTAACAGTCATGCAGATTTTAATTAAACGAAGCATGGAGGGTGGAGGGTTTGTAGATATTTCAGTTATGGAAGTTTAATTTTCCTTGCATTCAATGTAATAGAAAAGTCTAAAACCTTCTTCTTTCAATGTTCGGTATAATTAGCTAGTATATACATATATAGATATATATGTCATTTGTCAAATCCTCAGAAAGTACTGTTTATAATATTGTTTTTATTCACTATTTATTTTTAGTTTGATCACTCCAAAAACTTTAGATATACAATTTTAAACATTAGGTTTTGTCAAATAGATGTATCTTATATTAATTTTTAGGCATCTTTTAAAAACTTAATTCTGAACTATGGTAGGGCATTTCTTGAACATGCCTTGTCTGGTTCAGAATCATTAAAATATGTTCATAAGGAGATAGAGTTTATGCTGTTATGTTGTGTATTTCAAGTAGATCCTTATAAAAAGTTACTTTGGTCCTTAGAGAGTCCTTATAAAGTCCTTAATTTTTGTTCTGTAAGAAGAGCGAGAACCTTGTTAATGGTAACTTAAATATTTTTTTATTCTATTCTTTATGAAAAATTAAATTCCCCTTCACTGCAACCTTTGTGGGGCTATTGCCTACATTGCCAATCTCTATTTTCACCACATTTTCCCAATCACTTTGGAACCTCCAGTATTTAGTTCTCAAGTAGATTTGGTCCTCAGTTCGTCTCCCCACTGAAGTGATGAAAAGCTGAGTGAATCTGCTTAGCCCAAGGATCAAGCCTTAGATCTGTGTCTTGAGATACCCCATTGTCACTCATCTTCATTCTCTATTACTTATATTATTAAACTTTCTTAGATTACTTTGGTAGATGTTGTTAGTATTAACGCTTAAATGCCTGATTTTTTAAAAATTATTATTTTTTTAATTTTGCCTGGGTTGGGTTGTATTTTTTTTCTGTTTTTATTGTTTTCTGGGATTTAGTAATATAGTTATGGTGGGTGTAGTTATTTAGGTTCTTACTATTTTTGAAATTGTTAAAAAGTATCAGAATATTCTAAATCAAACAGGATGATGTGGTTTGGAACATTTTGTTTTTGTTCTTATCATTTTCTGGGATTTAGTTAATTTAGTTATGATGGGTAAAGTTATTTTGGTTTATGTTAGATTTTTTATAATATTAGTGCTTATTAAAATGCTACATATTGTGTTTATTCTGTTGATATATATCATAAATATTACTAATCTGTCATTTATTTTTTAAATAAGGTAAAAAATGGTAATTATGCTCATTTTATCTTAATAATGCTTTAAATTGTTAATCTGTTTTTTTTTTTCTTTTAAAGTTTAGTTTTGCTAATGTTGTGCTTCAAATATACCATGTGACCACCGCCATGTTTTCCCTTTTTTTTTTTTTTTCCCCTGATCTTTCAGTAAACACTTACCACCGCCATGTTTTTCTACTTGACGATTTTTCAAAACACTCGTTTTTCTGTTGTTCACCTAAAAAAACATGGCAGACGGGACTGGCTTCTATAATGCATCTGTTCCATGTTGTCAAAAGGCAACACAGGGCATTTAAGGGTTATGACCTCTGCGTTTATGTTAATATAGTAAATGCCAATTACCAATTAAATGTAATGTAGTGTACATAACTATAAAATAAAATTTAAATTGTTGCATTATCTTATCCTATTGACTTCAATTACTGATTTTGCTTTTGTTATTTATTCTTGTTTAAATCATCCTGTTCTGTGTAGGTTTGAGCCATGAACAAGTGGATACTTTATGGCAATGTCTAGCACATGACACGGAATGCGCAGATGAGCTGTTTGGCTGGCTGCTCAACCAAGCTAAGTCCAAAGACCAACATGCACTCAGCATAACGCTCTTCAAACACGTTCTTCTGGAAAAGGTACGAAAGAGTTTTGGCTTTGTATTGAATTCGAGTTAACATCATTTTTACCCATACACAAACCTACAAAGTTTTAGGGATTACAGTTCTTTAGTTTAATTTTATAGATGGATCAAGGATTTTTACAAATTTTTGATACTGTAAAAAATTCTAAAAAAGGACAATTGATTTCTTACTTTGATAATATCTGAATATTAAAAAATGTATTTCATTTCTGCAAAAATTACATAGCTGATAAAAAAAATTAGAAATATGGTTTAATATGTTTTTAAAATAAAATTTTCTATATGAAGTTATTAAAATTAAATACCCTAAATTCCTTCGTATAATCCTTGGATTATATGTTTAAAAAAAAAACTTTAAATTTTCTTCTAATGTGTATTTTATGCTGCCACGTACTATTTGCTATAAAAAATTATTTTTGTAATAAAATTTACAAATATCTTTCTTAAAGAACAATAGATGGCAGCACTTGCTCATATTTAAAGGGGTGTTTTTTTTTTCTTTAATCAGGTTAAAGATTATTTTCAGTCAAGGACACAGCAGTTTGGATAAAAGTTCCTGATTAAATTAATATTTTCCAATTTCTTTATTTCTATCAAGAAATGAAACTTGTATAATCTGAAATGGAGGCACTTCGCTGCATTCTCTATTTGTTTTTTCACTTTCAGCTCGTCAGATGGCACCATAACTACCAGTTTAAAATTTTAACACATCGTAAATAACCATATTAAATTAAAAATATGCATTTTAAGAATTCTAAATTTTAACATCTTTTTTACTTAAGTATGCTTTCGAACAATTTATTTGTATCATTCTGTACTAATTAATATAATTTTTTAGAATATATTCTTAATGTTGTTAAATATAAAATTCTTTCTAGTCTATCCAAATTTTCACTTTAACTGTTTCCGTGGCGGCAGGGGGTATTTAAATCCTATCGTGGTCTGGTAGGCATTTTAACAATTAAATCGCTGAAAGCATGCATTAAAACAAAAAATTTCTGTAACTGTGAAATTATTAGTTAAGAGCTGAAATTTTCAGGAAATGATGTTAGGATATCTTAGTATATAAAGAAAATATAACTGTACCTGAATATATTTTTAATACTTCTTTTTTGTGTGATAGTTTCCGAAACATGGAAATTTGCAGAGTGCCACACCACAGTTTGCACACATTAAACTTGTTTCTTTTCTCACTCCATGTGATGAGCACACTCTACACTTTCGCATTGTACCACTTTTCTTCTTTTCTGTTGGGGGCACGTGGACCATACTGTGCCCCTTTAGACCACCCTGTAGCCGAACATCAGAGTCTTTTTTTTTATTTTTTTTTTAGGTCTCTTTAGTGGTGGTGGAGTTATCGCGAAGAGGTTGATTCATGTGAGTCTGTCTTATCTACATCAGCATCCTTTTCAGATGTAGTTGTAACTGTCATGTCTTCAATATAGTCAATTAGAAAATCTTTGAAAGCATAGGCCTTTCCTTTAAATTTCTGGACAGATGTGTTCTTTTTCAGTAAAAGGAAACTGTTCAGTGCTGCCATTTGTAACAAGTAAAACGCAAGTTATTTTGTCCACTTGACTGTTTTACGGCAACAGGGATATTAGTGCTGCATCTGATTGGATTTGTCTTGGCGTGTTATCGCGCCTACGCCAGGGAAAGAGTTAAATTATTTTTTTAATTTAAAGAAAATCTTATGATTAAGAAAAGAGCTTAAATTTAGTTTTTTTAACACTAAAAGATATAACACTTTTTTTACCATATGCCTTTCATTTCTTTGAATCCCATGAAATTTAAGTGGCAATTTAATCTGAGGGTTATACGATATTTTTCTCTGAAAATATCACAAAATTCGCATCTGCAGATTATAGGCAGGAAATTAGGATAGCTACATATCTGGACTAGAGGTGATATAAATTTTATCAGAGTTTTACTTAATGTTATTGTGAGCTTACTCAAAAGTTTAGGAATTGAGTAGACTTTTACAACATGAGAAAACATGAACATGAATTTATTAGCAAAAGAGTAAGAAGTTCTCAGACTACAAAAATGAAAATAAATTAATATCCTTT
>CM063507.1:88365279-88501049 GCA_032207245.1 Pardosa pseudoannulata | reverse complement strand
CCTACAAACTTTTAGGGATTACAGTTCATTAGTTAATTTTATAGATTTATGGATGAATCAAGTATTTTTACAGTTTTTTGATACTGTAAAAAAATTCTAAAAAAGGAAAATTGATTTCTTATTTTGTTATCAAAGTCATCAGATATCATTATCTGAATATTAAAATATGTATTTCATTTCTGCAGAAATCACGTAGCTGATAAAAAAAAAATTAGAAATATGGTTTAATATATTTTTAAAATAAAATTTTCTATATGAAGTTATTGAAATTAAATATGTACATATCTGCACTAGATGTGATTTAAATTTCATCATAGTTTTGATGTTATTGTGAGCTTCACTCAAATGTTTGGGAATTGAATAGACTTTTACAACATGAGAAAACACGAACATGAATTTATTAGCAAAACAGTAAGAAGTTCACAGACTACACAAATGAAAATAAATTAATATCCTTTATTAGAATTTCAATGAATATTATGAGTCAGTATTAATATTAATAATCAGCATAATGATCCCTTTCTACTCTTTTTGGATAGATATTCAGTTTGAAATGAATTAATTTGTATTTTCTGAGAATCAAATTTAACATCAAATATCTGACCAATATTTCAACTAAAAAGTTTTACTGATGTCAATTTTTAAAAGTTGATAGGTATGTAAATTTTACTTTTAATCTATAAATGTATGAAAGGATTAAAAGTTTAAGTGAAACATCCTGTTTTAGATCAAAATTTAACACATTTCAGGGTAACTGTGGTATGTCAGGAAATTTTGAAAAAAAAAAAAAAAAAAAAACTATTAGGCTTAAATTTCTTCTACATGATGAGGACCCAGAGGGGATGTCCACATCATTCCTTAAAATACACTGCTCTCTAGGTTGTGCAAAATGAGTAATAACTTTGCAGCTGTGTTTGGCATGAAGTCTGTATTTCCAGCTGTATTTAGGGCAGAAAAAAAAAAGACTTGCATTGATTCTCCTAGATAGTTATCTCAGCTGAGTGCTAAGAAATCTGAGCTTGCCCCACAGTGTAAAAGTCTAGTTGTTTTTAAACTTGTGTAGATTTAGATTTAGGGTGGGGCGGCCCACAAGAGCACTGCCACCATTACAGATATATTTCAGTCCTGATCATATTGCTTCTTAAAATTTGACTTACCATCCAATAGATTCTAAAGTAAACTTACAACTTGCATTTTTACAGAGTAATGTAAAGAAGAAAAAAAAGGTTGTAGTTGTACAAAAATGTAATTATTTTTCAAATACTCTACTAAAGTTGGTCAGTACTAGAATTTTTCCAATTCTGGTCAGTAATTATTTTGATCCCTGGTCTTATAAAGATTGTAATAATTGTTTTTTCAGATGCCTCAGTTGCCACCTGAATCTACCAGCATGATGGCCCTGAACCTTTTACAGCAGCTGAGTAGTTTAGCTCACCTAGCCACAGCTTCCTACGACACTCCTTCTTCGGCAGCTGATGTAAGCATTCTTTACAATTAACTATGCTCTTATATAATGTAACAAAGGGATGATGGTTTATGTCAAAACACTGGTTTTTTTTTTTAAGTGGGTGTTGCATGTAAGTTTTAAAAAGTGTAAATTTATGGTTGTAAGTCAGTTCATGTCGTTGAGTGTATTAAAATTCATGGATGCCAGCCCTGGAGGGTTTAGACAGAATAAATATGGAAGCATGTATTAGCAGAGTCGAAAACAAATATAAATACTTTTTATTGAGTATTTTAAAAAGCTTTATACAAAAAAATAAAGATAAGCAAAGCCAGACTGAACTAACAAACTAAAAAAAATATGCTGGGTGGCTAAACAAAAGTTTGGCGTGCTTTATTGAAAGTACGATCATTGCCTTTCCTCCTATGGAGTCCGAGTATCCCATTGCGAGCCACTCGAAAGCAATAGCATGCGGCTTATATCTTCTGAAATCAGCAACACCCACTAATCATAAAACGGGCATATACCATTTGCATATGCACATTGTCTTCTTAAATGAAAAATAAAACTCAGTTAAATGTGACCAGGATTTCGGTTAACATATTTAACCAGAGATTAGACATTAACCCTTTTGTGGGCCATTTATTTCACAATCTATGTTTCCAAACTTTCAAAACAGAGCTGCTAATTTTATTCAATTGATCGAACAATTGATGACAGCTCAAAACCGAAGCAGGAATCAGTCTTCCCATCGTATCAATAACAAGACCAATATTGCCGCATAAAGAATTTTACCAACGAGCTCAGTGGCCGAATGGTCAAAGCATGAGATCCAGACCCGAAGTTTGTGGGTTCAATCCTTGCCATGGCAGTTGATCCAAAGTGTGGGTTTTTAATTTTAAAAAATGTTATTTATTGTTGCCTTATGTTCTCGAACATTCTAGATATTTCTTTATTATGTAAATTAGTTATTTCTCAAATATTCTGTTTGGATATAAAAGCTGATAGCCACTAGTTGTAGGCAACTTCTCGATCTTGTAAAGTTGCGAGTTGATACTTAGCTTCAATAAATTCATCTGTTAAGTTAAACGGTGTGTTCATTCGAATCTTCGTGACAATATATTAGAATTGGTTTTGTGCTTCCCACAGGTGAATTTTGTAAGATCGTGTCAGTGGGAAGTAATCTTCCCACGGCCCATGAAAAGGTTACCTGAGTAAGTGATGAGAACAAAAATTAGGCTAACATTGGATTTCGTATAAAATGAACTACAATATATAAACATTGAATGTTATTAAATTTGTCCTTCTGTTAAATAATTTTTTTAAAATTAGTATGATGTAAGGTCATTGCAGCAATTATAAATGGCATAAGCTATTTCAGGATTTTGTACTTTTTGTGTTTAGAAGGTCTGCAATATGTAATTAGCAAAGTTAGATGGTAAAAATAGGATAGAACATCTATAACTGAAAATTTAGATATAATAAAAATGTAAAATAAAGCCTAATTCAAATTATACATGTATACATCTTAACAGAAAAAAAAATCTGAATATCAAGGCAGATAGCTGTACTGAAGTTTGTGTATTCGAAAACCACTGCTGGAATGGAAATTCGTAACTGTTTGCAATTGGCTATAAGCTATAGGTCCCAGTCTCTTTAGCCATTGTGTAGCAAAAGCACTCACTCAAGCGAACCAAACTACAAAAATATTAATGGTTTGGTTTGGAGTGCTACGGTCTACTTTTTGCAACATGGGGGTTAATGAGACTGGGACCTACAGCTTCAAGAATAAAATTTAATCGTAAAAAAAAAAAATTAAATAATGTTTTATTATATATAATGATTTAATGATTGCATAAAGATTTTTTTTAGTTACAATTTTCCTGGAAGAGGAAAAAATATTTAAAAATACAAGTTTTTTAATATCAATTAGTTGTGCCACTTAACATTAATTAATCAACTGATATTTGAACTAAAAGTTTTAGGGATGTCAATTTTTGAAAGTTGTGAGATATGTAATGGAAAATGTTTTTCTTTGCAGGTAAGTGGAATGAGGCAACTGTGGGGCATTGCTCTCAGAGCTTTGAACACTGATGTCAGTATGGCGGCTATTCAATATTTGAACAACTATTACATTAATAGTAAGTCACTTTTGGTATCATCGCTACTTTCAATAAAGGGGAAATATCTTTTACGTAAGGGATGTTGAAACTTAAACATCCTCTCAGTTAACCTTTTAACTGTCATGCCTTTTAACTGTCTGAGATAATCTCGGGCACAGCACTGGTGTTCGAACATGTCACTCCCGAGTATTATTCAGAGTAATTTTTTATTAATGCAGCGTATTGTTATACCCGAATATATATCATGTACTTCAAAATATAAATTTTTAACTACTAAGTATAATTTATTTTGTAGTAAACATTTGAGTTTTGCAATAAATAAATTTGATAAATTGGGTACCCCAAATCATCAAAATAACTTGACAGTAAAAGGGTTAAGATATTCTTATATTGAAAATATAGAATGTTGTTACAGGGATCATAATAATCATGTAACATAAGACACTAAAATGTATAAGAAAATATTTTTTGATTTTGAAAAAATGAAGTTGTTCAACATTATTCCTTAACCCTTTGCCTTAAAACAACGTATGGGAGACGTGATCGTACTGTTGTGCCTAAAATGAGAACCTCGTATCACACACGGGATGATTCTGTCTGGCTAAAAGTGAAAAGCTTGTGTCAGACATGAAAAGCTCGTATCAGACATGTTATTGTTTTTGCGTTATTGTTTGTTACAGTTGCAATATAAGTGTTGGTAATTTATTCTGAGGCGTAGTTGCAATAGAGTATTATATTATATGCAATAAATAATTAATTATTAGTGCTTAAAAAAATTCTTTTAAGAAATGTAAAATTTATCCTAATGGCAAAAAGGAAAATTAATACTAATAACGATGTTGGAAAGTGTTCTGATGACACCTTAGAAACTGAAACAGATACCAAATGTTTGATACCCAATTGTTTCGAGAAATATCACAGACTGGAAAATTTTTATTTTCCTGTCATTGGTTTAAAATGTTAGTAATAAAACAATACCCCTTACAAAATTTTGATTAATATTATACATTGTTCACTTATAGGTTATTCACGCAATAAATTCTACATAGAAAATATTTAAACAACTGAAAATTTTTACTTTTGTTATTTAACCAAAAACATAGAAATATGTGAAATAAAAACAATAAATCTTTTTAATAAAAATGAAATGAAATATAATTAATCAATTCTGTGGTTTTATTAAATAGTAAATGCTGTACTATTAATGTCCACTGGTTTGCTCACAACAGTCATGATGAAACTGCTTCTGGTCACGACGCACGAGAAAAACTTTCATCAAAAGTGGCACACACAATCGTTGCTCGATTCATAAGGCAAGAGGTTAAAAAGGCTCTGGCTGCATAGCATACTATAGTTGTAATTTCTGTAGGCTCTTCAAGGTCAGGCTTTCTCGTTTCCCCTGTCATCAGTTACTATGGTAGCAGGTGGAGGCACATTTATTTTCAGAACTTAAATTGAGAAATCAATTATTATGCATTCAAACAACCAATTATTTATTTTTTTAAAGTAAGTTTTGCATTTTGAAACTGTAACTGTTTCGATGACTACAAATCTTTACATAATAAAATTATACAAAATATTGTTAGGTATTGAGATGTTTTTTAATTGTAAAACCATAAAAGTAACCACAGTAAAATTTTGAAATAGATGTTTTGGGTCCCCATAACTTTTCAATATAAATATTAACACAGAACTTAAATTTAAGCCGTTTTAACGTGACAATCTTTTGAATAAATTTGTAATTAAGTAATATTTTTTATATAAGTTCTTAAAATCCAAATAGAAAGAAATTGTTAATAATGAGTCATTAAAATTAGCTAGATATTCAATTATTATCAAAGGAATTATATTAATTTCTTTTATAAATAATGCAACTACTTATGTGCAGGAAAAAAAACTAAGATTAATTTTTTTAATCTTAAAGATTTGGTTTTAACATACAATTTTAAATTCTTTTATTATTATTATTATTATTTTAAATTTACGGACCAAGCCAATTTGACTCATTATATATAACTTTAATATCACTTTTCAAAAACATACATTGGTTTTTAGTTAAGTAATAAGATATATGTCAACTTTCATTCCTCTTCCCCTTCATTTTGCATTATCCAATGGGGTAGACCTATTTTCACGGTTGTGAGCCAATTTGACTCATAGAATGTATATGAAAATAAATATAGTAATATGTATAGTATAAAGTAAATATAGAGAAATCGAAAACACTTCATACCAATGACAGAAATTCATGCAATGGAAGAATTGTCAAGTTCAACAATCGTCCCAAAGAAACAGATGTAGAAACAATTGTGCTGAATGGAATAGAAATGTTTGCAGAAAATGGGTATCAAAAACAGAGTTTAGGTGCCAAAAATGTTTTCCATGAATGTTTGGATAATATACATTTCATTTAAATTAAGTTGTAACTATTTTCTTTGCAAAAAACTTGAATTTTCTTGTATGTGTGAAATGGGCTCACTTTGGTAAAAATAGGTGTAGGATCAACTAATCTAGTGTTAAGAGGGATAATATCCTCCTTATTTTATAAACTTTGAAACAAGTCTGAAATAACTCATAACTTTTAATAATGCAATTTTATGAAGTATTCAAAGATAAGTCCAGACACTTTCATTATGCAGCAACACCCACTTATGATGTATGAAACCCCTGAAAACAGTGGGGAAAAAAGATCAGTCATTCCTCAACCATCCTTACCATAATTGTACTTGGCCATATGGCGAAAATCTGTGACTTTAAAGTGCTTATTGAAAATAGACTGAAATAACTAATGAATAGCTTTTATTCTTTTCATGTAATCATCAGATAGAAACTAAATTAGGTATCAATTTTCACTTATGTGAAGTATTAGTTATTTACAAGTATTCCAAATTTTAATATTGTTATATTTTTGTTGAAGCATAATGAAGAGCCGCAGATCGCAAAACACCTTTTATTAAAGACACCAAAATAACAATAATAATAAAGATGATGATAATACAAAAATACGAGGTACATTGGGCTTTTATAGTTTTATAAAGTTCCTGAGCCCAGCCAATCAAATGACAGGCACGAGACAAAACTAATCAAACACAACCAATGAAAACACAAAAGAATCAACTCAAGAAAACCTCATACATCCGAGAAAGCTATTACTTAAATAATAATAAGCAGCCAAAACACCAAGTCACCAAGTATGAGTGAAATTACATATTTCAACAATTTTAATATTATATTTTTAATTATTTTGAAGTCTTCAGCACCCACTGGGTTGGGTGGGTCAAAATGCATGATTTTAAATGGTTAAAATCCGTCAAAAGTTAACTGTTAAAACTAATCCGTATCATTTCAATAATTTTTATGGATACAAGTTGCCAGTCAATTCTGAACTAGAGGGTGTGACCCAGGTAGTTCATAATATTAGCCTTTCTATGAGATTTTCCAAAAATAAATCAGGCATGGCCCAAAAGAGTGATTCCATTTAAACCTGAAGACTGAATTTTTTCCAATTTTTTTTGCTTCCAACAAAGAATTAAAAATAATACTCATTGCATAACGCTAAAGTCTTGTTTTAAAGGTGATTTCTTTTCAGTTCACCATGGTACACTAGAAAAAGAGGAAGAATTTATCGAGCAGTGCATGGAAAGCCTCATGAATGCTTCTGCTAAAACCCAAGAGGTAGGATTGTCATTGGTGAATTATTACTGTTTGAAATTTAGAAGCAATATTTAATATGTCAAACTTAATTCAATTTCCCCCTTCCAATTTCTTTATTGTTTTTTTTGCTTAGTCAGTGAAAATACTTGTTTGCAGAGCCTTCCTTATAGCCCACTCATAATAATGATAGTGTTACATATTTGTTAGAGAACCTAAAATTTAACATGGGACTGTTACCTACCACTCTTAAAAGTGTGAGCTAGATAACTAAGTTATCGGTATAGATAGAAAAAAGTTGTGCACAGTGGAAGCTTAAAAATAACTATAACAAAAGGCTAGAGCAAATAATAACTATAACATTTAATGGAACATACCAGTCTTTATCTGTACAAAATAAGGTTGCTACTCACAAACCTTCTTAAAAGAAAAACATTCTTGACAAAATAAACCTTGAAATATCGTGCAGCAATAAAAAAACACAAATCTAATTGCAATAGCTTCAAACACAACTTCGCCGATCCACCTGTCTGCCTCTCCGGATGTGTGCAGCAGGCATCTCCACTTCAACTTGAACTCGAACTACTTAACCGGGCAAAAACAACGGCTTTTATATCTGCCAGGTTAACATCGGCGCCGATCACCACACTCCGGCACTCTTGCTCGTTGCTCCGCTCACCATGATGTGAGCATGTTTGCCGTCTCCATGTCATGTTTGTGTTCTCCTTCCGTGACGCATGCTTACTCAGCCTTGTCTTTAAGGTGAGGGATAAGTGGAAATATTTGGTTTAAAAAAAAAGGAAAATTTACGAGTGATTTAATATTTCCTAACAGGGACTCTATTGGTACTCGCCAAATTGGCGAGATACTGGCTCATTGGCGGTGCTTCCATTTTGTTATATGCGGAAAGAGGTATGTGAGCCCATGGCATTGTGCTCGAGTTGTCTAGCGATGATTTTGTAAGCTTGGTACGAGTGTGCAGTACCTTAACCTTGCTGCCTTTCTGACATTGTATTTTCCAACTGATTGCCAATAAAGTATTGTTTTCGTGCTGTCTTACTTAAAGTCCATTCAATCCCTGAACCCAGCTTTGAAGTTCGAAACAATACTTTGTTTTGTCACTGGGTTGTGTGTATAAAGTGATTGGTGTGTATAAAAGAATAAAAATTTTCTTTTTTCATTCCACTATTTTGTAGCTTAATCAGCTTTTGAAATTCACCAAAGACTCATCCAGACTAAGATATATATATGTTTATATAGGCATCTTATTAATCCATACCTGCCAAGTTGTAAGATTTAGCCAGACATGATATGGATTTGGAGCTCATTGTAAGATTTTACATTTGTGTGTGAAAACTCTACTGTTTCGAGTTTTTTAAAAAAAATTAATAATAATCTGGCAGAAAAACCTAAAAATATTTTTCTCTCTATTGTGTCATGAGGGGAAGTTGAATCAATTGATTATTCGTTTGCATAATTCTCTCTGCATCACAGAAATTTTGTCTACTTTGGTTATCATGAGGTTTGTGGTTTAATAGAACTTTAAAATACGACTGAATTTCAATATTTTGCTGCAAATTCTAAGAGTACCACTTAGCAATGTAGAGTAGGAGAGGATATTCACCAAGGCAAGAATTCAGTTTAAAAGTATTGTTCTTGATAAAATTTTTGGAGATGTATTATTAGCCAAAACAGTGATATATGAGCATTGCTGTTGACAAAAAGTCCCCCCCCCCTTTTTTTTTAAAATGAAATTGCTAACAATTTTTAAGCATTTTTCTTCTAGATCTTGTTTTATACATATAGATTGTTGTTAAAGTAGTTTTTTAATTAAATGATTTCATTTGAGTACTATAGACTTTGATACAAATGATATTGTGATAATATGATTGTTTATTATCTCATATGGGAACATGATTACATAAGAGATAAAAGAAATGTGTGTTTAATGGTTTGTAGTGGCACACTATTGGTTTACATTTGTTATAAGGAGTGTATTAGATGTTAACTGCTCAGCATGTTTCTAATATGTTTTTCTTGTAAATAAATATATTATAGTAAGTTTAATTTTTAAATTTTAAAAATTTAAAAATGAATATCTATTTTGTATAGGATACAATTTTTATTTTCTGTTTCAGGCTGAGGACAACAATCTTGTAATAATCCAAAGAGCATTACTTCTCTTGAAAACTCATATTGAAGCATTTCGTAGGAGGTAAAAATTCTGTATTGAAATTTAAAATATCCTTTTAAAATTTTAACGAAACTCTAAATTAAATAATATAAAATGGAAATGATGGTTAATAAAAAAAAACCAAGTTCTTTAACTGTTGTGTACCAATTTTAAACATTGACTTTAACCGTTGAGCAGTTTGAGTATTAATGGTGTCTGATTAAATGACATTCTTCTGTCAATAAGACTGTTCACTTTTGGAATTCTAGACTGATTACACATGATATACCTCCTAACATGTACAAATTATCCATAAAATTTAGGATTTTTGGTTTAATTTTACAGATTTATGCATAGACTGAGAATTTTTATGGTTTATGGCACTGTGAAGATATCAAAACTTAGGAGAAAAAAAAGATGGCAGTGTACCCTAATTTCCTGCGTATAATCTGCGGATTAGGCATTAAAAATGTTTTAATTTCCTTCCAATGCTTATCATACACTACCACGTATTATCTGCTGTTAAAAATTTTATAATAAAATTTACAAATATCTTTCATAAAGATTATTCTTTATGAAAGATATTTGTAAATTTTAGATGGCAGCACCTACTCATATTATACACAGAATATTTTTTTTTTTTTTACTGAGTGTTAAAAATTCTTTTCAGCTAAGAACAGAACGGTTTGGATAGCAATACCCAATTAAATTATTATAATCCATTTTGTATATTTATTTCTATCAAGAAATAACTCTTGCATAATCTGAAACAGTGGCATTTTGCTGCATTCTTCATTTTTTTTTCACTTTTAGCTCACCAGATGGCACCATAACTGCAGCATAAAATTTTAATACAGATCGCAAATAACCTTATAAAATTAAAATGAAAAGATGTATTTTAAGAAATCTAAATTTTAATATCTTTTTTATTTAAATATGGGTTCCAATAATTTATTTGTACCATTGTTTCTCTACTAATTAATTTAAATATTTTAACTATATTTTTACTGCTGTTAAATATAAAATTTTTACCCAAATTTTCACTTTATTGAATTATTTTCTTAATTTAAGTTTTTTAACACTAAAATATATAATACATTGAAATACATGGAATCCATATACATTGAAAACTGTGAATCACTTGAAATTAAAATGGAAATTTAATCTGTGGATTATACCATATTTTTCTCTGAAAATATCGCAAAATGCGTACCTGCAGATTATATGCAGGAAATTATGGTATTATTTAATTTAATAATTTTTGAAAATTGAAAAATCTTTTGAATTTCAGTGGGAATTTACTTATAAAACTATCTAAATATCCTTCTATGCCATAATTTTACATTTTGCATAGCTTTAGTGACTACCAAATAAGCTATTACCTAGCTTTTAGTTAATTTGGAATGATTTTATAAAGATCAACAAAACAAAGGTTACATTTTCAAATTTTAATGTATAACACAAAAAATGAAGACCCAGAAAGAGATGGATCTATGAAGTGGAGAAAGATCTAGAGGCAATTAAATGTACAACTTTGGAATTGTATTGTTAGAGAAGCTATAGTCTAACATGGACTGTAGTTCTGGGGAGTTACTGAAAATGAGAGAAATGTGAGGTTTATTTGGATTTATATTCTTGTGTTCTAGGTATGCTTATCATCTGCGTCGCTGGCAGCTGAATGGGCAGGGTGTCACTAGTCACCGCTCCAACGTGGGGGAGAAGCACGCTGCAATTGTACGAATCATCTGCCAGCCAGCAGGCCTCTCCGAAAAGGTGAGTCAGTCATGCACTCGAGGTTTTTGAAGTTATAAAAAGTAGAAATTTGACTAGAATTAAGTTTAAACTAACATAATAAAATTAGTTATATACCCTACCTATGATTGTAATGTACCCTATTCTTTAATGTATTTGTAATGTATATATAAATGATATATAAATTAACAACTATACACACTGTGAATATTTTTATTTTTCAAATGTTTGTAATTGCCATTTATTTTCTAATGCACGGCTCTTGCACCTGCACCAATTTCTATTATCTGCAGCCAACTGCTACAAAAACAGTATTTTAACAGAAATTGTTCCAAAACTGCTCCATTTTACAAATTTATGCAGTTTTTACATGTTCATACTTGTTTAGTGATTTCGTCAATTCTGCTGAATATTTTCTAATGCAGGGCTCTTGCACCTGCACCAATTTCCAATATCTGCCCCCTACTGCTCCAAAAACAGTATTTTAACAGAAATTGTTCCAAAACTGCTCCATTTTATAAATTTATGCAGTTTTTACACATTTATACTTGTTTTGTAATTTTGTCAATTCTGCTTATGGTGAATTTTTCTCATCGAATATCACTGTGCTAGACTTTGGAGGAAATATGTGATAATTATTCTTCTTACCTACTTTGTTAGGTACATAAAGAAAGAGAAAATAATTTCATGCATCAGCCATTCTGCTCATCTTTGATGCAATAGACTCAAGATTATAAAAATAAAAAAATAAATAAAAATCCAACTAAAAATTTAAATTTTATGCCCAACAAATATACATTATTTACAGGGATGGAAATGTTCCACTTTTTGGTGGAGTTCTGCTTCTTTCATATTTATCTCCAATTCCTGCAACTTTTTGTATGTGTGTGTGAATTTCCATTTCTTTTTAAAAATTCTGCCTTTTAAAAAGATCTTGCTATTTGGAAGCTTTTCAAAATTGGGAAGAAATTTTCGCAGGCTGCACAAATTTTGCTACATCTACGTTGCCTGTGGAAATCGCAGGATGCACAGCAAGATGGTTAACTTTTAAAATTTCCAAGAAATCATAATTAACTAAATTTGTAAAGTAGAGAGCAAATATTTCCCTGTCATGGTACTAGCTGTTTGATCCCTAATTTACACGTATATGGATTAATTGGTTTCTTCTTGTGTTTGCAGACCACTATAGAGCTTCAGAACTGTGACACTGTTGCCGACTTGCGAGCCGAAGTCACCCAGTGGTGGGAGCAGTTACAAGCCAAACACAAAAAAGAAAGCATCTCTGTAAGTCGGGTTCTTCCTTCTTAAATGTTTTAAATTGCTCTGCAACTTACAATCTATTTCACAGTCATCCGAGTCACAACTTCCTAACATCAAATTGAATATTTTCCACATAAATCGAATCATACGAAAATAATTCTGCGAATCCTACACAGAAAGACGATCGCCGCACAGTTGCACTGTGGTTTAGGAACAAAATATTTGCTATCAGATGGCATTACTAATCCATGTTCCTTTCAAAAGATTCCTCTTGTACATTAGTATTTCTCACTGTGAGGTCAGAATGGGGTCCGTCAAGTGTCTGTGATTTATTAGATGTTCGTGAATATAAACATACACACACGCTAACGGATGAAAAGGGAAACACATGGTAAAGAGCGTTTTCACACATTATGAAGTAGTTGTTTATAGTTTCGATTCTATTTTAAGAAGGGATTTTATGGGATATATTCTAGCATAGGTTTTACTTTTAGATTCATTTCTGTAGCCGTGGCTAAAAGACCACGTTAGTTTTCAGAGGAGGAAATATCTAAAGTTATGAATGATTCATCTGTGGATCTTTCAGACGATGACACTGAAACAACTATAAATTATTTGAATTCTTTATATAGTAGTTTTAAATCTTTTGATTCTAAATTAGAAGATGATGATAATAAAGTAATATATTGGTTCCTATTTCACCATTTGAATGGAGTTCTAACAAAGAGGAATTTCTTAAAATTAATTTTACTTCGAAACCGGAACTTGATATGAAAAAAAAATTCAGTGCCCATGCAGACTGAATTAAACTTTTTAAATTTGTTTTTCAATGAAAAAAAAGATCCAAGTTATTGTGGAAGAAACTAATTCCTATGAAAAAAAAAAGTGAAATATATATGAATTTTTTTTTATAAATACATTGAAAGAGGAAAATTGGCTAGGTTTTGGGGAAGCACTTTCTCCTTCTGTAGCAGTCCTCAATAGTTTAATCAACCAGAGCTTTGAAGTTGGACTCTTGTGCTCCTAAACAATCCTAAATTATATTCTGATGTTCTAATCTAGTAACCTATCTGTCAGCACAGGAGGGTTTAGACAGAATAAATATGGAAGCAGGCATTTAGCAGAGTCGAAAATAAAAAATAAGTAATGTTTATTCAGTATTAAAAAGTTTCATACAAAAAAAAATAAAGATAAGTTAAAGCCAGACCAAATTAACTTAAAAAAACATGCCGGGTGGTGAAATTAAAGTTCGGCGTTCTTAATTGTAAGTACCGTCATCGCCCTGCTGAGTCCGAGTACCCCGTTCAAAAGCAATTGCTTGCAGCTTATATATTCCGATGGGCAAAGCCCACTAATCACGTGGCGTATACAATTTGCATATTCACGTCGCCTTCTTAAATGAAAATAAAACGTGGTTAAATGTGACCGGGATTTCGGTTAACACATTTAACCGGAGATTAGATATTGACCGAGTAAGTGATGAGAACATACTAACTTAGGCTGACACTATCCTAAATGATAAGTTCTCACTTGAGGCTAATAAAATGAACTGTAGGTGATGTGTATGTGTTTGTGTTTCTGTAGGATTCTAAAGAGAGCAGCTCTTCATCTAAGGTGAATGGCACTGGCAGCGGCAATGTGTGTCCCATCCTGGGCACCATGTTGTCGGATGGTCCAATACGCATGATTTCGCAAGGACAAGAGCTCACCTGCGATTTAGACGATTTAAATATTTAAATATATGCATCATTTTCATCCATTTTTATCGTTGATAGATATGACGTAAATAATTTTCTTTTACATTTGGCTTAAATAATAGTAGTTCAAATATTCAATTTAAAATTATCACATTGATAATTTTAAATTGAATCATCAATATATTTTGTTGCAATGAAAATAGTCCCTGGTATTTAACAACAAATTCTATCAATCAGGTGTAGGGGAATGACAGTTTATTCCTTTACTTTAATTACTGTGGCAAGAAAAATTGAGAAAAATAAAATATTTGACGTAGCTAAAAAATTTTGAATTAACTTTCTAAATAAATTCAATGTGATTGTAAAGATTCACAGTATCGAGAGATTTTAGTGGAGTATGAAGATAAACAAATTATTGAGCGTATACCAGATAATTCTCAGTCAAAAAAGAAACCTTTTACCAGCCTTATACTCTCATACTAAAGGATAGAGTGGATGCTGCTAGCATAACTTATGCAGAATAACGAGAAATAAAAACAAGTGTATTCGAAATAAATTTTTATTTAAGTTCTAAAAGTTTAAAAAGGCAACAAAATAAACATAATAATTTAACAACCAATTATTACCACAAAAAAAAAGGGTTTAGATAATATTACAGAAAACATTTAACCCTAATACATCCCTAATCTTAATATCCTAATACCATAAATTATTAAAAATTACAAAGTCAAAAAAGGAATTTTATGATCTGATACATTAATTAAAATATGATCTAAAGTAATGCATCATTTAAAGGAAATTTACCTGCAGCATGAACAACGATAACGCTGCTACCCTCACAGCTGACAAAAAAACAACTTACTTGTCTGTTACTTGCTCGTCTTATATACCCAGCAGCAGACATCACATACTATTTAACATAATCATGCTGCTTCCTCCCCTACTCAGCCAATCACAAAATGACACAGATCATAGATGCCGAGAGAGAGTTGAAGTCAATTTTCACATTTACTGTGCAGACGTCACGACCAAACAAACATACAGCTAGAGTCAGCTCCCTTAACGAATGATGCTCAAACTGGCAATGAAGATGGTGGTAAAATCTCCTGCCTCGGTTAACTTAAAAACGATCAACTAATAAACAAATTGCCGGGATTCACTGGAACTTACGGAAGGTGCTGATTCATCTGCAACTTCTAACAATGAGCCCTACAGTGCACCTATTTTTCTTATTTTTAAAATATGTACCTTTTTTCCAGTTTTATTTCATTAATTTGGCATATTGTACTCATTTTCCCTTCACTTTATACTAAGCTTATTTTTCTTTTTTTTAAAAATCCTGCAGTAGAAACAAATAAAAAAGAAACAATGTTTTGTTCTAAGTTAATTTCTGTTTGTAAACAATATTATCAGCAACCATTTTTTAACAAGTCATATTAATGGACAACAGACTTTTTGACCTATATATCTCTTTTTCATAATGAACTGAATGTTTTCATGCAACACTAGATTATAGCCAAATAGATAGAGCATTGAAACTTTAATGTAAATACATAATATTCACATCGTAGAAAGACAAGACTCATTTACTTGAAAAGGCATTGTGGAATAATTAGTCTGTTTTCAGGACCCATTTTTATTTCGTTCGCGGTGTTCCATAATACAGTACAAAAAACAACATATACAACACACACACTTGCAAGTACACAATTCTTGGTGGAGTTTAATTAACTGGAAGCAGCAAAAATCACTGGAGAACAAACACACAGCAACACATGTTGAGTTGAATCAGTAGAATTTACCAGAAATAATTTTACCATTTTCCAGGATGGGAAAAAACATGGCATGTGTCTGGATAACACTTTTCCATACTTTCAAAAATCACATTGGACACCATTATAAGGACGAGACTCATTTATTCGAAAAGGTGTTGCGAAATAATTAGTCTATTTTTAGGAACCATTTTTATTTTGTTCGCTATGTTCCACAACACACTACAAAAACAATAACATATACAACGCACACACTGAGAGAGGTGACTTACTATAGAAAAACAAACTAGATGGCTCTCCTAGCACAACCTATCATAAAAGTAGAGGGGAGTAATTGTACCCCCTTCAACATGAAATATGCTGAAATAAAAAAAAAAATTTTGTGGAAAAAAAATCACAATTTTACTCCGTCAACAATTTGCATGCTGCACTTGAAATTATTGAAATCCACTGAAGAAATTAATCATCTTTATTTTAAATAGTATTTTTGTTACCTTCCACTCTTAAAAGTGTGAGCTAGATAACTAAGTTATCGGTATAGATAGAAAAAAGGTTGTTTGCAGTGGAAGCTTAAAAATGACGGCTAGAGCAAATAATAACTATAACTTTTAATGGAACATACCAGTCTTGGTATCTGTACAAAATAAGGTTGCTACTCACAAACCTTCATTAAATTAGTGGATGATCATTTATTTATAATAAATAATTTCTCTCGAGATGATCTAATTTTGCCTTGTTTTTAAAGCCAAATAAAAGACTAATTTGTTACTAACCAGATATTTTTCCACCCTCATTATGGTATTACATACAAATACTCTTGCTTAATTATTCATGTTATCTGCAGAAAGTCTTGCTTTTAAAATAATTTTGTTTCCTAAGTAATTTAGAATTACTTTTAATTTTATAGAATAAAATTACTTTAATTAGATAAAATATAATTAAAAGTAAACTATTGCTTTTAATTGTATTAAAAACACATAACTAAGATTTAAGGTTTTTGACGTAATTTCGTTTGTGTTTATTTAGCTGGTGTTTGTGTCTGTGGGAGCCCCCAGGCAGTCTCGGAGACGTGAAGGGCTGGAACCAGCTTCTACATTACCACCTCCACCCAGGGAACGACTTCCAGTGGTGCTTTTATTGAAAAAGCCATACTTCGAACAGCTCTTTGGTTTGATGCAGCATTTAGGATCTCTAAAGGCTGTTTCTGAAGCTGGGGTAAGTGTCTCGCTTTGAAGGAAAACAAAAAGTACGAAATCTTAATGAGGGAGAAAAAAAAATGTTTTACAAAATACTGTATACTTCTGTATATAAGCCGAGGGTGCAATTTTCGTTAAAAAATTTACCCAAAGTTCAAAACCCCTGTATAAGCTAAAATGAAAAAATAGTTTCTAGAATGTTCAGACATGTTATTGATAAATAGACAAAATAACAGATTGTGAGGCCGGATCAAAATAATACATGTTAAACATGTATATTTCACATATTTAATATATAATGTATGTTTAATAATACTTGTTAAATGGTTTCAAGGCAACTGTACAGAACAAAGAACATCATCCCATATATATAATTTTAGAATGATTGAATAAATCTGTATCTAAAAGAAAGCTAAAAGCAGAACCAATCACAGTTCGGTTGATTTTCCAAAGCAGTCTTAACATTTTCAAATTCTTGAGGCAGTAACATCAAAATATAAACAGTCGTGTAGTGTGTATCACTAACTTCAGCACCAGATAGTCTGAGATCGGAAATTAATCTATTTATTTCGTCAATATGACTTCTCATTGTTACTTCACGATTTGTTGCCAGTCTCTTCCGAATCAGAATTTGATTCCCTGCATGTTTTGTATCATATGTCTTTTCTAATTTCTTTCATATTGCACAGGCACTCATTTCATTCTGAAGTGATATTACAGCATTATCTTTGAGTAAAGAAGGCAACAAAGTATAGGCCTTTCTGACATCAGCAGCATTATCTGCTTTAGGTTCTTTTTCTAAAAAGTCCTCTAAATCTTTAGCAGCGAAGACTGCAATAACATGCTGCTTCCATACAGAAAAATTCTTGCTGCAGTGCGAAAAGTCGGCAAAAGTAACCAAGCACATCATGCATCGGCCGAAAAATCGCCAATTTGGCGGAAAAAACCCATAGTTGTGTATATCAATCAGTAAAAAAAAAAAAAAAAAAAAAGATTTGTGTATATCAGTTGAACATTCTAATTTCATCTTTGTAAGAAGGGTCTTAACTAACTCTCCACACATAGCCATAAAAAATACATACACAAAGTTTAGTGTTTTGGGAAAGCATTTCAACGTCTCCTATCTGTTGTGCTCATAATATTTAAGGTCTATTATATTTAATCTTTATTATTATTGTCAATTTTGGTGTAATTTCCTCACACAAAAGTCTCAGTTTTACAATTGAAGTGTTTTTGAAATGCTTACATTTTCTTATGTAAAAGGCTTTGATAATCCACTATTCTCTTATTTATAATATTTTTTTAAAGATCTGTTTTTTAGGAATATTTTCCAAAGCTCAGATTTTATCCCGACGTGTTTGGGAAATCTTGATGATGCTTCCAACGTCTCCTACTATGTTACAAGGCTTCAAGGATATCAATAAGGTATTGTGACAATAAATCTTTATTTATTTGTGCAATGCAATGTTCGGTTTTGTAAAATTATGTTAACGGGAGGCAAATATTATGTCAGGGTTCATACAATCCTAGAAAGTGCTTTGAAACTTTTTTTTTCTTATGTGAGAAAAAAAGTCTTTAAATCCACTATTATTATGTAAAAGTGCTTTGTTTTAATAAAAATTATGTGAAACTTTTATATATGTGTTATGGCCAAAGCCTGGAGTTTGACCAGTTCCCGAATTGGCCAGCCAAATCGCGAAATAGCCAATATCGCTTTACAATGACTGGCCAATATCTGATCTTTCCTTGACCAGCCAATTCAGGAACTGGCATGGGGTGGTCAGCGAAAATCAGAAGAAAAATTATGAGCAAATTTTGGGTGTTTGTATACTGTAATGCTAATGATAATCACATTATAGCTGTAGAGGAGTTTTCTGATGAATCTGCCCCTCCTAGGGGCCTAGGATCGTCCTGGTGCCCCTAAGTGGGCTGTAGTCTGAAGGGGAAGTTTTAGTGAGTAAGGATCTCACACAGTACCAGAAACCTCCTGGTCTCTTATGAAAATTTCCTCTCCCTTGGACAAAACAAACAAACAAAAAAATAATCACATTATCTACTGAATTAGTTTATTATGGAAAATTATCAGTGTCATCACTTATTGGAAGATGAATTTTTATGACATTTTGAATTGTACAGCAGTTTATTTTTACTTCTGCAGCGATTTGTTGAGCCCTTCTCGATAGTGCAACTGCATCGAGTGTAGCCTTGGCCACCGGTCAGCAATTGTGAAGAGGAAACAATTCATAATGATTTTTCCTCTGTGCCCACGGATGCCAATGTCAGTAGTTTCTCGTGAAAAATGGAAAACTTACTTCTAGAATACAGTTGTTTCCGAACACCATGTTCTGTTCCTAGCTTATAGAAAGCACCCTTGATGTTCATGACAACTGCAAGGACGCTTCGTGGATCAATGTCAACATCTGGTATGCGGATGCGTGCATTACCTCCAGTCTTGCTTCAGATTCGATCATTGTCCAGAGAGTTCCGGGCACTTCGGGAAGTAGCCTGCTAAAGTCGCATATACGCAATTCATTTCCAGTACATCAGGCATTGTCTACATGCCCCGGTGAATGTGAGATTTGGCCGGCAAATTTGGGAACTGGCCGAACTTTGGGCTTTAGCCATAACATATGTATGAAATTATCTGATACTGCTTTTCTTTGCTTTTCATCTCATGAGCATAAATATTATTGCACATTTTTGTAATGGTATCAATAAACCCATCATATAATAACATGCAATTTATTTTCTATATCTCTTGATAGCAAATATACACAGTTTCAGTCATATTAATGTGACCGCCACCTACTTTTGATGTCAATGTTAAATAACTATTTACAGAAGGCATGTGTCATCCGCAAATTTGGTGGATATATAAAGAGTGTTGTAGGAATTTGAAAAACATTTTAGTTTTTGCAGTCATGTAGAAGCAATGATTTATCCGATGTCCAAAAGGGCATGATTATTGGCTTTTGTCAATATGAAATATTACATAAAAATTAAAAGTCATAGAACAAATTATAAAGTGTTGCAGGTAAATGTTAAATCTATGATTAAATTATTACATATCTCATCTATACATTTTTAGATCTTTGAAATATTTTATTTTAAATAATCACTCACCTTGGAAAGCTTTTGAAGAAATTCATATATCACTATTAGATTTATTTGAAGATGAATAAAAGAGAAAACTTAATTTTTTTTTCTCCAGTCTCCTGATGGCGAATTTGAAGCTGCCAATAATGTTCTTCAAACGTTGATAAATCCTCAGAGTCCCCAGAAGTTGATGTACTCGCTGCAGATTGTTGAAACTTTAAGACAAAACAAGGTAACTCCATTTTATTGTTAAAGAAAAAAATATTTCATGATGAAATAATTTTGTATGGCTCAGCCTAAATTAACACTTTAGTGACTAGCAAATATTTTGTGTTTCTAATACCAAATACTCACAAAAAGAATGAAATTCTGCAATTGGTTGCTGCAAATTTAAGGCATTCATTTCAAGTCTATGTAAAAGTTATCTTTATGTACGGTTATCAGAGTTAAAACTTGTCATTAGTATCTAAGTAAAAATATTGGCCACATGGTCTAACACTGTGATTATCATATTATGAGCCTAAGCAATAATGTAGATAAATTAGTGTAAAATTGTGAAATTAAGACATTATGAAGTTAATTAAAATTTTAAATGTAAGTTGTTTTTTCTCGTCACTTTCAAAATGTGCTTAGAGATGTCTTTGTATTTGTCTCAAGTTGTGAGCAATTCTCTGTAACTTGTATGCTGTGACGAAAAAGATCCTTTTCAGGATATAAATTCACATCATGATTGCAATTGTGTTATTAGGTACAAATATACACTCAAGATCCAAAACATTATGACCACCTGTCAATAACGAGTTGGTCCATCTTTGGCGTGCAACACAGCTTCAACCTGCCTTGGCATGGATGCCACTAGTCTTTGGTAGATCATCCTGTGTATGACCTGCTGTACATTGAGGGAGCAATTGTTTGTCTGGAAGACGGCATATCCTGACATGGCTATTGGCGTGATGAATGACAAACCATGATTCATCTGACCAGGCAACTCTCTCCCGCTGATTCATGGACCAGTCGCGATGTTCCCGGGCCCAGCATAGGTGCAGTTAGCGATGACGCTCGGTCAGCAAAGGCACACGAGTGAGCCATTTGCTGCGTAGTCATATATCCAACAGGGTGCTCCGATACTATTCTACTTGGCCCTGCATTGTATTGGATTGTCAGCTGAGCCACTGTCTGGTTACAGTTTTGCTTCGCCATTTCAGACCTTTTTCTTTGATAGCATATGGACATCCAACACCATGTCATCTACTGCTGGTTTCTTATACACTTTGCATAAGTAATAACAACTGTAGATCGAGAACCACCCACAAGTCGTGCAGTTTCGGAAATATTTGTTCCGAGCCATTACCATCTGCCCTCTATCCAAATCGCTTAGATCCGCAGCCTTTCCCACCACATACAGAAGTAAGTGAAAGAATGGTTCTTCAGACTCTCCAGCAGCAGTTCAATACTACTTCCACCTGATCATGTGCCTTCCACGTCATCCAGCGAGTTCATTACAAAATGGAGTGGTGGTCATGATGTTTTGGCTCTTGAGTGTATGTATATGTGAATACCAATTGAATGGCTTTTGAATCTTGTCTTTAGGGCATACAATTTTTAATTTTTATACTGTATTAAAAATAACTATCTCTCAGTGTTTTAAGTATTAGGAATTTTTAAAAGTTATAATTTCTTGGTCTTTTATATTTTTCAATTGTTTTATTCAAAGAAAAAATTCAAAAAGCTGTGTTGATAATTTTTTATTCAAAGGTAGAATTATTTAGAGCTATTTACATAATTTTCTTTTTTTTATGTTACTCTAAGTTTTTTCCTTTGCATTAGATACAATTTTCTCTATTTTTCAAGTGGTATTATAAATTACAATTTTTGTTATAATGTGAATGGCATAAAAGTATTTAGCTTAAAATGAGGTGAATCTTAATGATTCTGCAAACTTTCAAATCAAAGTTGATTTTGGCGGTAGGTTTGATTATACTTATTTTTTTACCTTTTAAATATTGTTGTTTTAATTTAAGTTTTACTATTATCAAATCCTTCTAAATAGATTTTAAAACATTATTTAATATTAGTGACTGTTTAAAAGAGATTTTATTGCCCACTTTAAAATAAAAATGTGTACAATTTATTTGTGTTTTATGTAGGGCTTGGAATCTATAGATTTTCTTGCCCCAGACAATAAAAAGTCGGTGGATACTAATGTGGATGAAAAGGATGACATATTATGGTCTGTTAAAGTAAGTTTGAATGGATTTTCCTCCTCATCTCTGTTTACTTGAAAGGTACTTTTTATAGAAATACAGAATTCAAATACAGTTTTTGTAAACTTCTGAAATATTCCTGAATTTGAGAGTTTACTTATAAAAAGGTCCTCAAGCCAAAAATTTTCATTGGTTACTTAAACTTTTGAAAAAAGAAACCACATTAGCAAAAATGTTTCTGTTTAAATATGAGCAGGCTCTGCCATCTACTATTCTTTAAGAAAAATATTTATAAATTTTTACTGTAAATTTATTGTTAACAGCAAACAATATGCATAATCTGCAGATTATAGGCAGAAAATTAAGGTAAGTTTTTTTAACAGCTGTCTGATTTATAATTAATTGCTTAAAGTAAAAGTTAAATAACATTGCTGAGAAATTCTGTTGTATGATTCATCACAAAATGTAGTTTTGTTATTTAAATACCACGGAATAAAAAACTTAATTTAATAAATAATTTAAAATTTGTAAATAAGAAAAAATAAAAGCATAAACAGTGTATAAGAGCTTGTTGAGGAGGATAAAGATGATAATATATCTTATAAAAAAAAAAAAAAAAAAAAAAAAAAATCATTTCTTAAATTATTTCAATTGTAATGCTTAGTTTATAAAAAGAAATTTAATTTTTTAAAACGGGATTTAAATTTTACAAAAATTTGATTTATTTTTTTAAAACATCTAATTGATATGATTTTAAAAAAATCTGTGTTTTTAGCAACTCTGGCAGTTTTTCAACCTTTTGCTCATTTTCTATATCTCATGTGATACAATGATATAAAAAATAAATGATTATTTTTTGTTGCAATGAAAATTTTAAAAGTATTAAATGTATATGTCATATGAATTGCAAGAAGTTAATCTTATATTTAATTGTAAAATATTAAGATGATATATATGCATATTGATAAATTAGAAACAGTTGAACTGCGAAAATTAAGCATAGTGGCTGTTTTTTATACATAACCACACGGTTTGACTAAATGAAGTCAATGTGATTCTAAGGGCTCTTGTATATCATGTCTAATGCCTGTCTGGACTGTATAGTAGAAATAGATACAAGATTGTTTGGGTACCAGATCATTCGACGTAGCTAAAAACAATTATCTTTCTAAATATCACTATAAACACATTACTATCGAGAGACTTTAGAATTGAAGATAAATAAAATTTAGTGTACCAGATCATTTTCAACCAGATTAGATAGGGTAATTTACAATTTAGAAAATTATTTTACTGATCATATGACAGGCTATATACCAGTTTAAAGATATTTTTAAAGAAATATTTTGTGAAATGCTGCAATTGATCATCAGTTTTGCTTTTTTATCTGAGTACCTAAAATCAGTATTCTAGCAGAGTACATTTCCTGCCAGTGGCAGATGTTGATGTTTGATATCGCTTTTAATTTTAATTAAAAAGTGTTATTTGAATTATGTTTTATTTGCTTATTGGAACTGAATTGTGTTTGTTTTAATTTTAGTTTGTGAAATGTGGCGGATTAAACTACCTGTTTGAAATTTTTTTATCTGGAGTTCTACAGGCTCGGGATGGTCAAGATTGGAATGAGGTAGGATTTCATCTACGTTAAATAATATTTGAGTACAAATTAACAAGAAAAGATTTTTATGCACCTATGATGATAGTGCAAAACAATCAAATTTTCATATTCTTCACAGGCAATGAAGGAAATTTTAAATATAGTCTTAAATTACAACTTTTACAGATCATCTGTGAAATTTACAGTATTTGACGTAGTTTTATGAACTTTTAAATAGACCAAGAATTTTTCTGATTTTTGGTGCTGTTAAAATAAAATAAATTTCAGAAGAACAATTTTTTTTTTAAAGTTTAGTAGTATGTAAAAATTCAGAATTCTATATAATTTTTGCAGAAATTTACATAACAGATAAAAAGATGTATAAAAATATGCTTTTGTATAAATGCTTGGCTCTATCACCTACCAAATACAGTCATATTTATTGATATTATCGTAATCTCCATCTAATGCACAGTTTGTAAGTACATCGTTAATGCTAGAAAGTTACTCTTAAACGTCCACCAGTGTCCTTTCAACACCATGATATAAAATATATAAATTAATTCTAATAATGGAATAATTGCAGGACAACTGTTCAGTAGAATTTAGTTTTAGGACTTTTTAATACTATTTCATGTAATTATATATTATGACTCCTTTATATCATAAAAAACTAACAAAACAAATTACTTTATTTTGTAAAATGAAATAAAACAAAAGTACTCATAAAATTACAATTTCTATGAAAATGCAAGTTTTTTTAATCATTATTTATTTATTTATATTTTTTTTGTCGTAATGTTTTGTACATACCTCATATGCAATGAATACAATGATTTCCAATTTTTCCTGTAAAAAAACCACATCATTTTCAGACATGCCTATTACTCCGGATGAGAAAATTTGATAACTCCACAGATTGCTCCGGAAAATAACAAAACTTTTGAACAGCTAAAAGATTACAATTCAGCAATTAAATATGAAGTTTTGCAAAAAAAAATGCTGCTGAATATGACTCATTTCACACAGTAATGCTGCATGTTAAAAGTTTTCAGTACTGTGTGGAAAAACCAAACTGAATTTAGGTCAAATTTGAGTAGACAAACTCTAGAATCCCTCATGATAGAAAAATAGAAATATTTCAATCAGGGCCAATGTTGCTATGAGAATACTGTTCTGAAAAATAACTTGTTAAAGCTAAAAAAAAAAAAAAAAAACCACTCATAAGTTTTTAATTTCATAAAATTTAATTTACCTTTTACAATTTACAACTGTGTAAATATTTTAAGTTTAATTTTAATTCAGAAACCGATAAGATATGTACTTATGTATAATATGTAATTAGCATGTTAAAATTTCAAACCACCTTGTTGCTCCTGACATAAATGCCTGAATGTTGGCATGTCTGCATTTTCATGCACCTTTCTACCTTTTCTACAATTCATCGTTTTGGTGTGTGTGCTCTACACAAGGCTAAAAAATAGAATGGAATTTTTTTTATCTATTCAGATAAGCAAAGGCTGTGTAACAAAACCCTTTTAGTATAATCGATTCAGTTCCTCTGTGAACAACACAATAACACTGTATTCAAGGTGAAACAAATGTGCAATAATACTTTGGGAAGTTAAACTAATGGTATCTACTTAGTAAACTATATTTTGTTGAACAACAGCTATTTATAATGATAAAATTGCCTTGGTGTTGAAACGACAGCAGCAGACGTTTTAGGTATATTTAATTGTAAAATATCTCCTAATTAACCTAGACCCATAAAACTTTTTCTGTGTAGTCACCATAGAAAATGAATAAAAGTCACAAATTTTCAAATTCTCTGCAAAAATGCAAAAAGGAGAACAAACGAAACAGGCTTTGGTGTCCAATTGACCTAGATGGATATTAAGGGCCACCTGTGAAAAAGCAACTGCTTTATATTATTAAAAATCGGCAAAAACTTTCTTGGGATAGAAAAGGAACTGTATCTAAAATAACTGTGGAAATTATTAAAAATTATTGATTTCCAAAATAAAGATCTGCCTTGAATTTGAAACTGCTGTAAGCACATATGGACTGAGTTGATTTGAAGCAGTAAGTGTAACTCTAACGAGAAATAGCCCTTAACTTTAAATTTTATTTTATGTTAATGATTTTTTTAAATGCCCTACTTCTCTCGGCACAGTTATGTAATTTAAAAATGAGTTTTTTTAATTTTGTACATGAATTGTCTGCAGTGGAATCAAGATTGTATAGCATCTCTACTGCGTCTCATCTACCAGTTTGGAATTGAAGGAAATGAAGAAGACAGTGGAAGCTCAGATAACAATGAGGTTCCCAGGAAAAGAGCAAAAAGGATTAGAAAAAGCAGTTCAGACAAACTTCTCATTCCAAAACTTAACAAGGTTGCTTTTTTTACTATTTCATAAAAATCTTTTGTAGAATTCAGCAGATTTTGTTTTATGAAAGTTTGGATTGTAGGAATTTGACAGGTTTATAATTTAAGATTTTATGCACCACAGAATTTTCATCTAATGCAGAATTCTTCTTTATCTGTTATTGTTAAACCAGACCTTTTTTTTCCATAAAAGAAGAAATTATGCTTTTCCTCAGTTATTTTCTTACAAAAAATTAATATAAAGTTATACTGAAGTTTTTAAAAAATTAATATAAATTTTAAAAAAATAATTGTTTTTATTTAACAAAAAATAAAATACACTGAGAAGTTAAAAAATAATTTTGAAAGACTGCATAAAAGAGAAATTGTGTGAGATGTGCCTATGTAAAAATTATAATATTTTGATGTAGAGAAATTGTTTGAGGATAGGAGATTTACCAGTTGTTATGATGAACATGCATAGGCATGGGCAGGGTTCCCTTAAAAGTCTGTAAGAACGCTTTAATTTTAGCTTTCATTTTTAACAACCCTTAAAACTACTTAATTTTTGTCACAGGTCCTTAAAAACTCCTTAATTTTGAAATTGGAACACTCTCTATTTCTTCCATGGAAAGATATAAAAGAGAAAGTAGCTGAGTTACAGAACTTGAGCAAAAAAATTTCTATTACATAAAAAGACATCTGTTGAACTTTCAAAATAAAATTATTTATGTATGTGAATTTGCACTATTGGAAACTTTTTTGTAAATTGTAAATAAATATTTGTTAAAGTTCGTAACATTCTTTTACATTTTCTAGCAAAAAGTACAGTATTAATAGTAAAGAAAATCTTCAAATACATGTATGTTTTCAGTAGATTACTGTAGTAATTCAAAATTCCTTTCTTTGATATCCTTAAATTATGAAAATACTTTTAGTTTATTAGTAAAAAAAAAAAAAAAAAAAAGAATGCATTGATTACAATTATTTTGGGGATGATCCAGAACATCCTATAAATAATCCTTATCGCAAAGTTTTTGTTTATAAATGGCATCATATGAGGATTATAATCACAGTTATCTCTTATTTTAATCTTCTGTTTGTGCAGTTGATCTTGATTAACCCCAAATGTATATTTTAGACTATGCTGCAAGTTATGGGCGATACAGAGTGTGTATTGAAATCCATCCTTCAACTGATGCGAGAGGCAGCCTCTCCCGGTGATCCCAATCAATACAAAACTGGCTTTTGGGGCCGAGCACAAGTGGTCTCCTGTGCCATGACTCTTCTTATCTCCTGGGCCTTTTCTGAACCTCAAGTACGAATCCACCTCTTTCAGTATCCAGACTTGGTGCAACTCTTGAAACGCCTGGTCCTCGATGATCCTGAGGTAACATTGTCTCAACATCCTATTCATTAGCAATTTTCAGTAATTCACCCTAGTCAGGCAGTCATCTGGACCAAAGAACAAAGTGGGGTCCCTCATCCCATTATTTATGCTGCAATAACCTTAACCTTAGTGTCAGGGACCCACTAGTGAGAAAAATGGGCATGAAGGACTGAAGTTCCTTAAATTTCAATTTAAAAACCCTATTTATTTCAGTAAAGATTATAGTATTATACACATGTGTAAAAAGGATTTATTTTAGAAATTATGTGTGAATTGCCTTCAAATTCTTTTTTTAAAACTTGCCCAATTGTAGACACTAACAATAATAGTATCAACTCTGGTAACCTCACTGAAGGTAGTGCTTTTTCATAAAATTAAGCAGTATAACCTCAAAAAATTAAAAGATGCTATTTTTGACTATTTATTGATTAATTACGGCTTACATAGAAGTGTGTTTTTTTTTTAGGAGATTAGCCAATCTGCTACAAATGTAGCATTACTATTTAGGCATGATTATAATGCAAATAAGAATAATTGCAAAAATTATTAAATTTTTGTTTTTTTCTCACTTCAGAATTTTTTTACAAATTTCACTTATATTTTGGCATATATTTTTTCTGTTATTTTCTGCTCTTTAAACTTTTTTTTGCTGATTTAATGACTTTTTATCGTCAAAGGCAAAAATCAGAACATATACTATATCTGTTCCATGGATTCATATATATGCCGATTTCCGTACTTTATGCCCATAAAAAAACCCCACAAAATTTCATGGCTTATACACAAAAATATATGGTATATATATAAATTTGTAAATCTCAGCCTAGATTTTTAACCTTGCAGGTTTAGCATGTGAATGATTTTCAAAGTTGGTATAGGCTGTTACAATCAATGCTTGTTTATATGTGGATAAAAGTAGGTGATATATTTTTATTTTCAGCCTAGTCTGAGAAGAGAAGCTTGTACTGGATTTTATCGTTTATGTCTTGGGAGCAACATGGATGGTCATTCTGGCTACCAATTTGTCATTCCTCTTCTGAATAGCCTCTTGACTTTTTTATCCCTGGCTCAAAATATGAAACCACCTAGACCAGATGTAAGTTGACATCCAGTCATTGGATGAAAGATTTTTTTTTTTTTTTAAATGTGTTTATTAGTAGTTATTTTAGTTTGGAATTTTGTGTGATGTAACAGGGATTCCACGGTCCTTAAAGTCCTTAAGAACTCCTTAATTTTATCTTCCAATTTTCAAGGGCCCTTAAAACTACTCAATTTTTGTCAAAGGCTCTTAAAAACTCCTTAATTTTTAAATTGCCATGCGATCAATTTCTCCATTGACGAGATCCAGAGTCGTCATGTGATGTCCTATCAGTTTTATTATATGACAAATATATAATCTTTTGTATACTTAAAAGGTTTAAAGTATAAAGTCAACTGCCCTTTCCTAATACCTAACAGTCATGCATAATTTAATTAAACGAAGCATGGAGGATGGGGTGGTTTTGTAGATATTTCAGTTATTTATGGAAGTTTAACTTTCCTTGCATTGAATGTAATAGAAAAGTCTAAAACTTTTTTCTTTCCCAGGCAACATGTTGGGTATAATTAGCTAGTGTGTGTGTGTGTGTGTGTGTGTGTATATATATATATATATATATATATATATATATATATATATATATATGTCATTTATAAACCCTCAGAAAGTACTGTTTGTAATATCATTTTTTTAACAATTTATTTTTAGTTTGATCACTCCAAAAACTTTAGACATAAATTTTTCAAAATTAGGTTTTGTCAAATATTTATGTTATATTAATTTTTAGGCATTTTTAAAAACATTATTCTGAAATATTGTAAGATATTAATAGAACATGCCTTGTCTGTATAGATAGGGTTTGTGTCGTTATGTTGTGTATTTCAAGTAGGTCCTTAGAAAAAGTTACTTTAGTCCCTAGAAAGTACTTAAAAAGTCCTTAATTTTTGTTCTGGAAAAAGAGTGGAAATCCTGTGTAAGAACTCCAAAGTTATTTTATTATTGTCACTTCTAATTTTGGAGGGCTTCCAACTGGAACTGAACCAAAACCTGGAAGAAACTGTTATTTTGGTTGGAACAAAAAGCAGAACTGAACCAAAAAAAATATTGATTTATTTTTGTTTGATATTTTTTGTATCCGATGTCAGCTATCATTGCATGGCACAAAGTGACACAAAAAATACCAAAATTGCTCAGATAGAATATATTAATAATTAGAGGCAATTTTTATATGTTAAGTAAATAAACTTTTTTTTAATATAATTTTTGCAATGTCAGCAGCAAGTGTCAGGCAAAGTGGGTATGCATAATTGATATAATCATAAACCTAGTTGTCAAAATTAATTTTGATAATAATGCCAATGCTTGCCATTATTTTAATAAATGCATAAAGATTTTATTATTACAATTAACTTTTATCAGTTATATGTTGCCACTAAAACTCCATCAACTAGCTGACATTTTCTGAAATATTTTTGTGGTGCTAATGTATAAAAGTTGGTATTTGAATATTCGTTCCAAGTTTAATTTTTCTTAATTTGAATTTCTATAAATGTGAGGTTTTTCATTATTAGGAAGAAGACAAAGAGCCATACGGTCCAGGTTGCAAAGACTATTTTTGGCTTGTGTGTCGACTTGTCGACAGTCTGGATGAAGATATGTTGCAAGAATTTAAGGATCAGGTATGTGTGGTGCATTATTAAAGTTTTTTACAGTCATTATTATGTATATAGCATAACACAGGGGTTAATTGTGCTCTGGAGATACCCCAAAATTCCAGGTTTTTTTCTTTTATCCTTCTAAGTTCGGAAATAATATCTTCCATGTTCAAATTTTTCACTGTAGTTGTTTGAATTCAAAGAAGCAAAAATATTGTAAATAAATAAACATGCTTTGTACTTCAGCTTCAGAGGAAGTATTCTACTACAGTCAGCATTTACAGTCATGGGGAGGAGGGTAGAAGGGAAGAAGTGATGGGCTGAACTATAAGATTTGACCTTCGAATGTTCAATTATAAATAACAATAATGACATAGAATGGACAATTGAAATCAAATATAGAAATAATATTGCCAACAGATGTTATTTTAGACTTTGCAACCAATTTAAATTCATGAATTACTGGATTTTGAGAAAGGAAGGTGTTGACGTGTTTTTTGTTCCTTTGTGCAGGGGGAAGGGGAACCACTGATGTAGTGGATATTTGCTCCTTTTATATCAGTATAGTCTGTCTGAAAATTTATGGAATGCTTGTTTAGAGTAGATTGAAAGAACATCCTACTTGACATTTGAAAAAAAAAATACTGCACAATTAAATTTTGCTTGATTCAAATGCTGTTATGTTTTAAAATGCTTTATAAAATAAAGTTTTTGTGGTAATTTCAAAGTTGCTTTGTTCGATTAAATGGCTTATTGTTATTTGTCTTCAGAAATCCAGCCTGGACTTGGAGAGTCTGGCTGAATATTTGGCCCAATCTATTACAAGCCGAGACTATCGAGAAACCAGGCACAACACTGTGGAAGATGATGGCCTGCGAGGACTCATCAATTTGATGACTGTGGTCATGAAGCATAACCTCTCTTTCAAATGCTCTAAAGAAGGAAAGGTAGGAATGTTTTTTTTGATGTATGAATTACATAGATATACACTTGTATTTAATAATATATGTATGTAATATATAGATATAATAATGCATGCTTCTTTTCTCAGAATTTATACAACTTTATCAATCTTTTTTTTGTTTTAAGTTTAGGTTGTTACCAATTATGTCTACCCCTTAATTGGTTGTAAATAGTAATTAGCTAGCATATTTTATATACATTCATATATCTAAAATATATATATGTATATATTAACTGAAAAATATTTTGTTAAAATAATTTAATGAAGGTCTTTCATTTGTAACTTTAATTAAATATAAGTAAACCCTTAATTAAATATATACTCTCCCCCTCCTCTTCCTTTGAAAAAAAAATTCTATATACAATCCTGTCTCTTTCGGATTGTCGAAATAATATACAAATTCACGGAAAGTGTTGCCAAAATATTTCAAAAGTTTTAGAAATCTGCCAATGTACTTACCTGCCAATCACAGGGTGGCCAGAATACCAGGTTATAGGTGCCTGTGATTTAGATGGCTTTGGCCTGTAGTGCCTTAGAGTAGGGGTAGGCAAATACTTTTAAGTGAGGGCCAAAATGAAATTTTCAAAATGTCTCCCCGGCCAGAGGACTATACCATGTACGTTGTGCACACGCGAATGTTTTGGGTGGAGTTTTTTCCCTTCCTTAAGAAACTTTTTTACAATTATTTTATTACAATAAAATAAAACCAATGTTTTAAAATTTTACCTACAAAAAAAAAAAAAAAACACTTTCTCAATTTATTATTATATTTGCAAAATAACAAACATTAGTTTCAAAAGGAATGACGAGTATGCGACTAGTGCTAAATCAAAATAAACAGTATGCATACTGTGGTCTGTTGTCCCTCGAAGAGTGAGAGGAATACTCGTTCAATTCTATGTAGTAAGCCGACCACATGCTGAGAGTATGTATGTTGCATACATTATAGTAGGGATATGGTTACAGCTGTTCAAATTTTAATACTCTCTATTATTTATATATTTTTAATTATTTATATGTTCAAATTTTAATACTCTCTATTTATTTATATATTTTATTTAATTATTTATATGTACAGTACGCATACAAATAACTGTTCTGTGTGCCAGCGTTGTGGAACATTTTAAAAACTATAAGCTTTGACACAAGATGGCATTGTATGTCCATATGGATTTAGATACATGTAGAGTTGACCTTGTACTCAATAGGAGAGTAGTAGGATACACATGCAAGTGGTTTTGGGTTATATAAACAAGAGGGTAAAGGAATGTTTCCGGTTGACATGTTTTATGACAGCTCTTTAAATTCCCACGTGGTGTTTGTTTATGTAAACAGGGGAGTTTTATTTTTGTTCAAGCTTTCTGTATTTCGGTTTGCAGTCCAATTTTTAGTACAGAATTAGATCTGACAGACATGATTTTTTTTCTTTTTTTTTTTTTTTTATTGTTAGATTTTCGAAGTGTCGAAAGTGTTTAACTGAGCTTAAAATAGCTGAAATGACACGAAATTTTTCAGATTTTGATTCTGAAACTGATTAGAATATTAGTAATAGTGACACTATAATATATTCTGATTGTTCTTTATGTTCATAATGGATCTAGTGATTTTAATGATGAGGAGCACATTTCTGACAAAGAAATTGACGATGTTTCGTTTTTTCACATTCCGGAAAAATCATCCAAAACGACAAATGAGTTACTACGAGTGCAAGGACTGTCACGTAGGATTGTGTATAGATCCCTGTTTTCAAAATTTTTCATACAAAAAAAAAGTTTAAAGACATAGTATTCAGTTTTGCTATGTTAAAAGTCATTAAATACTAAGTAAAAAATGAAAAAAAGTAAAGTGTAAAATATATATTTAAGTAAGAAATAGCTTAAATAAATAATCTATAAACATATGATATAAATCACATTCCGTTTAAATACTTTACGCAGCATTATTAAATAACGCGTTGCTACTTCATTAATTTCATGAATTAGGCTTAAGCATAAAAAACCTCCAGCCCAGGATACTCACTCGCGAAAGTGACTGCCGGCCTCAGAGATACGAGCGCGTTTGCGCTTCCCGTCGCGAAAGGGTTAATACAGTACAGGGGTAAAATACCCCAGAATTCTAAAGGTTTTTTTTTTTTTTTCTGTGGTAGTTTGAATTCAGAGAAACAAAAAAAAATAAATAAATAAATAAATAAATAACTATGGAAGATTTCTCGTCAAATTTTTGTTATCACTCATGTTTTATGTTTCAATACCAGAGTCATTATTCAACTACAATCATACATAGTATCATGCTTTGCTGAAAGACATCCTGAATATTCCACTTGTATCATTGAAGATCAATCCAGCTACTGCAGTCATTTGACTATTTAATTACCCATATACATGTAATACGCCAAGTGGTTGCGCTGTCTCTATGTCCAGTTGTCAGTCACACCCTAGTCATTTGGGTACAACTTCACATGGGTTCCTTGGAATGCAGCAGCGTTTGATGTTAAATAATCAGACCTTAAAAGTCCTTAGGAACTCCTTAATTTTTGTCAAAGGTACTTAAAAACTCCTTAATTTTTAAATTATTGGAACCCGATCAATTTCTCCATTGATGCGATCTGCTGTCATCATGTGATTTTCTATCAGTTTTCACCGTACTTTAGGAACTTTCTTATTTTGTAAATTCAAAGTTAAACTTGCCCAAAACTGGTTCTAAGAATGCCAACAGATGATAAGTACTGGTCTATATATATATATATATATATATATATATATATATATATATATTAAGAATATGTAAAATATTTGTTAATGTTCATAACATTCTTTTACATTTTCTAGTCAAAAGTACAGTATTAATATTAAAGAAAATCCTCAAATACATGTTTTCAGTGTATAACTGTAGTAATTAAAAATTCCTTTCCTTAATATCTTTAAAAAATATGAAAATACTTTTAGTTTATTAGTACTTTTTATGGTCATGAGCTAGTAAACTTATTTGACAAATACATAATCTTTCGCATACTGAAAAGGTTTAAAGTCAGCTGCCCTTTCCTAATAGCTAACAGTGATGCAGATTTTAATTAAATGAAACATGGAGGGTTGCTGTTGGGTTTGTAGCTATTTTAGTTACTTATGGAAGTTTAATTTTTCTTTCATTGAATGTAATAGAAAAGTCTAAAACTTTCTTCTTTTGCTGCAACGTGAGATATAATCAGCTAGTATATACATACATACATGTATATATATATGTTATTTTTTAATCTTCAGAAAGTACTGTTTATAATATTGTATTTTATTCACATTTTTTTAATTTAATCATTCAAAAAACTTAAGATGTACATTTTTCAAAATTAATTTTTGTCAAATAGATTTATCTTGTATTAATTTTAAGGCATTTTTAAAAACTTAATTCTGAAATACTGTAGAGCATTTATTGAATATGCCTTATCTGATTCATACTCATTAAAATATGTTCTTCGAGAAACAGAGTTTATGTCGTTATGCTGTGTATTTTGAAGTGGGTCCTTATAAATAGTTACTTTGGTCATTAGAAAGTCCTTAATTTTTGTTCTGGAAAAAAAGTGGGAAGACTGTATACATATATACATTCACACATACATATATATATGTATGTGTATGTGAGGTCTAAAAAAGGAGTAGTTACAAATTACTTGAGTTAAAAGTGATTTTAAAAAGAGAACTCTTTTATAATAATAAAATAAATGAAAAAGCCCCAAGCTCGAGTAAGCTTTTGGGATCATCCGGTCAGGTGGAAGCATTTTTGAGCTATTTGATGAGCTTGCAAACAGGTATGTTTCAATCAGTGCATGGACATGGAACTGTCAATAACACTCTACACATGTCTTCAATGAAAAAGTGAAAATGGTGCAAGTTTTACTTTAATGATGGTTTAATAAACTTATTATCAAGAAGACTGTTGTCCATTCGCCTTAACTTCTGCACCAAGACATGTCACATATATATATAAAGCATTTTTATAGAAATTTTCATTTTAACATATGGTGCATTATAAAATTGTTTACTGTCTTTATTACCAAGAAATTTCCCTGTTGCTGATTGTTTTCCCTTGTCAGATTCTCATAATCCCTATCCTTGGGATTATTGGCCTCACGAAGATGGACGAGCAGAATGCGGTTATGTGGGACTCACCAACCTGGGAGCCACCTGTTATTTAGCCTCTTGTATCCAGCATTTGTATATGTTACCTCAAGCCAGATCGTCCATTTTGTCTGCTAAGGTCAGTGCTCATATGTCTTCTTGTACAGTGTATGACTTTGCATCCCATTGTAAGATTGTATACTTGCAAAAACTGTGAAACTCTTACAGTTTGGCTTATCCTAGTTTTCTGCGTATAATCCACAGATTATACTTTAAAAAAGTTTAAATTTCCTTCTAATGCGTATTATATGCTGCCGCATATTATCTGCTGTTATAAATTATTTTTATAATAAAATTTACTAATATCTTTCATAAAGAATAATAGATGGTAGCACCTGATCATATATATACATAGTTTTTTTTAAATGAGGATTAAAAATTCTTTTCAGCCGAAGACACAGCGGTTTGGATAAAGATACCCGATTAAATTAATATAATCCATTTTATATATTTATTTCTATCAAGAAATAACACTTGTATAATCTAAAATAACCGCATTTTGCTGCATTTAATTTTTTCCACTTTTACCCCACCAGATGACGCCATAACTGCAGTTTAAAATTTTAACGCAGATCTCAAATAACCATATTAAATTAAAATGAAAAGATGCATGAATTCTAAATTTTAATATCTTTTTTGTTTAAATATGGGTTTGAATAATTTATTTGTATCATTGTTTCTATAGTAATTAATGTAAATATTTTGACTACATTTTTACAGTGGTTAAATATAAAATTTTTTAAGTCAATCCAAATTTTCACTTTATTAGATTACTTTTTTTAATTTAAAGAAAATGTTATCATTAAGTAAACTGTTTAAATTTAAGTTTTTTAACACTAAAAGATATAATACTTGAAAACTGTGAATGACATGAGATTAAAATGGAAATTTAATCTGCAGATTATACAATATTTTTCTCTGAAAATATTGAGAAATTTGAACCTGGAGATTATATGCAGGAAATTAGGGTAATTAAATAGTAAGTTTTTCCTGGACAAATGCTTGAATAGTTAAGTAATTAACAATAATATTTAATAATAATAAATTGCTTATGAATTAAAGAATTTTTTTAAGGCATTAAACAGATGGGTGTCCTATTAATAAATGCTTAAATTGTGGAAACAAAACCCCTTTAAATAAGTTCTAGAGTTTTACTTGTTTTTTCTTTCTTTTCTAATTTGTGATTTCTACAAAATAACATCTCTGACACGATAATTCCACACATATTGAGTAAATTTCCATGAAGCAACAAAACTTTCATGTGCTTACAAGTTAACTTACTCTGAACTTGAATTACTTATTTTCAATTTATTTATTGTAAAAGATTAGCATAATTAGATTAAATATTGACAAAAAAGGTATTTAAAAACTTATCTTCTATACTTTAAAAATGTTTTTAACTTTTGTATTCTGTACGTTCCAGATTGACGAAAATTGTAAGCACGAAAACACATTACGGGAACTTCAGAGGATGTTTGCTTACTTATTGGTGAGTTACTTTTTTGAAATGAGTAATTATTTCAAAACTTTTTCTTTTCTAATTTTTTCTTTTTTTTTTCCCCGTCAGTGGCAAAATTGTCACCAAGAGGGGTATATACGATCTGTAAATAAGCTGAACCTCCACTTTAAGTGGGCAAAAATTACTAAAAATTCTAGGCTTTTACATGCAACTGTACATTGTTTGTATTTAGACTCTTTCAGATAGACATTATGCAAGGAAAAAGAGTTTCACTTTTAACTACTTGGGGATAAAATTAGGGCAACTTATTCCAAAAATTCTACTTATACAAATGCAATTTGTAGGGCTCGTGAAAATGATTGCATTACTGTTTGAAGTACTGTATCCCTGAGGCTCAGCCACCCTGCCATGCATGGAGATTGAGTCTTAACCCTCCACAGTTGCCTGACAGTAGATGTGTTTGGAGATTCCCGCTTGGGACACCGATTTACTGCCTAAGTTCGCTGCACATTGTCTGGAGTGGCTAAGATTTCTTTCTCGGATGACAATGGTAGTCCAGCAAACTTTTCTTTTCATGGTCACTGCTGACTATGGCGGTTGCTGTCCTTCAACACTAGTCACTTTGACTGTGAGCTGGTCCGCAATGATGTTAGATGCCCTATAGCATTCATGGTCTGCTCTACCACAACTACGGGTCCCAGAGACGCCCAAGAAAACGTCCCCCAAAGCATAATACTGCCACCACCGTCCTATGTATGACCTACTGTACATTGAGGAAGACACTGTTCGCCTGGAAGACGGCGTATCTTGACACGGCCATTCGCGTGATGAATGACAAACCGCGATTCATCTGACCAGGCAACTCTCTACCACTAATTCATGGACCAGTCGCGATGTTTCCAGGCCCAGAGTAGGCGTAGTTGGCGATGATGCTTATTCAGCCAAGGCACACCAGTGGGATGTTTGCTGCGTAGCCCCCTATCCAACAGTGTGCTCCGATACTATTCTACTTGGCCCTGCATTGTATTGGGTTGTCGGCTGAGCCACTGTCTGGGTCTGGTTTTGTTTCACCATGCAAGACCTTTTTCTTTGATATCGTGTGGACGTCCAACACCATGTCGTCTACTACTGGTTTCGCCGTCATTCATCCACTTTGCATAAGTACTAACAACTGTAGATCATGAACAACAAGTCATGCAGTTTCGGAAATACTCGTTCCGAGCCATTACAATCTGCCCTCTATCAAAATTGCTGAGATCCGCAGCCTTTCTTATCACACACAGAAGTAGGTGTAAGAAGGATTCTTCAGACTCTCCAGCAGTTGTTAAATACCACTTCCACTTAATCATGTGTCTTTCACGTCATTCAGATGAGTTCATTGCAAAATGTAGGGATGGTCATAATGTTTTGGCTCTTGAGTGTATATCGGTTATTTTACTTCCACAAATGCAAAAATGATGAACCCTGTCCTATAGGATCTGAACCTCCACTGAAGCCCATTTCTGAGAAAAGTCACATGACTCCAGTATTTTAGGTAACTTGGTGATAATTATTAGGGTAATATTGGGGTACTTTTTCCTTCGGACTTTGTGGCCATCGTGTTAAACTCTGTTTTACAAGACTTTTTAAAATTTTTATTGGAGATTAAATCAATAATTATAGCTTCATAATCCTTAAAATAAAGATTTAACTTAATACAAAAGTTGAATAGAACAAAACATACTGAATACTTTTCTTGTATTCAAGAATTTAGAAACTCAATTCGCTGTCAACTCAAAGCTTAAGTGAGGAAGACATATTTATACGAATGGGTTTATATTAAATTGCTGATTAGGCCATACTGTTTTTTAATTTTGTCCCAGAAGATATGTAGTTTTGTAAATATAAATAAATAAAATGATGCCATAATTCCTTTCTTATTATATTTTTATCTTTCTAGCGTTATTCACAAAATTACTTCAGTTTAACTTCATCCACTAAATAATGGAGTGTAAATTAAATATGTTCCATTATTTACCAGGCACAGTTAAACCTTATAAAACCTTGGAGCATAAAACACAATGTCGTTTGAAATATATTTTTCTAGGTAAAATGATTTATGTATGCATTCAAAACTATGTATCTATGTATAAGACTTATTTTATATACTTTATGAATATTTTTTATGATATTGAAAGTTCACTGTACTTTGTAAACAAAATTGGGGTACTAAAGGAAAGTTTGTATTTTCAGGAAAGTGAAAGAAAAGCCTATAACCCGAGAGGCTTTTGCAAAGTATACACCATGGACCATCAGTTGTTAAATACTGGAGAGCAGAAAGATATGGCCGAATTCTTTACAAATCTCATCAGTAAACTGGAAGAAATGACACCGGAACTGGTAATGAATAGAATTTAAATGCTTAATCTAATTCTTAAATTTTAGAACTGTTGACAGCTTGGAATATTTGCCTTGGAATTCATTAATGAATTTCTGTTTTAATCGCTGATCACCAGGGCTCCCACGGTCCTTAAAGGTCTTTAAGAACTCCTTAATTTTATCTTTCATTTTTAAGGCTCTTAAAACTACTTAATTTTCTCAAAGGTCCTTAAAAACTCCTTAATTTTTAAATTGGAAAGCGATCAATTTTTCCATCGACGAGATCCAAAATCATCATGTGATTTCCTGTCAGTTTTCTTATTTGACAAATAAATAATCTTTGATATACTTAAAAAATTTAAAGTATAAAGTCAGCTGCCCTTTCCTAATAGCTAACAGTCATGCAGATTTGAATTAAACGAAGCAGGAAGGGGTTTGTAGATATCTCAGTTACTTATGGAAGTTTAATTTTCCTTGCATTGAATGTAATAGAAAAGTAAAACTTTCTTCTTTCCCAGGCAATGCCGGGTATAATCAGCTAGTATATATAAATATATATATATCTGTCAGTTTTAAACCCTCAGAAAGTACTGTTTATAAGATTGTTTTTATTCACAATTTATTTTTAATTTGGTCATTCAAAAAACTTTAGATGTACATTTTTCAAAATTAGGTGTTGTCATATAAATTTAATTATATTAAGTTTTAGGCATTTTTAAAAACTTAATTCTGAAATGTTGTTGGGCGATTATTGAACATAACAGTCTGATAATAATCATTAAAATATGTTCCTTATGAGATAGGGTTTATGTCGTTATGTTGTTTATTTCAAGTAGGTCGTTATGAAAAGTTATTTTGGTCCTTAGAAAGTCCTTAATTTTTGTTCTGTAAAAAGAGCAGGAACCCTGATCACCAATCATCCATTGATTAGAAGCCACTAATCGCTCAGGGAGAAATTCTTGATTGATTTCACCTACTTACCTTGGCTAAAGAAGCCAAATATAACTTAATATCCTTATTGCTTAATTTATTTGTGTGTAAAAACGTATTTTTGTGAAGAAATAATGTATCCTAATTTCCTGCTTATAATATGTGGGTTATATGTTAAAAAGTTCTAATGCACGTTATATGCCACCGTGTATTATCCGCAATTAAAAGTTATTTTTATAATAATAATTTTTAAAAATATCTTTCCTAAAAGAATGATGGTTGGGAGTATATGTTCATGTTTTAATAAAAAAAAAAATTTTTTTTATTTATTTTTTATTTCTGATAAAGATAAAAATCATTTTCAGTCAAGGACACAATGGTTTGTGTAAAAATTCCTGATTTAATTAATATTTTTGATTTTATATATTTATTTTTATTAAAAAATAACAGCTGTAAAATTTTGAATGGTGGCACTTTGCTGCGTTCTCCATTTGTTTTTCACTTTCAATTCAGCAGATGGTATTAAACACATCGCAAATAACCCTATTAAATCAAAATAAAAAGGTGCACTATAAGGATTCTGAATTTTAATATTTTTTTATTTAAACATGTGTTTGAGTAATTTGTTTGTATTATTCTTTCTCTATTAATTTATGTTAACTTTTAGAATATATTCAATATAAAATTCTTCTATCCTATGCAAATTTTCACTCTGTTAAAATTACTTTTTATGATTAAAAAATGTTATTAAGTTAAAGAGTTTAAATTAAATTTTTTTTACACTAGAAGATATAATGCTTTTTTGCATATGCCTTTCATTTCTGTGAATCAATTCTGTTGTTCTGTTCTAGAAACAACTTGTGAAAACTTTGTTTTGTGGAGTGGTTTCGAATAATGTTGTCTCATTGGTAAGTTGACTTACTCTTTATTGATCACTCTCCCAATATCTTCTGTAATAGGATTGTAGAGAATGATCCAAATGGAAGGAATACATTTTTGAAAAAATGATTCTGATTTGAAATTTTCTGAAAATTTATGTGGGTTTATAACAAAAATTGTAAAAATATGAAGTTTCAAAAATGTTTTTTAAGAAAATGAAAGGGGGCATCTTTAACCTCTAATAATATGTATAAATTTTGAAGGTAATCAGAACTTTTTCACTTTTCTGATCATTTTTTCTTAATTTCCGTGTCACAGTTATTATTTTTCCATGAATTAAGTGGAACGAAAAAAATATACATATATTTTGTTGTTTCATTTGATGAACTTGTTTAACTTTCTGAAAGTTTTGAGTAATATTCATTTTAGAATGGATATGGAGGAAAATGATTTGCAATTTTTAAAACAATATATAAAATTTAAAATTTATGCTTTTTATTGGTTAAATTAAGAAATTTAATTTTTGCTTTGTGGATAATCAACATGTATATTTATATATGTGTTTGTTTGTATTTTATAATACTTATATTTGAAGTGATATACGAATTAAAACATATATCAGAAATTATCTATGCGAACAATAATATATCACAATATTAAAATTCAGATATTGTCAAGTTCAAGTACCGACATCTGGAAATTCACCTTATTAATAAAATTTTTATTTTAAATTAGTTATCGCTTGTTTTTTTGTTAAATTCCAAAATTTTTGTCTGTAGTTTAATTTTTTTTTATTATTATTTAGAATTACTCATTACAATTTGTTAGGGGGAAACTTGAATAAGTACTATTGCATTTTTAATGGTATCTTTTGATTTTTTCCCCCTAAAATTTAATAGTAAGATTTTATGCAGGAATTACCTACAAAAGCAATTAAGAAAGGTTTCTCTATGAGTAGAGTTTATACTGAACGTAAAGAAATGTGTGAATTATCTGTTTATTTTCCTCCAGTGAACATGTTTTAACAACCGTTAAATTTTTTTTATCAGATTCTATTTAGAAATGTGCTTTCTACATCTCTTACTTTAATTTTAGCTACAGATGATTGTAGTTGATAAAAGTGCCTAGGATTGCCTTCTTTCTTTTACAACAACTAGCAGCTTCAATGTTAAACTTTTTTTTATAGATAAATCAGTTATTGTACAGTTAATACTGGCTATATGGTCAGTTTTGTAAAGTTCCATCTAACTTAATAGGGAACATGTGTTAAAGTGCACCACTTATACAGTCATTTGCTTTTTCTTGTTACTGGTTATGTAGTCAGTTTCATGTTTTCAACAAGTTTCTCTCTCTCTCTCTTGCTCTTGCTCTTTTATATATATATATATATTATATATATATATATACTATACACACACACACACACATATATATATATGTATATATGTAAGGAAAATTCTCAGGGGTTTTCAAAACTTAAATCAAGGGTAAAAATTCCCGCATCATTTTCCATTCCCCTTTTTAACCCCTAACCTAAATGGACCACTGGGGCTACAGGTTAAGCCCTCAGAGAAGGGGCCTGGCCAATTATAAACCTACATGGCCCTAGCAGACAATTTAGGAAATTTCCAAAAAAAAAAAAAAAGGAGATAAACGCTAGCGGAGACAGATTTTTCTAGAGATATTTTCCCACAGATGTTGACCCAGGTGTTACTTGTCTTGTACATAGAACTTCATGCTAGCTGGCCCTTCAGTTTGTCCCTATGATGAAGTGGGAACCCGTCCTTCAAAGTTGTCTTAATAAAGGTCTTTAGCTGAAACGGTATCATTTTTATGGCCATGACTGCAACCCCCCATCGAGAAGTCAGTCTCATTACATATATATATATATAAAGTTAGTGCAAAATCAGAGAGGACCTAGATTCAAGCCTTTATTTCCCTCCCTTTCCCCTTTTTTGTTTGTGTAGACACCACCTCTCTCTGTTCTCTTGCCCCCTGACAAGAGGTGGTCATCTGTCTGTTTATGGGCTGAAATTATCTCTTCCTGCTTAAGTTGAAATGGATATGAAACAAGTAAAGGAAAATTTTGTCGCATTTGGATCCTACATCACGAATAAGAACGTTCTTTTTTTAATGATGGCTTCGAAAAGAAAGAATGGATCATTTGCTGTCAAAAACGAATGGATTGAAAATTTTAAAAAATCTAATCTTTTAAAGGCTTTTTCCGCCAAACTAAATTCGATTTCCCGCACGACATTAAACAACATTTTAGCTGCCAAACTTCGGTCCTCAAGTGTTGAAATGAAGAAAGAAAACGTCAGCGCTTGTCGCGTTATGGGAATATGGATAAGGCTCTTATGCTATGGATTAAAAATGCACAGTATAGGCACAATAGGATTGTAATGTTCCGCATATAGGGTCACCCTCCTTATAGGGTCTGATTTTTCTGGAACACTGAGCTGACCATGTAACCGATACAGACTGTATATGGATACCTTAGTTAAAACGTAATCAAAAATCTAATATTTAAATGAAATAATTTTTTATTGGTGTTATTATTTTTTTTATGTAAGTAAAATGTGTTGTATGAACAATGCATAACTCTTTCTTCTTTGTATTTTTCCCTTTAAAAATATTTAAAGAATTTCTACCAAACACATGATTTCCTTAAAACTTTTATCTTCCTATTTTTTCTTTTATGTGTTGGACAATAATTTTACTATGTTATTTTCAATTTTATGATATATTTGAAGGTGAAAGTAACTTTTTATAGTGGTTATTGAATGAGTGAATTAGTGTGGATATGTTTGCCCAAAATCTTATGAAATAATAAATAAAAAAAAGTAATATAATAAAAAATGAAAACGTAAGTAATTCATCCTTATTTTAGGACTGTCCTCATATTAGTCGTACGCTAGAAGAGTTCTACACGCTGCGTTGCCAGGTGGCTGACATGCGCAATTTATTTGTAAGTATAACTAGAAAAAATCTTTGTCATAATCAAAAATAAGTTGAAACAAATCATCCTAAGTTTTTATCGTTTTATATATTCTTTCTCATTTTTACGCTTATGAGCATGAAATGCAACTTTAAGCTGCAAAAATGCTTTGAACAAGAATTTAATTATCATCAAATTTTTAACCAAAGCTAGACCATTTGCATATTTAAAAAATGAATTATATGAATTGAAAATAGAGAATGTTAATTTTCAGCATCTGTGCTTGAATATTCAAAGAAAGGATGAAAAAGGGAATACTGTATATTTCTGAATATAAGCCCATTTATATATAAGCCGATTGTGCAATTTTCCATTAAAAAAATGTAAAGTTCAAAACCTGTATATAAGCAGAAATGGAAAAAACATCTAGAACATTCAAATATGTTGCCAAGCAGGTAAAACAGTGGGAAATTTTTCCAATCAATTCGCTTTAAAATAAAATGATAGAACGCTTTTCAAACCTATTTTTGTCATGGCATCTAATTTAACCTAATTTAACAAACTGCATTCACAGTATCAGGAGACTTTAGTGTGTGCCACATAATTCTTATCCAAAAAAGAAATCATTTTTTTTACCTGCCTCATAGGGTACTTTACAATTCTGAAAAATGAAAGATTTACTGATTCCATCATATAAAGGCTATATGCTAGTCTGCTATAAATGGTTAACTATATAATTATTCCACCATTTTAATGACTTTTATAGATTGTTCTCTCAAAGTAATTATAATTTAAAAAGTATGATTTTAACAAATTTTAATAGGGTTGCTCTTGGGATCATTCGTCCCTCCCATTAAGGATTCTAAAAAAAAAAATTGTTTTTCATATTGATAGCATATATAGATGTTATTTATGAATAAACTTGAAAAATCCCAAATAATTTTTAACTGGATGTATCAAAGGGTTAAAATGTCTTAATTTTTAATGACAACAAAGGAAATATTTGGTGTTTTAATAGTTATATTGTAGTTCTTGGTTTTGTTAGAATACTATGTTATTTAAATGCTGATGAATTTTTCTGTTTTTATTTGAAGGATTCTATCGATGAAATTACAGTGAAAGATACTCTTGAAGGGGATAATATGTATACGTGTTCTCAATGTGGCAAAAAGGTTCGGGCAGAAAAAAGGTACGTATGACTCTCTTCTCTGATTTAAGAGTAGGAGCTTAACATGTACAATTATACTTTAATATATATGCTTGGAGCCGTCTCAGTATGTATTCAGTATTACAAGGGATATATGAAAAAGAAAAATAAAATAAATAAATATTCATGGATTGGTTTTCAACACATGAATTAAAATGTTACTGAATGTTTCCTAAGAATGCACTTTTTGTTTAACAACTTATCCAAAATTTAAAACCTGTACAAGGTTCCCACGGTCCTTAAAAGTCCTTAAGAACTCCTTAATTTTTAAATTGGAATGCAATCAATTTCTCCCTCAACGCGATCCACCTTTGTCACGTGATTTCTTATCAGTTTTCTTATGGGACAGTTTTTTCTTAGTTACTTATTATTTGACCAATAATGTTTCGCATACTGAAAATGTTTAAAGTATAAAGTCAGCTGCCCTTTCCTACAAGCTAACAGTCATGCAGGTTTTAATTAAACGAAGCGTGGAGGGTGGGAGGTTGTAGATATTTCAGTTACTTATGGAAGTTTCATTTTCCTTGCATTCAATGTAATAGAATAGTCTAGAACTTTCTTCTTTCCCAGGCAACGTCGGGTGTAATCAGCTAATATATATATATGAGTTTTTTAAACCTCTAGAAAGTACTGTTTATAATATTGTATTTTATTCACAATTTATTTCTCGTTTGATCACTGAAAAAGCTTTAGATGTACATTTTTCAAAATTAATTTTTGTCAAATAGATATTATTACAAATTTTAGGCATTTTTAAGAATTTAATTCTGAAATATTGTAGTGCATTTATTGAACATGCTTTCTCTGGTTCATAATTATTAAAAGGGTACCGTGTATTTCGAGTAGGTCCTTATAAAAAGTTACTTTGGTCTTTAGAAAGTCTTTTGGTCACTGTCAAGGTTACAGTCTTTAATTAGACAATGCGTTGGTTACTCATAATTTTTTATGAGAACGTTTCTCACCTCCTCGCTCTCTCGTGAGCTAGAGCGTATTAAATTCTTGTTTGGATTACTTTTTGCCTAGAGGCCTAAATTTATGTTTTGATCTTTTCACGTTCGGAGGTTAAAGTGAAGACTTTCCACTTCGCTAGGTACTCCGTTAACCCAATTACCTTGACCTTGACCTTGGTTGTAAGAAATTTTTATAATTGTCTTAGTATAAGCCATATAATAATGATGATTAGCTATTCAGGATGAGACAAATCCTATAACAATCTTATTACCTAGGAAAGTTGTTCCACATGAAGATATCCAATATTAGAAAAAATTGTTTCTCCGTTATAACTTTGTTTTTAATTCATAAAATTTATTTTGGTAGAACCCATTATTTCTCAAGATTTGGTCATTTTTACCAAATTTTAGCCATCTTAGATTTAGCACTATTGTTGAAACTTCAAATTCAATAATTCTGTTTCCAATTTGACACTATTTATATGAGGAATATAAATCTAGTGTGTAATAAAATTAAATAGCTTTTACTATATTTTTACAATATACAGTAAATTTATTGTCGGTATTATGAAATAATACATACAATGAAAAAAACGTTTATAATGAATAAATGATAATTTGTTATATAATGCTCATTATAATTGGCAAATACTTCCAATGTTGAGTGGAAGAGTTTTGATTCTAATGTTTGTATGTTTGTTTTTCAGGGCTTGTTTGAAGAAGCTGCCAAAAATTCTTTGCTTTAACATGATGAGGTACACATTTAGCTTTGTTACGAACAGCAAGGAAAAAGTGAATACTCATTTTTCCTTCCCAATGCAGTTAGATATGTCAAATTACATGGAGAAGAACTTAATTCCTAAGCAGCATATTGGTGAGTGGAACTAAATTTCCCTAAAGGGGATTCTGTCTCGATAGAATACTAAAAATGTTTTCTTACAGATAATGAAGAGTCTAGTAGCATGGATCCTGCAGAAGAATGTTACGAATATGAGCTTATTGGAGTGACTGTCCATACGGGGAATGCTGAAGGGGGACATTACTACAGTTTTATTCGAGAAAGGAATGTACCTGGAAAAGATAAATGGTAATTCCAAGATATGTTGGTGTTTAAAAGGTTTTTGTATTTTATATACACTCAAAAGCCAAAACATTATGACCACACCTACATTTTGCAATCAACTCACCTGGATGACGTGGAAGGCGCATGATCAGGTGGAAGTGAACTGCTGCTGGAGAGTCTGGAGAATCATTCTTTCACTTAATTCTGTGTGTGATGGGAAAGCTGCAGATCTATGCGATTTTGATAGAGGGCAGATTCTCAGTATAATGGTTCCAGGACCATGATGATGTATTCCAGTTAATGTTGTCTCACCAGATCTCAACCCGATAGAACCCATTTGGGATGGGATGGGACGAGTTGAAAGACCACCCATTCACAATATCTCGGATTTGCATCACCGTTGCTTCAACATCTGGTGCAATCTGTCTCGGGCCATCTACCAAGGACTTGTGGCATCCGTGCCAAGGCAGGTTGAAGCTGTGTTGTGTGCCAAAGGTGGGACAACTCGTTATTGACTGGTTGTCATAATGTTTTGGCTTGAGTGTATAACCCATGAAAATATTCTTCCACTAAGTAGCCCATATTATTTAAGGCTTGCTGAGCTCCAATGGTATTCCATTGCTCACATTTGGAATCAGTTCAAAATTATCTTCTATTAATCTCATTTGTGTCCTTACCACCATAACTATATAAAAATGTTTTTCTATATTCAGTAATAACTCCCAAATCACAATTTATAAAAACTAACTACTTTGTCCTTATGTATTACATGAATAGGTTAGATTTTTACAATGTTAGTTTCCTAAATTTAGTAACCTTGAATAAGCAAATAACTTGATCGTAGTTCAAGCTGTTTACAGCTTCTATTACAGTGCATTTTCCTTAGTTGTTCCTGTTTTCATGAAGGACTTAGATAGGATTTTATCACTTTCAAAAAATGTTCACACAAAACTGTTGTTACAAGGAAGCATAGAAAAGTTCTCAGTACAGTTACTATATTTAGATATATATGTACTTATACCAGCTTTTCCTAACCTGTGGTATGCATATTTTTAAAAGAATATTTTTTTTTCTTTAGAAATAGAATTTAAGTGATACAATCTTTAATTTGGTATTTTATAATGCCATGCTATCTATTCTCTGCTCACCACATGTTATTATGCAAGTATGCTGGTTAATTGTATCAATTCACATAGTGTACCAATTGGGAGGAGGCAAGAATAAATCTTCTAAATTTTGATAGAATTACATTTTTTGCTTCTGATAAAATTATATTTTAATGCTCAAATAAGAATATACATTAAATAATATTTTTCACTCAGAACTAAGCAGAAAACTATTATTTTGGGCTGAACAAAAACTGGAACTAAACTGATATATTTTTATTTAATTGAACCAGAACAAAAAATTACAGTCTGAAACCCTGCTTGAAATAGTAGGTCCCAGTGTAAGAAAACGGGCAGGAAATTCTAAGATGTGGAAATTTTACAAATGACCTAAATTTCTTTTCACTCATATCTGAGTAACATACTTTTAATAATGCAGGTTTCTATTTAACGACTCTGAAGTGAAACCATTTGATCCATCTCATATTGCTGCTGAATGCTTTGGAGGAGAAATGACGGTATGTATTAAAAATCTTCATGTGCTTCATATGTCTTTAGAATGAAATCATATTTTATAGTCATCTTTTTTTCACTTACAGAGCAAGACTTACGACTCTGTCACTGACAAATTTATGGATTTTTCATTTGAGAAGGTAATCTTGAACTGTTTGTTCAATCATCTTTTAAAAGTTTTTATTTATTCTTGCATCTCTTTCTCTACTTTGGAAACTTTACCATATATGCTTGTCTATAATCTGCACCCAGATCTTTGGAACAGAGATCATCAACCTAGATTAGATTAGATTTGATTTAGTGTGGGGTGGCCCATAAGAGCACCAGCACTGCAACCCAAGGCCTATTGTACTAAAAACCTCCCATTTACTGGAACAAAAAAGTCCAAAAGAGAACAATATAAGTTAAGAAATATTAACAATTAAGTCTCAGGGAGACCAATAGCTGAGATAAATGTAAGCAGCAATTGAACTGGGAATTTGGTCAGCTACCATGGCTCGATGAAGTGATAACCAAGAAATTCAAATCTTTTGGCACTGTAGTAGTAGTCACATTCACACAAAATGTGTAAGGAACTCTCCTCCCCCATATGGCAATTTTGGATCAACCTAAGTTCTCTGGCCGAATGGGTTAGGGTGTTTGCCTTCAGAACCAGAATTCATGTGTTTGTAGCCATTTTAAATCGACTATAAGCATAAGGTCCCGGTCTCATTAGCCCTCGTGTTGCAAAAAGTAGACTGTAGCGCTCCAAACCAAAACCAAAACTTAAGTTCTGTGGAAATTTAACAGAGGCTCTGCATGTGATCACTATTTGCATAGCCAAAGTTGCAGAATTTTAGTAAAATTTCAATTTTTATAAAAGGTGGAATTCTTAACTCTTTCCTGGCGTAGGCGTGATAACACGCCAAGACAAATCCAAATCTTTCTGGCAAAGGCGTGTTTTCACGCTTGGAATTTTTTATTTTAATGCATGCTTTTCAGCCATTTAATTGTTAAATTGCCTGCCAAACCAAGGCAGGATTTTTAGCCCTCGTGTTGCAAAAAGGTAGACCGTAGCACTCCAAAGGATTTAAATACTCCCTGCCGCCAGGTAAAGGGTTAAAAGCAAAAATAAATATTTGTGTAGGTGTAATTGTGCTCCAGGGATACCTCAGAATTCGATGTTTTTCCTCCCTTTTGGGTTTGGAAATAATATATTCCAGAGTGAAAATTTCTAGTATGGTAAATTAAATTCAGAGAAGAAAAAATTTAATAAATTAAAAAGGCTTCTTGTCAGACTTTAGTTATTGCATTATTTCGTGTTTCAGCTGCAGAACATGTCTACTACAGTCACTTATCTGAGATATGGTTGCAGCTTATATCCTTTACTACTTAACCATTCAAAGAATTTTCTTTTAGTAAATTTGTTTTAATTTAAATTGTTTTTACTTTTGTTTATTATTTGTAGAATGTATTTTAGAAAACTGTTAGCTTCTTTTTCACTCAATATTTTATGATGTTTGTGTTGTAATAAAATAATTTTGTAAATTTCTGTTGGTAATTAGTATGATTAAAATCAATATTAATAATCCTTATAATGATCTCACTTTGCTTCATCGGATAGACATGCAGTTTAAAATAAGTTTTTTTTTTTTTTTTCCCCTAGAATCAAATTTAATTGAAGAAAATAAATTATTTTATATATAATGAATAAATCACAATTTTTCTAGGATAAGAAAAAGTAAAATGGATGTTTATTAATTCTAATTACTTTTTCCACTAAACATCAACCCACCAATCTGTCAACCAAAAAATTTTACTTGTGTCAAAGTATGCATATATAATCTGACACTGGAAGTTTTGCCCTAAATTTGTGGGATTTAGAAATTTGCATTTACTTTTGTTAAATTGAAGTAATAAATGTTTAATATTATTTATGTATATGTGTGTATAAAGCTGTTTTATTGATTTTGCAGACCAACAGTGCTTATATGCTGTTCTATGAACGGATTAGTCAAAAAGATAAGAATTCCTATTCCAAAAATTCCAACAAGTTAGAAAATTGTGCAGAAAATCCAAATATTCTACCTCAAATAGAACTATCACCTGAACTAGCAGAGGTACTGTAATTCAAAATTATGATTTTTTGGGGAATAATAAATAAAAATGTTAAGAATTTTATTTGAGAGATATTGCCAATCTAGTTGAATTTTGTGTGAATATTATACCAATTTAAAATTACTTATTAAAATACTTGTTTGAAAATAAAATGGACTCCACTTAATGGGATCACGTTTAATGTTATCAATCACTTATTTTTATCGCAATCACTGGGTCCAAATTTTCTCTATTCATTTGTATGGTAAAATTACTGTTTTATGTGATCGTTACATCGGTTAATGTTATAAGTTTTCGAAAAAATAAGAATCCACATTGTTTTAAAGGTGTTAAAAATCTTCCTGTCGACTACTATCCCAACAAGAATTTCTGGATGACAACAGTCATTTTCAATGACTGGAAACGTGAGACAATTAGCTGAAGCAAGATATTCTTCTCCTCATGGACAATTGCACTGCATGTGTTTTAAATGTCACTCTGAAGCATGTTAATATTATTTTTGTACCTGCAAACACACTACTTCCCTTTTGCATACTTGTGATCAAGGAATGATTCGTGCTTTGAATGCCTATTATCATCAAGAAATGCAGGCACGATCACTGGATTTAGAGGACACATAAAATCTTAGGGCTATTGATTTGGCCAAGAGAACTAAAGTTCTTGATGCGGTTTTAACTGCTTCTAGGATTTGAGTGTCTGCTCAAACGATCAGACACTACTTCGCCTACTCAAGATTTTTGCAATAAAAATGACTAGAAATCTTAATAAATGATAGAAAATATTTTGGGTATGACCCCTGAAGAGTTTGAGTCAGGGGTGAAGTAGATCAAAATATTCTAGTAGCTTCCATATTAATAGAATCTGAAGTCTGTCAGATTGTCATAGAAAAACAGACGAATGATGGAACTGAGGTATCAGATGAAGAATCTCTTCAAATTGAGCCACCTCCTACAAGTGCTGAAATGAGAAATGCATCGAAAGTGTTGAAACGCAAAGTACAACACCGCTCCGATGACTTTAAAAAACCATTATGATTACGAACCATTTATCAATGAGCTTCTTAGAAAAAATGGTAGACAGTCAACAATGGATCCATTATTTTTATTATGTAAACAATTCTTATGTCTTAAAGGATAATATACAGTACTTTAATATAAGGTGAGTTTTTTCACTTCATTATGAAATTGAGTCCGTGTGAATTAAAGGGGGGGGGTAAATTGATCTAATTTTGCACATCGTTTATTGTTATCAAAATCATGGTGTCTCAAATGGATCACATTAAATGGAGTCCACTGTATATACATCTGTACACATTCTTTTATTCCCCTTCGCTGTTGTTTTAATTTCCGAGAATTATCCTCTTCCACTTAGAGAAATTGGGAATGAACAAAGGAATGGAGAATTACACATTCCTGAAATTTTTTCAGAAATACGGACACCCTGCTGATGGTCAATGGTTGTTGGATAAGCAGAAGGCAACCCATTCTTATTGGAACTGAGAAGGAGCATATTCACATTTTATGCCTTGCTCACTTACAAGCAGCTTGTCGATAGGGAAGCCAGAAAATGAAATGATTTAACATTAAAACAAAAGATCGAAATTATTGATGAATTTTTTTAATTATGGATACATTTCTTATGTTTTAAAGGATAATATACAGTGCTTAAATGTAAAGTGTGATTTTTCATTTTATTTTGAAATTTAGTATGTGTAAATTAAAGGGAGGTAAGTTTATCTAATTTTTGCTTATCGTTTATCATTATCAAAATCACGGTGTCCCAAAGTGATCACATTAAGCAGAATTCTTTTGTACTTATTTAAAATTTTAGATTCAGTACAAATGAACACTACCTTTTAAACAAGATATAATGGAAAAATAACCTGAATAAACTTGTGATATTATAAATTTTAGTTTTGGGATGGATTCGTTCTAATAAGTTGTTTTAATTGTAGTGGATCTGGCAAGATAATATGCAGTTTCTCCAAGACAAAAGTCTATTTGAACACACCTATTTTGAGTAAGTTATTGTTCATTGGTTTCTCTTTATTCTTGAAGTGGTGTGTTGATGTTTATATATTTCTCCTTCTCCAGCTTTATGTGGCAGATTTGTAGTCACATCCCTCAGACTCTGACGGGCCACAGCGACATAACGTTGTTGTCTGCCAAATTGGGAATATCCTTCGTATTGGAAACTCTCATTCATGCAAAAGAAAAGGTGGGTACTCTTCTTTAAAAAATATTTTGCTTGCAAATGAATGGTGGATACATTTGTTGAACTTTGTTCTTTTTTCAGCCGACTATTGCGCAGTGGATTGAGTTGTTGACCAAACAGTTTAATGCTAGTCATCCGGCTTGTGAGGTAAAGACCATTTTCTTAATTATTATTGTTGAGATGGAAATGTGTTAGATAAATATCTAGATGTGTGTCAAGTATTAATTTAAAATAATAGTATCTGTTCAACAAACCAGAATGCAAATACCCTGATTTCCCTCAAGTGTGAATTTTATGATATTTTTTGAGAAAAATATAATATAGCCTGCAGTAGCATATTGGGGGTGATTCACCACAGAGAAGGTTGCGTGTTCATATCACATCTAGGTCACTATTGAAGAAGGTAGCTCCTTTGTAGATAGAAAATAAAGTAATTACACACTATTAGATGCGATTCATTAGGACACTTTATTCAGCGTTCTACCCTGTACTATCTATCTCTACAACTCTTAGTTCTCTGGGTTACAAAAAGGTTACCAAACTCTGTAAGCCTTTGGCTCTCAATTATTAATCATGCGGCAATTCATCACAATATAATCTGCAAATTAAGTTTCCACTTTAATTTCGTGTGATTCACAGAAATTAAAGACATGGAGGAAAAAACACATCTTCTAGTGTAAAAAATAAAAAATAAAAAAATTAATCTCTTTTACTTATAACATTTTTTTAAAATTAGAAAAAGCAATTTTAACAAAGTGAAAATTTGGATAACTTAAAAATAACTTAAATATATTACACAACTGTAAGAATATGTCCTAAGTATTTATATATATTTGTTGAGAAACAATAAGAATACAAATAAATTATTCAAAAGATGCTAAAATTCAGAATTCTTTAAATGTATCATTTTATCCTATACTATAATACGAGGAATGGTTGTCAAGTCGAAAATCGCCCCAGAATTAATAAACTGTAGTAAACTTGGGGATCTGGGGTTTTTGGTCACGAGGAATCGATTTGCATCGGTTTTGACGCACTAAGGTCACGTAGTTCGGCGCTACAGATAGGGCCGGGTTCGAACCCCGGTGCGGGCAAACTTTTTTCTCATGCGTCCAAACCAAGTGAAAATTGGTACCCGGGGGTTTTCGACCACGAGGAATCGATTGGCTGTAGTTCTGACGAATTAATAATAATAATAATAAAAGTCTTTATTGATTTGTCTTTATTCCTTGATATCGGTTTCCATTTTTATTTTCTATCAACTCTAAATATTAAATTAATGTAGCAAAGTATATATAACACATAAACGATATAGTAAAAAAAAAATAATGCAAACAAAAATTTTGAAAACCAACCAAAAAAATTTTTTAAAAATAATGCTTCACTAACGTGCCGAAACAACCTCGTCGTTCAATTTCCCCAAAGCCACACTAAACACAGAGCATATAACTTATCAAAGTCTGTCGCCGCGTTAGTGCGTCGTCGGCATACCAGGAGGTGCCGCTCTGACGCGCCAGTGCGTTGGTGGCAGCGAACGTGTTAAGGAACTGATTTCGATTTCAAATCACCGTCAACAAAGTTCGACATTTCAACATTCATCAGATTTCAAGCTACATTTTCAACATGCAGAACGCACCTCTACATGAAATGCTTCAAGGAGCCGGAATTTTGGAACAACAAGCGATCAACTCAATGAGGAATTTTCACGTTTTCTAATTTTGATTTTAAACGATAGAAGACAAAAAAGTAAGCAGGACAGTAGCTATTTTTTTTTCATTTGGGGGCCTAATGAGTGATTTCTAATGGGTTTTATAGCGGACTCTTTAACGTCTCTCAAAAACGCTACTTTATCTCCGCCGAGTTTGTGACGTCATCGTTCATGTAAACACCGAGCTCCTATGCTGTTTACATGTTAAAAGGCGACTTTTAAATTTGTTTTTTGTGTAAAGTATCGCATATAATAGCATTTTTTTTGTTATGTCTGGCATTAAAAAATCATACTCTAAATATTGTATTGTGCCACTCTGTAAAAATACAACAACTAATTTCAATGAGAAGATATTTTTCAGCGTCCCAAAAGACCCACATACACGTAAAATCTGGACAACTGAGATGAAAAGGGATGAGAAATTAAACCTCAAATTATCATATAAATCATCTCTATGGGTTTGTGAAGACCATTTTTCGGTAAATAAATGCTTGCATTTGTTTAAATATTACTATTTTAGAACAATTAAAGTATATAAAATACATCTATACCTTTAAAAGGATTGTTGATAAACCACTGCTATTTAACTTTTAAAACTGCTAATTTTCGAGTATTATCACAGAGTTCAAGTACAATAAATATTTTATAAAGCATATAAATATCGAAAAACATATAAATATCTAAAGCATATAATTATCTAAAAAATAACTCGGGGGAGGGGAAAGTTATGTTTTTTCAAGGTATTATAAATATTTTCTTCAGAGATGCATACTTTCTTATGTATCAAATGTAACAGTGATATTTTTCGATTAAATTGGTGACTAATTTGAAAAAAAAAGTATATTTTTAAAATACTTAATAATTATATTACTTTAAAAATTAAATTTAATTTGAGAAATTTTATACATTTTTTAATTTGACATTAATATTAAAGGCAATAAAATTGTATTGCTATTTAAAAATGTATAAATAATTAAGTAAAGCCATTTAAAGATTTTAAATTTCTTTTCATCATATTTAAAATATCTAAGAATTTATTTTGTTTTGGTTTGGTTTTGGAATGCTACGGTCTACTTTTTGCAACACGAAGGCTAATGAGACCGGTCTCATAAAAAATACCTCCTCTAATTTTTATTTTAATATTACATCCGTCTCTATTTATAAAAAACGATGCAACTACAAATGTGTATGTATATGATATATGTATATTTATTTGACTTGTTTGTGTTTACAAACAAAAGAGCTGTGTTTAGCATGAATAAAGTATTAATACATGTTAAGTAAAATTGGAAAAAAAATATAAATGATTTTACACACCTTTGGGTTTAAATTCCTCGTATTTCTGCTCCCATAAAATCCGGGTTTTTTGCCAAGAAAGAAAACATTGACATGCTGTCAATTTTCGGGAGGTTGTCTGATTGGTAAATCCAGGTAGAAGAGACATTTATGACAAATTGAGATAACTAAGCTATCTAGATCGATAAAATGAACCTTCAGGTTTAAATAAAAATAAATTTTGATAGCTAGAAAATTTCAAGAACTTGCAAAAACAAAATCGGAAAATAGTGCGCGCTTAAAAGCAATACAAAAATATTGGTCTGCATGAACGATGACATCACAACCAATCACGGAGCTTTTTGATGTCACGTGATTTTCGCTTAACTTTAAAATTAATTTTTTAAATGATGGACCCAGTTTTTTACATTTTTGAGAACATTTTTGGAATCTACGAGTCTGAAATTACCAGAAAAACACTAAGTTGTTCGAATCCCCCACATGTGCAAATTCCTCATTATACCCGCAAATGGACATCTAGAAGATACCGTCATAGTCAGAATGCTTCTCCATTCAACACACTTCAATCTTTACACTGCTCACTTTGTACCATTTCTTTAATTGTATAATTTTTTGTTATCAATTACATTTTATTTTCTATGACTTTTCAAGCTTTACCTTTGTATAGAATAGTTCCCTTTCCAAACAACTTTGTTTAGAATAGTTTACAATGGTGCACTTTAACTGGTTATCTTTTCACTAATAGTTTCACAAATTTTCTTATGGCAAGTATTGTTTTGATAAATCACAATTGAAAATTTAAATCTTCGAGTTAGCTTCGATACCTGTTTTCTCTGAGCGGAGCTCGGTCACCCGGTACTTTTTATTTAATATGGTTATTTGCAATCTGTGTTAATCTGCCGAACTGAAAGTGAAAAACAAATGGAGAATGCAGTAAAGTGCCACTATTCCAAATTATACAGGTGTTGTTTCTTGATAGAAATATATATACAATCTGAAAAATAGTACCTTAATCTCATATTAAACATACCCTCAACAGCAAAAAAGTTTTTGTAAATATGAGCAGGTGCTGCCATCTATTATTGTATAGGAAAGGTATTTGTAAATTTTTAATAAGGGTTTCTGAGAAGAAACCCTTATTAAAAATTTACAAATATTACAAATTTTGGGTGTTACCTTCTTACATTAGTTAAATGAATAGACCTTTGTCCAAATTTAAATTTTGCATTACCTTTCCCTTCTGTTGGAAATATTTCATTTTGGACTGTGATGACCATCGCTTCTCCTTTAAGTGGACTAAAATTTGTAAACAAGTCTCGATTACTGCTAAAATGGTCGGTAGCTGCTGTGTCGAAAATCCCTGCAACTGACTTTCTGGAGATTCATGAACTTGTGACTCGAATTAGAACTTGAGAAGAGCACTTACCAATGTAGTCAGTTCTTGCTGATGAGTTGGATCTTTTAAAGTTGCGTCTCACACCTGGCTTGTTCTCCATCTTTGCTTACATGCATCACTAAGATCTGGGCTGATGGATCTTGAAGAGATTGTATTTAATTATAATAAAAAAAGCTCTTCTTAAAACTTTGTTTGCTAGTAAATCTTTATTTTACTTAACGTCAAAAGAATGGTATTCATCTCAACAACAAAAGAGAATACAAAACTTGTTGCCATTCCAAATAAGCTGAACAGGTAAAAGGAAAACAAAATACAATCCGCAAGATATTGCTGCAGATCTCCTCCTTTGATGATATCTTCGCTTTTCCTTATTACACTATGATTTGAAATGGCCATGGTGATTACAGGAATAGCACGTGATCCCTTGTCATGGCATAAACTTCATGTTTAAATCCATAAAGTTTTTTTTTTTTACTCACAAACACCCCTTAAAGAGGCAGTTTATATAAAGAAGAAGCTTTGGACTAATTGTCCGTTCTATTTAGTGTTAGAATCATTTCTTGTGATGATAAGATGAAAACAAAATAGAAAACTAGTTAATTGAAATTTTACAGTTTTACTATATTTGTAATATTTATAATCATATCTAGTTTCAAAAACATGAAAACTGAATTGTGGTGAAAATTGAAAAAACTGTGAAAGCTTGCTGTAATTATTTTTATTTTACAGTGGTTTTTGGATCACATGGCAGAAAATAATTGGTGGCCTGTCCAAATTTTAATTAAGTGCCCTAATCAAGTTGTTAGGCAGGTAATGGAGTTTTTTGTTTTTGAAATTTTTTTCTTGACATTCCTATGAATGAATTTTTTAAAAATGTATTTATTTTTTTTAGCTGTTTCAAAGGTTGTGTGTTCATGTTATTAATCAGTTGAAACCAGCTCATTCTGCTATGTATCTGCAGCCATTTTCTGACAGGTAATTTAAATATTTTGTTACTTTTAGGCTAAATGAAGGTATCAATTCTTTGGACTTTTTACAAAGACCGTTTATAGGATTTTTTATTTGAGAATGTGTTGTGTCTATTGTAACAAATTTCATTACATGAGTTTCCCAGATACAGACTTCCTCTACTACCGTGAGAAAAAAAGTGTCCTTTTTTACATTTGAACTGAGCTCATCGTTACTTTGTGACATAATCTTATTTTAAACGAAATAGGATGCTGAATAGGTGATTCTTGACACAAAGAACCATCTCAGAAATTCATTTGGGTGCAGGTGGAGTGTCTCCAGTGACAAATTTCAATGCCACCCCAAAAAGTCTCACACAATAGAAATCCTGTATATTGTAAATGGAGCTCAAAAATTTTCTTCCGTTCTTCAAATACTTCACCAGAGACATCAGTTAATGAAATTCTATAGATTGTCTAGACTGCGCTTGATTATTGGGAACTTCCATGGATACCTTGCAACCTGACTTACGGTATCCGTCTACATTGAAAACGTCATTTTTTGCCAAAACTCATAATTTTTTTTAAAATTTCTCTATTGTAAAATTTCAACTTTTAGGCTTCTAAATCTGTTTTTGTTTTGTCTCTACGACAGTTTAAAGAAAAGTGAAATATCAGTGTTTAAACTGTTTAAACATCAGTGACAGCTGTCAAAACAAAACAGAAGTAGCGACTTCGAAACCAGAAGTTGTGAATTTAAAGCCTTTTAAAGAGCATTTTTTGGACAAAACTTTTTAAATTTTCATGACAATGAGTTTAAACATTTTTCTAGTATTTTTAATAATTAGCAACTTGGCAATTAAAAAGTTTTGAAGCCAGAAAGTGTGGGAAATTTTAAACATGTATTTTATTATATTAATTGTTAAAGTTGCTTTCATAAACTTCCAATGCGTTTTTCTCGGAACGGTATTCTTAATAAAATGTTGAAACTTGAAATGGGATTTCTCAGAAAGTTTTTTAAATATTTTGTTGAAAATTATTATGAATGCTTTTGATAGTATTTACTAGTGAATGACCTAAAAACTTTCAATTTGGATCATTTTTAATGATTTCACACTCGTAGTTAGATATAAAGGTAACGAAAATTCAATGTATGATTTTGAAGGCCCAAAATTTTTTATCAAATGTAAATTAAGCAAAGATTTTAGGTGATTCACTAGCCCAGTGTATTGGGTTGCATCAAAAAATATTGAAATAATTTAATTTATTAAAAAATTAGACGTTTAGAAAAAATTTGATTCTCTTATTAAATTTTCTTCATTTATTAGAAATTTTATAAAAACTTCTCCGTGAATAGTTTTTTTAAGTTCAATTCTCTATGATAATATAAAAAAGAAATGTAAAAATATGAACTAGTTTCTACGTTTAAAGAAAAAAGTTCTCAGACGTAGACGGATACCTTAAACCTGTCCACCTAGCAGTCCTACAAGACTGCTACTATGTCCGACTATGTCATCAACCAGGAGTTTGGATGGATGAAAAGAAAATTGGTGGGAACATATTGTAAAATTACTGGAGTGTTTTGGTTCAGGGTCACTTCTGTCTGATTGAGTTATCCTGTGAATTCAACTGTGAGTGATTCAGAGTGACTGTGAGAATCTTCTCACTTTGTACCAGATTTAGTTTGAATAACTGTTTCTGAAGTGAACACTCAGAAATCAACTAATGGCTAATCAAAGTGCGGGTCACGTAAAACTATATATTTAGTAGATTTGTGGTGGATACCCGCTAACCACCATAAATCTACTAAATATGTAGAATTATATATATGTGTGACATTATATGCGTTTTGTTTGCGTTGCTATGCAAAACTTTGCATTTTTTCTTTCTACAAGTTAGGATTGGCAGTCTTTTGTCGTGTTATCTCGTCTTCAATTGAATTCTTAGCTCCAGAAAGTACAAGTTGTGTTTTGTCAATTTCAAGTTAGGTTTTTTATTTTTGATTACAAAATGGATAAAATGAGCCGTTGTGACAAAGAAAGTGAGGAAGAAATAGGCTGACAGATTATCAGACTTTCATCTTAAAAATCATTTATTTTTGTAATTTCGTAATTTTATATATATTAATAATCATACTGTATATATTAAAGTGTAAAATAAAAATAGTTTTGTTCTTAAAACAAAGTAGTTTTCAATTGACTGCGATTTTTCTGAATAACTAAACTTTTGCACAATTCAATAAAAAATGTTCACTGCACGTGTAAATTGGCGGTGAAGTATATCTGCAAGCCAAGTGTTAATGAAGATAACAAGTAAAAATGTATGCTATCATTAAGCCAATTGAATCTTTAAAGTAATTGGAATTTTTAATTAATATATTTGGCTGCATTATTTAAATATAAATAAAAGGCAGGACTGAAAGAGTTGTCATAGTTTATATTTATAAATATTTTGAACAAAATTGAATAATCCTCTGTTCCTTATGCAGAATATTCTGAACACCCCAAAGACAGAAAAGATTATTTTTAAGTTTTAAATACATTGAGATTTTATTTGTTTTAATATAAACAAATAAAATCTCAATGTATAACTTTATTTAAACATAAACGTATATCTAAAAATAGTTGTGTAAAGAATTGCATGAAATTATATATTAAATAATGTGAATTTATTAGAGCATTTCTAAATGGTTTTCCTATGAACACCCTGTAAAATAATGATTTCATTTAGATAGAAATATTTTGTGTTATTTATGTAATTTGTTTGTTTATATTTCAGTGACGATTCATCTGATGGTGACATTGCACAGATTGGTCAATACTCCTGTGTCACGAGATTTATTAGAAAGCTCTTGACCTTGGTAATATTTTGATTCAATTTGAATAATACTCATTTTCCCACTTAAAAGATTTTTCCTGCTCTGAATCTTCTTCCAACTTCTTTTTCAACAAAAGTTTTGGAAAGAAGCCTTTCTTGTTTGTAGAGAATTGAAACCAGTCAAAAAAAAAAAAAATAGAATGACAAAAAATGAACTTAAAATTAAATGATTTCGTAACAAGGGCCAAATTTAAAAGAGAGCAGTGAGGTTTTTTTGTCAATGCAAACAGAATATTTTCGAGAGAGAAAAATTATTTAATTTGTATATACAAAATAGCAAATAAAATATTTTCATATTTGCAAATTTATGCAATAAATATTATAGTCTTTACTTAAATAACTTGGTTTTCTGCTTCAAATTAAGACTTTTTTTTCCACGGGGCTCAATTTTTTCTCATTAGTGGTTCTGTGGGACTCCATACTATTTCAGCACAAATATTGTATTTAATTATTTACATATGCTTTTCAGAAAGAAACTATATTTGAATTTTAAATATGGAAACAGAAAAGCAGGGCACTTTTGGGGGTATACTAGTAAATTTTAGAATCAATACAAATTTTATTATAATTTAATTATTTTTGCTTTTAATTTCCAATTAAATGTTATGATAGCTTATCTGGCTCACTTAAAATATAAAGGGAGAAATTTGTTAAGCATGGAAGAACTGGTTTTAAAATGGCAAAGCAGCAGTAACAGTGATTGTGTGATAATGCCATAACAAATATCAGGCCGACCGAAGAGCAACGCCCTACCCATTCGGCCAACCATTAGCTAAATGGGTAGGGTGCTGCTCTTCTACACGAAAGTTCGTGTGTTTGAATCCCACTGCTGGCATGGATGTTTACAGCCATTCAAAAATTCATACTTTGGGGGAAAAGAGGAAATCTTTATGGTTATCCTGTTTGGCTATTATTCATGGTCACCTCGATAATACCTAAGTACCCTGAATTCAAATTAGAAATTTTTTGATTGCATTCAGATAATTGCTATATGATTAAACTTAGGTAAGTAGATACTACTACAATTTATTTATATATATGAGTTTATAAACATTTATAAAGTATTTTTTATCATACATTCTTGTAATTTCTCTAAAAACATACATTTAATTTGTATGTACATGAAGTTTTATTCATATACACTTTAACAAAATATTTTAAAGTCATGGAAAATGATCTGCTAAAATCAGGGAAAGTCATGAATTTAAAAAATTTTATTTTGGCAGATAACTTGTATTTAAAATTTCATTGTTCAGCATATAAAATAAATGAAACTACACCAATTGCAAATTATTGTACAATTTATGCTCAGAGGAGTCACAAGTGAAATATTTGTTCTATTTAAATTTTTTAATCTTTTGGGATATCTTATAGTATTTCTGTTGAAAACACTGGACTGTTTTTTACTTTCAGATTGAACATGGTGCCAAACAACACTTGAAGCATTTGACAGAGTATTTTGCTTTTTTATTGGAGTTTGCTAAAATGGGAGAAGAAGAATGCCAGTTCCTATTATCGATTGAAGCGATCTCAACCATTGTCAATTTTTATCTTGGTCAGAAAGCTTCTGATTACGTGAGTCTAGTTTGAATTCATACTAAAATTGAACTATCTATTGGATTGTAGAAGGTATTACCCTTATTTCCTGCCACAGGTTTGAATTTCATGATATTTTCAGAAAAAAAAATATCATATAACCCTGAGCAGCATATAATCCGCAGATTAAATTTCCATTCATGTGGTTCAGCAAAATGAAAGGCATATGTGAAAAAGCTTTATAACTTCTAGTGTAAAAAAAAAAATTACATTTAAACTCTGTCACTTAATGATATCATTTTCTTTAAATAAATAATAATTTAACAAACTGAAAATTTGGATAGACTTAAAGAATTTTATCTTAAAATATTTTTAAGATAAAAATATTTTTTAAAAATGTACATAAATTAGTACAGAAACAATAATGATACAAATATATTATTCGAATGCATCTTTTTTTTTTATTTAATGTTTATTTGCAATCTGTGTTCAATTTTTAACACTAAACATACCATACAACGGGTCAAATGACCCATAAGGTTTATGTAAAAAACGCGATGGGAAATGAATTAAAAATTCTTATTCTTTGTCTTTGCAATACATAAAAATTAACAATATACAATTTTGTTTAATTATAATAAAGTTGATTTGTCTATTTCCTTCCAATTTTCATATTTCATACATTTATAATCAGAAAAATAAAGTCGGGTCATTTGACCGGCTATGCTAGAAATAGGTATGTATTAAGTGTTGGTATGTTTAGTGTTAATCTACAGTTATGGCACCATCTGCTGAATGGAAGTGAAAAACAAAATGGAGAATGCAGCAAAGTGCCACCATTACAGATTATATAGGTGTTATTTCTTGATAAAAATAAGTATACAAAATGGAAAATATTAATTGGATCACATCTTCGTTAATTTGGAAATGAAGATTTAATTTGTTGTATTTCTTTTAATTTGTAGTTTAATTTCATGAAAGAGTAATAAGAATTAAAACTTACCTAGCACATTAGACACCAAACTTTAATTGAAAAATAAAACCTTTTAATTAGAGGAATAAATCATTTTTAAAAAAAAATTATTCAAAACCATCAAAATTGAAAGTATCAGAATTAGTCTCAAATAATAAAGTAATTCTTCTGGTATATCATTTTTACTGACTGTAGATTCTCCATTACTAAAACATTCTTTTTCCTCTATTAATTTAGCCTTTGTAAATAAATTTTTAATTGTTTTTCCAGAAATTTCTTCCCCAGCTTCTTTTATCATTCACATATTTTTGCATATGATATGCGATGCATTTTTATCCTCACCAACAAAAAAATTTCTGTGTAAATAGTAGGAGGTGCTGCCATCTATTATTTTTTAGGAAAGATGTTTCTAAATTTTTATTATAAAATTTATTTTTAACAGAAGATAATACACAGCAGTATATTATACACATTAGAAGAAAATTTAAAGCTTTTTAGCATATAATCTGCAGATTATAGGTAGGAAATTAAGGTACTAATGTTATTATGCATACATGATTGAGTGGGACTTTTTTGCTATGTCTTTAACCCTTTCGCGATGGGAAGTGCAAATGCGCACTTATCTCTGAGGCTGGCAGTCACTTTCGCGAGTGAGTATCCTGGGCCGGAGGTTTTTTTGTTATGAAGCCTAAATTCATGAAGTTAACAAAGTAGCAACGCTTTATTCAATAATGCTGCGTAAAGTATTTAAGCAGAATGTTATTTATATATGTTTATAGTTACTTTATTTGCTTAAGCTATTTCTTATTTAAATATATATTTGATACTTTACTTTTTTTTTTCATTTTTTACTTAGTATTTAATGACTTTTAACATTGCAAAACTGAATACTATGTTATTTAAACTTTTTTTGTATGAAAAATTTTAAAAACAGGGATCTACACACAATTCTACGTGACAGTCCTTGCACTCGTAGTAACTCATTTGCCATTTTGGAGGATTTTTCCAGAATGTGAAAAAACAAAACATCGTCAATTTCTTTGTCAGAAATGTCCTCCTCATCATAAGAATCACTAGATCCATTATGAACATAAAGAACAATCCGAATATATTATAGTGTCACTATTACTAATATCCTAATCTGTTTCAGAATCAAAATCTGAAATATTTCGCATCATTTCAGCTATTTCAAGCTCAGCTAAACACTTTCGACACTTTGAAAATTTAACAATAAAAAGAGAATAAATATCAAGTGTCAGATCTAATTCTGTACTAAAAACTGGACTGCAAATCGAAATACATAATGCTTTAGCAAGAATAAAACTCCCCTGCTTACATAAACAAACACCACGTGGGAATTTTAAAGAGCCGTCATAAAACATGTCATTCGGAAACATTCCTTTCCCCTGATGTTTATATAATCAAAAACCACTTGTATGTGTATCATACTACTCTCCTATTGAGTACAAGGTCAAATCTACATGTATCTATATCCATATGGATATACAATGCCATCTTGTGTCAAAGCTTATAGTTTTTAAAATGTTCCACAACACTGGCACACATATGTGACGGGAACAAGAACAGGGGTGAACAAGAAAACGCTCTGGCATGCCAGTGTGTCTGCCCGGAAGTGAGTGCATTTCTTGCTGGCACGTATTTGTGACAGTAGGCACGAAAGGGTTAATGAAATATATTCTTTGTTCAGGAATAAAATATTTTTTTAGTAAGACTGTTAAAATATTTTTTAGCATTTGTAGAACAATTAGTGAGAGAGACTACAGAATAAAAGAAATTCATTGTTTACTATTATTGAGAATAATTTTTGCAATGTTTTTGTAGATTTAGTCACCAAATATAACTCAGTTCTCAAGTCAAAACAATTTTGTCACCTAACCTAACATCAAAATATCGGTTTTTATAACATTATAGGTTATATTAAATTTATTACTTCAGGTCGTTAGTCTAAACACCTAGATTTTAAAAGGAGCAATAGAAATCTCTCACTTTCCATATATATATGCATTTCTTTTATTTGTATATTTTTCGTAGGAACTAAAGCGAGTTTTAATTTGAAATTTAATAAAATTGATAAAAATAGAAATATTAGAAGTTTGTGAAAAAATAGAAATATTTTAGGTCTGTTAAAAAAAAATAATAAAATTCTAGTTTTTCCTACCAAAATTCTGAATGAAAATAATGTGGAATTAAGTACTGATTGTGTTTCTGTTATTAAAAGCTTGTAAAATTTTGTACCAGTGTTCATGGGTTAAATCCTAGTCCTGACATGAATGTTTATAATGATTTGAAAAGACTTGGTCACATTAGTTCATATGTAGCAAAAAACTGGACCATACTGGGCTCTGTGAACAGTTCTGTTGACCCTGACCATTTTTTCCAATACCAGTCATCAGAACAGTATATTTTTCACCTTTATTCTGAAAGGATATGTGTGTGGAGGGGGAAATTGTACAATATTTGATATTAGAGCAAAGTGTTAAAAATATACAAATTTGGGTTTAACTCCACGACTCCTTTCAAAGGTATTATTGAATGAAAGTAATGTTTGAAATTAGCCAACGTGAGCATTATTTCCATGGTTTCTGCACACCTGGAAAGTCATGGAAAATCATGGATTTATACAATGGATCAATTTTGTCATGGAAAGTCTTGATTTTTCAAGTAAAATGAGTAAAACTCATGGATACGCTAAACTGTTGATTAAAAAAAAAAAATGCATTGAATTGTTTAATTCTATTTTTACTTGTCATTTGGCTGAAGTTACTGAGTTTGGTATTTATGTATTATCTTATTGACCCTATTGCCAAGTAAAATTTGTTCGCCAAGGAAACTCGAAGCAAGAAAGCTTAATGGGTGGGTAAATGGATATTATTCTGGTTTTTTCTTAAATTGTACATTAAAATTTTATCAATATAATAATTATTTTTTAATAAAAATTAGTTAAGATTTTTGCACAAAATATAAGTATCTCTTGGGACAAAAGGTTATAGACAAAGGTATATAAATGTTATAGCGTTATATTTGTCTATTATTCATGGTCACCTGGATAATACCAAAGTACCCTGAATTCAAATTGGAAACATTTTGATTGAAAAATTGCTATAGGATTAAATTTAGGTATGTAGATACAACAATTTATTTTTATGTATGTGAGTTTATTAACACTTATAAAGTAAGTTTATAGTTTTTTTTATGATAAAATTTCAGTAATTTCTCTAAAAGCATACATTTAATTTGTATGTACATCAGAAGTTTTATTCATATATACTTTACCGAAGGCTTTTTAAAGTCATGGAAAATGATCCGCTAAATCAGGGAAAGTCATGAAAAGTCATGGATTTGAAAAATTTTATTTTGACAGATACCCTGTATTTTGGAATCTACTGAAAACCTATCTGCAAGCTACTGGTTGCTCATGATCAACAGTTTGATGATCCTAGTACAATGCATAATCATTGAGATACAGTAAGACGTACATGGTCATGTGAATGATGTTTCTAAATGTTGAATCTCATCTGTTGTTTAGGTTGAAGTGCTGTCTGACGAAGAAGAAGATGAAGACGACGAAGTGGTATCGTCAGTGGACGACAAATACAAACCGGCCTCTCTCGAGAAAATGATTTCTCTTATTGCTCTGTTGGTGGAGAAGTCGAGGGACGAAGAACGCTTGCAGTTGTCACATAATGATTTCAATGCTGTTGCTGGAGGAAAGGTGAGTCACCCTGTCGCTTCGAGCAATAATTTTCAAAACTTCTTGACAATTGCTTTACAGCTACAGAGATCTTGCATTTGTTTATTGCCTATAAATATACATTTCTAATAAATGTGAAATAAATTTTAATGCCACTGCATACCAAAAAAAAAGAAACAATAGTATATATGAAAAAACAATGTGTGGTTAATAATAAATTATTAATATAAGAAAAGATTGTCTGTCAGACTTGACTTGTGTAAGAAAGTATTGCTTTTTTCCATCTAATTTTTTAATTTTGGAATGTTAAATAGTAATTGCCATTTGAATACAGTTATCCAAATATTCATCAGCTAACCAGTCTCCATACTCATATATACAAGGTTCCCACAGTCCTTAAGAACTCCTTAATTTTTAGTTTTCATTTTCAAGGGCCCTTTAAAACTCCTTAATTCTTGTCAAAGGTCCTTAAAAACTCCCTAATTTTTAAATTGGAACACGATCCATTTCTCCATGAACAAGATCTGCTGTTGTCATGTCATTTCCTATCAGTTTTCTTATATGACAGTTTTTTTCTTAGTTACTTATTTGAGAAATAAATAATCTTTTGCATACTTAAAAGGTTTAAAGTATAAAGTCAGCTGCCTTTTCCTAATAGCTAACAGTCATGCAGATTTTAATGAAATGAAGCATGGAAGGTGGGGGTTGTGTAGATATTTAAGTTACTTAAGGAAGTTTAATTTTCCTTCCATTGAATGTATAGTAAAGTCAAACATTCTTCTTTCCCAGGCAATATCAGATATAATCAGCTAGTATATATATATATATATATATATATATATATATATATATCAATATATTATATATATATATATATATATATATATATATATATCAATATATCAGTCATTTTTAAATCCTCAGAAAGTACTGTTTATAATATTGTATTTTATTCACAATTTATTTTTAGTTTGAGCACTCAAAAAACTTTAGCTGTACATTTTTCAAAATTAGTTTTTGTCAAATAGATTTCTCTTATATTAATTTTTTGGCCTTTTAAAAAATTTAATTCTGAAATATTGTAAGGCATTTATTGAACATGCCTTGTGTGGTTCATAATCATTAAAATATTTTCCTTGTGAAATAGTGTTTATGCCGTTATGCTGTGTATTTCAAGTAGGTCCTTATAAAAAATTACTCTGGTTCTTAGAAAGTCCTTAATTTTTGTTCTGGAAAAAGAGCAGTAACCCTGTATATATATGTTCATATGTAATAAGGAAAAAAGGACCCTGATATAGATATGGGGAGCTAAGTATTGCTTTTGCTTTTAGAATAAGGTCTTACATACAGTATTGCTTTTAAATTTATGAGCTTATAATTTTTTGTTTGTTTTTTTCGTCTGAACCACTGGTGAAAATCAGTAGGCTTCTGTTAGGTGTTACTTTCTCCACTTAACCTTGTAGACTTCTACTCTCTTCTAAAAGGAATATTGAATAAAAATAATTTTAAAAAAGTATTTAACATGAGCATTGTGTTGAAATCTACTGAAAACTTTTGTACAAGCTACTGGTTGCTCACGATCAACAGTTTGGCAATCACTGGTACTAGTTTATTTTATTTAGATATTTACCTCTTATATTTTTCTTTTTAAATTTTAGGGATTTCCATTCCTTTATCAACAAATTCGAGATGGCATTAACTTAAGGCAAACATGCAATCTCATTTTTAGTTTATGTCGATGGAATGATGCTTTAGCTGTAATGGTAAGCTACTAATTTTTCAACACTTTTATTTATTTTATACACGGATATGTACTAATATTTTATATTGTAATATTCGTGTAGTATAGATCCATGTATACTTTTATTTATTTATGAATATTTTTTTTAACTCACAAAAAGACATGTCCATATAGACTTTATGAGTATTGTAATTGACATATTGAGATTATGAAAATTGTGTTTAATGAAACAAATTCTGGAGGAAATTTCTTCCAGTGTGTTGTTTATGTTCAAGAAGTTATATAATGAACACATAAAGACTTTATTAAATACAATCAGTTTTTAGTTGCAATTTTCCTGAGAAAAGAAAAAAATGAAAATTAAATTGACTTAATTACGTAAATTTTGCTGCTGCCAATGCATAAAATTGGCCAGTATATATATGTATAAGCTATCTATGAATTTGGTTTCTGTTCTTAAGATTTAGGCCAATATAAACTACGATCTTGATTAGTTTAAATTAGCTAATAGTTTTATAATAGCTCTTTATGATTTTTGTACATAAAATTTTTAAATGAGTATTTGTTTTTAATTGTAATGATGATGCAACAGCAGTTGTTGGTTTATTAATTTATTTTTTCTTTTCTTTCTGTTTGCTTAGATTATAAATATGATTTTCACGGCCATAACGAAGCAGCATGAGGTAAGAATACATTTTGTCTTCTTGTTAATAGTTCTCAAAATGCATATTGGTTTTGTACATAAAATTTTAAAATAGATTAATTTTGTCTTATGATAAATAGATTAAAAAATGCATTGTTGTTTATTTTTATTTTTTCTTTTCATTTCTTTTCTGTTGCTTAGATTATTATATATAAGTAAAATTTGTTCACGGCCAAAGCAAGAAGCAATGATGGGTAATTCATTTTTTTTTGATGTTGCAATGTAAAATAAAATTTGTTTTATGCCGTATAAAACTTACAACATTATTAGAATTTTGTTCCTCATATAGCGATATTGCTTAAAAGTCTGAAAATTTATATTGTTTATCTAATCACCTAGTGGAAAATTATGGTAGTAAAATGTAATTATCTTTAGTTAAGTTTTGATTAAATGAACAGATTTTTTAGTTGACAATCTATGACATTTATAAATAATTTTTTTTATTCTTTGACATGAAATTCTAGTTAATGATATTTTTATAAAATGTGTATTAAATTGTTTTTGAAATTTAGATCAGTCCTTCTTCAAAATACAATGTTGGTGGAATTGTGGTGCTAAATTTCTTTTAAATCTCATTTTACTTTAGAATTTATTATTACAAGGGAAGTTAAATATTTACTTTGTCTATTCACTTTCATTAAATTTTGTTATTTTTTTTATCTAATTTTGAAAAAATTTTTATTTTAGAATAGCATAAGTCTTACAATAAATGAACATTTTAACAATCAAATATTTATATATCATACAACTGATATTAAATAATTTTTGTAGATTAGTGGCCCCTTTTGTGGTTATAATCCTGTCAATTTTGGTGAATTTTTGGGTGATTATGAATAAGTTTTTTTTACAATCATTTTACAAATATGATTTAAATGTGGAATGAAAATGGTCAATAAAAGGGAACACATTTTTAATTTTGTCGCATTTATTAATTATTTTTTGTATATCTAAATATTGCTAAAAAGTGATTAGTTCATTATAGCAAGGGTAGCAGTAAGTCTTACAATAAATGAAGACATAGTCTTTAAAAATAAACAAATATTTATACTACTCATACAACTGTAATGTAAAAGGAGACATATATAATTAATCTGATTTGATCTATAAAGTTAAATAACATTTATAATAAATTGAACATTAATTGGTGCAAAAATAATATGAAAAAATAAGTTTTTTTCCCACAAATGAAATGAATTTGATGCAAACTATAATTTAAATGAGATAAAAATAAAGTTGAATATCAATGTCAAGTCAGTATTTGATGAAAAATTAGTTTTTTGCATATGCTTTATTATTCTAAAACTATTATAAAATATAGGCAGGATTGTGAGCAAATAAAAACTGTCTGGAAAGGCTAGTAGTTTTTTTTTTTTTTTTTTTTTTTGTGTGTGTGTATTGGGGGAGAGACTGCAGAATCATTTCTTGTGCAGATAAAGTGTGAGTTGTTTGTATTTTAAAGTGTGTTTAACTGTGTTGTTTAGGCTGCTGAGTACTGTCCTCAGCAGTGCATGGAGTGGTTGACTCTTCAAGTTCCCCGAAATAAGATTGCACATTCGTGGGTGTTGCAGAGTATGGAGAATTGGGTAGAGCGTTTTTTAATTGCCCACACTGTTCAGCGAGTTCGAAATGGTGAGTAGAATCACTTCAGTCAGTTTGTTCTTGTTTCCACATTTGGTTTAGTTTGCAACACTGTAGTCATTCTCTTCCTTTTTACATGAATGATTATTTGATTGGAACCTTCTGTTTAACGCCTATTCTAAATGGTTGCATCTATATTTATGCCAGTAATGAAATTCAAACTGTCCTATCTCAGAGTTCCCACAGTCCTTAAAAGTCCTTAAGAACTCCTTAATTTTAGCTTTCATTTTTAAGGGCCCTTAAAACTACTTAATTTTTGTCAGAGGTCCTTAAAAACTCCTTAATTTTTAAATTGGAACTTGAACAATTTATCTGTCATCACGTGATTTCCTATCAATTTTCGTCGTACTCTCAAACTTTCTGGTTTTTTAAGTTCGGAGTTAAACTTGCCCCAAACCGGTTCTAATAAAGAATGCCAGTACAGGTGATAAGTACTGGTCAAAGAATATTTGTTAATGTTCCTAACATTCTTTTATATTTTCTAGACAAAAGGGCAGTATTAATAATAAAAAAATTCCTCATGCATATGTTTTTAGTGTATCTGTAGTAATTCAAAATTCCTTTCCTTGATATCCTTAAAATATCATGAAAATACTTTTAGTTTATTGGTATTTTTTATCGTCATGAGCTAGAAAATTTTTTTGACAAATAATCTTTCGTATACTGAAAGGGTTTATAAAGTCAGCTGCCCTTTCCTTATAGATAAGTCATGCAGATTTTAATTAAAAGAAGCATGGAGGTTGGGGCAGGTTGTAGATATTTCAGTTACTTCTGGAAGTTTAGTTTTCTTTGCATTGAATGTAGTAGAAAACTCTAAAACTTTCTTCTTTCCCAGTTAATGTCAGGTATAATCAGCTAGTATACACACACACATACATATATATATATATATATATGTATGTGTGTGTGTGTGTATATATATATATATATATATATATATATACACACATACATACATATGAGTCATTTTTAAACCCTCAGAAAGTACTGTTTATAATATTGTATTTTATTCACAATATGTTTTTAATTTGATCACTCAAAAAACTTTAGATGTACATTTTTCAAAATGTTTTTGTCAAATAGTTTTATCTTATATTAATTTTTAGGTATTTTTAAAAACTTAGTTGTGAAATATTGTAGGGCATATATGGAACATGCCTTGTCTGGTTCATAATTATTAAAATAAGGTCCTTAGGAAATAGGGTTTATGTCGTGTATTTCAAGGAGGTCCTTATAAAAAAAATACTTTGGTCCTTAGAAAGTTCTTTAAAAGTCCTTAATTTTTGTTCTGGAAAAAGAGTGGGAACCCTGTATCTGTTTGGCTGTCATCTGGCCCTATTAACACTACAATCTCCTGGTTTTCAATGACCTTTAAATGTCTGCCAATGTCGTTTCGACACTGCAATATAAAATACATAAAATAATTGTAATCGCTAAATAATTGCAGGACTGCTGTTCAGTAGGGTGTAGTTTTAAGACTTTTTATATTATTTCATGTAATTTTCATATATCATGACCCTTAATCTCATAAAACTCTGAATTTTAGTATGCAGAGCAGCTGTAGACTTAAGGGTATCTTAAGTCTACAGCTATGTTCAATCTGTTTCAATACTTATTTTAAAAATACATATATGAAGGAAATGCTGCTGTAAAAGGGTTTTTTCTTTTTGCAGCAAGCTTTTTTTTATTTTTTAACAAAAACAATTTTAACCCATTTTTTAATTATTTTTAATGTATAATGAATGAAATGTGTTTCTTTTTTATTGTTGCTCTTCTGGTTTTACAGTGATTAAAACAATTTTCGACACAGGGCTGCTAAGCGTCTAATGCCTCATAAAAAATTGTTATTTTTGAAATCATTTTTGTAATTAAAATGAATTAATTAAAATTGCTTAAAGGCAAAAGCTGGTTAAAATTTAAAAAGTCGGTATTTTCAGCTTGGTCAGCTTTTTTTTTTTTTTTTTTTTTTTTTTTTTTTTTTTTTTTTTTTTTTTTTTTTATGAAATTTTCTACCAAATCCCATTTTTAATATAATTGAGATTTTATTTAATAAAGATAAAATGTGCCAACAAGTCAATGTTTTAATAAATTTGACTAAAAAATAAAATGATGCTGTTAAAAAAACAATTAAATCATTTTTTCATTCAAAAACCAGATTCAAAAAATTTTAAACATTTTCTGCTTATAACCTGGCGTTGCTTTAATTAGTTAAGATAATTATAGATAATATTTCACTTAGTTATGATGCGATAAATTAAAAATTTTTTTTTTTAGTATAGGAAAATAAATTCTTCCACTTGATTACTAGAAGGAATGGATTAATTTTTTACAGTAACCTTCCCAGGGATATACCTAAACATTTCCCATTTATTTTGATTTTGTATATGAGTCTAGTGCAGTTGTACAAAATTATAGCTTTTTTCTAACATGAATCAATTTCAATGACAAGGCCTAAGATTTTTAAATGTGATCATAAATTCTTTAAATGTTACTTCTCCATGCATTAATAGTTATACTTAATTTAAAATAAATGCAAAATCATTTATTTACAGTTTTGGTTGAAGTTTAAATTTTTTATAGAAATATATATATTTCAAGTTAAATAACATTTTTGTAATAAATTAAAAGCTGCTTAAAATTTTCTAACTTGTTTCCATAAAACTCTGAATTTTAGTATACAGAGCAGTTTATTATTGTTTTTATTGGTTTGTTAATAAGTTACAACATTAAATTTTAATTACTTTCCAAGTCAGCATTACATTATAGAGAATCAGTTTTACAAAGCTTAACGTAGTTGATTTTTATACTAAAGTTCATCAGTATTTGGTCAGTATTTTGCATTCTCAGACCAGCTTTCACTCCTGCATATCATGTATTTAAAATAAGGGAAATTGTTGAGACTTTTTAAAAGTTTGGTTTGTCATACCTCAGTTATGTTTTAATTTTTTATATGTATATATATTTTTAAAAGATTCTAAATATTTATTGTGTTTTTTCAGACTTCTGTGAAAAATCACAGCAGAAATACAATAACAGTGTTGTTTGGGTTAAATTTTTTTTATGCTCTTTTAATGCTTTATTGATATTGTCATATTTTATAGTTTCTTTAATGTTGAATTAAATTCTAGTTTTGGGGAATCCCATGCTACTAACTAATTTAAACTAATTTTAATAAAAGTTTGATAAAACAATCTAATTTAAATTTTTAAATTCCACTTTTTTTCCCCAAGAAAAATTATTTTTTTACAACCTTACTTTACTGTACTGTAATACCAAATAGATCTGTTTTCAGGAACTTTTTTTTCTTCCAAAAGAAAGATTAATATAGCAGGTAATCATTTATGAAGATTTGTGCTAGTATGTTCAAATTTGTGAAATCCATAACAACCTAAACTTAAGATATCCATCAATATAAATTTGGCAGAAATGATATGGTTATTAATGTGCTAAAAATTCTTACTCTTTTTGTGTCTTTTATGTCAGAATTACATATCAAAATCTCATTATTTTTTCTTCTCTTTCTAGATGAATTCAGAAGCTTTAGAAATTATGCACAAAGTATGGATGCTCATTTTGTATTAAAATTTATCAGCAAAGATAATTTAAATTTTTGTGCTTAAATTTAACCCTTTAATGCGATGGAGGTAGTCACGTCCAGATAAAATTCTAATAAAATTTGTTGCAAATATTTGCAGTAATACGGCAGAAAAAAAAATTACAGTACGCTCCCTCAATGATTTTCTTTCTTTTTATCATGCACTTTCTGTTTGACGCTGGATGTATTTTGGCCATATTGTAACTTTTTGGGAATGAAATTAAAAATTTATAAATTTTCCCCCCTTTGGAGAGTGTCTATTTAACTAGAATGGCTAAAAAAAATTAAGTCATTGAGAACGATGACAAGATTTTCTCTTTTATTGGTACTTGCATTCTTAAGAAAAATACTATTTTTACAGTACGTAAATTAAATTTTAGTTATTTTGCACTGCTTTATTTAATTAAAGAACTTGTGCTGTAAAAAATAAATTGGCTGTCGTCTAATGCCAATTTATTTTTTACAACTCTAGTTTTATTGCTGCCATCATCAACTGCCGATTGCTTCCTCGACTACCTGTTTGTATACTAAAAGCTTGTATCCTTATATTTGTATATTCCTGTTTCACTTGAGTGAAGCATAACATTCACTGGAAAAACCAGCCATGCTCCTGAATCATGCACATATATCTTTTTCACCAATCTCATAACTCAAAATGACCCCCATAGACCCGGTAGACAAGAAGGTTTGCCCAAGTTGCCCTTATGGTTGGAGCAGGGGGTTGACATGCTCACATGCACAAACAGAGAACTGCTCTGAATCTTTGGTTAGTTACTTTGCCAGAAAACTGGAGACCTGTATTTGGGAAATAATGAAAAATAGACTCATAATTTTGTAAAACTGAAATTGGTGCTAAATTTAGAAAATTTAGTTTAAATTAGGTCCTTTCTTGAAAATTTACAAATCTAGAATTGGTATTTAAGTTTCATTTTGAAGAGTCCTGATTTTAAAAAAGAACTACACAGTGCAGTCACGTTAATGTGAAAAAGCACCTTCAAAAATCCAAATAACCACATTTCGCAGAGTGGTTAGACAAGCATAGAGAAACTCAATTAAGTTCCTGAAGGTGTTGAGCCATAGTGACTCCAGGATTATGGCCAGATAAGTAGATGAGGATCAATGATACGAACAACCCAATTGAAGTGGGCCCTCAGGTTCTTGATTGAATTCAAGTCCAGAGAATTTGCTGGCCAAAGGATCTTGGTACTCTTTGTGAACCACACAAATACACTGCAGGCTTTATGACACTTATTGTCTTACTATCACCTAGAGAAAAAACAATTCATATGTAGGGATGACCATCATCTGAAAGGATATACATACTTGTGGTGATCTATGTACCTTCTACAAGTATGAGTGCACCGAGATAATGTCACAAAAACATTCCCCAGATCATAATGCTTCCTCCTGGAATCTTCTGGTCATTGTTACAAGGTGTTTGCTTTCAGACTTTTCAATCCATATATGCCAACTTGCATTTGTTTGTTGTAGCATAAAACATGATTCATCAGAAAAAGCCACCTGTTTCCAGTCAGTGTGAAAGTCCAGTTGTGGTACTGGCATGCAAATTCCAGCCTTTGTTGCTGATGAACAGCACTCAGGTGCATTTATCAGGCATCTGCTGGAGAGGCCCATATGCTGCAACATTCACTGAACCGTCGCTGTGGAGACACTACTGGTAACCCTTGGGTTCATCTGGGCAGTCAGTTGCTCAATAGTTGCATGTCTATTTGCCTGAATGCATAGCTGAAGCTGTTGTTCACCTCTTCTACTATGGCTTGTGGTGCAGCATATTTGCCATATTGCTGATTTTCAATAGTGCTATTTAGCTATGCATGGTATACTTTAATTACGGCAGCCTGTGAACAAACAGTTTGCATAATTAGCTATTGTGGAAATACTCCCACCCTAGGCTCGAAAGCCAATAATCGTGCCCTTTAAGGTATCCGTCTACGTTCAGAGAACTTTTTTCTTTAAATGTAGAAACGAGATCCTGTTTTTACATTTTTAGATTTATTTTTTATATTATCATAGAGAATGATACTTAAATAATTTATTCCTGGAGAAGTTTTTATAAAATTTCTTATACATAAAGAAAATTTAGTAAAAAAAATGGGTTTTTTCAAAAGGTCTTTATTTAACGAATTATTTCAATATATTTTGACGCAACAAATTTCTTATACAGTGGACTAGTAAATCACCTAAAATCTTTGTTTAATTTACTTTTCGCAAACAATTTTGGTCCTTCAAAATCATGCACATGGAATTTTTAACGAATTGTCATTACCTTTATAGCTATGAGTGTAACATCATTAAAAATGATCCCAATTGAAAACTTTTAGTCATTCACTAGTAAATACCATTAAAAGCATTCATAATAATTTTCAACAAAATATTTTAAGAACTTTTTCAGAAATTGCATTTTAAGTTTCGACATTTTATTAAAAATACCATTCTGAGAATTTGCTGATGATACAAAATATCATTTGTTAGTGTTTGTTTTTATATCTCATTTATCAGTAAAATTTTAAGGGGATTTTTTTCTGTTTCCACAAATACTCCCATATTATTATCCACATTAAGGGGTTAATATTGCTAATGTATAAATTTTATCCATATTAAAGATATCTAATTAAGCATATTAAATTTTAATATTTTTCGTGTTTAGATTTATGACTTACTCTTGCGGTTATTAAAACGAGCCAAGATGTATGTTGGTAAGTTTTTATTTTGCATACCTGTTTATTATTTATTCTATATTATAAACATGTAAGCCTCCTTTTATTAAATAAAATATATTAAATTTATTTTAATAAATTTTTTATGTTCTGCATTTAAAAGTATCTTGTAATTAAATGCAAGAGTTTTATCGAATGGTACCGAATAAAAAAATTTCCTTTAATATATTGAATATCTTTTGAATTGAAAATATAAAGTTCTTTTGAATTTCTCTTTTTAAAAAAATTTTAATGTATATTCCAATATTAATTTCCAGAATTTTTACCATGATATGTTGTTCTATTTTAAAGAATTGAACTCATACAGACTTTGTAATATAGAACGGAGTTGTTTATATGAATTGTATATTGTCAAATATTCATATTCTTTAAGTATCACCTTAGCAATATTTTAAAATCTGCTCTGCCAATATATCCCTCGTCAGAAATAAGTTTTTTTTATCTCTGAACATGATATCGTGATATGGTGACATGGTATCTAACACTGGAATAAATGCTCATCTTCAGTCCATTGGCCACATTCATCAGCTCCCATTGAAATGGTATTGCATCTTCAATAACTAAATTGCTGCATGTGTGGCTTAAATGATCAAGGATCATTCACTCTTGCCTCTCAAAAAATTGCTGGACAATCTTAAGTTCCATTTGAACAAAATACAGTCTATCAGTTATATGGTCAGCTCAGCAGTTCAGAAAAATCAGACCCTATAAGTGGGGTGTTAGCTTATTAAAATCTATAATAGAATAATAGTTGAAGTAGAAGCCTTTTGCCCTATCAATCCTGAACAGTATTAAGACAAACGTTAGCATAATTTAAAACTACATTTATTAAATGTAAAAGGAAAGGAAAATAAACATCGGCTAACTGCGGTACGCACATAGCCGTACAACTACTACCACTAATACATAGCCTTTTCCCCCCGAATACTTATCGGTAGGGAAAAAACGATCTTCAGACGTATGCAATGAAAAAAAAAAATGCATGCATAATATATATGCTAATATCGTCAGTGGTTATGAGAAGGGTAATAAAATAAAATATTTAAATTACTTATTATAAAAATAAAGTAACTAATTTTCTAACATGGTGTGACCCTATATGCGGAACAATACAACCCCATTGAGTGGTGGCAGGATTATATTCATCTATCAGAATGTAGTACTCATAAAAAAATAATTATAATTTTAAGAACATTTTAAAAACTAATTCAAGAAGTAAAAACTACATTAAAATTATGTAATATTTTTTGAGGGGGGAAATTTATAAGCTTACCTTACTAATAAAAGTATAGCACACGTACATTCATGTTCAATGTATTTAAAAATAATCAGATATACAAGTTTGCTTCCTTTTGTTGGTTGTTAACACAACTTTTTCTAAGTCCCTAATAGCTTTTAAATGCTCATCTGCTGCTTCAGAATTAGTAAAATTACACCTGAGGTCATGTGTGAGAGAGATAACTTCAACCAATAAACAGACAGATATCCAATTGTTGTCAGTGGGGGGGGGCGAGAACTGAGAGAGGAAAACTCCAACGATGAGTGTACACAAACAAGAAAGGGGGAAAGGGAGAAAAATAAAAGTTTGAATTCAGGTCCTCTCCAAACGTCGTTGAAAACATGAAACAGACCATATAACCGGTAACAAGAAAAAGAAAAGCGGTGCACTTTAACACATGTTCCCTATTACGTTAGACAGGACTGACCATATAGCCGGTACTGACTGTAACAAGATTTGCTCTCTCTCTGGGGAAATATTGTTGAAAAATTAATATTTTTCTAGCATTCTATGCAAAGTTAAGACAATTGGTAGATTGATGCTTTTTACTTTGCACTTAATATGATGTTGCAAAATGCTGAACTTCTATTTATGACTTTACAACTGCAGATTACCTAGAAGTTCTTTTGTCTAGCAAGCTAGGGCAAATCAAATAATAGAGGCTAATCACTCATGTAATCGGCGAGATATACTTTCACTTGTTACATTAATTCAAAAGGATATTTTCCCCTGTTACTGCATTTGTTGGATGTTCTCTTCACATATTTCCCTGTGCATTGGATAAATGCAAGTTAGAAAATCTACCATTGAAGATTATGGTATCCCCGTCAAAGTTTTTGGTAGTGTAACCAAATATACTCCTATGCAGTTGAAAGTTCATTAGGTCCTGTATCTGGCTTAGGATCTATGAAAGATGTTGATATATCACAATAACAAATGATGTGTACATGTATTAATATATCCTGGTAGCTTGTTTCTGTCTCTTTCATATCTTCTTTGCCGAACGATGGCCGATTGGTTAGGGTGCTGGCCTTCGGTACCGGAGTTCGTGGGTTCGAATCCCACAGTGGCATGGATGTTCGTAGCCGTTCGGAATTGGCTTTAAGCAGTAGGTCCCAGTCTCATTAACCCTCATGTTGCAAAAAGTAGCACTCGAAACCAAACCATTCATATCTTCAGTTAATATTTTAGACTTATGATGTTATTTGGGAATATCTGGATGCCATTAGTCTTTCAAAAATAGTAATATCTATCCATTCCTAGTTTAAAGTAATATTGCGTATCATGATATATCAATTTTATCTGGGATTCATTCATTCCATTCATTCATAGTTTAAAGTAGCCCACCAGTAATATTGTTATTTATTGAGGGATATATCTCAATATTACATTTCTAATATTGTCCAGCCTTAGTGTAAATATTTTTCAGCCTCTATAAATCATTTATCTTCACCTTTTAATTATTATCCCTGTACTTTGATTAGCTTTGAAATGAATGAATGACTTTTTCTTTTCTAAAACATTTACTAATCATTCATAAGAAATAAGAGTTTCTTCTACGGAAACCAATATTTATCCAAATAAGAGTCGTGTCATTGAGGTTGTTACTAGTGTAATTGTATTTAACAAAAAATCATTTGAAATAGTACCATTGGTTTAGTGATAGTTATTGATACTGTTGATTTTTGTATTATGTATAGTCTTGTGTTTCAGATCCAGCAGTGCATGGTACTGCAAAATTGACTTCCTATTTTGCTGTCATGACATATTGTTTGCTCAGTAAAGCGGAAAAGCTAATGGTTTGTTGATTTTCTATCCTCTTCACTATATTTTAACTCTAAATCTTTGAAACAAAGTGTTTTTATTCATAGCAAGATTGATTAATATATGCCACCTTGATATATAAATCATGATTTAAAGTGCTGGAATTTTAAAAACATCATTGATTTAAATCAAGAATACTTTCTTTCACACCAGAGTATCCAGCATCCGTGAATTATCTAAAAAATTGTGAATTCAATTTCCTTTTTCATTTTTATATATATATATATATATATATATATAAAGATCAGCCGTACAGCAGAATACTTCTCAATGTTCTGCAACAGGCTTTCAGGTAATCAAAAATGTTCTGCAGGAGATATATTTATTTTATCCTATATTTACTCTCCCACAATATTATTCCTATTGTGGTACATTTTCATCTTTACCAACATGTATAACTAAAAATATTTAATAAAACAATGTTACCTGAAATTTAGGAAATATTTGTATTAAAACCAAGGCATAGAATTTACTGTCCTGTCAATTACTTTTGATGTAAGATGTTTTGAGATATTACTACGATGATAAAAATGGTACTGATCATTTGGCCCAAACATTAATGCAAAGGAAGTTTTTAATAATTTTCGAACTGATCTGTGTCCTGGTGGAGGTTTGTTGCAAAAAATAAACATTCTTTTATCAGTTGTCCCAATACTAGTTTCATCACCATCATTTACATTATGCCTATAAGAGAAAATTTTATCGATTGTTGACCCTCATGATTCGCAAATAGCATCTGATATAGGAATAAATATAATGTGTATTAAGAAATTGATAAATTTAGGGATCTCTGGTTTTAATTCATTTACAGCTTGCACTATTATAGCTTTCATTTAAAAAAAAACATTCTATTTTGCCGAGAATTGATCAATTGCCTCAAAAATCCAGTTCCAAAAAAGTGGACAGATCTAAAGCTTTGTTATCCATATTTGAACTTGGAAATAATGAATAATCAAACCAGAAAAATATTTTAGCAGTTGATATTACCAACATCAAGTTCCTTACTTTGGTCAAGATAAACCTGGTATTCCTGTAACAAGGAATTGACATAATCCAATAAGTATTTTACATCTTTTTCTACTTACAGAAAACCATCGATATATATATATATATATATATATATATATATATATATATATATATATATATATATATATAACATATAAAGGGGGGGGGGAAAAAAGTTTTTCTGCTAGCCACGATTGTTCTGCATCAGAGCCAGTTGTTCTGCGACATGCGTCACAGAACAACTGGCACATTCTGCTTCGGGAAAGATCAAGATACATTTTGAAAAAAAAATATTAAAGAATTTGTTAATTCTAACATTCAGAATTTCAGAAAAATCTCTCCCATCGCAGACCTCTTGTTCATTCTTTTGTTTAAATGCTTATTCACTGCTAAATTAGAATAGAAAGAAACAAGAAAGGAATTTTTAGAAAATGAGGCAACTGAATCTCTAAAGATAATTAATTAAACAGAGAATTTCATTTGTAATATTAAATTTGGAAGAAAAAAAATGTTTTTAAGTTTTTACTAACCCTCTACTGCATTAATTTGGAACCAAAATGAATCATTTAAATCAGTAATAAGTGTATTTTTAATAGTTAGACAGTTTTAGTGAAATATATATGATTCTAACAAAATTAACTTTATTAGACTTTGTTTAGTAAGTTTTTTAATTAAACACTGTGCTAGAATAATTTAACATTTAAAGTGTTTTTTAATATAACCATGAATGGCAATTAAAAATTATTGCAAGCCTTTTTTTTTATTAAATGTAATTTTTAAAGCTAGAATTTAAAAAGTAAAGTGCTTTAAACATGTAAAAAATTACATAACTTATGTGAAAAATAGGATTTACAATGAAAACACTACTCTCAGTTGTTTCTGATAACTTTTACTCAATTGGGTTTTCTAAACTAATAAAGAAATTCTATTTTGTAAGCATATTTAGCATATGTTTCTGAATGTTTTTGGGGGGTCACACAATGCAATAAAAAAACTCAAATCTGATATTCTTGAAAATCTGGACTTTTTTTTAATACAGTCGAACTTCAATAACTCGCCTTCCTATAAGTCGAATAATCCGCTAACTCAAACTTTTAATGAAGTCCCGAATCATTTCTATAGTTTTCTTTAAAAAACTGTCTCGATAACTCGAAATGAACATCTTCTAAGTCAAAGTTTTTGGGATAGATTTCCCCGGTAAAAAACACAATTCAGTTCAAAACTTTGAATGCGAGTCCAATCATGTCTTCCTTCTGTGAATTGTAATGGTATCCACTTACGTCACACATTCTTGGAATGCCCTTCCCCTCTCCCCTCCATTGTCCACACCCTATTTAAAAAATTAGATGACTTTATGAATTCCACCAACCTTAAAAAATGCAAACAACAACAAAAAAAAAAATTTTTTTTTTTAAATATTTGCATGGTGTGTATACTAATTAATATGTAATGAAGCCAAATTTAATGAGTTTTAATAAACCTTTTGACCCCATTCTTCTCTTGATGTTCTACATAGGCTATTAAAAAATTGAAGTGCGTACAACTATAGTATTATGTCACATATCAAACCATTTAAACCAGGTCGATCCATCTTAAGCGCCAGTAGAGAGGAATGGGAGGTAACTTCGATAGCTTGAATTTTGGATAAGTCGAATATTTTTTAAGGTCCCCTGGGACTTTGAGTTACCGAAGTTCGACTGTATATGAATAATTATTAAAAACTTATGTTTGTTTTATAATCTTGAAAATTAGCTGTAACCATTAAACGTTTTCTTCCAAATGTAAATAAGTTCTAAACAAACTTTGAAAGAGAGAAAACAGAAAACTGTAGATGATCCAAATTTCAGAAGAAACCAAACTGAATTTTTTGTGAATCAATCAATATAAATATGGAGTTTTTCATTTTCCAAGTATGTGTGAGGAAACTGCATGTCCTGGATCACATAATCGTGTCAAACAAACTCTAAAATGCAAGTGAATTGCTATCGGAAATGAAAAAAACAAACCTGCTGCTTTAGGTGAAATTTCGGTTTAAATAAATGATTTCTAGAATTATAACAGGTGTAAATTATTAATGTTATTAATAGATGATACATGATATGTTATAATAATGTTATTAATAAGTAAACTAATAAAATAAAAGAAATATCTCTAAATTGTACTTCTTGAAAAATAAATTTATTTTTCTCACTATCTATTAACTGCATAGATGCTTCCAGAACTCATAGAAAAATCAGCCAACCATTTCGACTGGTACAGTCGAGCAAATATTAGTGTTGCCACTCAATTTTTGAAAATAATAAACTTCTGCACATATCTGGAATTGTCTCTTTCTTCCACTACATGAGCGAAAGTTTTTATAAATAAATAACAATATAAAAATATGGACGTTAGTGCTTGGTTTTAAAAAATAACTAACTTTAGCACATATCTGAAATTCCATAAGCAATGTGTGAAAGTGTCTTTTTCTCGCATAGACTGTGCATGGGAGGAATAAATTCATAAGAGGAAGTACTGTTTAAAGTTATATATTGAAGTCTCAATATTTTTGCCATGATATTAACAAAATATCGATATATAACAGCTTTACTGTATATTGAACAGCAATAATATAATGAAAAAGATCCTATAAAAAGTAGGTATACAACGGTTATCCAGCTAACGTACTGCATCCGGCATATCCGACCACTGTACTGGATAATTGGCAGCAGCCGTATATTACAATTATCCGGCCAAAAATTATACACCAAGAAATACGATAAATATAACAAAAAAATGCAAAATGTTGAACACAATATGCTATATGAAACAATGTGTATAAGTATTTTGGAGCATTATGTTAAAAAAAGGTCTTTATAGGGGAAAAAAATTACGTTTATTTATACATTTCATTACAAAACACCATAAATCATTCTTACTTCAGTCTCAACTGCAAAATTGTGTTTTTGCATCTGAGAACAACACAAAAGACAAAACTTACTTTCTTGGAATATAGTAAAATAAAGACAATTTACTTTAAAAAAAAAAGTGGGAATATGTTCTTGAAATTTTTTATACACAAACATAGGAACCATTAAAGAAAGAAGGTAAAGGACTATTAAAAGTGCTTATATTCAGATTTGATTTTTCAAATTAAAATGTCGAATTGAGATAATGAGAACTGAAAATTAAAGAAAAATTTAAATAAATTATAGTACAAATAGTTGATTAATTAAAAAATATAAAAGGTGAGAAAAATATTACAATTGGAATGCAAAAATAAAGTACATAAAGCTGATTTATTTAAAATAAATTTAAAAAGAAAAAGTGTGAAGCATACTGAGATATGGCCAGATATTTGGCTGAAACTCTGGCCAAATTGACATCCGTTGCATTCCCAGTAAAAGGTACTTGAATACTCATTAATTTTCACTGTCAGATATGAAATGAAAATCTGTACTTATTAATTTTTGTTTTACAGTTTAGTCCTTATTTCCTGGATTTATGGAATTTGTTTCAACCCAAGTTATCAGAGCCTGCTATCCCTGTTCATATGAATAAGCAAGTACGTTGTTATCTCTTTTTCATGTCTCTTAATTACCACCGGCTTTTGTTGTTTTTTAACTTTTCACTTTGGTTTCAGGCCTTGTTACTGTTTTGGTATCATGTGTGTACAGATTGTCCTGAAAATGTTAAGCTTATCATACAGAATCCTCATGTTACAAAGAACATAGCTTTTAATTATATATTGTAAGTACATTGTTGAGCTTTTGCACGTAGCCTGTAAAGAAGAGCTGATTTTGATTTGAATTGGTGAATATTTTCCCCTCTTTCAGGGCTGATCATGATGATCAGGAAGTGATTGTTTTCAACCGTTGCATGCTGCCTGCCTATTATGGTCTTCTACGTCTCTGCTGTCAACAGTCTCGGACGTTTGCTCGTCAGTTGGCGAATCATCAAAATATTCAGTGGGCTTTTAAGAACATCACTCCTTACACCACACAATATAATGCAGTAAGTCTTTTTTTACAGGAGGTCCGATAAAGGACAAATGTGTCAAAAAAATTTTATTAATCTTCTCCATAACAGTTTTGTAAAGTTCTTTTATTTTTTAAAGGATAAAAGCAAGTTAAACTCTATCATCACTAAAATGAAACAATACTCAAGGATGTATGAAAGAAAATATAAATTGACTGCTCTCTCTTTTATATCATATTATCAATAGCGTTTTCAACCTGTAAAAAATCCTAAGAATATCATTAAAATGACTTTTATTTATTTTTTCATTGTAAAAATTTGTTAAAAATAGCTTCATTTGCTATTCTGCAATGCATGTATATATATTATATACTGTATATTTCTGAATATAAGCTGACGGTAAGATTTACCCAATGTTCAAAGCGTGTATATAAGCCGAAGTGAAAAAAACAATTTCTAGAACATTCATATATGTCGTCAAGCAGGTAAAATGGGAGGAAGTATTTCCAAACAAGTTGCTTTAAATTAAAATGTTAGACGAATACTTCTCAAACCTTTTGCTACTTTATCCAATTTAAATATCACATAATTAGAGGATCAATTGCACCTGGAGATAAATACAAGAACATATCTTAGCACATTTACAAAAAGGTGGGAAAAATCATCTTACATTTTAAATTTTAATTAACTTTATGCATCTTAGTTAATTTCATAATTTACACTGACTTATCGAAGATTATTCTAACAGGGCATGGTTTGATAATCGTTGCATTAGACTGTGCAGCTAATGGTATTTTTACTTAGACGCTAACAGCAACTCTGTATGAAGATAGCTTTTCCTTAAATTTAAGTACCCTAATTTTCTGCGTATAATCTGCAGAATATATGTTAAAAAAGTTTAAATTTCCTTCTAATGAGTATTATATGTTGCCGTGTATTATGTGCTGTTAACAGTTGTTTCTATAATAAAATTTATAAATATCTTTCATAAAGATAATAGATAGGAGCACCTGCTCATATATACACAGATTTTTTTTTTTTATGGGGATTAAAAATTAGTTTCAGTCAAGGACACAGTGGTTTGGATAAAAATACACGATTAAACTAATATATTACATTTCGTATATTTATTTTTATCAAGAAATACACATATATAATCTGAAATAGCGGCATTTTGCTACATTCTTCAATTTTTTCACTTTTAGCTTGCTAGATGGCACAATAACTGCAGTATAAAATTTTAATACAGATCGCAAATAACCATATTAAATTAAAATGAAAGATGCATTTTAAGAATTCTAAATTTTAAATTAGAATTTAAATTTAGAATTTTAAATTTAAAATAAAATTTTGATCAATTTTAATATTTTTTTTAATTTAAATATGGGTTTGAATGATTTATTTGTATCATCGTTTCTGTACTAATTAATGTAAATATTTTGACTATATGTTTACTGTGGTTAAATATAAAATTTTTGAAATCTATCCAAATTTTCACTTTATGAGATTACATTTTTAATTTAAAGAAAATGTTACCATTAAGTAAAGAGTTTAAATTTAAGTTTTCTAACACTATAAGATAAAGTACTTTTTGCATATACATTGAAAACTGTGAATCCATGAGATTTAAATGGAAATTTAATCTGCTGATTATACACCGGAAATCAGGGTAGTATAAGCTTAGAAAAAAAAATGTATATTTGGCAATTCATCAATTGCTTCTGGGTTACGTAGAATTGTGTTTATTAGAAGATAAGCCAATTTGCTTCGATTGTAGCAATTACAGCACAGATAATAGTCATTTTAAATTTATTTTTCAATTTTTATGTCTTCTCATTTCAAAATTTCTACAAGCTTTATTTACTTTTCACAAGTATGTTTTTTTTTTTTTTCTGTCAATTTGGCAAAAATATGAGGAAATTCTTCAACATTGATCTCTAGAATGTTGAATGTTGGACTTAAAGCAATTCAGTAGCATCCTGGTATTTATTAGAAAAGAAAATGTTTCCACTGTTTGGAAATTGAAATTTGTAATTTTTTAAAATCTTTTCAGGCTATTAATGAACTATTTAAACTGATGAGGCTTTTTGTGACAAAGTATAGTGATGCAAGTGATCAAGAGCTTCGAGAAATTCATCACTTCAAGCGGACAACGCTTCGCTTGTACCTGGGAGTTTTGGATGCCAGGGCATGTTGGGCAACTTTGATCAATGTTTTACGAATTCTGGTCGAAACGACAGAGGATAGGATATTTGTCATTTACAACAATGGATTGCCTCTACTCTTTCAAGTAAGTATTTAAAACTGTTACCTTTTATAGATTATTCGTAAAATTTGCAGTTTTTGGTTTAACATTACCGATGGATTGACTGAGAATTTTACAGCTTTTAGTACCATGGAAATGGCACAACTTTAGAATGCTTGGGCATATTAAAAGCATTTTGAGAAAAAATTTCAATGAAAAATTCTAATTAAGGCCCAAAAAGATATCATAATTTCTTCAAATACAGCTTCTACTTCCTTGCATATAACTGATTTTGAAGACAATTTGTAAGTAGTGGTCTGTTATCTTATAAAAGTTTCGTTTGTATTCTTGTAAAAAGATATGAACTTGAATATGGGATCTAAATTAATGTATGAATTATATTACATTAATATATGAAATTGTATAATTATACTAATGGTACAACATATATATACTTGCAAAAAAATACATTATAATATAACTAGACTAGAAGTGATGAGTTTTATAATTTAAATGTCTTATTTTATTCATTTTTCTAAATAAATATTCAGTTTAAAATTTAGATGAGAGTTTTTATCTGATTTTTCTTTTTTGAATTGAATTGAAAAATATTAGCTAATTTTCAGAAATGCCCATTGTTATGTATTAACCGTATTTGTTACAGATACACTCAGTTTGGTACGGTGTTACAAACACCTTTACTATTGTTATAGAAAAGTCTGGACTTGACAATTCTTCAACAGCTTGTTTTAAAATTTAATTTGTGGATTATATGCTGCTGTGGGTTAAACGATATTTTTCTCTGAAACTATGACGAAATACGCACCTGCGGATTATAGGCAGGAAATTAGGGTAGTAGACATTGGAGGAATGAATTATTTTCCTGGGACAGCTGGAAAGTGTGGCAAGTGGACAGAAAATGAACATTTATTTTACTGTTTTGGAAGACTGGTAAAAAGACGAGAAGTCAGTGATTACTCTTTTATATCTGATAGGGAAATTCAGTATTAAAGAGTGAGAGGAGGGAAAACAAGAATTTTTGATAGATATTTAGGTGTAATAATTTTGATATTGAATGTATTTTGTGTTTTAGGCTTTTTATACCCTTCACATGATGTACCATGAGGCGACGGCATGCCACGTGACAGCCGACATGGTGGACTTGCTGGCGATTGTGCAGGACCTCCTGAAGACGGCTCGTTCCAACAGGGAGTCCCTGGAACTACGCCAGTGGCTGGCAGCCTGGAAAGATCAGCCGGACATTATGCGAAAATTATTAACGTTGCTCAATTCCTTTACCCCACCCGACCTTCGACAAATGTGTATCGGTAAGTTCTTACACACTTCAATCTTAAAAATTATTTACCGTAATTTCACACGTATAGCCCGTGGATGGGATTTTTTATTTAAAAAATTTCATAAATCATCGAATAGTCCAAACCTCTGGATAATCTGTGGACTATACAATCAAAAATATGTATTTTAGTATGAAAATATTAAATCATTTTAAGAATAAGAATCTAAGTACAGTTGAGTGCCGAAAAGTCTGGTTTAGACTCAATTAATTCCACCTCTAAAATTTGAAATCATTACTTCTGACATAGCCTTGCCGACGAATTTTAACGGAAGAAACTGAGCAGCCTATATTTTTCTGTTTTAAGACCCAGCTATGGAAATTGTCCTCTAATGCAGGCCGTTATATTTTTATACAACGATTGGATCGCTTTCTTCTCCTATTTTTAATGTTTCATTTTGCTTGCGCCCATTTCTTACTCTTTCTCGTCGACTTTCTGAATGACTTTCAGCTTGAAATCAGCAGTAAAACTGTGACGATGTTTTAAAGACGTAATGAATGACCAATATTACCGTAAATCAAAACTTTTACGAGGTTGCTGTTTTGTTACGAGTTATCCTTGTGAAATGATCTTGATGTCCCATGAGTTGTGTTTTTGTTTACATTTGATCATCAGCCATTTTTTCTCTCCCTCCTCCCTCCTTTTCCGATTTTGATGGTTTGAGCGATGAACCAGCAGATGGTCTGCAGCTGAAGAAATTTGCTTTTTAAACACAGATAGTCTGTGGACTATACATACAAAATTAGGATAGTATGTTTTATTATATATATTTTTTTAATTCCAATTAAATTTTAGTTAGAATTTTCCTGGGGAAAGGAAAAATGACAAATAACTTTCATCAATTACTTGTGCTACAATCAACCAACCAATATTTTGGGAGAATGCCAGTTTTGCTGATGCCAAAATAAAAAGTTGGAATTAATGTATCTTACATACCATGACAGTATCAGGCTATTTATAATGTAGTTGGAGACGGTTATTTTATTTTAAAAACTAGATATACCCTATATAAGGCAAATGTTCCGAAGTTCAAAATCTTTATATAAGCCGAAATGAAAAATAATTTCAAGAACGTTCAAACATTATGTTGCCAAGTTGGAAAAATAGGAGAAATTTTCGAATCAAATTGCTCTAAAGTAAAACACTAGACCAACACGTCTCAAATCTTTTTTCACCATGGCATCTCTCAGCACATTTCGAAAGTGCAGGAAATAAGTAATATATAATTAACTTCATGATGTCTTTGTTAATTTCACAATTTTGCACAAACTTATGTATAATTACTGCCATGGTGTACAGTTGAATAAATGCAGTGCTACATGCCAATGGTATTTTTACTTAGATGCTAACAATAATAGTTTCAACTCTGGTAACCATATATAAAGATAAACGTTTACCAAAATTTAAGCAATATAAGCTTTAAAAAGAAAAAAAAAGAATGCATGTATGGCAATTTAGCAATTGCTTCCAGCTCATGCAGAATTGTGTTTATTTCAAGATTAGCTCATCCATTACTGTTATAGTACTATTGTTTTGGCAAGATTAAATCCAGGGTTTAAAAAAATTTTTATATATATATATATATATATATATATTTGCATTATACATAGAATAGTTCGTTAAAAGAAGTAACATCTTATCTGTCTAGTATATTCTACACACATTACCTAACATCAAATATTTAAATTTTAATCTAATTGCATTCCATTATTTTGGAATTGGATACTGCAAACTCAATAAGATGTCAATTTAAAGAACAAATTAAATATTCCTTTAATGCAAACTATTTTAAAAAAATAAATCACTATTATTTCAATATTTCTTAAGCACTGAATTATGGATTTAATTGTTTCAATAAAAATAATCGCTTGGATGCTTTATCCACTCCTCATTGGTTACGAAGGCTAAAATGAACAATACGAAAAGAAGAAAACTGTCTTTCCATTCCGGCAGACGAAGCCACGGCTGTTGTTATTGGGTAGACAAACTGCATTTCCAGTTCTGTCATACTCTCTTTACCTCCCATGACATAAAATGAATTCGACCTAATCATTGTACTATCCCTACTCCATACTTTTTGATAACAACCCCTCCATTCTTGGAAAGTACATGCTATCTATTGACACTTATTCACTTATTGGTATTTCTGTGCTGACTGATTCCCAATTCTCCTGTCTTTGGAATATAGGTTTTAAAAGAAGTGAGAAAAAAAAAATATTTAAATCGATGTTTCCTTTTTTTTTTTTTTTTTTTAATCGATTTACTTAAATCATGCCAACCCTGATTATAGCACAGATGAGTCATATTAAATTTATTTCTCAATTTTTGAGTTTTTTCTCAATGACAAAATTTTTTGAAAATTTCATTTACTTTTGTTGTTATACTTTTTTTTTTATTTTTATCTTAAACGTTTCACAATTTTTTACAAATTGTCCCATTTTCAGCTGATCTCCCCCCCCCCCATTTTAGGTCTATAACAAGCCTAAAATATTAAGGGCTTATGCATGGAAATGTACAGTAAGATTTTATACAACTTTCTTAAATGAAAAAATGCACTTTTTTATGCAAAGGGGTTGAAAAAAATGAAATTCTATAAGATTATTCTAAAAGCAAATTTCTGAAATATATATGTTAGAAAATGTGTTATGAAGAATGATTTTTTTTTTCCTTTTTTAGAAGTGCTCAATGAGTTAATTTTACTTTACCCAAGTGAGAGTTTATCTACTTTAGTTCCATTACTACACAGCTGTCATTCAGCATTTCAAGAAAATAATTCTCCTGGTAAGTCATCCTCTATTTTTTTTTCTTATTTTAAATTTCCTTTACCCTTTTGAATGTGTGTGAAATGTGATGATGCATTTCAGGTACTACTGGCCCTTTCTTTCCAAGGAGGGGGCAGAAAATGTTGCCTTCAAAGACGAGTATCCGCCCACCTAGGCCCGTAGTTCAAATGTTCCTCCATGCTAGCCAGTTGGAAGCTGCAAAGGTAATGGACACTGCAACACAAATTTAACCACACTACGACATGTTTTTGAATATAAGTGTATTATTATTCATCTACACTCTCCCCTCCTGATTTTTGAGCCAATACAACATTTTAGCCAAGCCTTCGAACTGAAAACCTTAAAGAAAAACATTATTTTGGTTTATTTTGGTTTATTTCAGTTTGCTATATCTTCAGTCATTTTGTTACTGTAACCAAGTTATCAATATTTGGTCCCGATTTTTTCTATTGATTTGTATGTTGAAATTATCGCTTTATGGGATTGTTACATCGGTTAATTGGATTAGGTTTCGAACCTCATTTTAACTATCAAAGGAATATTCACAATCTATTCAGAAGGAACCCTTTCGTTTCTTTCCCGTCGCTGTTTGAATTCCCGAGAATTCTCTTCTTCAACATAGGGAAATGGGGTATAACACGTTCCTGGAATTTTTCAGAAATACTCACACCCTGCTGGTGGTCCATGGTTGTCCGATAAGCATAAGGCAACACTTTATTATCAGAACTGAGAAGAAGCATATTCACATTTTATGCCTTGTTCGCTTACATGCAACTTGTGGATATGGAAGCCAGAAAGCGAAATGATTTAACATTAAAACAAAAGATGTAAATTTTAAATCATTATGACAGGTTGATTATGATTACGAACAATTTATCAATAAGATTTATAGAAAAATTTGTAGACAGTCAACAATTGATCAATTAATTTTATTATGTATACAATTCTTATGTTTTAAAGGATACTATACAGTACAGAAAAATAAGGTGTGTTATTTCATTTTGTTTTGAAATTGAGTACGTGGGAATTAAAGGGGGGAAATTTATCTAATTCTGCATATCGTTTATTGTTATAAATCGGTTGTTGTTATCAAAATCACGGTGTACGTAACTGATCACTTTAAGCAGAGTCCACTGTATTATTGTTGGGGGTGATATTAAAAGCCTTAAAAATTACTCTGTTAGCAGAGTGTCCATTTAACTAGAATGGCCAAAAAAAAATTAAGTCAAGTTGACAACTGCATCTTTATAAAAAATAAGTCTTTTTATTGCTACTTGCAATCTTAAAATATATTATTTGCAGTACGTAAATTAAGTTTGTAATTTTGTACAACTTAATCAAATTTAAAAAATTTACACTGTCAGGAAAATGAAATGCCCTTGCATAAATTGAGCATTCTTAGAAATTAGCATAGCTCAAACTAGTTGAAAACCTGCTACCTACGCGAAGGCCAGCGTGGCTGACTGCTGCCTGCAGTTCTACTGCGATCATCAACTGCATTCATGAACTGCCATCAGCAATTGCAGATTGTCAATTGCCGTGGTCAACTGCCAATGAACAGCAGCTTCCTCGGCTACCCACTTATGACTGAAAAGCTCATCCTAATATCTGCATACTCCTGTTGCCACTTAGTTGAAGCATATCTTTTGCTGGAAAAACCAACCATACCCCTAATTCACGCACGTATACCTTATTCGTCGATCGCATGAACATAGCCCATTCCACGGTAGCCGGCATTCACCTTGATACACCTTTTGAATCAATGGTGGCAAATGAAATGACTGACGGTGTTAAGCCTAATACGATAAGTTTAAACTTCGCGGAACTGTAAAAATAACTAGGGTAAGTTTATATATAGTCCTTTTGCACAGTTTTTTATTTAAAAAATTTCATAAATCATCAGATTGTTCGCACCACTAGAGAATCTGCAGACTATACGAGCAGAAATATGTATTTTAGTATGAAAATATTAAATCATTTTAAGAATAAAAAACTAAGTACAGTAGAGTGCTGAAAAATATGGATTAGATTCCACCTTTAAAATTTGAAATCATTTTTTCTGCCATAGCCTCAGACTTTAACGGAAGGAACAGAGCAACCTATATTTCTTTTTTTTTTTTTGAGAACCCAGCTATGTCAATCGCCCTCTAATGCATGCCATTGTATTTTTACTTGATGATTGAATCGCTTTCTTCTCCTATTTTTAATGTTTCCTCTTTTTGCGGCAATTTCTTACTGCTTTTTTGTCGACTCTTAATTACTTTTAGTTTGAAATCAGCAGTCAAACTGTACAATGTTTTAAAGGCATAATGAATGACCAATATTACCACAAAACAAAAACAAAACACTCTGTTACAAGTGATCCTCATGGAGAAATGACCTTTGACCTTCAATATCCGATCTTGAACCCATCCTGAGGGAAAATTAGTCAAGTCTTATGTAATTTTCCAACACTTCTAAATTTTCAGAGGATTAATGAAGTATTCGGATTTCATAACACTTCCTCTTCGAATGTTTTTAGTTAAAATTTTATTAATAAAAATGATACAAGTATTGACTTAGTGCATAAAATAATACATGTAAATTAGGCAAGCTATCGAACAGCAGCATAAGTTAGAAGTGCCTCCCCACCAACAACACTGAACAGGCTTAAATATATACATGCGGTAGGTAATTTACATACGGTTTTCAGTCACGGTTAAAGAATCTGACTGAAAGTTAAACGCATCGGATGAATATCATTAACTCATAATGAGGTCATATTGTAAGGAAGAAATATATATTTTTTAATTTCCCAACACATCCCCTTGGTGTTGTCAAATGGAGCTATAAATAATGACTATCGATATTTTCCCATACTGCAGGACACAATTTAAGATTGTGCTACTTGCTACTACTGATTCGTTCTGCTTTATAGGTTGTATTTTTTTCATGGCTTATTACTAATACAATACGATGTTTTCTTGACATCCTTTAGTTTTCATTTTGTTTACATTTGAGCATCAGCCGTTTGCACGACATGCTTTTTGTTAACCTTATATTGTCTATTTTTGTTTCCACTACACACTGATTAACATCTATGTTAAAGTAACCATCAGTTTAGTTTCAATTTAACCAGCACTTTATAATTGTTTTTTCTTCTATTCTGTGAAGAAGCCCTCACGGCATGCTAATTTGTTTTGTGGACTGTATTTCAAGGCCAGTTCAATATATATGTATATATATATATATATTAAGGCAAGTCGCTCATTATGCTGGTGTGTGATGGTATTTTTTTTTTACAGTGAAGAAGCTGTCTCATTTCCTGATATGTTTTGTGTTTATTGAAGATACCTGTTTTTTGTTAAACTTAATGTGTTTTTAAGAAGTGTTTTTTTTTTTAATTAATTGATTATATTTAAGAATAAAGTCAGTTACCATCACATGTGGATTGATCATCATTTATTTGTGCAAAGCAATTTTTATCGATATGTTGGGATGGTTCAAAAGGAACCGGAAATTATGTTGAGTAGCTTCCTTGTTATAAAATGTTTACACTTTTTCCCCCCTCTTCCGATTTTGAAGATTTGAGTGATGAACCATCAGATAGTCCATGACTGAGGAAATTTACTTTTTAAACACAGATAGTACGAAATTACGGTGCATAAAATATTGTTGAGTCCAAAAACTCAACTTTGAGATTTTGATGATAATTTTTATGAATTATAGGAAAAACCCTTCTGTTATGTTTTTTTTTTATTTAATTTTTTATGTTCTAACCTTAATTAATATTTTTTGCTTAACACCAACCACCAACTCATGTAGCACTGGTTGGGAAATGCTAAAGTAGAAGAATCCCACTAGTGTCCTTTGGGAAGAACTCATGGAGACCACAAACCCATGCCAGATCTTTGCCTCAAGCTTGAAACCCTCCTCTAAAAATGTTAAAATTTTATAATTGTTTAAATTAAATTGTATTTCAAATACTAAATTGTTGTGTTTCATCTTTTGTAGGGTGTGGATGAAGATTATGATAACCAACTAATGGATTTTTTTCTCCCTTATCACCAATTAATAGACGTGTTATGTAGAGTTGCTTTATCAAATGAAGTCATCACAGCGGATGTAGTTAATTTAAGTGAGTTGGCTTGATTCGATAAATCCATCTGCTGTTTGGAATGAGACTGTTTTATTATTTATTCATAGTAGCCAATTTTTGTTTTCATCAACGAGAAAAATGTGAGAGGAAAAAAGTCCCTTCATTTACTAGCAATAAACCATATTTATGTAAAGGACAATAAGAAAAGGGAACAGATGCATTATAGACTGTGGCTGTGATTTGAAAAATCACCAAGTAGTAAAACATGGCATATTTGAAACACAACATTAACAAAATGAACTTTAAAAGAAAAGAAAAACAGATTAACAATTTGAAACATTATTAAAATAAAATTAGCATAATAATTATAATTTTTTATGTTATTTAAAAAGTAAACAACAGATTAGTAATATTTATGATACATATCAGCAGAATAAACACAATATATAGAAATTTGATAAGCACTAATATTAAAAAAAAATCTAACATGTTAGGGGGGGTCCCCCACCTCCTCCCCAAAAAAAACGCAGAATAAATTTAATAACAAATGAAAATTGTGAAGGGTAGCACCACAAACATTCTTCAACACTCCTACCTCCCTTTTAAAAAAACTGATATAATTCTTTTTTTTTTTTTTTTTCTCCAAAAAAAATAAAATAAAAAAAACTTAGATTTGGAATATTGTTGTTCCCTCACACTTGGAGTGTAGAATGAAATGCAAAACCCACCTCACACCTAAGAATATCCTGATATATTTTTTAACAATTTCAAAAATAGTAAGAACCGAAATAATTAAATCCCAAAAGATAAGAACAAAACAAAAATGTTCCAAACCAAAGCATCTTGTTTGATTTAGAATATCCTGATACTTTTAACAATTTCAAAAATAGTATCAACTGACATAACTTCACCCATCATAACTAAATTAACTAAATCCCAGAAAATGAAAACAAAGCAAAATTGTATTTAGAATATCCTGATACTTTTTAACAATTTCAAAAATTGTAAGAATCGAAATAACTAAATACGACCAAAATAACTAAATTACTAAATCCCAGAAAAAGATAAGGAAAAAAAAAACCTGACCTAGGCAACTGTGAACCAAAAGAACAGCTAAGATGCCAATTTCTCGAATAGTGTCGGGTACTGACGTCAGAAATCACGTGCACCAATGGGGTGCAAGAACACATGAGAGCTGCCATACCCCACCACCAAAGTCAGGACAGACACACTAAACCCACTCATCACTCCATAAAATCACCAAATTTGGCAACAAAAAAAATACGGCATCTATAATGCATCAGTACCAAGAAAAAGCTTTACTTGTAATTATTTATATACGAATTCTAACTCTTTGCATATAAATAATCACAATTAAAGCTTTTATGTTTTCTTCAACCATTTTATTTACACTGGATATATCCTCACTTGACATTTGTTAAAATTTGAATCTTGTTATGAAATCTTCATTAAATTCTTTAGTTTCTTTTCTGAGAATATATTTTTAGTGTAGATTTTCAGCTTTGCATTTAGTGTTTTTAAATTGTAAGATTTTAAAAGTGTGTTTGTTTGCAGCTATGTATATTCAATCTAAGTAGAAAGGTAACTGAATTTTTTATTATAAAGTTGAATTTTTATCTGTTTGAATATGTAAAATAAAGTACCCTGATTTCTTGCCTATAAACTGAGGATTATATGTTAAAAACTTTGAATTTTCTTCTAATGTGTATTATACGTTGCCATGAATTATCTGCTATTAAAAATGATTTTTGTAGTAAAAATTTACTAATATCTTTCCTAAAGAATACTGGAAAGCAGCACCTGCTCATATTTACACAAATTCTTTTGCTGCTGATTATAAAAATCCCTGTCTGTCAAGAATACAGTGGTTTGGGTAAAAATTCCTGAATAAACTAATACTTTCCATTTTGTATATTTATTTCTATCAAGGAATAACACCTGTAAATTTGGAATGGTGGCATGTTGTTGCAGTCACCATTTGTTTTTTGCTTTCAGTTCTGCAGGTGGTGCCATAACTGTTGATAAAAATTGAACCCAGATTGCAAATAACCATATGAAATTAAAATTACAGAAATGCATTTTAAGAATTCTGAATTTTAAAATCTTTTCTATTTAAATGTGTATTCAAATAATTTATTTGTATCATTGTTGTTTCTGTACTAATTTATGTAAAACTTTTAAAAATTTCTTATTGTTGTGTAATATAAAATTCTTCAAGACTATCTAAATTTTCACTTTGTTAAATTACTGTTTTTAATTTAAAGAAAATGTTATCGTTAATATTTTTTTTTTTTTTTACACTAGGAGATATGCTTTTTTCTATGTACCCTAATTTCCTGCATATAATCTGCGCATTATACGTTAAAAGACTTTAAATTTTCTTCTAATGCGTATTATACACTGCCGTGTATTATTTGCTGTTAAAAATTATTTTTATAATAAAGTTTACAAATATCTTTCCTAAAGAACAATATGGCAGCACCTACTCATATTTACAGCTTTTTTATTTCTTTTATCAGGATAAAATCATTTTCAGTCAGGGACACAGCGGCTTGGATAAAACTTCCTGATTAAATTAATATGTTCCATTTTGTATATTTATTTCTATCAAGAAATAACACTTGTATAATCTGGAATGGTGGCACTTTGCTGCGTTCTTCATTTGATTTTTCACTTTCAGCTCTCCAGATGGCGCCATAACTACTAGTTTAAAATTTTAACACACATCGCATATAACCCTATTAAATTAAAATAAAAAAAATACATTTTAAGAAGTCTAAATCTTAAAATCTTTTTTACTTAAATATGCGTTCGAACATTTTATTTGTATCATTCTTTCTGTACTAATTAGAATAAATTCTTACTAAGTCTATCACGGAACAATGCCCAATTGGTTAGGGTGCTCTCCTTCGGAACCGGAGCTCAGGGGTTCGAATCCCACAGTAGCATGGATGTTCGTAGCCGTTCGGAATCGGCTTTAAGCAGTAGGTCCTGGTCTCATTAGCCCTCGTGTTGCAAAAAGTAGACCATAGTGCTCCAAAGCCAAACATTACTAAGTCATCCAAATTTTCACTTTGTTAAATTATATATATATATATATTTTTAATTTTAAGAAAATGTTATTACAAAAAAAGAGTTTAAATTATTATATTAATTTTATTAATATTTGAAATTTCAAAAATATATTTCATTTCAGCAGAAATGTACATAATGGATGAGAAATTTAATTGTTTAACACTAGAAGATAAAACACTTCTTTTTCCACTTGCCTTAAATCAAATGAAATTTTAGTGAAAATATAATCTGCAGATGTGGGTTATACAATATTTTTTTCTGAAAATATCACGAAATTTGCACTTGCAGATTATAGGCAGGATATTAGTGTACCTTTCATTTCTGTGAATCACAAGAAATTTAAGAGGAAATTTAATCTGCCTATTATACAACAGTTTTCTTTGCAAATATCATGAAATTCAACCTAGGCAGGAATGAATCAATATAGTGAAATTGTATAGACTTGTAAAGTGAAAGAATGTAATATGTTTGAAATGTTTTAACAGGTGCAATGCTTGCTATGGAAGGTATTTCTCTGCATTTACCTCTGTTTCCCAAATTATGGTTGGACACCGTGCATTCAGAGGTAGGTTTCTATTGCATCACATAACTGCAAACTTTGAAGGATTATCTGTCAAAGTTTGGACTTAACTGAGAATTTATGGTTTTTGATACTGTGAAAATGAATTAAAATTTAAAAAAAAATAATAATGGAATTTTTATTTTGTTAATATTTGAAATTTCAAAAATATATTTTATTTCAGCAGATATGTACATAATGGTTGAGAAAAAGATAATATTAAATTCCTGTTTGAACTTTATAAAAATAAATAACCACTTAACTAGACTAAAATTATACAAGACACATCCAGAAAGTAAGTTTCCCTATTTAAAAGAAAAAAAGAACTCACACTTTCAGGGACATATCTATTGGCAACGAGTATAGCCATGTTTCACCTATTTTTCAAGATAGTCACCACCAGAATGGAGACACTTGTCGTATTGTGGGTTCCACTTTTGTATCCCTCTGTCGTAGAACTCTGCCGCCCGTGAATGGAACCAACCATCCTGTCCCAGAACACCGTGCACATTCTGTTATGTACCAACAGCATCTGTTTGTATTTGGTCCAAACCGAAGATACACTATGATGCCAATGCATGGACTGCTGCTTGGTTTCCGGGGTAAAGTGCAAAATCCCGGTCTCATTGTCCATGACAATCCTGTCGAGGAACTCTTCGTCGCCGTCGTGATACCGCAGCAGAAGTGTCACAGCTGCTCCTGAGCTTTGAATTTTGTGTTCAGGTGTCCGTTTGGGTTCATAGACCTGACAGAGCTGATGATGAATTTAAATTGGTGCAATGGTTTGTGCATTCAAGATCACCGACCTATCCTTGCAGGCGGCGGGAGAAGGAATTGGACTTTCCGTTTCGGACCACTGCTGTCCCGCTACTGGCACGAATCGGGACTTGTTTGGCTGGCATATGAATAATACGTCATAGATCTGTTATGCAAGTGCAATTGACACGGCTAATTACGTTTACTTTAAAGGGGAAAACCTTCGGGAAACTTAATTTCTGGATGAGCCTCGTATCAATTTTATTAGTTTGGTAGATATGACATTTTAAAAAATTTGAAATATTGAAAAAGAAAAAAAAATTATTTGTAAAGTTTAGTACATAATAATATTGATAATTTTAATTGTATTTATTGATTTTGCTAAGTTGATATTAAGTTTGAAAATAATTGATAAGTATGAATTGATGTGGGGAAAAAATCGCAAATGATAGGGAAATAAGAGATAATTGTATTAGTTTTTCCCTGAATGTTAATGATTTTAGTCAATTTGAATGAAAGTGGCAAGCACTAATGTTGCTTTTGAAAATATTGTGGTTGAGAAAGATTTTTCTTTTAAATTTCAGGTGGGGCGTGAATTTGTTGACATGTTGACTAGTAGTAGCTACTTTGTTGATTATGTAGAATCTGTTTTATTAGATGAAAGACCTTGCTTAAACAATCCTCTCATTTTCCAAGCCTTTTCGATGCTTCTACCCAGGGTAAGTAAAGATTTGATCAAAAGTGACACCATTCTGTTATTGTTAAATAATCCATTTCTACAAAAAAAATCGTTGCTAGAATTAGATTGATGCTGCTGTTCATTTTTATTGTAGCCTCAAATAACATACAGGGAACACACAAGTAATTTTTCCAATAGAGAAATCTTCTAAAAAATGCTTTAATATAATTGTATTTCTTTAAAATATATATATATATATATATATATATATATATATCAAAATTATTTAACTTTAATATTTCCTTAAAAACCTCCTCTCTCCCATTCTAATTCTTTTAAATCTTTTTCCCAGCCTCTAAATAGTTTAATCAAAGTATTTTCCACTTAATATTCTTCACAAAGCTTTCTATCCTAAAAGTCTAAATTTTCTGTTTATTCAGCATGTTTCCCAGCTGTCAGCGGAAAATGGTTTCGCATTTTTGTTGATATTGCATTTAATTCACTTAAGTTTTTTGAATGTGGAAAAATTCTTTTTGCCTTCGCTCTCGGGTACACCTCTATTCGAGCAGAGTGGTCTCTGGCTTTTCTTTACCTGTCGTTCTGTAGAATAGATGTTCTGGAATAAAGTTTCCATTAGACTGGTGCCGTTCTCTTCAGTGTCGGCCCAACTGCATGTTTATTACTGCTAGCTGTTGACCTTTCTCCTTGTCAAGGAGTTTTATAAAAAAATGAACTACGTATATATGAATTTGTTTTCATAGGTATTTGGAATTTTACATTTAAAAATAAATATGATGTTTTAATTCAATTTACAATGTATATTTTTAATACATCTAAAATTTTAACATGAACAAAAAATATTAGAAAAACATTAAGTACAGATATAGACTTACATAAATTAGAAATAATATATTAATTTTCCTTAATATTTTTTTACTCCTAAGAATTTGTGCTTGATTTCTTTATAGCAGATTTACTGTTTCAAACCATAACTTTTATACCCGTCTGAAATGTTTTGTGAAAAAACTAAAATAATTTTCCTTCTAAGAGGTTGTACTTCTGAGCAGAATGGCAACGCATTCTAATAATTCTTTCTGTAACAAATGTTGAGATGGTGTTAAATATTAACCACTTGCCTGATTATTGCGAGTTATCTCGGGTTTGTATATATTGCAGTTAATTATTATTTTGAGAAAACTCGGGCAAAGTAGAATTTGTCAGTATGATTTTTTTTTATCACGGTTTTACTCGGCCTGGAAGAAATGAAAGGAAATATGCAGCTTTCATTGGCAGTTTGCGAAGTTTTGTTGGTTTCGCGTTTCTTTTGGCGAAATGGGTCACGTGTTTTAAACTGACTGAATAAAATAATTTCAGAAAATCATCGTGATAAGTTTGCCGTCACATCAGGGCAACCCAGGATTAGTCTTTTACCTCTTACAGGGTTCCTGCAATCCTTAAAAGTCCTTAAGAACTCCTGAATTTTAGCTTTCATTTTTAAGGGCCCTTAAAACTACTTAATTTTTCTCAAAAGTCCTTAAAAACTCCTTAATTTTTAAATTGGAATGCGATCCATTTCTCAATCGACAAGATCCACAGTCTCATGTGATTTTCCTATCAGTTTTGTATGATAAATAAATAATCTTTCGTATACTTAAAAGGTTTAAAGTATAAAGTCAGCTGCCCTTTCCTAATAGCTAACAGTCATGCAGATTTTAATTAAACGAAGCATGGAGGTTAAGAGGTTGGTAGATATTTAAGTTACTTGTGGAAGTTTCATTTTCCTTGCCTTGAATATAACAGAAGAGTCTAAAACTTTCTTCTTTTTCAGGCAACGCAGGGTTTAATCAGCTAATATATATATATATATATATATATATATATATATCAGTAATTTTTAAACCCTCAGGAAGTACTGTTTATAGATTATATATTATATATAATCTATATTAGAAATATAGATTTTATTCACAATTTATTTTTAATTTGATCACTCAAAAAACTTTAGATGTACATTTTTTAAAATTAGGTTTTGTCAAATAGATTTATCTTAAATTAGTTTTTAGGCATTTTTAAAAACTTAATTCTGAAATATTGTAGGGCATTTATGGAACATGCCTTGTCTGGATCATAATCATTAAAATAGGTTCCTCAGGAAATAAGGTTTATGTCGTTATGTCGTGTGTTTCAAGTAGGTCCTTATAAAAAGTTACTTTGGTCCTTAGATAGTCCTTAAAAAGTCCTTAATTTTTGTTCTGGAAAAAGAGTGGAAACCCTGTCTCAGGTTAACCTCAAGGTATTTTCCAGATGTTATTTCTGATTCTGAAAAAACAAATCAAATCCAATGATACAGTGTACTCTGTGCTCCCATAAAACAGATTCCAGAAGTAAGCCAGTAAGAAAAAAAGATCGATACTGGTGTAGAGAATGTTCAGTATCACTTTGTGTAGTCCATTATTGTTTCAAAAACTATCATACAAAGACTAATATTTAACTTTTTTCCACTTGCCCGAGATACCTCGGGATAGTAAACTAATATTAAAACTAAATCCTTTTACCCCTGTAAAAAATGAAAAATCCAACTTAAAACCCTCATATTTTATTTTGTTTCATTTCCTTGTATTTAATAATAAAATTTAAAAAAATCTAATGATTTTTTGCAATTTTTTTTCAAAAAAAATTTGTAAGGGAAGCAGTTAATATTCGGTTATTCCCAAAGTAAACAAATATTTTTGCACTGAAACCTCCCTGAGTTGCCACACCTCCATTCCAAGAATATTTGGCCGCTTTGAAGGGGTTTTATTTACTATTATAAGATCATTACTATAATGTGTAATATAAACAAGTCTGACATATATTCCTTATGTAAATGAAATTTAAAACTTATCTAAAGAGAAAATAATACTTTATTTCATGCTTTTCAATCAAGTAAAATTCTACAATTCGCTAATGTTTGTTCTTTCTTTAAGTTCTTTTCTTTAAGGACTTTGTTGGTTTCCATTCTTTCGCAATTAAATAATTCAGGTAACTTTCTTGCCGATTTGCCATTCTCATATTCATGCAGAACTTCCATGCTCTGCTCGAGATTTAGAAAAACGCATTTCGACATCATTGCAACTCAGATCACTGACCAACTCATGAAATGAAAATGGTGTGAATGACATTTTTGCTGACAGAGGTGCAATTCTCCCTTAACTGTACCGATAAGAATTCCAAACAAAGGCCCCAGGACATCTTCAACTCTCGATTGTCCAGTTCCTCCCACAGTTTCTATGGATGGTGCAACAGGGATTCCCTATCTGAAGGGTGTAGGGAGAACACAAAAGAGATAACAGATTTAATCTTTCTTAGGAAGGGGGAAACTGTGGGAATGGACTTCTCAAGTTATTTCTTTGTATCCTACCATAAATCTGACCTTGAGTTTTCTTTACTCAAAATTAAAGCATGGAGTGAGTAGAATCTCCCGAAAAATGAAAGGGATAATCCCATTTGGTGATCATTTAGAGGGGGTCGGGTGGCCACAATGATACAAGTTATTATACCATTAGGTCTATGAGTCGAAAAATCCATGCCATGAAAAATTGGCAGTTTAGAAGGGTGGCCGCTCGGAGAAGTTTCACTGTATTTTGGATAACTCAATACCACCATTTCAACCAACTACCAACTTATGGACATTCATGCTTTCTTTTTCTGCCTCTGTGAGCCATTTGTGAATGTGTTTCCATTTGAGTAAAATGTTATTTTTGTTCTCCAGGTGTCTAGCCAAGTTGTTAATGATCAGTTGTTAACTCTTGTTTCCTCATTAATGACGTCTTTTGTGAAGACATATGAGGAAAATGACTTGTTGAAACAAGCATATAAATTAAATGGGGTGAGTACACATTTTTTGCATTTTGGGTCAATGGGGAAATCATATAGGATTTTCCATGTCATCCGTTTTTCACACTACCCTAATTTCCTGCATATAATCTGCAAATTATACGTTAAAAAAAATTTTAATTTTCTTCTAATGCGTATTATACGCCTCCGTGGATTATCTGCTGTTAAAAAAATATTTTTATAATAAAATGTATGAATATCTTTCCTAAAGAACAATAGATGGCAGCACTTGCTCATATTTTTTTTAAAATCAGGATAAAGATCATTTTCAGTCAAGGACACAGCGGTTCAGATAACAGCTCCTGATTACATTAATATTTTCCATTTTGTTTATTTCTATCTAGAAATAACACTTGTATAATCTGAAATGGCGGAACTTTGCTGCATTTTCCATTTGTTGTTTCACTTTCAGCTCGCCAGATGGCGCCATAACTGTCAGTTAAAAATTTTAACATAGATTGCAAATAACCATATGAAATTAAAATAAAAGATGCATTTTAAGAATTCTAAATTTTAACATCTTTTTTATTTAAATATGTGTTCGAACAATTTACTTGTATCCTTCTTTCTGTAATTTTTTAGAATATATTCTTACTGTTGTTAAATATAAAATTCTTTAAGTCTATCTAAATTTTCACTTTGTTAAATTATTTTTTTAATTTAAAGAAAATGTTATCATTTAGAAAAGAGCTTCAATTTAATTTTTTTAACACTTGAAGATATAACACTTTTTTCGACATGACTTTCAGTTCCTTGAATCACATGAAATTTAATCTGTGGATTATACGCTGCTGTGGGTTATATGATATTTTTCTCTGAAAATATCACAAAATTCACATATGCAGATTATACATAGGAAATTAGGGTAATTTTGATTTTATATCCTATTGCTTTTCACTGCAACCCATTATTCACGTATTTTAACTTTATTGTTTAGGATTTAAGAGCTTTATGCCTTATCTTTTCTATTGAGCAACCCCGTGAAGTTCCTAAGGAATTTATTAAAATTATGAATCGTTTGATTGAACATTGTAGTCAACTAGCAAATATGGAAAACTGCAAAATGAAAAACTGCAAAGACCAAGAATTGAAAGAGAGTGAAAAAATAAAAGAAGGAATTAAAGGTAAGCAGAAAATTCATTGAAATTTATTTTAAATTACACTTGAGAAATATTTTATGTATTGGTTTTTTTTTTCTTTAAATGTGAAACAATTTAGGTTTATTAAATAATTTTAACAGGGCCGAAAAGTTGGTTATTAGATTAAAGGAATAATTTTTAGGATACAAAAAGCCTATTCTATTTTTACAGAAAAACATTTAGGTATAGACAGCTTATTGCCATTTTTAAGCCACAAAATAAAATTTTTGAAAAGAGGATGTATATTGAAATTAACGTTTATAACATTAAATTGAAATTAACATATATATATATATATAACATTCTGATAAAATGGGATTTTTTATTTGGTACTAAAAGGTTTTTTCATAATGACTTAAAGTCATTCATAATATTTTATGTTTTATATCAAATAAAACACTGATTATTGTATTTTTTTAATATTACATGAACCAAAAGTCTAGCCCCACAGCTCATGTTATATATATAAATAATGAGACGGACTTCTCGATGTGTGGTTGCAGTCATGGCCATAAAAATGACACCGTTTCAACTAAAGACCTTTATTAAGATAACGTTGAAGGACGGGTTCCCACTTCGTCATAGGGACAGGACAAACTGAAGGGTCGGCTAGCCTGAAGTTCTATGTACAAGGCACTCAACACCCGGGTCAAAATCTGTGGGAAAATATCTCTAGAAAAATCTGCGTCCGACGGCGTGCATCTCCTTTTTATTTGGAAATTTCCTAAATTGTTTGCTAGGGCCATGTAAGATTATAATGGGTCAGACCCCTTCTCCGAGGGCGTGAAAGGTAGCTCCAGTGGTCCATTTAGGTGAGGGATTAAAAAAAGAAATGCAGAAGGATGCAGGAAACTTTAGCCCTTGATTTAAGTTTTGATAACCCCTGAGAATTTTCCTTACATATATACATTATATTATGATTATATATATATGTAGGTATGTATATAATCATAACATAAATATAAATTTTCATAGCTATCTGTCTAACCAAACAATGCTGGGTATTTTTGTGTAATAAATTTCAGGTTGAAAATATTACTTGGTTATTATTAGTGGGTAATGCATTAAAAAGCATCTTGTTGTTTATTTTTCTCTTTCAAATTATTAAAAAAGAATTGTATGACATCAATGTCTCTCTGTGTGTGAGAGAGAGAGAAATGAATGAGTGTGTGTGTGTGTGTTTGTATGTACGTACGTATGTACAAATGACCATTAAAAGGTGCTAATGAAATTTATCTTCAGGATATTTGCAAAATTCTCATTTTGTTATCTTGGAATCAGTGACATCTTAGAAATCATCTGCCTATTTTGTTTATAGTGATAGTTTAAAAGAAGCAAGTAAGTGAAAAAATAGAGATAACTTGTGAAGGCTTTTGTTGGATGATTTTTTGTGATTTTAAGAAAGGAGTCACTCGGCAAGAATGCCGAGAATGAGCAGCTTTCAATCAGGGCCAAGTTATCAAGATATTGAGCCCAGGGCAGAGAATATGTTTTGGGCCCTTGTAGATTATTATCATCATTTTATTAATCTATAGCTGAAAAATTTGCATAATGCAACAAGCATTTTTTTTTTTTTTTTTATTTAGAATCGCTTTTGGAAACTTTTGGCAGTGGAGCACTATCATCTGTCACTTTTCTCACCTTTAGTCACTTTTTTTACAATTGATCACTTTTAGTCACTTTTTTCGTGGTGTATCACAGCAAAAGTCTGCTGTTGAATAAAGAAAATCTGAATTTATAACAAGATATTTGAATAAAAAACCAAAAATGGGATGCTCTAATCTTATTTTTCTTATTAAAATGTAATGAGTCGTATGGTTTCCAGAATTGAGTGATTTTAAAAAGTTGTTAAGAAGCTCCTGAAATCTACATTTGTACTGAAATGTACATTTAATACATTTAAGTAATTTACGTCAAAGCACACATTTCTCTTTTTCTTTTTCTTCGCAGTTTTTGTTAGATACTCTAATCTATGTACATATTTCAAAGCATCATTAATATATGCAGAAAATTGTGATTATAAAATTAATGTATTGTATGTATTCAAATCTAATTTATAGATTTTCTTGAACAAAAAGAAATGTTGTGTTAAACAAAATTTTTAACCTCTTTGTATTTGACTCTAATATTATGTTTTGCATGAATCATTTGATTTAGAATTAAAATAAATAGAAAAATCTTAATAATAGCATCTGTAATCAAGAGGAGAAAAAAATCACTTTTTTCAATGATTAGTCACCTTTTTTAAAGTACCTCAGCACTTGTAAGCTTGAGTTTATAATTTGTTTGCAGAATTTCATCATAGTCATGCTTCAGTGGTAAGGATGACCAAAATCAGTAGTTATTCCAAAAACATTCATGCTGTACACAGGATGATTGAAGAAGATTGGCATGTCACATATCGTGTGAGAGAGGCATCACATGCTGCAATACATTCGTTTTTGCATGAACATTTAGCTGCTAAAAAGATTTGTTCACACAATTTGACCAAAGCTCAAAAAGAGCCTTATGCAAATGGGTGTAAGGAAATGCTAGAAAAAAATTCAAATTGGGAAACAGCAAAATCAGTATACAACATCGTTACAGGTGTCAAAACTTAGATATATTCGTATGAGCTAGAAACTAAATGCATAATTCGGTGCTTAAAAAATATTGAAATAATTGTGATAGTTTGCATTATAGGTATATTTAATTTGTTCTTTAAATTGACATCTTATTGAGTTTGCACTATCCAATTCCAAAATAATAGAACTTTAGATTAAAATTTATATATTTAATTTTAGGTAATCAGTGTGTAGAATATACTCGATAGATAAGACATTCTTATAACAAACTATTCTATGTATATTGCAAAAAACATAAAAACAACAATTAAAATGAGTATTCAGAAACAAAATCAAAGAAATCTGATTTAAAGCAAAGTGATCTGATTTAAATCAAGTGAATCATTTTTTTTTCCCCTAAATCTTAATTTTTTAACCCTGCTTTATTATTACATTTTCATAAAATTTATGAGTATAAAATCAGGAAAAGTCAAGAAATTTATTTCAATTTCAGTAATAATTTTTTGAAAAATTGGACACAATAGTTTCTGGGATGACTCATCTCTCAGTTTTGTAGTGTTAATTTGAATGAGCAGCTTTCAATCAGGGCCTGATTATCAAGATTTTGGGCCCAGGGCAGAGAATATGTTTTGGGTCCTTGTAAATTATTATTACATTTTATAAATCTATAGCTGAAAGATTTGCATAATGCAACAAGCATTTATTTATTTGACCATGGGGTTGAAAATATATTCTGTTATGCAGGTCATATTCCAAACTTTCCAATATTCCAAAAATCAGAAATCTGAATTTTGTGATTGCGAATATTTTTGAGAAAAATTTTCAAAGTCGAGCCATCTCATGAATGGATTTCATTTGCAAAATGACTTGCATCCTTGCTTTTAGTTTTTAAGTGCAAACCCGTGACTGACAAATGGGTGGGTACTCTGTGAAATAATAAAAACCTTACAAAACTTTAGCTCACATAATTTGTATATAGAATAAAAACATGAAATTTTTAAATCTAAAAATTTGTTTCAAAATTACCTATGGGTCTAAAAATTTTTGGGCCAATAAAATCAGTGGGCCCTGCCAATAATTTGGCACCGCTTTCAATAGTTGTGTTGTGACTGACGTTTGAATTGTATTCTGTTTCAGAAGAATCCCCCACTACTTCGACGGATTGCCAGCCCTCGAAAAGGGCACGCCTGAGCCCCGAGAAAGAGGCGCCCCCTCCTTCGGAAGAGAAGGCGGAGGTTGAGTTGTTGATGAGCGACATCATCCTGAAGTCTGCCACCACTCTAGTGTCTCTGCTCCAGGGCAACAGCTGAGAGTGGCGTGCGCGTAGCCATTTGAAATTCCTTTGTATCTGTGATTCTCAAGCTGGAGTAGCTTGACTCTCTGTACAGCCTGGAGGGGGGACACACCCTTCCCCAAATGCCAAAGAACTTACTCAAACATCCCGAGCACTTGGCTCCTCCATCTGGGGAGTGGAGGGATAGAATTTTCGTTCGATGTGAGTTTTAATTTGCAAACATCATCACATTACACAGAAAGAGGACTTTTTACAAAAGAATGTGATACTCGAACCAATTCCAAAAGGAAGACGACACCACGAGCTGTTTTCATTTCACTCTCCTTATTTTCTGGCCAAACTTTTTTCTGTTTTCTTTTATATTTAGGTTTATTTTTCAAAATGTTATACTTTATTTTTTAATTGGAGAGAGAGATACTTTTAAAAATTTCGCCATATTGTGGACATCGTTTTTTAATTTAGGATTCTTAATTCAATTGTATTTAAATGTATAGAATTATTTAATAATGTTTTGTTGTTTGTAAGCTTCTGTATATTCCTAAATAGATTAACAAGTTTTTTCTGTGCATTTTAAGCTTTTATAAAAGAAATACTCATGAAATGTGTTTATGCATTTGTTACTTTGTATTTAAAATGTATAGTAGATATTATATTGTTTAAAAACTTTCAACATTATGTTACATATCCAGAATCAAAATTTCTTGGAAAAGGGTGTTTCAGACTTTTACTCCATTTGGAAGGATTTTTTTTTTTTTCCTCTCATGCTCCATTTTTTAATGTGTTGTAATATGTTCATATGCAATATTTGGGGGGGTGGGGGCTCATAGCCTCGGATCACTTTATTTTTCTGCCCACTTTTTAATTAAGTTTTACAACAAATGATAATTGTGTTGGTTTCAAATACTATTGAGAACCCTGTTCCGTGAAATTTCAGTCGTCGGTAAAAGCTTATTTTTAATAAATTGGGATGGAAAAATTCCTTCCTATGAAAATATATTTGTTTCCATGAAATTTCTATTTAATTGCATTTCAATTTTTCTAACCTTAAAATCATTGCTGATAAATTACGGATTTAATTTATTTTCAAAGTTTTATGAGCAATTTGTTTGAAAATATTGTGATATTTTTGTTTGCAACATTTTAGTGCATTATTGTAAGAAAAAATTAAATATTTAAAAAAATGTTTCAAAATAAAAGAAACTGTTACACTGAATGTTGTTGATATTTTTATTGAAAGACTTCTGACATTTTGTTATTTTTTACCCATAAAATTGTTATAATGTTTTGAAGATGATGGCATTTCTGGACCATTTTCTGCCTTAATGGTCAGTGACTTTTTTTTCCTTTACTCATGGTAAAAATGGTTGTTTGGGCAAAACATTGTCTCGAAATTCATTCCTCGTTGTCACAATTAGTAATTTTAAAAAAGTGAATTTGAATTTAAACCTTGGTGAGTATTTGAATATTAACTGTGTCTGAAAAAAATAATTAAAAATTACTAATTTAATTGCTTAGGTCTGTGATCTGGTAACAATTCCGAAAATGTATTCATTGAATACATTTGCATGAGTCAAATACAATACAATCGCAGCAGTCAAATGTTGATAATCTAGCAGGATAGGTGTTCTACTTGAAGAAAAATATTGAAACTGCTGGTCAGTTGCAGTATTTTAACCAAATATTTTTTTAATGTTTAAAAATTAAATTCTTTTAGAAAGACCAAAACAATTTATTAAAAGGTTTGAAACAACTTAATATATTTTCAAATTGACAGCTAAAATTCGGGAACGTAGATTGCTAATTTATTATAAAATAAGAAATAGTAATGCAAATTAAGATAGGCTTATTGCAACTAACATAAGCATTCTACATATATAAATAAACCACAGCATTTGATTAAATATGTCAGTTTGCCAAACGATGCCCGAATGGCTAGGGTGCTGGTCTTTGGAACCAGAGTTTGTTGGATTGTATCCCACAGTGACATGAATGTTACAACCTCAAAAATGCACTTTGTCTGCTGCGATGCTTCTGATACGGCTATCGGTGCCGTCATTCATCAAATCGAACAGGGAGAGATGAGTGTTTCTTCTCACGTTATTTAACTGACACACAGAGAACGTATTGTGCATATGATCGCGTTCTCTTGTCCATCTACACTGCAATAAAGCATTTTAGGTACATGTTAGAGGGACGCTCTTTCAACATCTGTATGGACCACAAACCTATCGCCTTCGCCTTTCAACAAAATTTAGACAAGCAAGACAATTGTGTTTCATCGCTCACTTTTTAACGAATATTCACTTCGTCAAAGGTGAAGAAAATGTTGTTGCTATTTCAAGATGATGACGATTTAACAATTTTAAAAAATAGTCCCAGACTTAGAATGGTTCAGATTCCTATTCTGGACACTGACAAATCGATTTAGTGTGACGTCTCCACCAACATTAATCGACCTTACATCCCTCCAAACTTTCGTCGACAATTATTTTCTTCTATTCATACCCTATATCATACAGGGATCAGGAGCACAAGAAAATTAATGACTAAAAGATTTATATGGCCATATATCAATAAAGATTGTCAGATAGGGTGTAAGGAATGCTTGGAATGTCAAAGATCTAAGATTCAGACACATACTAAGTCAGCTCTTATGGATTTCAAAGTTCCACCTGAACGTTTTCGACACGTTCACATTGACATTATTGGTCCCTTGCCTCCATGTCAAGGTTTCACATACTAACAATGATTGATCGTTTTACGAGATGGATGGAAGTTATCCCTATGGCGGATCAATCAGCAGAAACATATGTAAGGGACATGATCTCAACCTGGATTTCTCGTTTTGGGGTACCACAGCGTATTAAGGACGTCAGTTTGAGAGTCAGCTATTCTCATCTTTGAGCAAATACTTCGGTTTTCGAAAATCCAAAACAGCAGCATATCATCCACAATTGAATGTACTGCTTGAGTGGCAACACAGAACTATAAAGGCAAGCTTGAAATGTCATTTACAACAAAATAAATCTTGGGTAGAAGGATTACCTTGGGTTCTCGGATTACGCTCTGTACTGAAAGAAGATAGAGGATACTCTTCAGCTGAGCTTCTTACGGAAGTCCCCTCTGTTTACCCGGAGAGCTTGTTGTCGCGATCCCTAATGTCACACACTCAGAGTTCGTGCAAAGGCTACAAAGTATTATCCGTAACATAAAACATTCTGCAACGACTACCCATGGCAATACAACCGTATTCATTTTTTAAAAAAACTTTTGAATTGCTCTCATGTTTTTGTCTACAATAACGCTTTGCAACCAGTTTATCTTGGGCCTTATGTTGTCAAACACCGAACACCAAAGTATTTTTGACATTGAAATTAATGGGACTATCAAAAGAGTTTCAATTGATAGACTGAAACCATGTTTTACCATAAAAGACGATAATGAGCAGCTTCTTGAGACCCACAGTCATGTGGATTATCAAGATCTGCGTAAACAGTATGAATCTCCGGAGAAAATTTCGTCTCCGGTCAGTCATATAACCACACTACTCGCAGTGGAAGGACCATTAGGTTCATTTAAAAGATTATATCTCCTAATCATTTGCACTGGGAAGGGAGTGTGTAGCGTTTCTCTATGTTTTTTCACCTTATTGTTTTTAACCTCCATGTGTCGATACTTTCTTCTACTAGTATGGCAACATAGTTTTATTGCATAGCAACAACCAGATAGATAATAAGAAAAATAAGTGTTGTAATTCTCTTCTTGAGTTGTGCCATCCATTATATTTATTTAAAGAATTAAAAATTTGTTGTGGATAAATAGTTGTCATAAATTTCTGTCCACAGTAGCATCCTTTGTTTTCTGCACTCTGATTTAACGCATTTAATTATCGATATTATAGTTCACCTTTTCATAACTCTTGAATATGAACTAGTTAATTGTGATGGCAAAATTACTGTAGTAAATCAATGCACTGTTAATTATCGTTAAAATCAGCTAAGTTAGATGAATTGCTGATTACGTATCACTGTATCGCTAATCTAAATAATTGTGGTCTCAAGAATCGTCATCAAGGTCAATATATTGTATGATGTAAAAGTATTTTTTATTTTATACTGAAGTTTTTTTTACCACCCAGTCTTCTGAATGGTATCTTGGTGTATTAAGACTCGATAAAGATTTAGGCTAACAAATTTGTAATATGGATAGACCACAGACTGCTGTATGATTACAGCATCCTTCGATGTTTGATGAGTTCCCAGTACGTAAAATACCTTTTGTGTAACCGTAATTAAATTAAATAATCATAAAAAAAATTTTTAAGAATGGATTATTTCGTTTTTATGCTTTTGATACTGGGACAAATCACCCAAGAATGGGTTGTCCTTTTCGAAACGTAGAACGATGGTTAAATGGTAGAGAGCTGCTCTTCAGTACTGAAGTTCGCTGGATCAAATACCGCTGATGACATGGATGTTCATAGCCGTACGGAATCGGCTTTAAGAATTAGGTCCCGGTCTCATTATCCCCCGTGAGCAAAACAGTAGACTGTAGTTCTCCAAATCAAACCAAGCCAAACCTTTTCGAAACGGGAAGTATAAAGTGCATGTTTGTAAACAAATACGAGTGCTGACTACAACTCAACTGCTCGCTGGCAAAACATTGCTTGTTTTCATTGTATCTTATGGGCTTCTATATGATCATGTATACAATAAAACTAAATTTTATTTAAGGGGAGAGGAAGAAAACATCAGAAACTGTCCAGGTAATTCAAAATAAATTTTTTAGCACTTACAATATTATATAAATATAATTTTTTTTAATTAAACATTTTACACAGTATCATAATCAAAGTATTAAGTGTCATAATCAAAGTATAGCTACTTTGATTATGTTAACAGGAACAATAAACTATTACATAAATTATAATCTAATAAAAATGTGCAAAACCTGATTTTAAGGAAAAAATAATTACATTTATAGCTGCAGTACTTCTCACAAAATCAGGGAAAATACATTAGAAATATGAAAAAAAAACTTAGCAATAATAAAAAAATTCTTAGAGCATAATATTTTATATAATCTATTACATTACAGTAAGGTTATAATCATTCTGAATCAGTTTTATAATCATTCTGAAAATGTTTGCCTCAAATTCTTGGAAGAAGAAGAACTTGGAGTCCAGTCTTGTCTTTTCAAAGCTTTTATCCAAACAATTCACAATGTAGAATCTTTAGGCAAGTAATAAAATCCAATATTTTCGCCTTTTTTGAAACGCTTAGTACAGACATGAGTACAATAGCTTGTTATAATTTTCAGATAATTGATAAAATTAAAACTCCAATAAGAAGCATAATTCATAGAAAATTCAAATGTTTTGCCAACGAAAAAGTTGAGCTGTAATTTTTACTGCATATGACGGCATACGTTTATTCTCTATGATTAAATATTTGGTCCACGCGCAAGCGTACTATATTTCGTTTCTGCATGCTGATTCAACCGATAGATGCTTCTTACGAAGGCAGTGTTGCCAATCATACGATAATTATCGTATATGAACGATAACTTAGGACTCTGTAAGATGAAAAATAATCTCAAAATGTGACATAATTCTGAAAAACTCTACGATAATTTCCTGGTTTGTACGATTAAACAACAGTAGACTAATGGAGAATTAAAAGAACAAGTAATTTATCTGTAACTCTATAAAGAGCAACAACAAAAAATTGAGAATGTCTAATTAATATTTTATCACTCTTTCCCATCAAATAATTATTGTTGTAGATTTCAGAGCAGCTTAAGGAGCATGTTTTGAGGTGCTTCTTTATTAAATGAAAGTAAATAATCCCGATACAGAGGTTGAGGAAAGCCATATGTACTGTGTAATAAAAGAAGGGAAAGTGTCAATTATAAAAAAAATGTTTATTTGTGAAACTGAATATGACCTAGGTACTAATGTTTGATATTATTTGAAAGGAATATAAAATATAGAATTTTAAAAATTGTTATGTCGAGTGTTTTTTCTGTTAGTTATTTAAAATTATTTAAATCAGTCTTATCCTTAAATACATAAAACAAAAAATTGTTAGAGGCAAAATTACTGAATATTCACTGAATATTACTGGAGATATTTATTTAATGATTACATAATTATGGATAATTAGAAGTAATTTTGCATTTTACTTGTTCTAAATTGCAGTTTTCACTAAAATATGGTATTTTTAGTAATTAAACCGATTATTAAATAATAATCGGTTTTATTACTGAATATTTCATATTTAAAAAAAGCCACAGTAAATAATGAATTATAACATTATTAAAAAGTATATATATATATATATATATATATATATATATATATATATATATATATATATATATATAGAGAGAGAGAGAGAGAGAGAGAGAGAGTTTTAATTTATTTTATTTTAGGATTAATATAAGATTATATATTATATACATATTTACATATTTTATGCCACCTGACCCAAAAGTGTGTATGTGGGGGGGGGGTGTTAATAATTTATTAACGATAATTTATAAGCCAATGCCTTAATTTTAGGATCTAGAATCCATAAATTTGACTTGGAAGTTTGGCAACACTGATGGCAACGACGCGTTACTTTGTCCATTTGTAAACACCGGCCGGTTATATAAATTACATTTTGACGTATATTTAAAGAATTTAATTAGAAATGTGAATTTCGTAAAAACACTGATTTCTTGACATAGTGAAGTCTCTTTATTCAGTTAATAATAATTCCTCATGGGTGAGCTCTTTTTATTATATTAACACATTACATGGGGGAACGGGCGATTATCCACTTGTCGTGCGAATCGTTATCTGCGGGAGCGAGTAAAGCGGAGTGTGTGTTATCGGCGGGAAAGGGGGATCACCACTATTTTTTTCTTGGTATTGCACATATGGTTGTAATTTGATCCCCGTGTTTTTATGCGAAATTTCTTTGCTACACATTTATTTCAGTTTCGTTTGGTAAATCATTCAATACGGTTGTCCTTTTTTGCGGAAATGAAAGCCTAAATGAAATTAATCTAAAAATGGATTTACACGATAATGACGTTGGTGAAGACGAAATATTTGCTGATTCCTTGTCGCAGTATTCGTGCAGTGATCGTGATACGGATAGCTATTTATCAGATGATGATGATAGTGATGCGTTCCCTGTCACCAGAGGAGAATCCACGCGTATTTATAGTGATTTAGAGAGTAGTGAGAGTGATGATGACGAATGGCGTGAAATAGACAAAACACCTCTGTTAGAGACGTTTCTCGGCGAACCAGGTTTAAAATGTTTGCCAGCTGACCCTACAAATATCCTGGACGTCGTTGATATATATTTTGGTAATGATTTATTTATGCATTTTGTCGAAGAATCCAATAGATACCACGATCAAAATATTGACAAATTCAAAGTGGGAGAAAAGTCCAAAAAGTGGAAAAATATTAGTTTGGAAGAGATGAAGAAATTTATGGGATTGATTTTGATGATGGGGAAGGCTAAGAAAGACACTAGAGATGATTATTGGACAACAGATCCAGGATATGAAACCCCTATATACTCGAAGGTAATGTCTAGAGACCGGTTTCATCAAATATGGCAATCGTGGCACTTTGTAGATAATGAAACAATCAATGCAAATTCCGGAAAATTGGCAAAAATTCAACCCCTATTAGATTACTTCCTGCCTAAATTTATAAATGTTTATAAGCCGATGCAACAATTAACTCTCGATGAGAGCATAATTCCATGGAGAGGAAGACTGAATATTCGGGTCTATAATGCAGGTAAAATAATAAAGCATGGACTATTAGTACGTATGGTATGTGAAGCTACATCTGGATATATTTGTAACCTGGAGGTGCATACTGCGGAAGGAAAAAGTCTCATTCAGACAATAACATCTGTATTAGAGCCATATATAAATTTATGGCACCATGTATATATGGACAATTACTACAATAGTGTAGCTAATACCGAGATCCTGTTGTCAAAAAAATTTCGAACGTGTGGCACTATTCAAGCAAATAGAGGATTACCAACTTCCTTGAAAACACTGCAACTGAAGAAAGGAGAGAGCCGATTTTGCAGGCGGAATGATACTTTACTGCAAATTTGGAGATCCAAAAAATATGTGAGAATGATATCTAACATTCATTCTGCAGAAATTTGTAAAACAAACAAGGTGGATTCCAAAACAGGACAAATAATAAAAAAACCAAAGTGCATCCTAGACTATAATAAATTTATGAAAGGTGTGGACAGAGCCGATCGATATCTCTCTTATTATAATATTATGCGAAAAACGAAGAAATGGACAAAAAGGGTTGGAATGTACATCATGAACTGTGCTTTTTTCAACGCATATCGCGTTTACAATATGCTCAATAGAAAAAAAATAAAATACAAAAACTTTGTGTATCTTGTTGGTCGCGCCTGGGCACTGGAACAGAGGATGGATGAGTCAGATCCAGGACCTTCGACGTCCACCTCTCGGCATGTTTCAAAGTCTCACCATCCACTAAGGCTTTCTGGAGACCTAAAACAACACAAGCTCCAGAAAATTCCAATAACGGGAAAAAAAATATATCCTACTAGGGTTTGCAAAGTGTGTTCCTCCCATAAAATAAAAGGTTATACCAGATACGTGTGTGGATACTGCAATGTGGCTCTTCATAAAGGGGATTGTTTCGAACGTTTTCATTCTCTTGTAACGTATTGACTGCTAATGAATTGCATTTATTACATATTTTCTACCACTATCAATCTAAGACTATGTAAAACTATCAATAAAAAAACATTTAGGGTCAGTTTTTGTGATGAATATTCATAAATATCTTTTTCTCGGATGTTACTTAAAAATGAACACATTTTTAATCAATTGAAGCATAATAGAATGTTCCGCAAATAATGCAAATTTCGTCCGATTCCCCCCCCGCTACGCACATATTACCACATTCGCCAAGCCCACATATAATGTGTTAAAAAAAATTCTCTCAGTCATCCATTTGAATGATAATATATTTATTTAAAAACATTGTAACAATGTTATGTGCAAAACTGGGTCATACTTTACAAAACAATAGCTGTATCTGAATTTACTTACATACGTTACTCTTCATTTCTGAGTGGAATTTCAATTTTAAGAATAAATGCTAACTATTCCAATATCTTGAGTTTTAAAAACTGCACTATTAGTTGCATAGTTTTGATTATTGAATTTAAAATTATATTTCAATTGAATACCGAAATCAGTAAGAGTACCTTTGAGTTTATTTGAGGAAGTAAAAAGATATGTGTAAAGGTTCATGATGTTTTTATATCTGATAAAATTTAAATCAATATTTAATCTATGAAATACACTGAAAAAAAGTGATAATTAGTTTATATTTAATCGGCCTGTTTTATGTTTTTTTTTTTTTTTTTTTTTTTTTAATATATTGCATCATATAGCAAAAGCAAACTTCTATAAAATTTAAACACTGTCATTAATCATCTATAAAACAAAATTATTTTAAATAGATCAGAAAGTATTTTACAGTGAATAAAAAATTGACTCTATTTGCCAATGTGTACTGTTTAGTCGTACATTGTATGGATTTGGTTCCTATTGTAATATTGTACATTTACATGAAAACTATATGGTTTGAGGTTAATTTTGAAGGAAAAGAAATTAATCTCTTTCTCTCTCTCTTTCAAAAAAATAAAAAAAAAAGACATCTACAATGAGAAGAAGTTAAATGTATACAAACATTTTCCTTTAGTATTGAAGGAAATATTTCTTTTTGCTCCACAAAAATGTTGTTATTATGCAGTCAGACGAAATTCAGCGAGACAAGAATTGACTCGAAAAGTTTATCATCAATAAAAATTTAGAAGATATATTTTTACTGCTTAGCTACAACAAAAATACATGAGCAAAATCAGCAACATGCAATCATTTAAAACAAACAGAATGATTTATACTGTTTAATTTTTAAATAGAACATTTTTTGAATATAGCTCTTCTAGATGTTTTATTTATTAAGATTTTTCTCAAGTGCATTCTTTAATTTAAAAATTTCATTTGAGTGCTATTTACTATGATACAAAGTTGTTTATTGTATGTGAAAATGTATTGACACCAAAGTTAAGAATAATGTGCATGTAATGTTCTTCATTTCATCCTTCTAGAGGAATAAACATACACTAACTTAACTAATTGCATGAAAATTAAAAATTTATATTTACTTTAGATATTTATATTTACTTTGCTTAAGCAGTTTTCTTTGATAAGGTAAATGTATTTTTACTATATGAAATTGTAATATTTTATCTTGATAATTTTTCTAATGATGACATTTGTACTCAATGAATAGTATGTTTTGTTGAGTAATTTTATTTAAAAGTTCTGTAAGAATATTAGAAAAAGAACAACATAGCATTCAGGGTTCCTACAGTCCTTAAAAGTCCTTAAGAACTTCTTAATTTTAGCTTTCATTTTTAAGGACCCTTAAAACTACTTAATTTTTGTCAAAGGTACTTAAAAACTCCTTGATTTTTAAATTGGAACGCAGTCAATTTCTCCATTCACGCGATCCGCTTTTTTCACTTCCTATCAGTTTTAGCCGTATTCTCATAACTTTCTAGTTATGTAAGTTCGGAGTTATATTTTCCCAAAACCAATTCTAAGAACCCCAGTACAGGTCATAAGTATTGTACAAAGAATATATATATCAATATATAATGTTTTTGTCAAATAGATTTATCTTATATTAATTTTTAGACATTTTTAACAACTTAATTCTGAAATATTGTAGGGCATTTCTTGAGCAGGCCTTGTCTGGTTCATAATCATTAAAATAGATTCCTCAGGAAATAGGGTTTATATTGGTATGATGTATTTCAAGTAGGTCCTTATAAAAAGTTACATTGGTCCGTAGAAAGTCCTTAAAAAGTCCTTAATTTTTGTTCTAGAAAAAGAGTGGGAACCCTGGCATTACACAAACAGACAGTTAAAGTAAAGTTGCTATTAAAAAATCAAATTCAATGGTTTCAAAGTGTTTTTAAATTAAATCAAAATCAATAATGAAGATAATGATAGATAGAGAGTTTGAATCCTATTGCTGCCTCAATATTCTTTATCTTTTTAAAGCAGTCATTTTAGGTGTCAAGTATCCATTAGAAAAAGTTGGCTTAGAAACATAACAAGCCCATTCAGTTACAGTACAAAAATATTTAGAATTCAAACTATAAGTGTATTAAAGTTTTTTTGAGTTTAAGTCAGTTTTTTCCTGTTATCTTTTTTTGTAGAGTCACAGACAAAAATAAATAAATTAGTAAATACTAGTGAAAAATGATGATAAAAAATACATAAAATAAAAAAATTTTATCATTTATGTGGGTCAATTGGAATATTTTAGTGGAGGTTTTCTTATTTTTATTTAACATTCTGTTAAGAATATCCAACAATCTTAGTATAATTTATGATTTTAATTTTAATAAATGATGCTTCTAATTTTAAATGACAATCTAGAACTCTGGTTCTGAAACTAATAAAAGTCATCTAATTTAAATTTCCTATTATAAAAAATTCATTCACTGCATGAATGACTAATGAGCATTAAATTTGCACTTTTTTTTCCGTTCTATTCAAACCATTTTAAGGGTAGCTTTGCTGGAAAATTTAACAAGCATGCTGTAATAAAAAAATGTTTAATTTATAAAGAACAGGAACTGTCCACCCAAAACTTAGCTAACCTTTATTTCTTAATCCAGTTTCTTAATATATCAAACAAGTATTCTCTTATTTTGTATGAAACTTTGAGAAACTACAAGGATCTTTATTAAATACACTTATGCAATCTAAATTGAGTGAATTGTATATTTGTATTTTAATTGTATCTAATGCTTGTATATAACTGTACCTGTTGATAAATTTAAGAAAATAACTCAGTTGGCAAAGGCTCTTGTAACCAGAGGATTTTCAGATTGAAGCTCCAGATCCACCGTGTTTATTAATGGCTCGTAAAATAAGTTTGTGGTCCATCAGTTGAGGACAGGGTTGGCTTCATTTGCTCAACCCAAAAAAACCCACTTGAAAAACCCAAGTGGTTTTTTTCAAAATTGGGTTCTCAAAATTTTTATTTAAAATTCCACATATTTAACTAACAATAAATATTTTGAACAAAATGTATAATACGTATTACATATTTCATCTTTGACAACGATCCTAGAATTTTTTTTTTTTTTTTTAATTTGAGTGGGTCTAAACTGCTAGAAAAAACAAAAACTTAAAACGTTTTCAGGGAAAAATAGTTATCTGTATAACAAATACAATAAAATCTAAATTAAACAAAGTTAATAAGAATGTATCATGAAAAAAAAAAAAGAATATTGAAGTATTACATGTGATAAAATTAATTGAAAAAAGCTCAAGAAACATTGGGAAAAAAATATGTGTAACAACTGCAAATAAATAAACATGGGGATAATATATATAATTAATTCTGTTACTTATCATATATAACTTACAAATTAACTAAAAAATATCTTCTGAATGCTTTAATAACACAATACTGCTAATAAATATAGAGCAATAATTTAATACATTTTATTGAAAAGAAAAAACTTCAAATGCAACTATTTCAAAGCCAACTTTTAGTATAAAATAATTGCCATTCAAAACAACTTTTTTGATGTTAGAAAAACTTTATAATATGAAAAAAATTTATTTTAAAATTTCAAAATTTCCTTTAATTGAGACAAAAATTTCTTCTGCATAATTTAAAATTTTTAATTTTAGAAAGTGATTAACATTTTAAATTTATTTTAATCATACAATTCTTTATATATCCTGTCCTATTACATAACAAAAAACTTGAATCGTTTTCAAATCCCCAAAAAAGCATCTAAAACCCATTAAAGTATAGTAAAAACCCTGATAAAACACGAAAAAAGCCCAAAAAGTCTGGAAAAACCCAGGTTTTTGCCAACCCTGGTTGAGGAAGTGGCAGACCAAGCCTTTGGTTCTTGCTTTTAAATTACCAAAACCCACTTTGATTGTGGTATGTCATGTTGGTATTCCATTAATAAAATATCTGTGGCTTGATATTGGCAAATACTAGCAGAGCAAGTTGAGTTATGTTAGTTAGAAATAATAGTTGAGAAAATATTTTTATTTGTGTAATAATACACTTGCATATTATGCAATGTGAATTGAGTAAGTGTTAGATTTTTCTAATAATTAAAGCATGATATTTTTGTAGCCTCTCACAGTTCTAAAGTGGATGAATCCGTGGAGGAAGAAGGTCACTCCGGTGAAGAGGAAGAAGAAGAGACGGGGAGTGGAGTGGACTCTTTGGAGGAGCTGCAAAAGAGGCGAAGCATTCAAAGTGGACGGGGAGTCACGCTCTCCATGCTCATGAGCGACGGCATCTTAGAAGCTGGCGAAGGATTTCTGACCATCGATTATTTGGTTTGCACAATTTTTAAATATTCAGTGGAGTATAAAACTTTTAATGTAGATTTTGCTAGTCATTTATTTTTCAGGTTTTAGGCCTTACAATTTAAATTAAAATGTAGGATAGCATATTTTTCAAAAATAAAATGTAATTTTCAAAAATCTAAAATGTTGTTTTTAACCAAATAGTTTTAACATTAACCCTTTCACGGCAGGAAGCACAAAGATACACTTTTCTCTGAGGCCGGCAGTCACTTTCGCGAGTGAGTATCCTGGGTTGGAGGGTTTTTTGCTATTAAGCCTAAATTCATGAAATTAACAAAGTAGCAATGTGTTATTCAATAATACTGCGTAAAGTATTTAAACGGAATGTGATTTATATTATACCTTTATAGACACTTTATTTACTTAAGCTATTTCTTATTTAAATATATATATTTACCCTTTTTTGTCATTATTTACTTACTATTTAATGACTTTTAACATTACATAACTGAATACTATGTTATTTAAAATTATTTTTTTGTATGAAAAATTTTAAAAGCGGGGATCCACACACAATCCTATGTTACAGTCCTTGTACTCTTAGTTACTCATTTGCCGTTTTGGAGGATTTTTCCGGGAATGTGAAAAAACGAAGCATCGTCATCATTTTTGTCAGAAATGTCCTCCTCATCATTAGAATCTCTAAATCCATTATGAACATAAAGAACAATCAGAATATATTATAGTGTCACTGTTACTACTATCCTAATCTGTGTCAGAATCAAAATCTGAAATATTTTGCGTCATTTCAGCTATTTCAAGCCCAGTTAAACACTTTCAACACTTTGAAAATCTAACAATAAAAAGAGAAAAAAAGATCAAGTCTGTCAGATCTAATTCTTCACTAAAAACTGAACTGCAAACTGAAATGCACAATGCTTTAGCAAAAATAAAACTCCCCTGCTTACTATAAACAAACACCGCATGCGAATTTAAAGAGCTGTCATAAAACATGTCATTCGGAAACATTCCTTTCCCATGATGTTTATTAATCAAAAACCACTTGTATGTGTATCATACTACTCTCCTATTGAGTAGAAGGTCAAATCTACATGTATCTAAATCCATATGGGCATACAATGTCATCTTGTGTCAAAAGTTATAGTTTTTAAAATGTTCCACAACACTGGCACAAACATGTGACGGACTGGGGTGCACGAGAAAATACTCTGGCACCCAGCGTGTCGGCCGGGAAGTGAGGACGTTTCTTGCTGGCACGTATACGTGACAGTAGGTGCGAAAGGGTTAAGGAAAGTATTAGATACAGCTCTAGGACTAGAGGATGATAAAAATAAGAACATTATATTAATTTACCTTAATTTTTTTATTGTTAATAATTCATACTTGATTTATTTATAACAAAATTAATGTTATCATCCAAAACTTTCATCTTTACTTGGTGTAAAGCTAAACAATGTCTAAATAAGTACCAGAGTTTGTGGGTTAGAATTCCACTGTGGTGTGGATTCAGCTTTAAACAGTAGTCTAATTATCACCTCATAACTGGCTGCTATAGTTTGTTAAAAGTACCAAATCTACTTTGCATTAGCTTTACAAATATAGAGAATCAAAACGTCTTAATTTTGAATAATTGTTATTGTAATTAATGCTAAATACTGTGCAATATCCTTTGAATTTTCCACAAATATAAATTTTATGTCTCTGCTTGTTAAAAAATTCTCACAATAAAATGGAAAAATGTTTAAAATAAAACCTCATCTTAAATGTAACCACTTCTTAAGCAAGTTTCACTCTATATCTTTAATGTAATAAATTTAGTTTTTAAACTTATAAACAAAACTTTTTTAGAAGAAATAGAATTTAATATTGTGTATACTTTTTATTAATAAAATCGAAGATTTATTTTTGTTTTACTTTTGATATTTTTTGGGAGAGGAGGGGAGTCTGGAATCCCAAAGTGGTGTAATTTGTCCCTGCTACTTTAAAAAGCAACATTTTTTCTTTAACCTCTTTGTCAGATTTTTATTTCACATTCACGAACCAAAGAAAAAACTTTTTTTTTTTAATTCAAATAAAATTAATGTGTATTCCATCCTGACATGAAAAAAGCAAAATATTTTTGTGAGCCAGTCCCCCTCACATGTTAGATTTTTTATAATATTAGTGCTTATTAAAATGCTATATATTGTGTTTATTCTGTTGATATATATCATAAGTATTACTAATCTGTTATTAATTCATATTAATTATCATTTTTTTGTTATTTAAAAAATATTTAAACAACAAAAAAATGATAATTAATATGCTAATTTTATTTTAATAATGTTTTAAATTGTTAATCTTTTTTTTTAAAAAAAGTTTAGTTTTGTTAATGTTGTGTTTCAAATATGCCATGTGACTGCCCTCATTTTTTATTTTTTTTATTTATTTTATTTTTCAGAAAACACGTACCGCCGCCATGTTTTTCTAATTAGCGATTTTTCAAAATGCGTTTTCTGTTGGTCAAAAAAAAAAAAAAAAAAAAAAAAAATGCAGGCGGGACCAGCGTTTATAATGCATTTGTGTTCATAATTAGTTTGTGTCATATGAATCTTTTACGTCTGCCGTTATTGATTAATTCTGGTATATCACCAATGATTTGTATAATGATTTGTGAAATGGTAGCGTACATCATTCTGGTTGATTTTTTAAAATTAATCTTTTACTCTACCAAAATATTTTTCCATTTGTTTCCACATTAAAAATCAATTAAAGATTTTTGGTGATATTTGCAGTATTCCCATTTTTTTTTTTTCTTATGAGATAAGCTGAATAAATGTCTTGAACAATTTTGAAAATAAAGCTATAGTTTTAGTTCATTTATATATTTTTTAATTGTATACTTATAATAAAATGACAACTTTTTTAGGGTGCTAAATTTATCGGAGATTTGCTTCCTGGTGGCAAGATTCGAGCCCAAGAAACTCAAAAAATCTTTTCTTCTCCCAGCTCGTGGGCTATTCATTGTAAGAAACTTTTAAACCCAGATAAAAAGTCCGGATGTGGTTGGTCTTCGGTAAGTATTTTAAGAAAAGTCTTGTATGAAATGTTTTATAAATTATATCTTATTTTTATAAATTATATATAAATTATATCTCTATTATAATTTTTTTAAAGAAGCAAATAGCAGAAAAACATAAAATGATAATAAATAAATAAAATTTGCAAAAACTTTGAAATGCAAAAAACATAAAAATGAGTTTAAAATTACTTTTATGTGTGTTATAATCCCACAAAAATAGTATTACTACGTCTGTAGCAGATCAGTAAAAAATGTTCTTTGCAAGCTTGGAAACAATCAATAAATCACTAAAAATAGCATTTTAAAAATTTTTTTTAGTTTATATTGTTTAAATTTGTGAAAAAGTGCTACCTTCTGATAGGATTACCAGAGTTTTAAAACTATTTATATTAGTATTTAAGTAAAAATATTGTTGGCTGTATGGTCTAGTGCTACATTTCTCAAACTGAGTGCGGCAATGGTAATTTAGAAAAGTAAGCATAAAATTGTAAAATTAGTAAAAATAGCATGGAGTTACTTAAATTAAAATTTCAGTTTTTCATCACCACTGTCAAAACATGATAAAAGATGTCCTTGTATTTATCTGGAGATACAACCATTTCTGTACCTCTTCAGTACTTAAATTACTTGCTGCAGCAAAAAAAGTTGTAGAAGCATTTTACTGTACAGCAATTTGATTGGAAAATATTTCTCTCATTCTACCTGCTTAGTGACATTTCTGGCAACATATTTGACTGTTACAGAAAAGTTTATATTCATTTTGACTAATACATGGGTTTTGAACTTTGGGTAATTCTTTAAGGAAAAATCGCACTCTCATCTTATACACAGATAGGTAAATAAAAAAGCCCAAATGCTCAGAAAAACTGAGGGAACTTTTTTTAATTTTGAAGGAGTTTCCTCCCCTCAAAATTTAAAAAAAAAAATTATATGTTTTTTAAATAATTTTTCAATGTTTCATAATTTTTTTTTTTTAATATTTCTCAAAATGTGTGTATGTTGTTTTATATTTGTTCTAACAATATGAGGGGATTGAGGGGGGTTCCCCCTCCCCTCAAAAATAAAAAACTTTAATATTTTAATCTTTCAGAAAATGCCATTTCTGTCGCCATTTTTATACATGGTTTCTTAAAAGCCATGTGATAGCATTCGTTTTTTTTTTTTTTCTTGTTGATCTTTCAGAAAACGCCATTTTTTGCCGCCATTTTTCTTTGGCGACTCTCAAAAATGGGTTTTTTTTTGCCAAGATCGCCAGGAAAAAATCATGACGTCAGGAAGCTTGTAGATATCGCATCATTTCCACCGCAATGTTTTAAAATTTGTCCTTGTGCTTTGTTAATTGTAAAACTACAGACTAATTTGATGTGAAATTGCAGTCTCTTAAATTGGAATGGAGATTAGTGGGGATAAGTACTATGTGTCCTTAGAATTATCCAATCATAAGTTCTGTTTTGATGATGTTATTTGCTAGATTATTCTTGTTCCATTACATAGTTTTGGTAAGTTCAGATTTCTGAGTAGTATGATTTGCGATCCCATTTTTAGTTAAAAAGGCAATGTAATGGCATTATTGGTACTTACAAAGAGTTTAAAAATTCTGTATGGAAAGTGACCCTTTTTTCAACATGTTGATCCATTTGCATACTCTCCCTTCTTTCTTTTGAATATTAAAGTTAAATATCTAGTTATCAAAACAGGCTTTTGAGAAATCTTTGGGATGGTATAGTGGTGAACAATGTTTAGATAAATTAGGTAATTTTCAGTAGTGGCTATATTGTATAAACCACCAGTCAGTACGATGTGTGCCTTCCACCTATTTGTAAAAGTTTTTGAGCAAAATGGGCTGTTGTTTTTGTCTTTTGACAGTTCAACTCTCATATATTTTTTTAGTCATAGTATTTGTGTGTTTAGCCAGAGATGTGATTTTTTTAAAAAGAAAAAGGTTTGAAATACATTGGTCTAGTGTTTTACCTTTCAGAAATTCGATAGGAAAATATTTCACCCACTTTGCTTGTTTGGTGGCATATTTGAATATTTCAGAATTTTTTTTTTTTTCATTTTGGCTGACATGCATACACATGTATATATATCTACATATATTTACATGTATATGCATGCATATATATAATTTACATTTGAGAGAAATCTAGAGATGTTGAATATAGGACTCCAGTACATCAAGGCAAAAGCGGCTTACTCCCAAAAGTAATTTTGTATTTTCCAATTCAAAATAGAACATATATTAATTTCAATCCATTGAAATGAATGTTAGGAAAAAAAAAAAGACAGAGAATGAGTTATAGAAAATAAGTTATATGGCTTCAGAACTGTCACCAAACCGACTATTGGTTTAATAAAAAGTGTTCTATCTTGATGTTACTTTGACCTTTCCCAGGGTTGAATTTGCAAAAGCCATTTTGGAAAGCATCTGTCCGATGTATCTTCTTAAGAGAAATATTTGTAAGCATTTATTTGTTGTTTTTCCTAGATGAGGTACAAAGGAAAGAAGCTGGACACCTACAAAAACCTCTGGTTTCGCAAGCACAAACAAGAACAAGAGAATGCTGCAGCAGCATCTGTGAGTACCATACCATTTTGTTTCTTTCTATTCTCTTAATAGGAATAGGACAGTATCAGAAATGTAATATCACATGGGATGGGATTCTTCTGCTTTGATATTTTTCATTTCACAGGTCTCCTTAGGCTTTCTTTTTTTGTTTATGAATTTCTCCTCATCAAGAAAGTCTCCTTCCTGATTTTTAGTAAAATTATTGTAATTATAGATAAGGTTCGTACAGTGCTTAAAAGTGCTTAAAAACTGCTTAATTTCGAAACGCGTTTTTAAGGCCTTAAAAAGTGCTTAAAGAATGCTTAATTTTCCCTTAAAGTCCTTATTTTTTTTTCTTGCCGACAGTTTTTATTTGAATATTTCAAAATCGTCTATGAAAATCATAAAAGGTCGCTCGGGATTAATCGTTCAGTGTTAATGAAATCAGACACCGCAGCGCTCCATTTTTTCCTCTTTTTCCTTTTTCTAGAAATCTCTCCTTTATTCCTTATTTTACGGCATTCCTCCTTTTTTCTGGCTATTCCTGCCTTTTATTCCTTTTTTCTTTGGGCCATTCACTCCTTTTATTCGTTTTTTCCTTCTCAACATTTACGGAGTTATGTAATGGTGGAACGGATTACACACATTGTCTTTCCCGTGTTTTGATAACATCTTTGTTTTTCTAACATTTTCTTTCTGTGTGATATTCACCTCCTCTCCCCTCGAAAAAAAAAAGTCTTAGGCTATTTATTGGTGGTACAGGTGTTTGAAAGTTACCAAATAACGATCAAAGTGTCAAAACCAAAGGGGGACCCGAATTTTTCGATTGTAGTGTCGAGAAATCTGTTTAACCAGTTTTTGAACCCAAGAGGGGGAAAAAACCGTTACTCCGAGCCTGTGCGATTAAAAATAGACTGACATATTGAATATTGAATTCAGGGATGATTCTAATCCGAATGTTTTTTGTGAGTTTGTTCTTAAAAAAACAGATTTTTTCGGAAATTAAAAAAAAAAAAATAAAGAAAGAAGCCATTTTTTTTATCTCACATATGTATAAATTTTGACGATAATCTGAAAGTTTTCTGTTTTTTTTCTCTTTGCCGCGTCCACAATTTTTTTTTTCTGACAAAGAGTAGGAAAGTGCTCGCAACACATGCTTCAAATCGGTAGGACGCGGCCACGGGTTCGAATCCCGCTCTTTGTTCATAGCCGTTCAGAATCGTAGTAATTAAGTAGAAAATTCCAATGTCTTTAGCCGTCGGGTAACATAAAACTCTAGCGCTCTCAGACCAAACTAAATGGTTACAAATCTGTTAGTCTAAAGTACAATTCAAACTCCCTTTCTCAGATACCGAAAAAAAATCCCGTCCTATTCGATCATCATCCCAAAATATCGTTATTAAAAAAAAAAAATTGTCCACTTAAAAAAATAGCCTTATACAGTGCATATATTATTTAAATCATGAGTTTTTAGACATTAATTAAAATTAAATCTGATGATAATTATTGTATCCTTCTAAACTATTAAGATATAGATTTTATTGCTATTTAAGAAATTCTGCAGTCACAAAATTAAAAAATTTTTAGAAGACATTTCTATAAACAATAGAAATGTCTTCTAAAAATTTGATATCTATAATGCACATTTATATTATTAATTATTTTTTAATTAGGATATTTGAGAAACTTCTGATTTGAATCTGTTTTCAACATTTTTTGATTTGAATCTGTTTTCAACATTTTTTGATTAGGAGACTCGAGTGGTTGTTTATATTAGTAAAAATTATTATATTAGTAAAAATTATTTAGCTTCTGGTATATTTCATACTTAGGTACTTGATTTTGCATTATGCAAATCAAATAAATATTTTTAAATTGTTTTTTACTTTCCATTTTTCCTTCTTCATTTTCCTCCTTTTTTCCCCTCTAATATTTAACATCAGGGTCTGCTACTTTTATTAAAAATTTTTTGAAATTGTCCATTTAAAAAAAATTAGACTTATACTGTATTTTTTAAACATTAATTATAAATCAATCTAAGAAAAATTAATAGAATTTTACAAACTAGTTAAAAACAAATTTTAATGTTACAAAATTTTTAAGTTTTGTTTAGAAGTGCATTTTAAAGCTTTGCTATTTGAAATGACTTTTAAATTATTGGTGTACTGTTGAAATCCCTATTTTAACAAACCAGCTTATAACAAATGAAAATTTTGATTTCATGATTTTCCTTTTGTTTGCAATGCTAATTTATCCATAAATGGTGAATCTCCATTTTATACATTTATAGTGAATCTTAGGAATGAGGTAGAAAGATCTGTTCTTTCAGTCATTTACTAAGTTTTTTTTCTTTATTTTTTATAAAACTTTTTTGCATTTATGAAAAGATTTAGATATATGTCTCTAGATTTAAAAACAAAGTGCATGAAATTAATAACATCTTGTTCAGAGCATTATTTTTTAATAGTTATTTAACTACCTCTTTTTTGCATTTTTCTCCTTTTTTCCCCAAAAGTTTGACTTCTGTCTCTGTAAAATACAATGATTTCTCACTTATACACACTCTCTTTTGTTCATGTTTTTGTTGAACCTAATGTAATAGCCATTATTTTATCTGATATGTTTCTGATAAGAGGTGCTTGAAAAGTTTGAATGGTGCTTAATTTTTTCCATTAAAAAAGTGTATGAACCATGATGGACCTATTATCTTTTGAAGGCTCTATTCTAGGCTTGACTTTATTTAATGTTTTTATTAATGATATCTCCTGTAATGAATTAACTACTCTTGCTCTCTATGCTGAATACACAGCAATTTATACTACTGCCCCACACATTAATTGCATAACATCTTTTATTCAGCATCACATTTATGCTCTGGAAAAATGGTTCATTAAGTGGAAAATTAAAATTAATACTAGTAAATGTCAAGCGATCTATTTTAGCAAAACTTATAAAACTCCACCGTGGTTGTATTTATACAATGAGGCAATTAGCTGGAATAACACTGCTAAGTATCTAGGTGTAACTCTCGACAAGAAACTGATTTGGAAAAACCACATGACCATCGTTAAAAATGCCATGAACTACAGGATTCGTAGTTTGCATTTACTGCTCTATGGCCCCCACCTTTCAATTCGTAGTAAGCTTTTGCTTTACAAAACTGTGGACTTACCAGCTACCACTTATGCTGTCCCAATCTGGTCATTTGTATCTCGATATCATATCAAAGCTATCAACCTATTACAGAATAAAACTCTATGGAGAATTGCTCAGGCCCCCAAGTATCTCACCAATGATATTGTTCAGAGGGACTTGTGCATTGATTCTTTTAAGAACATTTGCACTAGTATTTCTTCGAAATTCTATGCTAAGCTTAACTGCTAGCCGAATTACCGGACTATGATCACCGGAAGGCTAAGCATAGGAAGAGGCCGAGAGCTGCTATGATTCCTTAACTTGTAATTTTTCGCCAAGTTCCTTCATTAACTTCTCCCCTTACATTTGTCCAAATGCGAGGCTGTCCAATAGATGGCGCCACAGAACCTGATCTGAGCTCCTCTCCGATCACTTCGATTAACTATTTCTTTACCGCACAATTGCATTCTTCTTTTCCTACTGCAATGTGCAATCTTTTGACTCTTTTACTGGTACTTCGTGCTTCTCTTTCCTTTAAAAAATAAAAAAATAAATAAAATAAAAATAAATTATAAAATGCTTTTAGAAAAACCATAAGAATTTTTTGCTATTCCTAATCTTTCTTTTATTTTAGCTATCCCTAATCTTTTTTTATTTTATATAGCTATCCTTAAACTTTCTCTTAATTTTTTTCTTTTATTATATTATCTTATAATTAATTATTATTGTAACTTGATGGGTCAATTTTTCTTAACTTTAAATATGTTATCTTACCTAAAAGACCTGCATTTTTATATAAGTTTTTAAAGAGGACACTAGATTATGAATTTGTATTCTCACCAATTGGGGATAAGGCCTTCGGCCCAGGAACCCCATACAATCTTCATCCTACAGGGGCGCCATACTATCTCTTGAAACCAGTTTCTCAACCAACAATTCAACATCTAATGGAAATTTCAAGTTTTAAAATAAAACATGAATTTACTATTGTGCCCTCTATGCATCTTGGCGTTAGAGATGCCAACTAGAGGCTTCATTTTTCAGATATCTATGTAGGTCCTACTTATGCTGATGATAACGACATTATTGGCAGAAGGCACATGGTTGTGGAAACTTTTATTTCTACTGCATTGCATTAATCATAAATGAGGATAAAATAAAATTTATGGCCATAAAAAGCATAGCACATGACTTCCCCCTTCACAAATAAATTCTTATACTTTTGAGAGTATATATCAGTTTATGTATCTTGGTACTATCATTTTGAAAGGTAATAGATTAAGTGACTGCAGATATATCATGGTTTAAAAAATGAACCCTTAAATATCAAGACATAAATAAGTCTTTCTACAAAACTCTCATTCTATTATACGGTAGTGAGTGTGGGTCATTAACTAAAACAGGTGAAGACACTTTTAATAAATGAAAGAAAAATACTCCATTGGAGTCAAAGATGAAAAATCTAGTTTAATCAGGAAATTTATAAAAAAATCCTAACAACCTAATATCCAAGTCATCTAATTAATGGATAGATATAATTGTGTAGAAAAATTGAATTGGCCTTAGACCTCTATCGCTACAACAATGATGTGAAGCAGCAGTATCAAACACCCAGGTACTATTATGGTTAGAATTACACAAATTTGCCTCTATAGCAAAGTTAGCATGAGAATTATTCTGGTTTTTCTTAAATAACTGCCGGCTTTGGTTTTCACGACTTTTACTTCTTAATCTAAATACATGATTAGGGTTTTGAACCTGCGAACTTTGTCCCGATTGTCTACCCCGGAAATTAATGTTAGACTTATTCCTACAATTTTTCTTTAAGTGTCCAATCTTACCGCAGTTAAAACATTTCATTTTTAGTTTTCTAGATTCGCTAACAACCGCCTGTATATCAATATCCGCTTTCTCATTATCCATACTTCGGACTCTGAGCCTAGTCTCCTCTGCTACCAATTCATCGACTATGGCGTCGAACTTAAAATTCTGTTCCGACCATCTCAATATTGTTTGAACAACAGAGTCAAAATTTTGGGGAAGATATCTTATTAGTTGATAACAGAAATATTTATCCTTAAATTCTGGATCTAAACTTCGTAGTCGGGTTGTTAAGCGTCGTAAACGCGAGCTAAACAATTCTATGTTTTCCTCAGGCTTCATTTTACATTCATTTAGTTGTGTTATCAATTCCATTTCGGAACTACGGTTATCGGGTTGAAAATGCTTTTTGAGTAGTTTCCATGCCTCTACAGGGCTAGAAATATTTTCAATTACTCTCCTATAATCAGTCTCTATGTATAAGTAGATAAGACTTTTCGCCTGATTACATTGGTCTTCAAATTTTTCGGTATCCTTAAGGGAATCTTTGGTTTGAACCTCTGTTGGTTTACCCTTATCATCAAGGACAAATTCTTTTATGGGTGCTACTTTCTCGCCTGTAACTATTTTCCAGAGAGACCTCTCCATTAAAAGATGTTTAATGTCCTGAGACCAATTTATATAATTCCCGCGATTTAACTTATTGATTGTAATGCCTACTTGAGCCATTTTCGCAAGTTTAAGTGTATAATCACAATACTAAAGTTTATAATAACAATACTAAATTCCTGTTATAAAATACTCCTTTACACAACACATTCTAAAATATAATAAAGTAAAAAGGGTATAACAAAATTTTAGCATACACAAATTGCAAATTTACACTTAAAAATCGCACAAATTTTCAATTAATAACTTCTGCCCCTCCGTCAATAAACTCTTAAACATTACAAAATCACCTTTTTTTTTTTCTTTTGCCAATATGATGACATGAAGTTACAATAGACACAAGGCTCATATAAGCTTAACCTTTCTGTAATCAAAACCTTTATTGAATTACTGTCAATTTTCCACTTACATAAGAAACACCACTCGGTCAAAGTAAACGAAAACGCCAACGAT
>CM063507.1:88351666-88365179 GCA_032207245.1 Pardosa pseudoannulata | reverse complement strand
TTAAAAACTTAATTCTGAAATATTGTCAGGCATTTATGGAACATGCCTTGTCTGGTTCATAATCATTAAAATAGGTTCCTTGGGAGATAGGGTTTATGTCGTGTATTTCGAGTAGGTCCTTATTAAAAATTACTTTGGTCCTTAGAAAGTCCTTAATTTTTGTTCTAGAAAAAGAGTGGGGACCCTGCAATACAAAAAATTTCCATGTACAAAAATACTTCTATTTCCATTTCCCCCCCCCCCCATGCATACATTTTATTTTGAAAATTTTTATTTATGATTATTTTGGATAGTTTTATATGTAATGAAGAACCAAAGCCATTGATTTGGGGTCACTTCCCAACATGTGTGAATGAGCCCTCCTTCTTTGGCTCAATTGCTCTAAACAAATCTTTAAGCATGGTTTTTTTTTTCTTGTAGGATTTCCACTGTCACATCATTAAGAATGAAGTGGTTGGCTATTTAGGAGGCAACTGGGATATAGCATCTCATAGTATGTATGATTTATGATTTATAAATATTTAACGACAAATAACAGTTGGATGGAATAAGACTGTGTGATATGTAACATTTCTTGTGCTCAATGGTGTAAAGATATTGTTGGGAAATGTAAAAAAATATATTTCTTCCTTACAATATGACCTCATTATGAGTTAATGATATTCATCCGATGCGTTTAACTTTCAGTCAGATTTTTAATTGTGGCTGAAAACCGTATGTAAATTTCCTACCGCAAAGCCTGTTCAGCGTTTTTGACGGGGAGGCACTTCTAACTTATGCTGCTGTTCGATAGCTTGCCTAACTACATGTATTATTTTATGCAATAAGTCAATGCATGTATTATTTTTTATTAATAAAATTTTAACTAAAAGCATTTGAAGTGGAAGTGTTACGAAACCTGAATACTTCATCCATCCTCTGACACCTCTGCAAATTTAGAAGTGTTGGAAAATTACATAAGACTTGACTAATTTTTCATCAGGTATAATCTCTGTTTTTTTTTTTTAATGGTTGATAAGGAAAGAAGTAACTATTTCAAGAAATATTAGAGTCCTCCTTTTAGCAAAGAAAAGTTTTATGTTTTAAGACCTGACTGGTAAAAATCTACGTGAGGTTCCATAAATTCAAAACTTTATATGCATTTTCCATAGCAGCGTTTACAAAATCTTAGTTGATATTCGAGTATTTTGTCCATTGTGGATATTTTTATGCACAAACTACTTCATGCTACAACCCATTTTACTAGTTACTATTCTGCCAAAGTGATCAATCCCAATTCACCTTTCCTCATTGGCATGGAATGCCGTACTGACACTGCTACCTCAAAGGTGGTGGCCTACCTACCGACATCAACCAAATATTTGTATTCCTGACATTCCTTACATTATTTTTTTTTTACTACTTCTACAATAAAAATGATCTCCAACTCAGTGCACCACTCCATCATGCACAATACAGCACATGGTTCAGTTAGGTGCTTAAAATCCTTAAAAAGTGCTTATTTTATAAATCCATTTTTAAGGTTCCTAATAAATCCTTAAAAAGTGCTTATTTTTCCCCAAATATTGGTTGCTGAATTTTTATTTCCCTTGGTAATTAATCGTCAATCGATTCAACAAAGCTAAAGATAAGAAAGAAGAGTTAGACCAGTTAAAAAAATGTATAGAAGAAAAGAAAAATGAACTTCAAAATTAGACATAGTCTCTTATTCTTTCCCCCTTCCTATATTTTTTGGTTCTCATCTTCTATTATGAATGGAAATAGTTCTTAAGTTACATTTTTAAAATAGCATTGATAATTTCTTGAATCTTGTTTTGAGTATGTCATAATTAATTAAAACTTTTATAGTGTAGATACTGCATCTTCTTTTCTCTCTGTCTCCCTGTGTGGGAATATTATATTTATTTGTTTATAACACAGAAGTACTTTTTATTATCTTATTTTACATCTATGTTGCTGTAAAAATACTGTTGCTATGATGTAAAACTTGTTGATTTTTCACCACAGATAGTATTTTCTTAACTTCACAAATATTTCAAATTTGTTTAGAGAGGGGGGTGCATTTGATCAATAAGGACTATTGCTGTTCTAAAATTTATGTTTATCAAAAAAGATGTCTTAACATAAAGTATGAGATATTAACAATTGTGTTTAATAAAATTATTAAATTGATCTATATATATTATTTAATATTATTTTATGGGTCATAAAGCTCATGAAAAGCTTCATGAAAATCTTCAATTTTTAAGCTTTAGCCGTAGGTTGATCATACTACAATGAAAATTAAGGTGCTTAAAAAGTGCTTAATTTTTTTCTGTGGAAAGAGTCTAAACCCTGCAGCAGCCATATTGAAATCGGCAATTCTCACAATTTCTGTCTTTGATTGATTGATCTGGTTTGACTAGTTCAACTTTTGTCATACCAAATGAAAAAAATTAAAATTGAAAAATAACTCTATTTCATATGCATTTCACCCAACTGGAGCTCAAAAGAGTCGTGTGAAATGTTTATCAGTGCAAACACGCAAGTGTGATAAGTCCGTAATAGGTGACAAAAATGAAAATGAAATTAGTTATGTATTTCTAGATTTCTAAAACTTAATAAAAGTTTACAGTTTGTTTACCTTGGATGATAATCTCTATTAGAAGACTTATAATGTTATCCAATAGGCAGGATATCAACTTAAAATTTAAAATTATCCTGTTTATTTTACCTGTATGGTCTGTTTCACATGAGACAAAAATAGGCATTGACAATTGTTTAGAAGGACTGTTTCCTGAGGGAAAATCTTTCTTCAGTAATGAAGTATTCAATTCTTTCCAGACTTGGCTGTGCTTCAGGCATTTCCTTGCAGATCAGGCTTAGGAGATAAAGACAGTGCTGCAAGAGTCGAAGATGAGGTAATTCTAGAATAATTCTATTACAAAGAGTTGATTTTTAGTTTTTAAATTTCTTGATATGTATGTTATTATGTTATATACTTTGATCAATTGGGTGTGATAATGCATAAATATGTTTTATCCAATCAAATTTTCACCCATTCACTATTGCCATCAAATTTTCATTAAATTATTTTTAGACAAAAAAAACCCTTTTCAAATGTGTGAACAAATGAAAGTTGATAAATATCTCGGTTTTGTAAAAGAAAAAAAAAATTCCAGCATGACCTGATTATCTAACGGAAAATTTTATCACTGTGGGCCATAAGTCGAGAGCGATTAGTCATACAATGATGACTTTTATAATATCCAGCTTTGCTACTCTTTTTTTATTACCCTCTACACTGAACATAAAAAAAAATTCATTGAAAAATTTACCTGAAGCTCAAAACTGGTGTTTAGGTTAAAAGGAAAAAAAAGAAAAGAAAAATCCTCAACATTCAAATATGTCGCTAAGAAAAAAAAAAAAAAGAAAAAAAAAAGGTTAACCATTTTCTAACCAAATTGCTGCAAAACCTACATTCATCAACTTTTTTATTTATTTATTTTTTTTAATGGCATCCTTTTTGAGAAGAACAGAAGGTAGAGTGATTTATTGATTTCTTTCGGTTTATAGAAAAGTATATTTTCTACGATGTTATATATTATAAATACCTTTTTTTAAAATACAATAACCATGATTTTTATACCTCTTCTTAGTTTGTTGATACAAATATTTCTGCTTATAAAGTGTAGTTGTGTAGCTTTTCCATTTTGGGAGCCATTTTCTGTATAAATCTCTTATTTTCCATTCCAATCTAAAGATAACAGTAGCAGACAATTCTTGTAAAGTTGCCAAATTGTTGTCTCAAAATGTAAACAAAAAATAAAATTACAAAATCCTTTCCATAAAGTGCGAACGACCTTCTGTAGACATAGAAATAACTCATGGTATGCAGATGAGATTTGAAAAGATTGTTGTGTTTGTTGTGTAGATTCGTCGTTCCCTGGAGAGACGTCACCTGTCTGTGGTCGGTTGGTACCACAGTCATCCGACATTCCCTGCTCAGCCGACCATCAAGGATGTGGACAGCCAAATGGAATATCAGATCACCATGAAAGGGGACAGTGATTCTTCCTACACACCTTGTCTTGGTTTAATATGTTGTGAGTGAAAGACCTCTTTCATTTTATTTTTGCCTTTCATAATTTTGAGAGCTTTTTCCATCCAAAACTTTTCTCTTCAGTTCATTATCCCAACACTAGACTGTCAAAGCCAGAAGACTGTGTCTAGATCAGGGATGGACAAACTTTTTCAGCCACGGGCCAAAAATCAAAAGAAAATAAGTTTGGCTGGCCAAGATAAATTTTTCTAAAATTTTAAAAACAATATACGAGTACCTAATGGTTTAAATATGTTAATGAGATGAATGAAATTGCGATTTCATTTTTAAAAGTTCCTTATACTGAGGTTTGAAGTGAGATGGACTGATTGTAAGGAATGATGCTGAATGCTCGTCTGTCAGTCTACTTCTGAAATGATTCTTTCAAAGGTTCAAAGTGGAAAACACTTGTTCGCATATATGAAGCAAATATACCGCTAATCTTCTGGGCACGAGATAATAAATTTGGGATATAATATTGAAACAAAGTAGAAAAGGAGATGTATAAATATATATTTCTTTTAATTTGCCAACTTAATCTCTATCTGCAGGCCAGAAAAAAACCCTTCCAGTTGGCCATAGTTTGCCCATCCCTGGTCTAGAGAGACAATTTCTCCAAACATACCCTGAGATCTGTTGGGCTAAATATATTTTTACAAGCCCATGAGTGGGTTGTGTAGTGGATATAACTTATTAATCCATAAAAAATAGTACTAAAGCAACAGTCCATTAAATAATTAAAACCACATGTCATTATGTATCACAGAAATATAAGACATATGTTTTTAAAGTAAACCAGGGTTCCCACAATCCTTAAAAGTCAAGAACTCCTTAATTTTAGTTTTTATTTTTAAGGGCCTTTAAAACTACTTAATTTTTAAATTAGAATGCGATCAATTTCTCCATTGACGTGATCTGCCATTAATTTCCTATCAGTTTTCACCACACTCTCCAAACTTTCTGGTTTTATAAGTTTAAAATTAAGTTTGCCCAAAACTGGTTCTAAGAATACCAGTACAGGTGATAAGTACTGGTCAAAGAATATATAAAATATTTGTTAATGTTCATAACATTCTTTTACATTTTCCTATCTAAAGTGCAGTATTAATAATAAAGAAAATCCTTAAATACATATATATTTTCAATGTAGTACTGTAGTAATGGAAACTTCCTTTCCTTGATATCCTTCAAATATTATGAAAATACTTTTAGTTTATTGGTACTTTTTATGGTCACAAGCTAGAGAACTTTTTTGACAAATAATCTTTTGCATACTGAAAAGGTTTATAAAGTGAACTGCCCTTTCCCAATAGCTAACAGTCATGCAGATTTTAATTAAGCAAAGCATGGAGGACGGGGGTTTGTAGATATTTCAGTTACTGATGGAAATTTAATTTCCCTTGCATCGAATGTAATAGAAAAGTCTAAAACTTTCTTCTTTCCCAGGCAACGGTATAATAAGCCAGTATATACATATATATATATATATATCAGAGTCATTTTTAAACCCTCTGAAAGTACTGTTTATAATGTTGTATTTTATCCACAATTTATTTTTAATTTGATCACTCAAAAAACTTTAGATGTACATTTTTCAAAATTAGTTTCCGTGTAATTGATATATCTTTACTAATTTTTAGACATTTTTAAAAACTTAATTCTGAAATATTGTTGGGCATTTCTTGAATATGCCTTGTCTGGTTCATAATCACTAAAATAGGTTCCTCGGAAATAGGGTTTATGTTGTGATGCTCTGTATTTCAAGTAGGTCCTTATAAAAAGTTTCTTTGGTCCTTAGAAAGTCCTTGATTTTTGTTCTGGAAAAAGAGTGGGAACCCTGATTTAATACCTACTATTAATATAGTTTTAATGAAGTTTACACTCCCCCCACCATCTTATTGAATACTAAAGATATTTTAAGAAAATTTCAAAGTAATTCTAATCATTTATATATAATGTGCATTGAAAGTTTTATTTAAATGCATTTTAAAAATGAATGGTTCGACTGCCTCTTTTTGTTTTTTGTAGCCCCCTATGATGCTCAAAAGCCATCTTTAGAAGCAGATTATCTCGCCTACTGGGTGATGCCACCACCAGAGGTAAATAACTTTGGATTCTTATTTTTAAATATAATAGTGACAAGTGAAATGGCTAGGGCTCTAAAATGAGAATAAATTTTGAAAAATAAGACTTTTTTCCCCTCCAACTTTATGCTTCAACCTAATATATGTGTCCCTGGCATTCCATATATTATTTTTCTAAAAAAGTAGCAAAACACGAAAGCAATAGAACATGCTAACAAGATGTAAACATTAAAATATCATGAATTGCAACATCATAACCAATTTCTGAGTATTTTGAAGTCAAACAGTTTTTTCTTAACTTTAAAATTAATTTTAAAATTAGTGGACAATTTTTTTACATTGAGAAAATTTTTGAAATTATCAGAAAAATATTAAGTTGTTTGATTTTTCCCTCATGTGCAAATTCCTCATTGTTTCTTTCCATGGACAATGGAAAAAATTTTCGGTGTGTTTCTTCACTACTTTTGTTGTCCGTTACCGTTGGCTCCAAAATAAAGTTTTGTTATAAAGTATAACTTTTGAAAACTTTTTAAGTATGAAAATGATTAAGAGTAAAACTTCTGAAATAGGAAATTTTACAGCTATCGTTATAGGGTCAAAATTGGGAAGACAGGAATCGAAAATATTCTGCATCCATTTCTAAAGCCTTATTTATTCTTTTACAGCATCGACCTCACGAATATGGTCGTCCCATGCAGATGATTTACAGTATTGCCCACGATTCTTTTCTGACGCAAGATCTTCTCATGGAAATGGTAATATTCACTTCACTTTTTGCTCATGAAAATTTGATTTGACTCTATATTAATTTAAATAGATTGCTTCAACTTTTAATTTTGTTTTCCATCTTTTCTTTCCTTTTTGGACAAACATAATCATTTTTCCAAATAATAAAGTCTTTCTAATTAATAAAGTTTTTAAAAGCCAAAACAAATATTGAAAATACTTGAAAATGAAATAAAAGTTTAAAAGTTTTATAAAAATAAATAGAAATATCTTTTGGTTTTTTTTATGTATCAGGGGTTATTTATACATGGTGTGCTTATATAATTTGCAAAACTATGTTTTAAAAATTGTTTGAGAGCTTTTACTGTAATTTCGTACGTATAGTCTGCATGTGCGATTTTGTATTTAAAAAATTTCATAAATCATCAGATAGTCTGTGGACTATACATGCAAATTAATGATGTGATATTTTAGTATGACAATATTACATCATTTTAAAAAGAAATACTTAAGTATAGTAGAGGGCTGAAAATTCTGGATTAGACTCCATTAATTCCACCTTTAAAATTTGAAATAATTTCTTCTGCCATAGCCTCGGAGTTGAATTTTGACGGAAGAAACAGAGCGGACTTCATTTCTCTGTTCGAGAACCCAGCTATGTCAATCGTCTTCTAATGTAGGCCATCGTATTTTTCCACGACGATTGGATCGCTTTATTCTCATATTTTTAACGTTTCCTTTTGCTTTCGCCCATTTCTCACTGCTTTCTCGTCGACCTTCTAAATGACTTTCATCTTGAAATCAGCAGTCAAACTGCGACGATGTTCTAAAGACATAATGAATGACCATTATGACCGCAAATCAAAACACTCTGTTACGAGTGATCCTCATGGTGTCGAATGACCTTTGCCCCTCAACCTTCGATCTTAAACCCATCCACTTGGTGTCGTCAATTGGAGCTGTAAATAGTGATTATCGATATTTTTCCATAATCCAGGACTCAATTTAAGATTGCGCTATTTGCTACTACTGATTCGTTCTGCTTTATGGGTTATATTTTTTCCATGGTTTATTACCAATACGATGTTTTCTTGTCATCTCGTGAGTAGTGCTTTTGTTTACATTTGATCATCGGCCGTTCAAGCAACATGCTTTTTTTCCCCTTCTTCCGATTTTGATGATTTGAGCAAATGAACAACCAGCAGATAGTCCACGGCTGAAGAAATTTGCTTTTTAAACCCAGATAGTCCACAGAATATATGTGCGAAATTACGGTAGTTCTCCGTCTTCCTACTGGATAGCGCCACCAAACAAATTTGCTTAAAATGCAAACCCATTCGAATGTAATGACTTGATTGTATCTCTGCAGCGTCTGATATCTGAATATTACCGTTCCACTGGGGAAGCCATCGACTTCCATTCGGAAGGTGGCGGCACCTACTGGGAGAAATTGCAGACTTCTCTTCGGACCAAGCTGCCACGAGATTTGATGGTGACCGGTGCCCAGTCCACAGCCCAAGCTCAAGCTGTCACCCACTTCTGGGACTTTCTCAAAGGACTCATCATGACGCAGCACAATTACCTATAGCATCATTCCGGACTCACATCTGCAGAAAAAGTTCTGTGTCGGTGTTTGTGTCATCATTCTGTGATCAATTCCCACTTCATGTATTTGTTTTTTCTATTTTCATAAAGTTGTATTGCAATGCTGCTCTCAGTTTCTTGTTGCTTTTCATAGGAGCCATTGAAATGATGGAAAAGAATTCTTGCTCCACAGGGGGGAATTATCCTTTTTTTACATAAATACATATACATTTTTATTAGGGTTTGATCTTCTTTTATCTGTCTGTTTACTAATGGCACGTTCCATAGGTTTAGGTTGCAAGATATTTTGTTCCAAGTTAAAACCAAGACCAAATAGTAACTTGCCGAAAAAATAACCAAATAGTAACTTTCTCCTCGGAACCGGAGTTCACAGGTTTGAATCCCACTGCAGGCATGGATGTTTGTAGCTGATCAGAATCAACATTAAGCTGTAGGTCCCGTTCTCATTAGCCCTCATGTGCCAATATCCCAGTAGACCGTAGCACTCCAAACCAAACCAAATAGTAACTTTTTTCATTCCGGTTACACTAAAAAAAATATGTGGTTCAGTTTCAAATGAATAGTTTTATTTTATGTATATTCTTATTTATACCAAAAAATTAATACATAACCATACACTCAAGAGGCAAAACATGACCACCCCTCCATTTCGCAATGAACTCTCCTGGATGACGTGAAAAGCACGTGATCAGGTAGAAGTGGTATTTGATGGCTGCTGGAAAGTCTGAAGAATCTTTCTTTCACTTACTTCTGTGTGTGAGGGGAAAGGCTGCGAATCTAAGCAATTTTGATAGAGGGCAGATTGGAATAGCTCGAAGGCTCGGAACAAGTATTTCTGAAACTCCACAACTCGTAGGTTGTTCCCAATCTACAGTTGTTAGTACTTATACAACATATCGATTGGTCCATTGATCAGTGGGAGAGAGTTGCCTGGTCAGATGAATCACGGTTTGTCACTCATCACGGCGATGGCCGTGTCAGGATATACGCCGTCTTCCAGGTGCTCCCTTAATATACAGTAGGTTATACTCAGGCCAGTGGTGGCGGTATGATGCTTTGGTGGACGTTCTCTTGGGCATCTCTGGGATCCGTGGTTGTGGTAGAGCAGACCATGAATGCTACAGGGTATCTGAATATCATTGCGGACCAGTTGCACCTTATATGGCCTCTGTTCTTAAAGCTGGAATTGGAATGTTCCAACAGGACAACGCCCTGGCTAAAATGGTGTTGGAGTGGTTCGAGGAACAGGATGCTGAATTCCAGTTAATGTCCTAACTCACCGGATCTCAATCCAATAGAACCCATTTGGGATGTGATGGGAAGGCAGCTCCCAGTTCCAAGACCACCCATTCGCAATATCTATACCCATTTGCGTCAGCGTTGCTTCAACATCTGGTACAATCAGTCTCCGGCCATCTACCAAGTGTCATCCAAGCCAAGGCGGGTTGAAGCTGTGTTGCCCGCCAAAGGTGGTTTAACTCGTAATTGACAGGTGATCATAATGTTTTGGTTCTTGAGTGTATTTTAAATTTTTAATTTAAGTGTCAATACTCAATATCTCAATTCGACCTTAATTAGAAAAATCAAATATGTATAAAAGCATTTTTAATAGTCCTTTACCTTTAGTGGTGTTTATGTTTTTATATGAAAAATTTCAAAAACATATTCCTACATTTTTTTTGTAAATTGTCTTTGTTATTCTATCCTTCAAATAAGTAAGTTTTGTCTTCTTGTTCTCGAATACAACAACACAATTTTGCAGTGGGGTCTGAAAAAAGAATGATTTATGATTTTTTGGAGTAAAATGTATAAATAAACCTAATTTTTTTCATATTTTTTTTACATAATGCTCCAAAATACTTAAGCATTGTTTCATATAGTATATTGTTTAATACTTTGCCATATATATATATATATATGTGTGTGTAATAATACGGATTTCTCAATGGGTGGTTGCAGTCATGGCCCATAAAAATGACACCGTTTTAGCTAAAGACCTGTATTAAGATAACGTTAGAGGACGGGTTTCCACTTCATCATAGGGACAGGACAAACGGAAGGGTCAGTTAGCATGAAGTTCTGTGTACAAGACACGTAACACCTGGGTCAACATTTCAGTCAAAATCTGTGGGAAAAAATCTGCCTTCGACAATGTGCATCTCCTTTTTGTTAATAAATTTCCTAAACTGTCTGCTAGAGCAATGTAGAGTCAGACCTCTTCTCTGAGGGCGTAAACTGCAGACTCAGTGGTCCATTTAGGTTAGGGGTTAAAAAGGGGAATGCAAAAGGATGCGGGAGGTTTTAGCCCTTGACTTAAGTTTTGAAATCCCCTGAGAATTTTCCTTACAAATATATATATATATATATATATATCTTACTTCTCAATGTTTAATTTTTAGCTGGCTGTACTGGTGCTCCAAAATACTTAAACTCCTTTTTTCATATAGTAAATTGTTTAACATTTTGCATTTTTGTTGTTTTTTTGGTTTATCTTATTATTTTTGTCGGATGCAGTATGTTGGCCAGATATCCGTTGCGTATTATTTTGCTATAATCAATTTACTATTTATTTTACTTATTTTGTTTCCAGTTAACTATTTACTACAGACAAATGAGTATATTAGAACAATTATTTTTTATCCGCTTACTTAATATTTTTAAAAGTTTATTATTTGGTTTTTAATAATCAAAAAAGAATGAAAATATTTATGATAAAAACACGTTCATTTGATCATCCTATTTTAGTTTCTTTGCAAATTTAAGTTATCCTTTGGAAAAGTATTGCTAATTGTAAAATATTTTAAAATAACATCTGTGTTTTTAAGTTTGTGACTATTATTCTTTTTTCTCAGATTCCATTGATTTTTTTTTTTTTTTAGCTTTGGACATATACAGTCTAAACTTTTCAAATGTGTTTGGTATTGAAAATGGCTCAAAAATGTTGTTGAATGCAGCGGTGACGTTTTGATCCTCATTAAACTGTTTATCATGATGATAGATGACCATTTATTTTTAATAGATATTTTTCACTTGTGAAAGATGATCTGGTTTTTCAAACAAGCAGAAAAATAGTAGCAAGCAGGGCCATATACAGAACGGAAGTGACGTCATGAGTGGCCGAAGCTTAAAGGGGGGTCATGATATCATCAAAGTGTAGTGTCAAAGTGCCGCCATGTTGTGAGTGGAGTTGAGTAGTAGGGTTCCTTCTGACAGGGTTTGAGGAAGACCAAACAGTAGACAGTTGAGTTGTTTTTTCCTTCTGCTCCATTTGTTGTTGCAACAGTGCGTAATGTTGGACTAATGTAATGTTTTTTTTCAATCAAAAGATTTCAACAGTTATTTATCCGCCCTCATTATGGTATTACACATAAATAGAATTGTTTAATTAATCTTCGTATATACAGGGTGTTTCAAAAATGACCGGTATATTAGAAAAATCAATAAAAACTAAACGGGCAGTGATAGAAATACACAGTTTATTGCAACATGCTTGGGATAATATTAAATTTTTAGGCAGACAAACTTTCAAAATGAGTTACAATGTTCCACAACAGATGGCGCCGCAATCTGGAAAAATCTAAACTACGATATTTTTTAGATATCCACCAGGCTCAGCAATAATATGACGTATTCTGAGAACGAAACGATCAGAAACCCGTGTCGGGCGGGACGGCTTCACATGCAGAACACATGTACTGCTCCAGTTATTCAATTGTTTCTGGATAGTGGTGGTACACCTGGTCTTTTAAGAATCCCCACAGAATAATATCGTAGTTTAGATATTTTCCAGACTGCAGCGCCATCTGTTGTGGAATATTGTAACTCATTTTAAAGTATGCTTGAAAATTTACTATTGTCCCAAACATATTGCAATAAACTATGAATTTCTATCACTGTCCGTTTAGTTTTCAAAATATACCGGTCATTTTTGAAACACCCTGTGTTGAAATAATTTTAATTACTTTAAATGGTACTCCTAGAGATGTACTACTAATTGCATTCCATGTTTAAAATTCAATTAAAAGCAATGGAGGATTGCAATTACATGAATACAATTAAAAATTACTTTTAATTGTGCTGTATGTTTAAAATAACATACGGGTTAGACACTTGTCAAAATCTGAATCATTGTTTGAATTTGGACGGAACATTCCATCCACACAGCGTGAAGCGTGCCACTTCAGGGGCCACCACAAATTGATCCATTAATCGCGATTAATGATAATCATTTCAGAAGTAATTAATGCTAAACCAACCAAGGAGAAAATATTTTCCTTTTTTAACTTGTCTATACGGGCGTTTAAAAAATACAGCTTAGATTTTAAGATATAGTCGTTAAACAGTTATCTGCAATGATTGCTTTTTAACAGGATTCTTATTTAAAATCAATTTAATTTCATTTCAATCTAACGTAATTTGCGTTTTGCAAGTTAGTTTTTATTTCTTAACAAATTTATTATCCGTATTGATACATTTCTGTCTTTTTTATGTCTCAAATATTAGAATAACAATTGTTGTACTCATGTAAAATGGCTGAGTGTGCGTGCTACAAGGTTAATTTTATTGCATTAGGGGTCATCATGAGTTACTATACTATGCGTTCCATAAAGCTTGTTTTTGTTCGATTCCTTTTTGCAGCGCCGACGCTTTCGTCATCCTTTACGTACTCCCTCGTTTCTGAATTTCATGTCTCACAGATGATTTCTCGTGGAGTTATGGCAACCTGTTGCTTCTGTTTTGCACACCAGTCTATGAAACCCGATCAACTGCTTGGGAGCTTTTATTTGGACAATTTCTTTAAATGTTATGAATGAATTCATACAGATGTCCCTCCTGCACGAAACAGATTCGCAACGGAAGCGAAAGAAATTAAGTTTTAAATACAATAGTAATTACGTTGGATAGCTTGCACTTAAAATATACATCCACATCCACGCATATACAGGATGATACACACACATCTATATACATATGAATGTCGCGATTCAGAGTTAAGGCGAATGGAAAATAGTCTTCT
>CM063507.1:88319166-88346666 GCA_032207245.1 Pardosa pseudoannulata | reverse complement strand
CAATCGCCGTGAAAATTTGGGAAATTCTTGGGTATATCCCTAGGAAGGTTTTTAAAAATTTTTACCGTTCGAAATCCATTCCTTCCCCCTTTTTCGAACGTTTCATGTCATTATTCCAAGCATTATTTTCCCCGGTTAAACGCAAACGATTCACTTTTTAATTTATCGCATCATAACTAAGGGAAAGAAGCAACGACTTCTAGCAATGTGACATCATCCCAAGTAATTGTTTTAAGCGCCGTTTTCCTCGGTTAAAAGTAGAAGATTAAAATTTTTAATTTATTACATAATACATAGGTGAAAACGATATTTTTTAATCATTATGACGTCATTTCTTCACGTATCTCATTTATTCATTTCTTATTTTATATTATTTACACATCGTCTGCGTAGTGTCAATTCGATTTGAACTGGAAATTGAGATATAAAGGGATTATATCCTAAATTTTCACGGTGATTGGATGTATGTTTTTGACTCGATCAAGTATAGACAGACAGACACAAATTCATTTATATATATATATATATATATATATATATATATATATATATATATATATATATATATATATATATATATTTATTTATTTATTTATTTCTCTGAGCGATTTTAATATTCGAAACAGTTGCATACGAAGCGCTGGTCATGAATCCGTACAAGATACAATCTACTTTTTGCAATACGATGACGCATGATACCGGGACCTACTGCTTAAAGCCGATTTCGAACGGCTACGAACAACCATGCCGTAGTCGGATTCGAACTCAAGAACTCTGGTACCAAAGAGCAGCGTCCAGACCATTCGTCCATCGGTCGGCCATACGTTCTATTTAAAAGTTTCATTCTACACAGAGATCGCTTACCGATTCAGTATCTGACAGCAGCGCCCTCTCTCTTACAGGATGTCATGGGGTCCATGAAGACCGGCGCCTTGTTCTTTTTCCTGGATTCGTCCAAGAGCGTCCACCTGGATACTGTGTTGGAGGCGGTGTCTTCCGTCGACAACATGAGTGGCGCTTATGGACCACGCCCCCAGTCTTTCCACGCCCTTTCCCTGGCTTCCGTGGAGCGCTTCCTAGAAGTGTACGACCCGTCGACCCCGATCTGTCTCACGCACTGTTTCGTCGCCTGCGGCGGATGGGTGAAGGGGTGGCGACGGGACTCGGCCACGCCTCTCCCGAGACGGGAGGGCAGGCGGTGGCGAAAGTGGGTACAGAGGAACACGCTTAAGGCAGAGCAATATCGAGAAAGCGTCGAGAGGCTGATGCTGTCCAAGATGGGTGTGGCCTGGGAGATGGACGGCGACGGATCACAAGAACTTTTACGCCAAGAGAAGTGGTTGCTCAAAGCAACGAAGGCGAAGCATGACAGAATCAGAGCCGAGTGGAGTTGAGTCATCTTTCGCCCTGAAGTCACATGACACAGCTCTGAAAAGAACTTCCTGTTGGATTATATATAGCTTTTCGTTTTGACAAAATACTATGATCTGTGTTTTTTATGAAAGGATAAAAATGATAAAATAAAAATTTATTTTCTTTTTTCGAATGCCTTTCAATAATTTTCTTTCCACATTGAACTTTGATGATTCATCTCACGGAGAGATCATGCTTCTAGTTGCTTTTGCCATGAATCTCTGTCAGTTTTAGAGAACCAAAATTATTTTGATTTGACGGTCGCCAACAGAGAGAAGAACATCGCCAAGAAGAAAAAAAGTTATAAAATATAGCTTCGAAAAAGAATCCCTTGTAAGGAAAAAAGTAAAAAAGATCCCCGTTTATATACATGTATACATATATACACACAGTCGGACCCCTATTTAACAAATTTCGCGATTTAACGAATTTTTAAGGAAAATTAACAAAAATGAAGGCAAAACCCCAATTTAAAGAATTATTTGAATTGCGGATTTCTTTTATTAGTTAGTTTGAATTAGATAAATTTTGAATTATTTTTTAAAGGACATCTTGCCTTGAATAGGAATTTGTTGCACTTAGGAATTTTTGGCAGAAAAGGGGGCATACCATTGGACCTCACAGCTATAAATGAGTCATGAGTGCATCTATCGAATGATTTGTAGGACAAGAAATTCCTTTCTTATCACTCTCCACCCCGGAGATCATGTATTACTTGTCACTGGACCAATTGTTCTATTTGTACAGAGCAGACACTTGGTTTTACAGAACATTTGACTTTGAAAATTTGGAGTGTGGTAGTAATCAAAGATTGTCAGAAGCTAAAACGATTTTCGTCGAAAAGCTTCACTTTTTACGCGAATTCGACAACGGCGTTCGAGTGCGTCGATTGTGAAATTGAAACAGCATCTGCAGAAGCAGAAAAAATAAATGAAAGCCACGCCTCATTCTGTTCTTGAATCGGGTTCAATATCACTTGTGCTAAGAAAATACTTCTGAGCACAGAACTTTCGCATACCCAAATATTCATTCACGATAAGTCCAACACTTTCCTTTTATACTTTTAAAGTCTAATATACCTCAATCAACTTCACTTTACGGCCATCCAAAATTATTTTGTATTTTATTATTTATATATTACCGTTCTGAAATTTGAAATAAAAATCTCGTTCTAAATTACAAAACATATTACAAAAGTTTTATTTTAAGAAATGGCAACTGTGAAATAAAAACAAAATAACCATAGCGTGCTTATAATTATTGAAAATAAATCTCGCCAAGATGAAACAGAAAAAAATAAAGCTTTTCTAAAAAAGATAAATGAAGTAGAAAAAAGATTTACATCTATCAGTATAGAATAATTAAAAAGCGGTTAATGCGAAGTAAGCCTCACATACACACATACGTTCATATATTTGTTTCATAGTTATGCAACTTATACAAGATACCAAATATCTGGCGGTAATGACGCTCACAATAAGAACCCGGTGGTTATTGTTTTTAAAGCAAATTTTCAAGTGGAAATAAAATAATTAAAAATATTAAAATTAAATAATTAGAACGGTGTTTTGGTCAGTTTTTCATTAATATCTGTCAAACTTATTGGAATGTCAGAACGAGAATGACCGAAATGACTTCCCTAAGCAATGCCGCCAAGCCTGATTAAGAACAGGGGGAATAAATATTGGCGTTTCAAAATTGGATAAATAAAAATTTCGGAATGTAACAAATAAATCTAGACTGTGACGTAGGTTGCAGAGTCCTCTATAGGGTATACCAACAGAATATGCTGTTTACAATCACTAGTGTCTCGGTAGCACAACATCATAAATGCACCGGCCTCAAAATGCGCCAAATGTTTGCCACATTTGGCAAACTAACATCCGGTGATCACATCATAAATGCACCGGTCTGAAAAAAGACTGGTGCATTGACTGGTCTGAAAAAAACTGGTGGCTGCAAACACGGATGCATTTAAATGCACCCGTGTGAAAACAGCTATAGTAAACACTAGCTTTTTTCACAACATCACAAGTGCACCAGTGTAGAAAAAAGTCCAGTACATTTATAATCATGCCACCTGCTATGATTTCGTTCTAAAATGACATTTTTTGTAATGCTTTATTACTTTAATTTTTCTTGTCTTAAAATCGGTAATGTCGATCACCACAACATAAATACATCGGTTTTGGTTTTCTACTTCCAAAAACAGATATCAAATTGTAAGAGTAAATATCTCTTACCTGAAATTTTCCAGGTTCATAACGGGATCTCTATCTTGACGTGATGATTCCAAAAGATTCGTCTCTAAACAGGACTTTGAAAACAAAACTTGAGAATGTCTTTTAAAATATTTATTCTTTAGACAGCACAATTCAATATAAAACAAATAAAGATAAAAGAACAAATATCACCAACTTTCGGGCGAACTAAGCCCATTTTCATAAGCTACATAGACATCACAAGATGCTCCCTTTTTCTAAACACTGCCATCAAAAACTTACAGAACGAGAACTGGCTTGTTGCCACAACGTACAAATAAATATACACATCATAATAAAAATCGTTTTCAAAAACGTTCAGTTCACCGTGACAAAATAAAATTTAAATAATTGTTTTGCATAATAAACCGAGATTTATAAAGTGGATCTCACATACTCCCACCTTGAGGTGTGGAAGTCCCACATCTCAACAACTATATTAGAGATCCAACCTTTCGGGAAGTTTAATAGTCCGTCCTAGTCTTGTCTTATTTGGAACAACTGTGTTGTCGATGGAGTTGTCGTCGGAACACTTAGGAATAGCATTCTTCATAGAGGCGATTTTTGTGGATAATGCATTTTTGTCAGGTGGAAAAGACGAATCATTCGAAGAGATCTCTAAAGGGAATACGCGCTGAACTGGACGCAGAATTTCTCCTCGAGATGTTCTAAGTTTAATGAGTCGACACACACCGTCTTTCCCTGGCAGAATTTCTGTCACTTTCCCCAGTGGCCAGTCGATTCTTTTCGTATTGTCGCTAGATATCAAAACAATATCTCCTATCTTGATAGATGGTGAACTTTGTGTCTTTCTTTCATACTGTCTGAGCTGCCCCAGGTATTCAGACCGAAAGCGTTTTCTTAAATCTTGTCGTAACCTTTGGCGATAAACAAATCTCTTATTTAGGGATTTACTATCAAGGTGATCCAGATCAGGTATTCCAACCTCTCTGACTTCTTGCAGGAACATACTGGGAGTAAGAGGTTCTAAGTCACTTGCATCGCTTCTCACATAAGTGAGAGGTCTTCCGTTGACGACACTTTCACAATCACATATAATAGTGTTTAATTCTTCAAAGTTCAGAGATGTCTGTCCTAAGACTTTGCGAAGTATTCGTTTCACTATACCAATCATACGTTCCCAAAATCCACCCCACCAGGGTGCAGATGGAGGGATGAATTTCCAGTTGATCTTGTTTGCAGTACTGTACTTGGCTACGGTCTCCCAATTTATCTTTTTTATAAGGTTGTTTGCTCCAACTAAGTTTGTTCCATTGTCCGAATAAACGATAGCTGGTCTTCCACGACGAGCAACATATCTCCTGAATGACTGTAGAAAACTTTCAGTTGAGAGAGAAGTAGTCAACTCTAGATGGATGGTTCGAAATACAGCACAAGTGAAAATAACAATCCAGGACTTCTGATTTCCTTTTAGATAGAGAGGTCCAGCAAAGTCTATTCCTATGATTTCAAACACAGAAGCTGCTCTAAGACGGTCGACTGGTAATGGAGCTGGTGGAATGTTTATTGGTCGTGAGTCATACCTCTTGCAAGTTACACAATTCTTAATAACTTTGCGAACAGTCTTTCTATATTTCAGTATCCAGAATTCTTCTCTGAGGTTGGCCATAACTATTTGTACACCTGCATGACCTAGAGAACAATGTTTCCATCGAATAAGCTTTTCAACTATTGGATGTTCACTTGGCAACACGATAGGAAATTTGAAGTTTTTCAAATCGTCCTTCAATGAAAGTCTAGTCTTAATTCGGAAAAGCCCGTTTTCATCCTCAAGAATTTGCAGTTTTTGAAGACGTTTGTCGCTTGATCCTGTGAAAGATTCTCGCTGTACTAACTTCAACAATGATACTTCTGATTGATTTCTTTCTTCCAAAGTTATGCTTCCTGATTTTCTAAAATTCTTCTTCACCTTGCAATTATTTACAAATCTATAAATCCAGGATACGACCATAAGAAGTTTATGGAAAGAGGAGAAAATATCATAGATTTTGTCTTCCCCTTCTGTATTTGTGACGTTAACAACTGTTTTCCTTTTCTCAACATTTACAATTTCTTCATCGTGAAAAATATTGGATTTAGGCCAATTATCCTGTGGGTTTTTCAACCAATGAGGTCCTAACCACCAATTAGACCTAGCCAAATTTTCAATGCTACAACCCCGTGAGGGTAAATCGGCAGGATTCTGATGGCCAGATATGTGATACTAATCTTCTGGGTCACTCAGAAGACGAATTTCTTTAACACGATTAAACACAAAAGTGGCCCAGTTTTCGTTCTTCTTGATCCAGTATAGAGCATTACTGGAATCAGACCAATACCGTGTAGCAACTTGCTCCATTCCTAAACTAGTTTTCACGGATTGACACAGTCTTGCTCCTATACTACAAGCTAAAAGCTCTAGTCTAGATACTGATATAGATTTCAAAGGGGCGACTCTTGCTCTAGCTTGTATTAACTGGCAATCAGTTGAATGGTCGCCTTCACTTCTCAAAAAAAATACACGTAGCATAGGCTTTTTCTGACGCATCACAGAATACGTGCAATGATATCTTCCTATCACCATCATTTTTATCTAGACATCTAGGGATAGAAATATCACTTAACAATTTCAGTTGATTTTTTCCATTTGACAAATTTTTTGGCCATCCCAGATGGTAAACTAGCATCCCAGGACAGTTTCAATTTCCAACATTCTTGCAGCATTAATTTTGGTATTAATGTTACTGGACAGGTAAATCCAATAGGGTCAAAAATTTTGTGTACAATTGACAAAATAATCCGTTTACTTATGGGTTGATCTTCTTCAATGGGATCTATGTCTCGTAAATCAACAGATAGAACATCATTTTAGTTTCCCATTTTAATCCTAAGACAGGGACTGTTTTTGTCAATGTTAGGTCAGATTTATTGTTCTCAAAAGGGGTATACTCCCACCCTCGTAAATTAAATTTTGCTGGACTAAGGATTTCTTGTGATTCCTGAATAAACTTCACCAGTTCTTTTTCATTATCCACGCTGTGGACGCAGTTGTCCACATAAAAGGACTTCAAAAGTTTTTTGGCCGTTTCTTGGTATTCAAGAGGAACACTATTCAAATGAAATTCAAGAGTAGCTCCCAGTAAGAAAGGGCTGGATGTTATCCCCAAAACAACCCTTCTATGCTGAAAAATTCTTAACTGCTCCTTTTGCCCATCTTTCCACCACAAAATCTTTAAAAAGGGCCTGTCTTGCTCATTGAGTTCAATTTGCAAAAATACTTTTTCTATGTCGGCGGTAACTCCGTATTTTCCTATTCTAAATCTGTTTAAAACAGAAGGAATCAGCTCAACCAAATTGGGCCCCTTTTCTAAGCAATCATTAATTGAAGGGGAATTCTTGTTTCTGGCAGAACCATCAAAAACAGGCCTAATTTTTGTAGTGGAGTTTTCTTTGAATACAGGGCGGTGAGGTAAGTAGTGCTCTGGTTCCAAACTGCTTACTTCCTCAATAATACCCTGATCCAACCATTCCGAACGATGGCCGATTGGTTAGGGTGCTGACCTTCGGAACCGGAGTTCGTGGGTTCGAATCCCACAGTGGCATGGATGTTCGTAGCCGTTCGGAATCGGCTTTAAGCTGTAGGTCCCGGTCTCATTAGCCCTCGTGTTGCAAAAAGCAGACCGTAGCACTCCAACCAAACCAACCATTCCTTAAAAATGGTTTCGTACTCGTCAATTTTTCCTAATCTTTTTAAGGATTTGATACAATTTGTTAGTCTCTTTTCAGAAATGTCCTTACAATTTGTTAAGGGGGGATGACCCTCAACCCAAGGTAGACGTACTTGATATCTCCCTTCTGAATTTCTGGTCACAGTTCGGAGAAAATGCTCTTTTGCCGAATGCTCTAATTCTTCCCTGGTTTTCCTTTCACTAGGATCACTAATACCAAGTGTGTCTAATCTCCATAAATCTGAGATAGTTGAATCATTCACATGACAGGATAGAACTGTATTTGTACTGTCATTTTTTTCTACTTCTTTTGTTTTTCCCATAAGAGTCCAGCCTAATTTAGTTCCTACACATACCAATCCTGAACTAAGTTTCTTTATTTCCCCATTGAACAGTTTACCAGCAACATCTGCCCCGATTAATAAATGAATCTCTAGGGGTGAATATTGATACAACAATTGATCATTATATGCATGCACAACATCAGTTAAAAATACATTATTACATTTCAGTTCCTTAGTATAGGCAGATAAGTTTACTCTAGAAATATTAGAACAAATGATTTCTTGATCCAAAACTTCAAAATTACAATGATAATCATTATCGACATTACTTAAATGAACCAAATATTTTTTATGGTTTTCTAATTTCTCAGCACCTCCAAATAAAGAATGCAAAATAGATTCTTCATTTATGACCTCATACTTCATAAATGTTGCAGCATATTTCGAAATATAAGACCGTTGTGATCCAGTATCAATGAGAACACGAATAAATCTACCTTTACTATTTTTTCCCCGAATTTGAACTACTAATGTTTGTAAATAAACTTGTTGCATGCATGTTTTATTAGTCAAACTCTCCGTAACAACTACTTCTTCCGACTTCTTTTCTTTATTTTTATTATCCGGATATTCATCATTCATTTTACACATTATAGCAAAATGCTGTCCATTGCATTTCGAACAATTAACTTTCGTTTTACAAAAACGGGCAAGGTGTTTTGATTTATTTGTAGAATTTAAACACTGAAAACATATTCCGCGGTTTAAAAGAATTTCCTTTTTCCTTTCGTACGTTAAATTTTTTGCTGATCTACAATCTTGAGTCATATGCGATTTATCGCAAAAAATACATGCTTTATTTTTTAGTTCGTTTGGATGTGTATTCCACTTTGAACTATTGAATAAGTCTGCGGCAGCTGGTTTATCCTTTTCTCGAGAATAATGAGTTATCATTTTTTTGTTATTACTATCTATTCCGAATGAACGAGCAATGTTTAGTTTTTGTTCTGATTCTATTTCCTTTTTAAGAAAATTTAAGAGATGAGTCAATCTAGCATTTCCGGTAGTTTCTGATGCGATTATTTCAGTGTGATTTCGCTCATAAATTTTCATCAAATCCCTGGGTAAACATGATTCAATAAGAGGGAAGAGTAATATTGAAGAAAAATTATCGTTTGCAACTCCTAATGATTTTAAAGACCGCAGATGCCCTTCTAAATTATCATAAAGCTTAGCAAGAGAATATTTATGACCTTGAGGATTTGCATTATTTATTACAATTGAAAGTAGCTCTCTTATAGTAACCTCGATTAATAAATCATCTCTTCCGAATCGCTGTTTCAAACATTTGACAGCATCATCATAATTTTTTCCAGACGGAGGAAAGGATTCAACTAACTGTCTGGCAGGAGAATTTCTAAGTGTTGATTGAATAAGATATTGAAACTTATCGTCTTCTGCGATATCTGGACTTTCGTGTATCTTTTTAAACTGACCCCACCATTGCAGCCATTCTTTAATATTCCCATCAAATTGTCATATTTATATATTTCTATTTTATAAGGTAAGTTCAATAAATTACCAGAGCATAATGACTACCAAGCTACATGTCAACAACATTTTATTCTATTCTACTACAGTTACGGTTACATACTCCACAGTTATCGATATAAAAAGGAAGCACAGGTATCGATATATGACATCTCCCTTTTTTTTTTTTAAAAAAAAAAAAAAAGAATTTAAGATATAAACATTTAAAACAATATCAAAGAAAAACATTTACATTTAAGAAGTTACAAAGTCTCTAAGATACGTAGGTTTCCGAACAAGTCTACCAGTTCTTGTAAACATAGGATTTTGCACATGATCTGAATTAGAGGATATTTTTCTGGGAGATAAACTACCAAGAATATCCCTTACCTTTGGCTCTTCTCTTTCCTTTTTCACAATAATTTGTCTGGAATCATTTGCTGTTACCTTCAGGTTTTCACCATTTTGTACCAAATGAGATTTTCTTATCTGAAACTTCATATTTCTAGGACCTTTCAGTATTGATTTGCGATTTCTTTCAATTGTGTTTCCATCAGATTTTAGAATTTTATAAGATCGTGGTCTGTTAGCATTTGAAACAATTTTTCCGCTTTCCCAGGGTCCTGATCCAGATTTGAAAAGAAAAACATTATCTCCTTCGTCTAATGGTTTGAGCTCTTTTGAACTCTTGTCAAAATAATATTTTTGCATTTCCTGTCTTTCCAAGAGCTTACTTCTTACATCTAAATTTGTTTACTTGTTCAAAAGATTCCCTTATTGGCAATAATCCATTTATTTTTCTTCCAAACAATATTTCTGAAGGGGATGGTAAGCTGTTGGAAATTGGAGTATTACGGTATTCAAGTAGAACTAAATATTGATCTTTACTATCAGATTCTGCTTTTAGCAACAACTTCTTTACTGTTTGAATATATCGCTCTACCATACCATTTGATTGTGCAAATTCAGGGCTAGATGTTTTATGTTCAAAATTCCATTCATCAACAAATTTCTTAAACTCTTTGCTACTGTACTGAGGACCATTGTCAGAATACAAGAGTTTTGGTATACCATATCTAGCAAACATAGATTTTAATAATTTGATTGTACTAATGCTTGTAATCTCCTGTAACTGTCCAATTTCAACAAACTTGCTAAAATAATCAATTACAATCAAATAATTCTTCCCATTTAGATGAAATAAATCTGTACCTAATGTTTCCCATGGTCTGTATGGTACTTCTTTTGGCATTAACGGTTCCTTGGTATTGTTTTTTTGATACTTCAAACATGTAGAACAATTTAAAATTAAATTTTCAATATCTTTACTCATTCCAGGCCAGAAAAGAATTTCCCTTGCACGGCTTTTGCACTTGTCAATTCCCATATGATTATAATGTATTCTTTCTAACATTAACTTACGTAGACTTTTAGGAACTACTACACATGAATTTTTAAAAATTAAACCATTCAATTCTGTAAGTTCTTCTCTAAAATGAAAATAAGCTTTTGCTTTTTCTGGTACTTTTGATTTATTGTTAGGCCACCCACTTCTAATTAATTTCAAAACAATCTGTAATTCTTCATCATCCTTGGTTGCATCTAAAAACATCTTTTCTTTTTCAGGTGACATAACCACTTCCGCATTTATCATACATACATGAGCTTCTATTTCTTCTTCAAATGCATCATTTTTTTCTTCTATGAATGATCTAGATAGTGCATCAGCTATTGCAAGTTCTTTTCCAGGTTTGAATTTAATAGTAAAATCATACGGTTGTAGGCGAATTCTCATCCTCTGAAGACGTAAAGGACACTTATTCAATGGTTTTTTTAAAAATAGCTTCCAATGGTTTATGATCACTTTCAACAATAAAATTATTTCCAAAGACATAATGATTGAATTTTTCACATCCAAATACTATCGCAAGTGTTTCTTTTTCAATTTGGGCGTAATTTTTTCTGAGTTTCTGTTAATGATCTAGATGCATAAGCTACTGGTAAAATTGTTTTGTAAAAGAACAGCTCCTAATCCAGATTGTGAAGCATCTACAGACAGCGTTATAGGACTCTTACAATCAAAATATTGTAATACCGGTTTGTCAACTAATATTTTCTTTAAATTATTAAAAGCTTCTTCGTGTTCATGATTCCACTGCCATAACATATTTTTTCTAAGTAGATCTCTTAATACAGATGTTTTTTCCGAAACATTTGGAATGAATCGAGACACATAAGTAATCATTCCTAAAAAAGTTTTCTAATTCTTTAACATTCATTGGCGTCTTCATATTCAAAATTGCTTGTACTTTTTCCCTCATCAGGTTTAAGCCCTTCCTTGGAAAATGTATGACCCATGTATTTTACTTCTTGTATTCCAAATTTACATTTGTTATAATTGAACTTAACGTTTCTCTCTCGAGCTTTATCTAAAACTTGTTTTAGTCTTCTATCATGAGTTTTCTTTATTTTCACCCCAAATCAATATATCATCTATATAAATTTCAACGCCTTCAATTTCATCAAAAATCTCAGTAAAACATTTATGGAAAACTTCAGGAGCTGAATTTATTCCATACGGCATTTTTAAAAAGCAATATCTACCAAATGGTGTATTAAAAGTAGTAAGATTTGAACTAGAATCAGACAATTTTATTTGCCAAAATGCTCTATTTGCATCAATTATGCTAAAAACTTTTGCACCTGATATTTTAGAAGTAATTTCTTCAAAGGTTTTAATATGAAAATGTTCTCTTAAAATATTTTCATTTAAACGCTGAGGATCTAAACAAATTCTGAGAGTACCATCCGGTTTTCTCACTATAACTAGAGAATTGACAAATTCTGTAGGGTGATTAACTTTTTTAATAACACCATCATGTTCCATACGCAACAATTCTTGCTTCAGAGAATTCATAAGACTCAATGGAACTCTTCTACAGGGTTCTATAGTTCCAACTGCTCCCTCTTTAAGTTTAATTTCATATTCATAATCAGCAATTTGACCAAAACCCAGAAATAATTCATTATATTTTTGCTTAACCCATTTATAATTATCTGTCGTTTCTACAGCATCAATTCTTCTAATTAGACCTAACTGTTGAATTGTTTTTAAACCCAAAATGGCTGGAACATTATCTTCACATTTTACAATTTGGAATTCTATCTCACTTTTCAATCCACTTCGTGTTTCACATTTTAAAATACATTTACCAAGAACATCAATTTTTGAACCATTGTAATTACTTAAAATAGCCTGTGTATTTCTTATTGAATCTTCTCTTAGATTTAGTTGTTTTAATTTTCTATATGGCAATACATTACATTGTGCTCCCGTGTCCAATTTAACATACAGATATTTTGAAATATTCACTTTAAGTTTCTCTATCCAGTCATTAGAATTTATATTCAATTTAATTTCACCTAAAATATATTCTTCATTGGAATATGGCTGTATGTTACTAACCGGAACTGGTTCATTAGAAATATAATTAACTCTTTTTCTGAAACACATTTTAGCAAAATGATTTCGTTTTTTACAATATAGACAAATTTTATTAAAAGCAGGACAGTTAAAAAGTGCATGAGATGTGCCACATTTTCTACAAATTTTATTAAACTTACCTGGATCTTCCAGTTGTTTTGATTTCGTTTTCATTTCATTTTTCTTGTTCTTGTTTGGTAATGCTCTTTCATACGTTTTAAAGTTTTTTTTTCACCTTTACTGAATCCACATTATTTTCATCATTCATTGTTTTCAATTGCATATCTGCCAATTCCGATGCTTTACATATTTTAACACATTTATCCAGAGTTAGTTGACCTTCTCTTAATAATCTATCTTTCAGATTTTTATCACCAATACCACTTATTATTCTGTCTTTTATTAAGCTGTCTTTTAACGTTCCAAATCCGCAGTTAAGACTTAGTTTCTTTAGCTGAGTAAGAAATTCATCGAAATTTTCTCCCGGTTGTTGAGTTCTTGAAAAAAAAATATGACGATCAACACTTTCGTTACTCTGGGGTAAGCAATATTTTTCAAACGCTTCTATTACTTTTACATACTTTTTTTTATCTTCATCCGTGAAATCGAAAGTATTGTATTTCTCCACGGCATCTTCTCCTATCACATGCAATAATATTGCTATTTTTGTTTCCTCTGGTTTGGAAACAGCACCGGATGCAATCATGTATATTTCAAACGACTGTTTGAATTTCTTCCAGTTTGCAGCCAAATTACCTTCAAAGGAAAGACCATTTGGGGGTTTTAATCCGTCCATGGTGAAATGGTGAAATCGAAAGTTCTTTTGGCTCAAATCGAAACAAACTTATTTTTACAATTTTCAAACAGCAAAGCAATATGATATTATACAAATAACTGTCGACTGCGCCATGTCATATTTATATATTTCTATTTTATAAGGTAAGTTCAATAAATTACCAGAGCACAATGACTACCAAGCTACATGTCAACAACATTTTATTCTATTCCCCACTACTACAGTTACGGTTACATACTCCACAGTTATCGATATAAAAAGGAAGCACAGGTATCGATATATGACACAAATTGCTTTAATTCCAGTTCCGGAAGTCTGAATTTTCGATTTACATTTTCGGAAGAATTTTTAATTACAGTTACTTCGGTTTTCGGTTTTTCCAAATTATTCAAGCGCCTCTGTAATCTAGTTTTGGTTTCTAAAAATCTATCCTCATAAGCAATAATTGCTTCATATTCTGCATTAAAATTTTCCTGAGTGCATGTAGTATCGTTTTGAAGTATATTTAAAACCTTCGTATCTAATTCTTTTAATTCTTTAAACTTTTGTTCTAAAAAAACAATCTGTGACGCCAAAGAATCGGTGTCCTCATCTTTCTTTTCTAAAGCTTCCATTGCCTTATTCAAAGCTTTAGTAAAATTACTCCTAGTAGGAGTTCTCAACTTTTTAATGCTCTCTACATCCATATTATAATAATCTAATCAGATATCATAAATTCTAATTCTCAAGTTTTCAATTTTTTCAGATCCCGGCAGGGATGCCAGATTTTGGTTTTCTACTTCCAAAAACAGATATCAAATTGTAAGAGTAAATATCTCTTACCTGAAATTTTCCAGGTTCATAACGGGATCTCTATCTTGACGTGATGATTCCAAAAGATTCGTCTCTAAACAGGACTTTGAAAACAAAACTTGAGAATGTCTTTTAAAATATTTATTCTTTAGACAGCACAATTCAATATAAAACAAATAAAGATAAAAGAACAAATATCATCAACTTTCGGGCGAACTAAGCCCATTTTCATAAGCTATATAGACATCACAAGATGCTCCCTTTTTCTAAACACTGCCATCAAAAACTTACAGAACGAGAACTGGCTTGTTGCCACAACGTACAAATAAATATACACATCATAATAAAAATCGTTTTCAAAAACGTTCAGTTCACCGTGACAAAATAAAATTTAAATAATTGTTTTGCATAATAAACCGAGATTTATAAAGTGGATCTCACAATCGGTCTGAAAGAGCCATATGTAAACGCTAATCCTTTTTTGATTAGAAATCACTCATAAACGAATCTGTGGCAAACATTTTTGTTTCAAAATTAAATTTTTCTTATTTTAATTTGTCCTAGAATCGGTAATTTCTAAAAGAATTATTTTTTACTGGAAATTTATTTTATAATTATGATTATAGAGAACTATGCAAATTATACAACTTAGTCCAAGAAAAATATTATAATGAAACTGTTTTATTATCAAGCAGCATTTTATATAAAAAAGAACATGTTTGTTGTAGCATAAATATTTGAACATAGCATATATAGAAAATGTGAGCATGGCGTCAGGTGCAGCAAAAATTTGCAGCTCCACTTCCTCGTTGGCAAAACATTGGAATTTCCTACGGATCGTGCTTGTTATGGGGGTGTTAATTTTGTCAATTATCTAAAAATGGCAACAAGTTGTACGTATGGCTGTACTAAGCGTTTCAAAAAAGGCGAAAATATTGGATTTTATTGCTTTCCTAAAGATCCTACATTGCGAATGCTTTGGATAAAAGCTTTGAAAAGGCAAGACTGTACTCAAAGTTCTTCGAGAATTTGCGGCAAACATTTTCAGAATGGTAATAAAACGTTAACCTTACTGTAATGTAATAGATTATATAAAATTATTATGCTCTAAGAATTTTTTTATTATTACTAAGTTGTTTTTTCATATTTCTAATGTATTTTCTATGCTTTTGTGAGAAGTACTGTACCTATAAATGTAATTATTTTTTGTCCATAAAATGATCAAGTTTTGCACATTTTTATTAGACTTTTATTTATATCGTGGCTGTTAACATAATCAAAATAGTTATACTTTGATTATGATACTTAATAGAAAGGTCATAGGCAGGGGAAGGGATTTGGGGGATTGTTCCCCCCCCCCCGAAATTTCAAAAGACCGTTTTGAAGATAGACAATGTTTCACGTTTATGTATGTGTGCTGTCTGCCTAGCTGTTCATGAACATGGACAGTTATTCTCTTAGAAAAAAAAACCCATGAGATCATAAAAGTCTTGCTGGGCCTCTGGCCGGAAATACAGCACATATTTCTGGTACTGTATTCTGGAAATATAGTACTTTACCTTTCATCAATTGAAGTATCATTGACAAAAAAAGATGTCTTCCTCCCTTGGGCCCCTTCCGAAAATAATTTCTGGCTACATCCCTGCTTAATAGTACGTGTAAAGTGTTTAATTTTTTAAATATACTTTAAAGTAAGTGCTAAAAATATTTATTTTGAATGACTTGACCAGTTTCTGGTATTTCCTTCCCCTTTCTTTCAATAAAATTTAATTTTGTTGTATACGGGATCCATATCGACGGTCATAAGATACAACGTAAACAAGCAATGTTTCGCCAACGAAAAGTGGAGGTGTAGTCAGCACTCGTATTTGTTTATAAACATGCACTTTCTCTATTGCAACAATTTTTTTCATAGTCCACATACAGTCGAATAGCGAAGGGGGGGATATCATAAGCCCGAAGCATTATTTTCAGAAATTTTTGGGCCTGAAAAGTACTTTTTTTGTTCATTAATAGAAAAAACACCTTCCATCTTGACGATACAAAGCTACTATAAAGACGCTACTGGTAAAGACCTGTTTATACGGTAAACCTAATTTTCTTATCTCCCGCGCTCACCCAATCTCCCATCTTTAAAGCTCCCGGAACAACTGCGCAGGCGCTCTACAGTCGGTGCATTTAGGATGCTGTGACCCAGACGGTAGTGTTTACCATCAACTAACATGTGTAGTTTGTGGTGTTTACGATTCTGTACTTCCAGTTACATACCGAAATATAAAAGGAGAACTTCACAAAAGTCGCTTTGGTTCAGGTATAATTTTTCTTAAACTACTTTTAAATTCTATCTTGAAATTAAGTTAAAGTTGTTTATGTATAAAAGAAATATACAGGCTGTTTTGCTTTTACATAAACTTCATTTAAAAAGATAATTTATTTCTTGCAACGTTAAATGTGACATGTTATATATATATATATATATATATATATATATATATATATATATATATATATATATATATACGTATAAATTATTATTATAAATAAATTTCAGAAATCATAAATACTTTATTATTAATTGTTAATAACTTAATATTTTACCTAACCACCATAATACACTTAGTGCCATAAATGTGTTAAGTCTTATCTATTTTAAGTGTTCCAAAGGCATTTAGTAGCGGTTTCATCATTAATGGTGAAATATTTACTGTGTAATTTTAATTTTCTAAATGTAGTTTTAGTTTAAAAAAATACCTGAGTTCAAGTTTTCCTTGATATATTACTTTTCATCTTTTTTTTTTTTAAAGTGTTATTTCCAATCAATTTTATAAAAAAATTATTTTTAGTTCCGAATGATATTCTTTGCTAGTTATAACTGGGAATATCATACAATTTGTTGCTTAATTTACCTTTTTAATATTCAAGTTTAAGATTCTGTGGTCTAATGATGAAGTTTAAGATCCAAAATATTAAGTTCAATATTTTGTCTCGTGAAAAGTTTAGTTGTGTTTTAACTATGAAAGTTTGGTTTGGTTTTAAGCTCTATAGTCTACTGTTTTGCTCACGAGGGCAAATCAGCTAAAGCTAATTCTGAACGACCATGCCAACAGTGGGATTCAAACCCGCAAACTCTGGTACTAAAGAGCAGCACACTATCAATGAATCATCAACATCAAATTAATGAATCTCTGGATATTTTTGTGACTATCCTGACTAGCATTAAATGTATAAAAATTGTTAACGTCTTTCGTTTATTATGAAAGTTCATTTCAAACCAAAGAAAAATTTATGGACTTAGAATGAGTGGTGCCCAAAATGGGTTCTATGAGATTTCTAATGGTGCTATGGGTGTATTAAGAAATGTAAACTAATATAACATAGACTATATATATGTATTATATTTTATTAACTGTTTATAATTATCTGAACTTTTACAAAATAAGGTTTTCATGTTAGTGGCTAGCATTGTGTGCTGTCTATGCTTTAATATTTTATCCATAGCTGAGCTGGTAACAAAAATTACTAACATAGCCATGGCTATTTGATGTCTTTTAGAATAATTTATTTTAAATGAGAAACAAAAATTGATATAGCAATTAAAGTAAAATATCAAAACCAGCTTAATGGAGACTATAAAAAATGCCTTCTGATAACATCTGGAAAAATGGGTGACATCAGTATCAGCTGTACTTTCTGTAAATATAAAAGGAGAAATTCAAGCTTGGTAGATTCCAAGTTCTGGGGGTCCCGCTGCCATGTTTTTAGTTCGATTTTTGTACAAGTGATCGCCAAATTGTTACCAAGTGATGTTTACAATTTGTATATTAAGTTTATACCCAATTTCAAAGCATATTTTGAACAAAAAAGGTTTGAAATTTTGTTAAGATGAATACAAATTTAAATTTGAGTTTTTAATGTATTTAAAGGCGCTTTTGTACTGTTTATTGAACTAAACAGTGTGAAATTTTTGCAATAAGTGCAAATTAAGCAAAATATAAGCATGAGTTGGTTATATTTAGCTAATTATGCTTATAAAATATTTAGTTATATTTATAAAATATGGTTGCTATTTAATAAAATTTAAAACTATCAAAAGTTTAAAAAGTAATAAAATACGTTACAAATTACATCTAGGAATTATTAGCTTAAAATGGAAATATAAGAACAGAGTAAATGTTTTAAATAATAAATTTTTAGCTTAAAATTCTGAAGAAAGTAAGGAAGTGAAATGATTTTTCTTATCTAAGTGAGGTAAAGCTCCTCTTGATCTTCCGTAACAATAACGGTAGAGAGTCGTAATAAAATTACTTTTATTACTTATCGTATCACTTTTAACAATGTAATACACTATAAAATAATATAGTTTAAAAATATTTCTTCTTCATTTTGTATTAAATTAAGACACAATTTTGAATAAAGTTCAAAAAGCAGTAAATAAAAAAGTATAAATGTGAAATATAACATCACTTGTTACCCTTCGAAAATTAAGCATAAAATATAAAATAAATAAAGCTCTAACCTAATATAAGTATCCTGAGTTGTTGGTGGATATACATGTTTGACCTGATATAAAAAATCCTGAAAAGCATCTTGCAATTTTCTTTCATTTTCCTTTCACTTTCATTTTCTGCATAAATTTACAAAGGTACGAATCAAATTGATTTTCACACTTGTGAACTGTGTGGAGGGATCTCTTAATTGAGCTCCACAAGCCCTTAATTGTATTGGTATGGGCTCCAGTATTAAATTTAAAAAATGAAAAAAAATACCACAAGAGCTCAGGCAAAATGGACAAAGATTTGAAATGAACGCTAGAAAATCTATATTCAGCGGTCTTGGAATATTGTTAGTTACAGGAACCAATAAGGGTCAGATATTCAAATCACGTGTCATTTCCCCCAATACCCTAAAATAAAGGCATCGATGGACACCCCCACCTTTTTTAGGGGGTGGTGGAAGAGTCTGAAAAGAAGAGCAAGGTTTGCTAGAAAATAGGGTTCTAGAATTTGGCGATATCTCCCACGCTTGGCATCCCCACTGACTTGGGTTCCAGGGCCTTCATAAACTAGCTTTTCACAAGCTATGATATTATTTATGAGTAAAATAACATTATGTAAATTTTAAATTTAGCAGCACCTATGTAATACCACTAACATTTAACTTGCATATTTATATAAGATATTAAAAATTATTCTACTAATTAACCAAATTATTCTCCTAATTTTAATATTTATCATAATGTAAAAGCAGTCTTATTCTGAAAGTGCAATTCCATCCTTTACAGAGGAATAAGTCTTTAATTTGTAATTCTACCCCTATTTTCCATGCAGATCATATGAGATCTCATTGATTCATCCAAACTTTAAAACCCTCGCAGGACAATTGCTTGACTCTCTTGCATTTACAGAACCACCAATACTGACCAAGAATTTTTTTCTTATGAGAAACTGTGCCTGTCTCTGCTTTGGAATGACAATTTTATACTTCACCAATGGTAGTTCTGTTATATAAGTGGACCAAGTTCTAAGAGTGATGAAATAAAAATGGAATTTTAAAAGAACTTCCAGCCTAGTTTTTGAGTTAGTTGGAATTTTTTGAAGGATTGCAATTAATTTTGCTGAGCCCCCAGCAAATCAAATGAGGGCAAGTTTTTTCAAAAAAATTATATATCGAGAAATTTAGGCATTTCATATATATTTTTGGAGAAAGATATAAGGTCCTATCAGTAAATCTAGTTTTAAGAGTCCTGTGAGTATTGACTTTGAAGACCACTGATCTAGACAATAAAACCAAATTATTTTTATTTTTTTTTTTTGGGGGGGGGGATGATTAAGGAATAAAATATTTTCTTTTATTCGTATTTTTTCATTATTTAATGTATGCAATTAAAGGCATATTGAGTTTGCTTTTAACCTTTTGTACAGTACATACACAACACCTTGTTTATTTTTAAAAGTTGAATTCTTTCCTTTAAAAAAAACTATACAGATATTTAGAGATGATAAACAAAAAACTAAATAACTGTATTGTGTTTTGCTTTCAATTGCTTTTTATAATTTTTTTTTCCAAGTAGTGCTACCTATAAACAGAAAAAAATTAAGAATTTCTTAGGTTTTATAGGTGAAATACCTTAAAAGTTCATTCTTTTGTTTATATATGTCTCAAATAACAACAGGGTTCCCACAGTCCTTAAAAGTCTTTAAGAACTCCTTAATTTTGGCTTCCATTTTTAAGGGCTCTTAAAACTACTTAATTTTTTAATTGGAACATTTTCAATTTCTTCCATGTAAATATATAAAAGGAAAAGTAGCTGAATTATAGAACTTGAGCGAAAAAATTGCTGAAACAAAAAAAGAAATCTGTTGAACTTTCAAAATGAAATTATTCATGTGTGTGAACTTGCACTATTTGAAACTTTTTTGTAAATAGTAAATAAATATATGTTAAAGTTCATAACATTCTTTTACATTTTCAAGCCTAAAGTGCAGCATTAATAGTAAAGAAAACCCATATGTATTTGAATACATGTGTTTCCAGTATATTATTGTATTAATTCAAAATTCTTTTCCTCAACATCCTTAAAAAAATATGAAAATACTTTTAGCTTATTAGTACTTTTTATGGTCACGAGCTAGAAAACTTATTTGACAAATAAATAATCTTTCGTATACTGAAAAGGTTTAAAGTATAAAGTCAGCTGCCCTTTTCTAATAGCTAACAGTCGAGCAGATTTTAATTAAATGCAACATGGAAGGGGGGGGGGGTTTGTAGATATTTCAGTTACTTATGGAAGTTTAATTTTCTTTGGATTGAATGTAATAGAAAAGTCTAAAACTTTCTCTTTTCCCAGGTAAAGTAGGGTATAATCAGCTAGTATATACAAACATATATATATATATATATATATATATATATATATATATGAGTCATTTTTAAACTCTCGAAAAGTACTGTTTATAATATTGTATTTTATTCACAATTTATTTTTAGTTTAATCATTCCAAAAACCTTAGATGTACATTTTTCAAAATTAGTTTTTGTCATAGATTTTTCTTATATTAGTTTTAGTCATTTTTAAAAACTTAAATCTGAAATATTGTAGGGTATTTCTTGAACATGCCTTGTCTGGTTCATAATCATTAAAATAGGTTCTTCAGGAAATAGGGTTTATATCGTTATGCTGTGTATTTCAAGTAGATTCTTATAATAAGTTACTTTGGTCCTTAATTTTTCTTCTGGAGAAAGAGTGGGAACCCTGAACAAGAAGACACGAATAGCACAATTGTTATTTTGTATATAGAAATGAATTATTGTATAAAAGGTATTTGTAACTATTCAAAACTTAATATAAACTAATTGTAATTGAAATATAGGTAGCCAAGGTCGTACTATTTTGGTTGATGGACAATGGAAGTAAAGCAAGAGAAAGAGGAAGTGCAGGGAAGAGTAAAAGCTGTTCATTTAATGTATGATGAAGAAGAAGATTTATTCAATATCCGTAGGAAGAGGATCAGAAGTAATCAGGCAATTTTGCAGTGAATACAGAAGCCTCAAAGAAGAGTTAAAGAGTATTGGTAAGGAAGAATATGATAAGCTTTTGAAGTTAAACGGTGAATTTAATAGAGCAAGCAAAATCTTTATTCAGCGTAAACAAAAAGAAAATGAATCTGTAAAAGATAACTTAAAATTTGATGATGTGGCTATCAACGAAATGAGGTTTCATGTAATTGCAGAAATAAAACAGGCAAGAGCTACTGCTGAGGAGGAAAGAAAAGTATTAAGAGGGAATAAAGAGTCTGATAAATCACCTAATAGTAAGAGCACTGTAGAAATGTCAGATTTTGTTACTAGAGAACCTATTTCCATTTTCAGTAGGATAAAAAATGCGAAGAACGAAGAGGAAAAAAAGAAGCTTAATCAACTTTTAGAGATACTAAGGAAGAAATTGCCTGATGGCTTTAAGATAGGAGCTGCTGTAGGTGAAGGGGATTGTTTCTTTGATTCCGTAGCTCAAGGATTGAACGAGCTAAAAGATAAAGGTCTGATTGCAGGTAGTAAAGGATTTAGTGTAAATTCTTTGCGGGAAAATTGTAAGCAATATGTACAACAAGTTAATCAATCAAAAAAAGGTGCATGGTTGGGTAGTGCTTCAAAAGGAGAAGGGGAAAAAACTTTGTGAATATATTCCGCGTATTGAATTTACTGCAGAAGACATAAAAATTCTAAAGTTAGAAAACGCTATATGGGGAAGACCTGAAGTTGAAGGAAAAATGATCTGCGAAAAGTATGGTGTGAAAGTTAGGACTATAGAATTGAGAGATAAAGAGATAGATGGATTATATGTTACTAAAGCTAAGGTAGGTACAGGTAATAATATTATTTACATAGTGAATTACAGGAACCATTTTGTACCACTTCTTAGTAATATTGAAAAAGATATAAAGAGAAGCATAAAAGTTTCTAGAGAGGAAGCTTACGGTAATGTGGTAGGTTCAAATTCTAACAATATTTCTCAATCTTACATTTCTACACCATTACAAGATATTGAAAACCCCACATACAAACAAAGTGGTTGCTCAAGAAGTCCAGATGAGGAAAATCATAAAACAAGTAGAAAACGTAGGCATTCTGTTACAGATAAAGATAATAAAGCACCAAAAAGGGTGCACATGGATGCAAATGCTGCTAGTAATGAAGATTTAGAATCTCGTAGTGATTTACAAGATAAACCCAAAAAGGATGAACTGCATAGTGCTTTTCAGACTAAGCGACAAATTCCTCATCATTTGATTGAACTTATGTATCAGTTAGACTTATCAGTGCTGTTCTCACTTAGAAAGTCTACATATGAACATAAATATCCTTTATTGTCATTACTCTTCCAAGATTCTGAAATTGATAAATTCAATGATATTGCCCTTCATTATGAAGACAAGTCTATTCATATACGAATTGAAAATGTAGATAAATATTATACAGATAATGACATTAATTATGCTAAGCTATTTAATAAAGGAGAACAAAGCTTTTCTATTAATAACTACTTTGATAGTTTTGTTAAATATCTGACCTCTAAAGCAGATGATAGCTCATTAGATAATATAGAGTATCTTGTTATCTATACCAATTCATGCTTGGATCTTACAGAAGAAAAGGAATTAAAGAAAGGGCGACCTAGGAATTTTTATCCTCTTAAATTTGATTGCTTAAGTATAGAAGAATGTAGCATTTTAAAAGACTTCTTATTTATAAATGATAATATGCAAGGGCGTGGTTTTTATCAATTTTCGCAGGATAAAACAACAAGAAAAGAGCTATTAAAACTATTAGAATTTTCGTCTGCTATACAGAAAGTGATAAAAGAAAGAGAATTTTCTCAGGAATTTGAAAAAGAAATAAAAGAAGCATTTTTAGACAGATTAGTATTTGCAGTGAATCAGCCTAATAGAGAAGAATTGAACAGAATTGTTAAAAGTGAAATAGAAAAAAATAGTAAAATTCAATACAATTATGTAGCACTACAGGAAGAAATATTACGTGACCTCACAACTTCAGAAGAGTATAAGAAACTTAGACCTGAAATTGTATATGAGTTCAATTTATTGATGCTCTTTTTGCATGACATGTTTTTGCATAAAAACATATCCTCCGTGAATTCTGAAAGCCATGATATACATAGTGACATTATTGTTCATTATAAAGATAAAATTATTTACGTGAAGGCTTATAATAGAAATAGTAGTATTGGCTATAGTCAATTATTTCCTTCTAGACAACAGGAAAAAAATAATATATCTTCTATTAATAAGCATTTTTCTCTTTATATTGAAAAATTAGAAAAGGATAAGGATATAAAATATTTTATTATCTATACTAATGCAGATCTAGACCTTACAGAAGAAAAGAAATTAAAAAAAGCTCAATCTAAAGGTTTTTATCCTTTAAAATTTGATAGTATAGATATTCAAAAGAAAAGATACAAAGTTTTAAGAGATTATTCGTGTATAGATGAGAATAGTCTTTATCGATTTGCACGGGAGGAAACAACCAGAGAAAAACTTTTAAATCTATTGAAATTTCCGCCTTCTTTGCAGAAAAAGAAAGAAGAGGGAGTATTTCCTCATGAGAACGAAAGAGAAATAAAAGAGAAATTTTTGGATAGGCTAATATTTGCGGTTAACCAATCTAATAAGGAAGAGTTGAATGAGGTTATTAGAAAGGAGATAGATGAGTCTAATGTTCCATATAATTACGAAGAATTACAAGAAATAACGTTACGTTGGTCAGAATCTCATGAATTTGGTCCTATTAGAAAAGGAACAATGGAAAAGCTTTTGGGAGATATAAAAAATAATAGGTCTAGTTATCAGAAAATCCAGAAAAATGTTGATGAAGAAATCAAGTTTGCTAGAAGCATGGTTGGTAGAGAAGGAATACCTGCATTTTATCAGCTTTTAGATTTCCTAACTGAAAGGGAAGGAAAAAAATATCTGGAAGTTCTGAAAAGAAAAGGAATAAATCTAGCTAATGTCACAAGTATCTTAAGCGGAATAAGAGCTAATGCTGCAAAAGTTTTTAAAGAATTGTATGATCTATGGCTTGATGAGCAAGGAAATAAAACCCAATATTTAAAAACTCTAGAAAAAGAAGGAATAAATCTAACTAATATGTCCAGTATTTTAAATAAAGCAAGAGCTAATGCAGCAAAAGCTTTTAAAGAATTGTATGATCTATGGTTTGATGAGCAAGGAAATAAAACCCAATGTCTAAAAGTTCTAAAAAAAGAAGGGATAGATCTAGCTAATGTTTCGAGTATTTTAAGGGGAGCAGGAGCTAATGCTGCAAAAGCTTTTAAAGAATTGTATGATCTGTGGTTTGATGAGCAAGGAAATAAAACCCAATATTTAAAAACTCTAAAAAAAGAAGGGATGAATCCAGCTAATGTTTCGAGTATTTTAAGTGGAGCAGGAGCTAATGCTGCAAAAGCTTTCAAAGGGTTGCATAATCTATGGTTTGATGAAGAAGGAAATAAAACCCAATATTTAAAAACTCTAGAAAAAAAAGGGATAAAGCTAGCTAATATATCCAGTATTTTGAATGGAGCAGGAGCTAATGCTCCTAAAGTTTTCAAAAGCTTATATAATCTATGGTTTGATGAAGAAGGAAATAAAACCCAATATTTAAAAACTCTTGAAGAAAAAGGGATAAATCTAGCTAATGTCACAAGTATCTTAAGTGGAACAAGAGCTAATGCTGCAAAAGCTTTTAAAGAATTGTATGACTTATGGTTTGATGAAAAAGGAAATAAAACCCAATATTTAAAAGCTCTAGAAAAAGAAGGGATAAATCTAGCTAATGTTTCGAGTATTTTAGGTGGAGCAGGAGCTAATGCTGCAAAAGCTTTTAAAGAATTGTATGATCTATGGTTCAATGAGCAAGGGAATAAAACCCAATATTTAAAAGCTCTAGAAAAAGAAGGGACGAATCTAGCTAATGTTTCGAGTATTTTAGGTGGAGCAGGAGCTAATGCTGCAAAAGCTTTTAAAGAATTGTACGATCTATGGTTTGATGAAAAAGGAAATAAAACCCAATATTTAAAAGCTCTAGAAAAAGAAGGAATAAATCTAAGTAATGTGTCCAGTATTTTAAATAAAGCAAGAGCGAATGCGGCAAAAGCTTTTAAAGAACTGTATGATCTATGGTTTGATGAGCAAGGAAATAAAACTCAATGTCTAAAAGCTCTAAAAAAAGAAGGGATAGTTCTAGCTAATATGTCCAGTATTTTAAGTGGAACAGGAGCTAATGCTGCAAAAGCTTTTAAAGAATTGTGCGATCTGTGGTTTGATGAAAAAGGAAATAAAACCCAATATTTAAAAACTCTAAAAAAAGAAGGGATAGATCTAGCAAATATTTCAAATATTCTACATGGAGCAAGGGCTAGTACTGCAAAAGCCTTTAAAGACTTATATGATCTATGGTTTGATGAAAAAAGAAATAAAGTTCAATATTTAAAAACTCTAAAAAAAGAAGGGGTAGATCTAGCTAGTATGTCCAGTGCATTAGGTGGAGCGGGAGCTAATGCTGCGAAAGCTTTTAAAGATTTGTACGACCTGTGGTTTGACGAAAAAGGAAATGAAGCTCAATATTTAAAAACTCTAAAAAAAGAAGGGATAGATCTAGCGAGTATGGCCAGTATTCTAAGTGGAGCAGGAGCCAATACTGCAAAAGCTTTTAAAGAACTATATGATGCCTTTTTTGATAAGCAAGGAAATAAAACGCAGCATTTAAAACATTTTATTAAGAATAAAGCCGGAGAAGAAAGTTTTATGCTATGCAACTTATCTAGTATATTAGGTAGATCAGGAGCTAAAGCTAAGGATGCTTTTGAAAGATTACATAATATTTGTTTTAATGACGAAGGAAACGAAACAAAACTTTTAGAAGATTTCCATAAGGCAGGTTTTAAATCAAGCAACTTGTCCTGCATATTATGTGGAGCAGGAGTTCGTGCTTCCTCTATTTTAGAGAGATTGCACAGTATATGTTTTGATGATGAAGGAAAAAGAACAAAACTTTTAGATGATTTCTATAAGACAGGTTTTACACCATATGATTTATGCAATATACTGAGTAGAGCCGCAGGTAGTATAGAAGAATTTCATGATTTTTGTTGTGTAGGAGAAACAAGAAAGTACTTAAATCATTTTTTGGATGGAAAAAAAATTTTTACGCTACGTAATTTATGCAATATATTGCATGGAGCAGGAGCTAATATCTGTTCTGCTTTGAAAGATTTTCATGATATTTGTTTTGATGAGGCAGGAAACAAAGCACAGCTTTTAAATGATTTCGGTGAGGTAGATTTTACACCGAATGATTTATCCAACATGTTATCCCTGGCAGGAAGTAATGCCACTTTTATTTTAAGGAATTTTCATGAATCTTGTTTTAATAAAGAAAATTATTTACTTCACTTCTTAGCCGAAGTAAAAATTTTTACGCCGAAAAATCTATCTAAGATATTATATGGAGTAGGACTTAATATTTGTCTTACCTTTAAAAAATTGCATGATCTTTGTTTTGATAAAGTAGGAAACAAAACAAAATATCTAAACGATCTTACTAAGGATAGCTCACTGGAATTGAATGAGATAATTAACATATTATATAAAAAAGTTAGAAAAGGTCCTTCTACTTTCTTAGGTGGACAGAATA
>CM063507.1:88249608-88317108 GCA_032207245.1 Pardosa pseudoannulata | reverse complement strand
GGGGAAACCCCCACTCACGTTAGATTTTTTATAGTGCTTAATAAAATGCTATATATTGTGTTTATTCTGCTGATATATATCATAAATATTACTAAACCGTTATTTATTTTTTAAATAACGTAAAAGTGATAATTATTATGCTAATAAAATATTTTAAGATTCTTCATAGCTTGAAAGTGTAGAGCATAATAAAAACAAGTGAAAGGATGCCGTAAAATCAAAATTTGCATTTTTTTTTTTGTTTATTTAGACAAGTACTATCATTATTGTAACGACCAGTCATTTCTCTGTTAAAACGCAGTTGAAATGCAGAATAGGATAAATTCTTAAAATAAGTCAACTTGGGAAATACACGTTAAGAATTTCCCTACGCAGTTTCATTATTTCCAACTCTTTCATCATTATCAAAAATACCTTAAAAAATGCAAATACTCTATAAACAGAAAAAAAAATGTTATACATCGAAATCAGAAATAGAGCAACTGAACACTATTTTCTTACAATGGATTTAAAAACAAAAAAGAACAATCGTATAGCACTTTTACTCGAGTTACTCTAGTATCCTCTTCCAACGCTTTGTCATTTGTGAAGATTTTTAAAAAACGGATGAAAACTCACCAAATGAATCACTCATATGAATCCGTTTAGCATTTATTAATAAGACGAAATTACGGGAAAGATTAGGAGTTTTTGTACAAAATGTAAAACATTTTAAGAAGTTAAAGCACTGGTTCTCGAAAAATAAAGCTTTTAAAAATCGACTCGTTTCAGTGAAAAATCATATGCCGAATAATGAATGAAGCTCGGCTACTAGAGTCTCCTTTTCGTTCACGGGAGGTAAGCTGATAGATTAAATATCCCATTTTAAAATATCTCACATTACAAAAGTATTCTTTTTAAATTCGCATTGAACATTATGTCTTAAAAGGCGAGCTTAGTGTATTCAAATTAAAAAAGCAAAAATGAAATTTTTGCATCGAAGTCCAGCTTGCCATTGACGATTAAAAACTTCATTAAATCAATGACATAGTCGATTAAAACTTTATTTTCTGTAGAGTATAGAAAAGAGATTTGAAGGTGCTAGAAGGTTTTCTCCCGCCGATGTTCGTTACACTAAATATATGTATATGTTTTTGTATGTGAACGCACATGTATGTATTAAAAAATCCAATTTCGCCCTTATACGGAAAGGGAAATCAGAGCGGAGATATCCCTGCTCTATTTATGTGCGTGTGTGTGTATGTAGAAAACACCTAATTTAAAATGTGTATATACAGGGTGTCTCAGCAAGACCGGATAAACTCTGCTGAGCCAGATTAGTTGTTTGAAATGCATAAAAAATGCCCAAAGAACTATACCAGTAAGATTCATAGTTTTCGAGAAAAATGCGAAAGAAAATGCATGACTTCATATCAGTTTTACGGAAAAAAACCTATGTTCGATTCATAAACATCAGTACTTCATAATTTTAAGGATATACTGAAGGATAATTTGAAGATTAATAGGAAGATATTCGAAATATCCCTCGCGCATATGGAGGCATGCATGCGTGTGTCGTTGAATGGTTAACTGTACACGTTCCAGCACTTTAGTGTCCACAAAAGTACACGAACTGTAGAGGCGAGCAACTGAGTTCATTTCTAAAGTAGCTGGGTCTCGATAAACCAGTTTTTTTAGTTGGCCCAATAGAAAGAAATCTAAAGGGGTCTGGAGATCGTGATGGCCATGGAACAGGACCCCCGACGCCCAATGCAACGTCCTGCTTACTGGATATCAAGCCAATGACGCACAAGAGAGCTGAATTGCGCCGGAGGTCCATCATGCTGGATCCCCACAAGCCACGTATTTCTCTAAAAGGCATGTCATCTAGGGCATCGTTTAATACATCCCGGAGAAATATCAAGTACGAATGTCCCGTGAGCCGTTCAGGCAGCAGATATGGTCCAATCAATCGGTTGCCTAGCATGCCGGCCCACACATTTACAGACCAGCGGTCCTGATGTCTCTGCGGACGGATTGCATGAGGATTGGAGGCGGTTGTAAAGGTACAGTTCTTTGTTCATTTTTTATGTAATTCAAACAACTAATCTGACTGTGCAGAGTTTATCCTGTATTACTGGGACACCCATGTATATATAAATTTATATATATATATATATATATATATATATATATATATATATATATATATATATATATATATATATATATATATGTATATATATATATATATATATATATATATATATATATATATATATGTATATATATATGCATATATATATGTATATATATATATATATATATATATATATATATATATATATATATATATATATATATATATACATATATACATATATATATATATACAGTAGCGTACGCAGAATTTTTTCAAGGGGGTTCATAATTCTAAAAAATAATAATCCGCATAATTTCTACTAAAATTTTTATTTTTGCCATTTTGTCTGAGCTCAAGGGGGTGTTTAAACCCCTAACCCCCCTTGCGTACGCCCCTGTATGTATGTATATATATATATATATATATATATATATATATATATATATATATATGCAATCAAATATAAAACGCCAGTGTATATATATGAATTGAAGTCGCTTTTCGAGGGGTTCGACAAAAGGTATCGTTCCCCGGGTGCCAGTTATGCCCACTATGCCACTATATATATATATATATATATATATATATATATATATATATATATATATATATATATATATATATATATATATATATATATATATATATATATGTGTGTGTGTGTGTGTGTGTGTGTGTGCATGATAATAAAATAATCAACAGGATAACACCGTAGTATGAAGTACGGGAGAAAACTAAATAAAAAGTAAATGTTATCTCAAAATTTTAAAAACAGAGTGAAAGGAATCTTGCGTAAGATAATGTAAACTAACAGAAAGGTGCAATCTTACCAAAAATTTGTTTCAATCTCTTCACTTGATCGCTATTTTACAATGTTACATTTATTGCATTCATTGCAACTCTATTATAGAGAAAGTGCTCATGACATCAAGAGCAGCAGAAATTGCATCTCAACTCCTCGTAGGAATTTGCATTTCATACGGATTGTGTATTTACTTTTGTGAATTATCTGAAAGTGGTAACAAGCTGTTGAGCATCTGTACTAAGCGTCACAAAAAGGTTGAAAATATTAGATTTTATTGCTTTCCTAAAGATTCTACATTGCGAATGCTTTGGATAAAAGCTTTGAAAAAGGAAGACTTAATTTCAAGCTCTTGGAGAATTTACGCAAACATTCTCGGAATTGTAATAAAACGTTAATCTAAGGGCCGGTGTCACCAAAGTCATTTAACTATTAACTTCGATTAACCTATGGCGCCAACCAATAGTAGGACGCAATTCTCCGTTTAAACAGAGATTAATCGCGGTTAGCCGGTAAACGACTTTGGTGAGAGCGATCCTTACTGTAAGATAACAAATTACATAAATTACTGTGCTCTAAAAATAATTTTTATTTCAATTTTGTTATATTTAAAAAATATTTTAATTTCTCATTCGAGTGTGCTATCATATTTTTTTACTTTAACATTTACAAAATAATTTCTTTACTTTTTCAATGTAGTTTCACTAATGTTTCAATCAAAAAGTAAATAAATCATTTTTGTTGAAATGCTTATTAGTGTTTTAATGACATGACAACAAAATTGTTTATATCATTTGGTGTAAGCGAAAATATCTGTAAGGGAAAAAGTACCTGAAATACTATTGCATGGAGAGAAAAAGTAATAAACACTCATGGTTACTTATACTACATCTGTAATAAAACTAATTTTCAAAGAGAAAGGGCAAATAAGTACAATGCTTTAAAATAGAATTCCATTTCACTATTTCTTTTAGACAATTACAGTTGAATTACAAAAAATTATTATCATTATTCTTACCAACAACAACATAATTCAATGCATCTTTAGATATTGTGGAAATTTATCCCAATAATCCTTGACACCAGTCACAGTAACTGACAGCCACAGAGTCATATCTGTTTCCCTATCCGTAATAATATACGGATCGTCAATTATTCGGCTAAACGAACCTTAATTTGGATAAATAGTCATTCTTGTCTGAAGAACACAAATTTTCCACATAAGGGGATAGAGAAAATTTAGTTTTATTGTAGATATTATCTATAACGAAACTTTTTGGTAGCAGTTTAAAATAAATTACTATTTTTAAAAGAAGCAAAAAAAAGAACATCCACCAGCTAAAACGTTTTTTTTTTATGGTACCAAGTTGCCACAAAACTAAAAGAAAATACAAAACAGACGATATTCAAAAATGAAATGAATTAATTAAAATATATGGAGTCTATGTACATAGAGTAAATGTATATGTGTATGTACATGTTAGTTATTAATGAATCACTACAAGCTCATAAGAAGTAATGTCTACTCACAATGATCTGCCTACAAAGAGTTGAGTTGTTCTCAGCATTCGTTGTAAACATGCACATTTTGACAAGTCACAAATTTACTCTCTACTACCCAATCGGAAAAGGATAACGATTGGTCAACAACAGGTTGGAGTTACATGCAATAAACACTAGCTGAGCGTCAGATATTTAGTAAACACAACGTCGGCGAATGACATGTTACTAACGGTTTGACGTAAGCTTTGTGAAAATCTCTCTTAAACAATGGTGTTATTTTACTTGATTTTACTGATAGGTATTTTTCTAGCAGTAAGTAAAGTGTATATTCTAATTAAAAGGAAAATTTGGAAAAGAAAACATAAGGGTCTTAAATCTGTAGGATTTTTTCATCCTTATTGTAATGCGGGAGGTGGCGGTGAAAGAGTTTTGTGGTGTGCAATACGTGCCATACAAAATAGGTAAATTGATATTTTTTCTCTTATAAAATTTGCCAATCTGTAAAATCTTATCATAAAGCACTTACGTCTATTTAGCACCGTTAGCTAGTACATTTAATATTTTCCTTGCTAATATAGATCACCTAATCACTGTTGTAACATTAATAAATTACACTTAACATTGCTGCTAAATGATCAGTTCTCTCATTTCTCGGAGAATTTATTAACTGGTTTTGAAATCAGTACACATTGTTATGCTTGAACTCCATAAGAAAAGAAAGAAGGAAATTCCAAGCCTTCATCCTACACTTCTTCATTCATAAACATAATTTTGATTAGATATAGTTACCTCTGTTTTTTTTTAAGTCGGGACCAAAATTTTTTAAATAGAAAATATAGAGATAAAAAGGACATTGGGTGTTATTTCGAAAAATTGCTAAGAAGCGTGTTCCATTGCATCTCATATCGGCATTATATATTACAAACAAAGTTCTGTAATGTATCTCTCCTGATCAACCATATGCATTCATATGCAAAAGTGGATAGGCTCAGAGCGTGATGTGGGGTTGGTTAATATCCTGTGTCTAGGTTAATATATTTTGGGTATTTGCCATATATCTGGGCAGGGTTGGTATGATTTAAATCATTTTCTTTTTCTCTTTTAAAACCGGCATTCCAAAGACAGGAGAATTGGGAATCCGTAGGACAGTAATACTAATAAGTAAATAAGTGTCAATAGACAGCACATGCTTTCCGAGAATGGAGGGGTTGTTATCAGAAACTATGGAATAGGTGTAGGTACAATGACTGATTAGGACTGGTGGAATTCATTTTATGTAATCGGAGATAAAGAGAGTTACAGAACTCAAAATCCAGCTTGTCTACCCAATAACGACAGCCGTGGTGTCGTCTGCCAGAATGGGAAGACAGTTTTCTTCTTTTGGTATCGTTCGTTCTAGCCTTCGTAACTAATGAGGAGTGGATAAAGCATCGAAGCAAGTGTTTTTATTGAAACCATTAAATCCATAATTTGGTGCTTAAAAATATTGAAATAATTGGGATTTGTTTTTTTTTAAAATAAATAGTTTGCATTAAATGTATATTTAATTTGTTCTTTAAATTGTCATCTTACTGAGTTTGCACTATGCAATTACAAAATAATGGAATGTATTTAGATTAAAATTTATAGATTTAATTTTAGATAATCAGTGTGTAGAATATACTCGATATCACTTCTTATAACAAACTATTCTATGTATATTTCAAAAAGCATAAAACAACAATTAAAATCAGTATTCAGAAAAAAAATCAAATAAACCCGATTTAAATAAAAAAAATCTGATTTAAATCAAATAAATTTGATTGTTTTGATTTGAAAAAAAAATAATGATTTTTTTTTCCAACCTTGGTTAAAATAACCCAAATGTCTTATATATTTTTCATTTTTCTTTCTTTTTGCTTCAGTATTAGAAAATTTTCAAAAAATATTTCTTTAAATTTCTAATTTGAGAAATTTTGATCATATTAAGTAGGTGGATGTCATTAAAATTTCTTTTTTCTTTCCTTTCAGATATGAAAATGTTCACTGTATTGTTTATACTGGAGACGAATCCCCAGGAAGTGATATATTAAAGAAAGCAGAAAATTCATTTAATATCAAACTACCTAAACCTGTAGAGTTTGTGCATTTGAAGTATCGTAGCATAATTGAAGCCAAAAATTATCCTTATTTCACTTTGTTATTTCAAAGTTTAGCATCCACTTTTTTAGGTGTTGAAGCTGCATTCCGACATGTTCCTGACATTTATATTGACACAATGGGATATGCATGGACGTACCCAGTTTTTAGTTTCTGCTCCTGTCGCGTCGGAGCATATGTCCATTATCCAACTATTAGCACAGATATGTTATCTTCAGTTTCAGAACAAATGACGACTGTAAACAATAGGGAATTTATATCCAAAAGCAGAGTGTTATCTCACTTAAAAATAATTTATTATAAAATATTTGCATTTTTGTACAGCTTGAAGGGAAAACTGTCAGAAACTGTTATGGTCAATTCATCGTGGACTCAAAATCACATTTTGGAACTATGGAAAAAGCCAGAATCGACTTTTGTTGTATATCCACCTTGTGATGTTTCAGTGTTTAGCAAACTAGAATTAAGAGCTAATTTGAACAGAAAAAACTTCCGTATTATTTCTATTGCTCAGTTTCGACCAGAAAAAAATCACGAACTCCAGTTGAATGCTTTTAGAGTATTTTTAGATAGAGTTAGTTCTGTTAAAAACTGTGCAACGTTAGTTCTTATTGGTAGCTGCAGACATGAAGAGGATTACGACAGAGTCAAAAGACTGCAAAAATTAGCATCTGATCTCGGAATTGAGAAAAATATTGAATTCAGAATTAATGTATCTTTTGAAGAGATCATTCAAGAAATGAAAAAGGCAGATATTTCTTTGCATTCAATGTGGAATGAACATTTTGGGATAGGTAAGGTTGAGTTTCCATATATACAGTGGACTCCACTTAATGTGGTCTTGGTTCATGTTATCCATCGCTTATTGTTATCGCAATCACTGGGTTATTCATTTGTGTGTTAAAATTCTCGCTTTATGTGATCGTTACATCAATTAAAGGGATCTGTTTTCAAACCTCATTTTAACTGGCAAAGGAATATTCACGATATATTCAGAAGGAACCCATTCTTTTATTTCCTTTTGCTATTGTTTGAATTTTCCAGAATTCTACTCTTCCACCTAGGGAAATGGTTAATGAACAAAGAAGTGGGGTATTACCCGTTCCTGAAATTTCTTAAAAATATGCACACCTTGCTGGTGGTCGATGGTTGTCAGATAAGCAGAAAGCAACCCATTCTTATCGGAACCGAGAAGGAGCGTGTTCCCATTTCATGCTTTGCTCGCTTACGTACAGCTTGTCGATAGGGAAGCCAGAAAGTGAAAGGATTTAACGTTAAAACAAAAGATGAGAAATTTTAAATTGTTTATGACAGGTTGATGATGATGACAAACCATTTATCAATGAGCTTCTCAGAAAAAATTGTAGTAGACAGTCAACAATGGATCCATTTTTTTAATTATACGTACAATTCTTATGTTTCAAAGGATAATATACAGTACATAAATATAAGGTGTGTTTCATTTTATTTTGAAATTGAGTACGTGTGAATTAAAAGGGGGGTGGGGTAAATGTATCTCATTTTGCATATCGTTTATTGTTATCAATCATTTATTGTTATCGAAATCACGGTGACCCAAACGGATCACATTAAGCAAAGTACACTGTATATACACATCTAATCAAATATTTTGTTCTACTGACTTTAAACTTTACAAAGATTTTAAAATTTATTTAGCTTTGTTATTATAGTAATAGCCTATAGAATAGTTAAAAAATTAATGTGTTAAATTAAAATTTAATAAATATACCTATGGATAAATTTGAAAATTTTTTTAAAACAATAAAGATGAATGTTAAAATTTCTGTTTAAGAATATTGATTTATAAATAAAATAGGTTGCCTCAGTCATGTGGAAAATAAATTAATTTAATGTGGGGTACTTCTAACTTAACATTACAAATAAGAATTTTTAGATTTGACTGTCATGGGTTGAAGATATAATTAGAAAAATATTTCTAAAATGACCACATCATATGTATGGTTAGGAAGAGACCAGATATTAAATTCAAATTCACGGCTAGACAAATAGACTGATCAGCAATGGTCAAAACTCAAATGAGTAGGGTGCTGCTTTTCAGAACCAGACTTTGAGGGTTTAAATTCCATTGCACGCATGAATGTTCATAGCAATTTGGAATTGGCTTTAACTGTTTCCCTTACAAATTTTTTTGAAAAAATATTGCAAAAAATCATCCTATTTTTTTTTATTTTATTTTATTAAATACGTGGAAAGGAAACAAAACAAAATGTGTAGGTTTTAACTTGAATTTTTAATTTTTTATAGATGTAAAAGCATATAGTTTTAATATTAGTTTATTATCCCAGGTTATCTCGGCAAATGAAAAAGTTAAATATGAGTCTTTGTAGGATAGTTTTTGAAATAGGGGCCAAAACACAGTGATACCTGAGGGTTCCCACAGTCCTTAAGAACTCCTTACTTTTAGCTTTCATTTTTAAGGGCCCTTAAAACTACTTAATTTTCGTCATAGGTCCTTAAAAACTCTTTAATTTTTAAATTGGAATGTGATCAATTTCTCCATCAATGTGATCCACAGTCTCATGTGATTTTCCTATCAGTTTTCTTATACGACAAATATATAATCTTTGGTATGCTTAAAAGGTTTAAAGTATAAAGTCAGCTGCCCTTCCCTAATAGCTAACAGTCATGAAGATTTTAATTAAACGAAGCATGGAGGATGAGAGTTTGTAGATATTTTAGTTACTGATGGAAGTTTCATTTTCCTTGCATTGAATGTAATAGAAAAGTCTAAATATTTCTTCTTTCCCAGGCAATGCCAAGTATAATCAGCTAGTATATATATATATATATAAACTCTTATATAAATATATATATCGGTCATTTTTAAACCCTCAGGAAGTACTGTTTATAATATTGTTTTTATTCACAATTTATTTTTAGTTTGATCACTCCCAAAACATTAGGTGTACATTTTTCAAAATTAGTTTTTGTCAAATATATTTATCTTATATTAATTTTTAAGTATCTTTAAAAACTTAGTTATGAAATATTGTAGGCCATTTATGGAACATGCCTTGTCTGGTTCATAATCATTAAAATTTGTTCCTCAGGAAATAGGGTTTATGCCGTTATGTTGTGTATTTCGAGTAGTCCTTATAAAAAGTTACTTTGGTCCTTAGAAAGTCCTTAATTTTTGCTCTGGAAAAAGAGTGGGAACCCTGTACCTGAGATTCTGTGGACTGTTACCTGGTCTCTTTTCTTACCTATGTAATCACTGGAGCACAGAGTTGGATTTTATTTATTTTTTTTTTTTTTTTGCAGTAGCAGGAATAACAACTGGAAAATGCCATAGGGTTAACCTTCAGTGGTGAAGGACTAATGTTTGGTCTTCCTGATGTGGCAGAAAACTCGTCACGATTTTTCGCAACTATCCTATATATTACCTTTATACATTAGCCGACGTATACTATACGATAGAGAAAACATGTGATCAGTCTCATCAGAAGAACCTTGAAACGAACAAAACTGCCAGTTAAAGCTGAATATTCCCTTTCGTTTCCTCCAGGCCGAGTAAAACCGAGATAAAACAAACCTTACTGACAAATTCTGGTTCTGCCGAGTTTTCTCAGGATAATAATTAACTGCAATATATACGATCCCAAGATAACTTGCGATAATCAGGCAAGCAGTTAAGCAGCAGGTCCTAGTACCATTAGTCAACGTATAGCAAAATAGTAGACTGTAGCACTCCAAACCAAAGTTTTTAAGTGTCATTTTCTCGTCATGCATCTGGTTTATTTATTTTTTTATGTCTTACCTTTACAATAATAATATAGACAAAATTCATTCTGAAAGTGATTGGTATTAATTTTACAAAAAGTATAAAATGAAAAGAGTCTCAATAAAAAGCTAACTTAGTAATTTCTTTCAATACCCAGTTGGATATTTTTGTAAAATATTGTTCAATATGTTTATATAAAGAGCAGATAAACAAGAAGAATCTTTTATAGATTAGTTTCTCAAACTTCTTTGATCACAATATCCTCAGAACATTTTTCAAAGCTTTAATAGAATCTGCTAATAATAATGCTATCTATAGATTCTTTTTCCCATACCCACATTTTAATGAGATATTAAATAAAACAAATAGGAAAAGTAGTATATAGTTTTCATTTTTTCGAATTATGTTATATATAAACATTTTTACATTATAAAAAAATGAAAAGAGAAATCCTAAAAGTAATAATGTCAAAACTAATTTTTGTCTCAATTTTCCAAATCTCTGTAGTAGACTAGAACATTCGGCTTCGTTTTCCTGTCTATATCATTATTTTTGTACCCACAAAACAAACCCTGTTGTTACACTAACCCGTACTAGTACGTGACCTGTGCTCAAGTATCCATTGTCAGAAAACGTACTACTACGTGTCACATATACAATGTGCTAAAATACTTTGAATAATACAAATTAGGATGCCTAAATACAACAAAGTATATCAACTCTAGTTCTAGAACAAATATCAAAATTTTCACAAATAATTTAGTTTGGCTTATTTTAACTTTGGCTAAATATGCCTTTGTATAAAATAAATGAATTTCATTCAGTACCTCAATAATTTTCAATAAAACTATGGGACATCAGTAAGGAAATGTTGGTGTTAAAGAAAATGATAAATATTTCACAAGTGTGTGTAATACTGCTATCCAAGATGTAATTGTAAGTCTCATGTAAGTTGTATCAAATGTAATATCTTCTTAATATGTACTATTTTTATGAATTTCATCTCCAACTTTTTATTGCATATATTTTATAATTTGAGCTGTATAGGAACCCTGTGAAGCACACATTTGAGTACTGCATAATTAAAATATTGTTTCTATAAATAGCTATCAAGTGTACTGTATATAATTTATTTTATGCGATTCAGATAATTTTTATTAAATGTTTTACCTTTTTCTTTCAGGAATTGTGGAATGCATGTCAGCTGGTTTAATTATGATTGCTCACAATTCTGGAGGTCCCAAGCTGGACATCGTGAACGACAAACAAACTGGTTTTCTTGCATCCGATATTACAAGTTATGTTGATGCTCTGGAATTTGTGTGGAAAATGACCCCTGAAGAACTTTTAGATATGAGGAAAAATGCTCGAAATTCTGTTTCTCGCTTCTCAGCTGAGAAGTTTGAAGAGTCATTCCTGAAAGCTGTCCATTTACTTTTTGTATAGATATTTTTACAATTATGAAATGATGATATATCAAGAATAAATTTATTTTTTTAACTGTTTTTGTTATTAGAATGAAAGAACCCAGCACCTTTAACACTTGGCATGCGGGTATACTTCACCGCCAATTTACGCGTGCAGCAGGCATTTTTTCAGGAATCGCACGAAAGTTCAGTTATTCAGAAAAATCACAGTCAACGGAAAATTACTTTGTTTTTAGGAACGAAACTTTTTTTATTTTACACTTTAATATATATTGTATGATTATTTAACCAAAAAAAAAAGCAAAACAATATTTTTACAAAATTACAAAAATAAACCATTTTTAAAATAAAAGTCCAATAATCTATCAGCGTCTATTTCTTCATCACTCTCTTTGTCACGACGGCTCATTTTATCTATTTTGTATTCGACCATAAAAAACCAAGCTTCAAATTAACAGAACACGACTGGCACGTTCTGGAGCTAAGAATTTGGTTGAAGAGGAAATAACGCAACCAAAGACCAAGTTGCTCGACGATCCTAACTTGTGGAAAGAAAAAATGCAAACAACATGCCTATAATGTCACACATACACATAATTATAGGTATTGAGTAGATTTGTGGTGGTTGGTGGGTATCCACCACAAATCTACTCAATACGTATTTTTATGTCACCCCCGCTCCAGTGACAGACTGCAAAAAACGTAAAAATGCATTGTCCAAACGCAAAGTGTTAAATAGCTAATATAAGTAATATATACTTATATATATTAGCTAGCTAATTGAAATTAAAAAGAACTATGCCTAATAAAAATGGATATAATTAAATAACCAAAACTTATTCTAACAACAGCAAAACATTTCTTAAATACTATTAGATGAATTATGTTACTTTAAAGGTTTGAAATTTTTAAAACGTTATTGAAAAGATGTTCAATAGTGCTTACTGTACAGTCACGAGAGCAAAAAATCTGTTGTTCTCAAAGAGATGCAAAAAAGATGAGTGGCTGTATCCAACTATAGCATTTTGTATAAATACCAAATATATATACAGTATATTGCAAACAGCAGTATCAACGTTTCTTCTGCAGCCAGAACAAACATTCGTTTTTATGAGAGTCTCAACTTTAAAATATGTAGTAAAATAAATATTACATATTTACCCATTTACTTGCTACTGAGATTTTTAATAACATATGAAATTTTGGATACAGCCCCTGAATTTTTCACTTCTCTTTGAGAACAACAAATTTCGAGCTTATTCCATGAACAATCACTTTTAGAATTTTCAAGCTGTATCTTTGGGATTTTCACAAAAGTTGCTCTATACATTTAGCTAATATATTATGCACTTTATATTTTGAATGCATTTGTGCATACACAGTTATTTAGTTTGCAACATTATTTAATAAACCTGCTCCTCTTTCATCCAATATTTATTATATTTTAATTTCGATTGCAGGATATTATGTTTGACATGCATCCTGAAGATAGCAATATTTGATATTGAGAACTCTGCAAATTATAAGCAAAACACTTAAAGAAATTTGGGATTGTTTTTATAAAAACTTTAATTTCTCCACGAGTATACGTGCTATCCTCATAACAATGAACACAGATCATTACAAGAAGCATCCTAATCATGTGCTAAAGTTTCAATGCTTTTCATACATTACTTTTTACAGGGTTTTCCAAAACATTTGTTTTTCTTCAATTAGTTGACGGTCCCCTATGGAACCGTCAACTAATTGAAGGGCCCTAACTAACTGAAGAACCCCTATGGGGTTTGGGGGAAAAATTCTTAGTTGAAATATATGACATCTACCATCCTGTTTACAGGCTTGCAACTGCTGAGGTACTTTCAAAAAGGTGAGAAAAGTGACAAATAATACAGAATAAGTGACTAAACATTGAAAAAAAAAAGCGATTTTTTTTCTCCCTGATTACAGATGCTATTAAGATTTTTATTATTATTATTGTTATTAAGAATTTTCTATTTATTTTAGCTCTAAATCAAATGATTCATGCAAGACATGATTTTAATGTCAAATACAATAAAGGTTATAAATTTTGTTTAACACAACTCAACACTGCTTTTAATTCAAGAAAATCTATAAATTAGATTTGAAAACATAAAATACATTAATTTTATAATCACAATTTTCTGTATACATTAGTTATGTTTGAAATATGTACATAGCTAGATTAGAGTATCTAAACAAAAATTGTAAAGAAAAAGAGAAATGTGTGCTTTGACGTAAGTTAAGTACATTTAATGTATTAAATGTACATTTCAGGAACTTCTTTACGACTTTTTAAAATCACTAAATTCTGGAAGCCATATTACGTTTTAATACGAAAAATAAGATTAGAGCATCCCACTTTTGGTCTTTTATTAAAATATTTTTTATTAATTCAGATTTTCTTTTTTCAACAACAGACTTCTGCTGTGATACACCATGAAAAAAAGTGACGGAATTGCAAGCCTGTGTTTACATGCCTGAGCTTTCAGGATAATTCATCGTGTATTTTTCTAGATATTCAACAAAATGTTTAAAATCGCAAGTGACTAGTCATCATTGGATCACAACTTATAAATGAATGAAAATATCCAACTTATAAATGAATGAAAACATCAACTCGAGTAATAAGAAAAATATTTTTATTAACAATTTGCAGAAAACTTCATTATGATTATTATTGATTTGTAGCTACAAAAGTAGTAAGTGTTAAATTATATACATCCATAAGTGTACAATACTAAAAAGGAATTTTATAAGAATATATTTTATTCTGGAACATTTCCATCGAAAATAAATGAAAAAAAATTGTAAAAGTCATAAACTCATGATGTGCTGATATTTTGTTAAAAAATTACAAAATGTACATATATAAAATATTAGCATCAGATAAAAGCTATGAACAGGTAATGCAGAACAAAGCAAAACATCTAGAATATAAATAACTATGTCAAATTAATTACTGAGGTGTTTGTATAGTTTTTCGGTGCCATATTTAGTGCTGCTAATACAATATCTATGGCAGGTTATATGTAATAACCTGTAATAAAAATATGAATATCTTGGGTGCTGCATTTTTGCTTCTATGGCACATGATTTAATATTTAAGTTTTAAATGCAATGCAATGAGATTATGAGCAATTATCAAGTTTGCATTACTCGAACATAAATCCAAGAATATTTGAATGATAATAAGATTTTAACCACCTAACTCCAATAGCAGGGGGAAAACGTTTAGAAAATCCCTGTAATTTGCAACTTCTTCCATGATCAATTCATACTATTTAATACACAACTATTTTATATAAAAATTTATTTTTAAATAAAGTTATAAGTTTTAATATAAATAAGTAAAATCCCAATGCCTGTAAAACAAATATTTTTTCCAATCTTTAGGATGTCCAGAATAACTTGTGTGGGGAACAGAGGATTAATCAGTTTTATTAAGAAACTATGACAACTCTTGCAGTATTGCTTTTTTAAAAATTTATTTATAAAAATAACACAGCCTAATATATTAATAAAAATTGTACATTCATTTTTTAAAGATTCAATTTGCTCCATAATAGCATTCAATCCCTTGCTAGCTTTTTTTATATTTTACATTTTTTTCCAATTGCTTTTTAATCAATTTGATTTTTTTTTTCTTTTATCATTTTCTGAACATTTTCTTCTTTGTTTCCCACATTCTCATTTAAGAATAAATAATAATTTTAAAAAAAGTGCAGAAAAAGTCTGCAATTAGAGAGTTTATTTAAATTATGACTGGCAAAATTTGTAATTTAATTAAAGATAAATAAAAAAATTCTTGATTTTTCAAAAAATCTTTACCATTGCCAATTTTTTTAATAATTATCGTTTTGCTGGACATCCTTAATGCTCTTCTAAATTTGCAATATCCTCCACAGTCTTTGAAAGTTGATTATTGGAACTATTATTATTTTATGCTTGCAAATTAAATTTTTATACTCATCTTACTCATCATTAAATTCAATAAATAACATCTGTTAAAATAAAAATTTTGAAATAATTTGTTTCCGATGTGTTTGATTCTGAAAAAGTTAAATGAAGAAAAAATACCATGAGGATTCACTGCAGCTATGAACTCATTATAAATTTCTGTTTTACTTATGAAAATAAAAAATTCTTTTTTTCTACCAGACATTAAGTATTTTTTTATCTTAAAAAAAAAAAAAAAAAAAAAAAAAAAAAAAGCATATCCCAAATAATTTTTTTCATGTCTTCCATGGCAATGACACAGTTTGAACAAATAACAATTAGTTATTAATTGTGGATTGAGGTATTATAAAAAAAGAGTACTGTTACAAAGCATTTATGGTACAACTTAGGTCTGACAGCAAAATAATAAAAAATAAAAACTCAGTTTTTTGGGATGAATAAAATATTATTTATAATAATTTTCTCTAATAGAAATATATTAAAAAACTCATTTCTAACATTTCAGACATTTAAAAGGAATTTTCCTTCTAACAATCAACAAGAAACACGCCACTGACAATATATCAGTCTTTTTAATTAAAGATTTTATGAAACAATGAGTATTACATCAGTACCTCGACTCAGAATTTTATTACCCAGTTCATTTTTCGTTATGAGTGACAGTTCTAAATACATGATATGGTTGAGTTTAAGAGATAAAAAGGAAAAAAGAGTATCGATGATAATTAAACGTTAATTTTTTTTAATAATACAACTTATGTAATTAATCTATTTACATTCTCATCGTTTATGTTTCTTTATGCTTATATACAATGATATATTCATTTTAACAAGAAAAATTCCCTTGACATATTAGCAAATTGAGTTGCGAATTTACACAGAGCAAATAAAGTCTATAAGTCAAGGTACATTGGATTTAACACAATGACTATTATGTGAATAAAGTAAGTTGGAACAGATTATCTGAGTGTCTTTATAGTTACCATACATTTCCATGCATAAGCCGATCATTTTGGGGGCTTTTTCAAGACCTAAATTTTAGCAATGTTTCTTGCCGTTGACGACAAAGAGTTACCAAATTGGCAAAATTTAAAAAAAAAAATGCATAATGGCAAAAAGTAAATAATGCTTGTAATAATTTGGAAATTAGAAAACATAAAAATTTAAAATGACTTATCTTATGAGATACCTTATGAGATAGGCTAATCTTCTAATAAATACAATTCTATGTAACCTGGAAGCAATTGATAAATTTCTAAACAGCATCATTTTTCTTTTTTTTCTAAGCTTATACCGCTTAAATTTAGGAAAAAGTTATCGTTACATAGAGTTGCCAGAATTGAAACTTGTTGTTAGCATCTAAGTAAAAATATCATTGGTCGCAGAATCTAATACCACGATATAAAACCGTACAATGTGGCAGTAATCTAGATAAATTAATGTAAATTTTGAAAATACGCATCAAATTAATTAAAATTTAAAATGTAAATTGTTTTACCTCTCCCCCTTTGAAACATGTTAAGATATGTCCTTGTATTTACTTCAAGGTGCAACCAATGTTTTACCTCTGGGGTATTTAAATTAGATGTTGTGGCAAAAAGATTCCAGAAGCATTGGTCTAGCATTTTAATTTAATGCAACTTGATTGGAAAATGTTTCACCCACTTTACCTGCTCAGCAGCATTTTTGGCTTCTTGACGACATATTTGAACATTCTAGAAATTGTCTTTTTTCACTTTGGTTTATATACACGTTTTGAACTTTGGGTACATTTTTGAAGGAAAATTATACCCTCAGCTTATATTTGGAATTATATATTTAAATAATATATTAAATATATTATATTAAAAAGATAAAAAAAAATTCTAAACTTTCTGAAAATGACCCAAGGAACAATTTATGTTCCTTTTTTTTTTTTTTTGTATCACAATGGTCAAAGACATAGGACAATGGTCAAGGACATTAATATTTCTAAAAATGTATATTGCCTTGAAAATTTTTTTATTTTGAGACATGAGAAAAGCATCTTCATACCAATAAAATTTTCAGTCAATTCACCAAAGTATTAATACCAATCACAAGAATTTTAAACAATATAAATAAATTTGGTTTAGATACAGGGGTAGCAGTTGTATAGAAAGTGTAAAAAAATTTTATTAAGTTCAAACTTATATAACAAACTTAAAAAATTACAAAAATCAACAAAATGAATCACGCTTAATATCTTAATCATCAGCTCAGAAAATAAATTCACCATCAAATATATACATATATAAAAGCATCTTTGGTAATCAATATCACAAACTCTTCTTCCCGTCTAATTTTAAATATGTACACAGTAAAATATCACTTTTTACTCTGAATAGAATCATAATGAATTTTGAAATCGTAACACAATCTGAGGTAATTAAACCTTTACAACCCAAATTAATTTTCTTCATTCCTAGTATTCTAGTTTAAATTAATTTTTGAGTTGTAAAAATTTATTGTCAATTTAGCAATTTTAATGGAGTCAAACGAGCATTGACCATAATTTTAAATTTAAAAACCACATTTAGCCATACCTGACAATGGGTTAATCTATTTTACAGCTGCAATTACCAAATAATGATCTACAGAAAAATCTTAACATTTACTTTTTTGTTTTATTAATAAAATATTCCAAGAAATTTTCAAGTTTTTATTGACAGATGTATCCCCCCCTTTTTTTTTTTAAATGGCATTTCTTTCATGAAAAGTATATTACTGTACAGTGGTTGGTAACTTATGGCACATGAAATATTTTAGGTGGCACAGCTGGGAGAGTGATATTTAAATACAATTACGATAGAAATAAATTTTGTAATAAAATTTTTATTACATCATCTTGGCATCTCTTTCCCAAATAAAGGATGGGGGGGAGTAAAATAAAATTCATCTAGTGGAAGCATGAGTCCTAGGTCTGATTAAAATTTTTGTAAAATGGACACATTTACATTGGTTGCTAATTGCTGCTCATCTGTCACAATGAACTGAACTCTTAAAGCAACATATATAGGGGTGTCTGCATTCTAAAAATGTTCTTGAAAGCAAAACACACAGGCATATCATAAAAAAAGACATACCACATTAAAAAATGTGTCAGAGATTTTCATTACTTGATTACAGTGAAACCATTAAAAATGTTATCTTGAAATAAGTAGTCATAACTTTATTATAGTTGAATAGGGAACCCTTCATATTAACGAAAGCTTTTCAATTATTACTCTATAAATGTATTAAATTAAAAAATAATTCCATAAGGTTTAAAAATAGTTTGACGACTTCTGCCCTTAAAGTATAATACTTTCATATATGCAATTATATAACCATCTATGTACTGAAACAAAATAATTTTCATAATCCTTCATGGTATACATTCTTTCATACAAAAAAGGGATTTGGGAATAAGTACATTGGCATAATTTTATTGCTTTGTGATATTGGTTTAAGCTTTGTGGTGTAAATAAAAATATAATTATACAATAATGAATGTCAGGGATGTTTGTGGATACAAAATGCGGTACTGATTCCATATACACACTACAGTTTTTGTCGCCAAACTTGTTTTTTCAGGCGATGTATGACGTTGCTCGTTACTTTTGGCATTGTAGCTTTAGAGTGGCAACCCTGGGTCTTAATTTAAGCCCCATTGGTGCACATGATTTGTGATGTCACAACCCGCCTCTTTCACATGGTTTCCGAGGTCAGCGTGGGGCCCAGGTCGCGTGGTTGTACAATTTTGTTTGTTCAGATTTTTAGTTATAGTTTAGTTAGTTATGGATGTTGTAACTATTTTCAATGTGGTTAAGAAGTATCACGAGATTTTGAGGGGATTATTCAGGGATAATTTGTGGGGTCTTTGTGCCCCACTAATATCCCTCTACTGCATCCTTTATTCCTATTCCTTATTTTTTTAAAAATGTTTATTAAAATATTTGTGTTGTAATATGTTTTTAATGTATGAAATTTGTATTATTATATCATTAAGGGAGGGGAGGGTAGAAATTTTAAATTTGTTTTAAAGAATTTTTAGTTACTTTAAATAATTTAAAGAATTTAATTATAAACTCAATTTTGGTGTGATTATATAATTCATAAATAGTAAAAATCCGTAAAATATATGATTTTTTGGTAATATGTATTTATTGGTTGTAATATGTATTATTATATCATTAAGAGGGGGTTAAGGGGGGTTCGCCCCTCAAAAATTTTAAATTTGTTTTAAAGAATTTTCTCATTTTTGGTTCAATCCTATATAGTTTTTAAATTGTCAAAATCTGTAAAATATATGCTGTGGGATTATTGCCCATGTTGTGCTACACATGTTTTTTTTTTTTTTTTTTTTTTTTTTTTGTGATCTTTCCAAAAACACCATTTTCTGCCGCCATTTTAGTTTGGAGACTTTCAGGAAATGGGGTTTTTGCAAAGATCGCCAAGAAAAAACATGGTGGGCAGAAGCAGTGTGGATACGGAATCAGTTCCTAAAATACCAGGTAAATAGACAAACATCAAGGAGAATGCAGCAACAAATGTTAGCAAAAAACAATTCAAATGAGTGGGAAGAATGAAATCACTCCCATAAAATTAATTAAACTAAAATCTTAAATTGGATAAATCATAAAGATATGAAAGCATGCTAAACACATTTTAAAAATTACATTTTACTTAAAAAAAAATTAAATGAAAAGTGATATTTTTAAATTATTAGAATTATTTCCTACAATAAAGAGAAGCATTCATTTTTTTTTTTTTTTTGTCAATTAATAAGACATGTATAAGAGTATTTTGGTCACATTCAACAAAAACTACGAAACCTCTAACAGCTGTTACAGGGTCTCACAGACTCCATGATTTTCAATGTAAGTACTTTTAAACCTTAAATCAGTAAATGACTCTTGCCTTTTAAGATGCATTCTTTCAGTACGCTGTCAAAATAACGTACAGAGGTTCAACCTGTTGTTTTATGATTATGGAGTCCAGTAAACCTTGTCCCAGAAGTAGAAGGATTATTTAAATCTTATATCACATACACATCTAATGATTTATCCACCTGTTTGTTACATGTGTGACATAATGGACTAAATTTTATATACAAGCTTCCAAGGCCGTAAGGAAGGGGAGGGATTTAGAAGACCGTTTCGTGGAAAGAAAATGGACCATGTGTGCAGGTGTGTCATCTGCCTAGCTGTGCATAGACAACAGTGACACTTAGTTAAGCAGTACGTGCAAATTTTATTCAACAAGGGAAAGCAGATTGACACTTTAGGCAACTCATCACAATATTGTTGCACAATCGGAAGAAATTGTGAAACTTTTTTGACGCAAATTTCAAAAAGAGCCTATTTTAAAATATATGGATAAAAATTGGAACTTTTTTTTTAATTGTTATATTTTTTTATCATACTTCTGTTTCAAAAATTAGGATTTAATATCATGTATATAGTTTATATCTTTTCAATGTTAATTTTATTATTAAATTCCTTGTGTAGTTACTACATTACTCATTCAAGGCTATAAGTTAATTTATTATATCATTTTAAAATTATTTTGATATTTTAAAATAACACTGTATTATGATACTCATTAGGTTTGGTTTGGTTTGGAGTGCTACGGTCTACTTTTTGAAACAGGAGGGCTAATGAGACCGAGACCTACAGCTTAAAACAGATTCTGAACGGCTACAAACATCCATGCCATAGTTGGATTCGAACCCACGAACTCCAGTACTGAAGGTCAGCACCCTAACTATTCGGCCATCGTTCTGCGATACTCATTAAGAGTATGCATACATAAGAAAACCTGTAGTTTTATTGAAGTGGCATTCACAAAAAACAATGTCCCCCTCTAAATATAAGTTTTGGAGACAGCCCTGCAAGCTTCTATATATTTTATATTCTCTACTACTGTGTATCACATGTCATATACAAATGTATAAAACATGTATATGTTAATTCACAATTAAAAATGGGATGTATAAATAGGACAGGCATATCAAACATGCTGTAATCTTTGATTTTCTTTTATATTAAAAAGAATATAGTATGAAAAAAATATTTAAAGTAATTTAAAGACTCCGGAAATCTAGAGTTAGTTAGAACAAAATATGTAGAATTAAATCCCCTAAAATGCAAACACCCCAGCATCATACAACTCCAGCTATTACAACATTTTACTAATTATTTTAAGAGCTGATTTAAGATATCGAATGAGTTTATCCTTAAGTAAAATCTGAGTGGATTTCCCACTGCTTTATGAACAGATTAACTTTATTAACATGTTCCCAAAGCTATTAGGAAATTCAGTGCACTCTATTGTTTTATAAATGCAATAACATTCATCACTATATCCACAAACCTCTTCTGAACTGTTTTATCTAAACACAAACGTACTGCTCATCTAAGGAGAGCTACAAATGATCAATAATTAAATCCACACTGAAGTTACTGTCACTTTTAGGTACATAACAATGATAAACGTTTATACATAATATAAAAATGCACATACAAAAAATATAGAATATATGTATATATATTAATAAGTATCTTTATGCTTTTAGGAAATGATTCCTAAAACATTATCAACAAGTACACGTCATGGAAAGCACATAAAATCTGAGAAATATCGTAATACTTTGGAAAAAGTTCATTTAAAGCTCGTATTTTCTGAAGTACCAACAAGCCTTGACTTTCAACTTGTACACTTGAAATATAATGACAAAAAATGAACAACAAATACAAACTTTGCACAGAATGAAAGTAGCTTTCACAGTCTAATAAAAAAAAAAAAGGTCTCCCAATTTGATTTGAAGCTGCAATTCAAAGGAATTAATATGTCTTTGAAATATACATCTTTTTACAGACATGAAAAACCACAGCATGCTTCAGAGTGGTCATCAAGGTCAAGTATTATCACAATTACAATATTTTTAAGGACTATAAATTAATTTAAAATAGTCAATTCTTTCAAGTTAAGATACTTAAAAAAATATTTGAGCAAATAGTAAAATTTTAAGTATATAAGTGCTCAAAAGTAAGTGTCATGAGTGTGTATATGTATATATACATAAACACACATGGATTTTCACACTTAAATGGATTACATATATACATATAAAGACAATAAATGAAAAATATGCAAAAGCTCTGATGTGGGCAAGGCATATAAAGCAAAATATTCTACGAACTGTTTATCAATGAGCAGCACCAATAATACATAATAATCCAAACTTTTATGCATTAAAGTATCCAGGGGCATACGCAAGGGGGTAAGGGTTTAAACACCCCCCTTAAGCTCAGACAAAAGGTCAAAAATAAAAATTTTAATAGAAATTATGCAGGCTATTATTTTTTAGAATTATAACCCCTCCCCCTTGAAAAAATTCTGCGTACGCCACTGAAAGTATCCAATATATATATACACACATAAAATAGCCATATACAATCAGCATTTTACATCCATATATGGTCATACGAGTGATGCCTGATTTAACATGAGAACCCGATTGAAAGATTTTTACAAAAACATTTTTCAGCATCTTACTGAAATTTCAAATCACTTTTATAGCCTTTTGTAGCAAATTCAATCTTGACTTTTCATTGTATTTACAACTTCATTACATATGGATTCTACTTTTCTTCCACATTTTATGTTTCAAATACCAAATGTAAATTTTTTACTTTATTTGTACAGCATGATCGCACTTTTGCATTCCCACTCTACTTACAGCAATCATTTCTTGGTTCATTCGTATAACTGCCATCAACCAATATATTGGGCAACTTAAAACAATTTTTTAAAATTCTGCCTAAAAATTGAAGTTTACATCACTAGTAATGGTTGAGAGCGAAATTTTGGGACAATATATACAATTTCCTCTTTTGTCTGTTACTTTTAATTTTTATTTAAATAATTTGTAATTTAAGTGCTTGAATTCTATGTCTATCTTTAAAAGCATTTTAGTAATCTTAATATATTTCAACTTTCACATTTTCAGGCTTGCAATTGCTGAGGCACTTTCAAAAAGGTGAGAAAAGTGACAAATAATACAGAATAAGTGACTAAAAAGTGACAGAACATTGAAAAAAAAAAAAACGATTTTTTTCTCCTCTTGATTACAGATGCTATTAATAAAATTTTTCTATTTATTTTAACTCTAAATCAAATGATTCATGCAAGACACGATTTTAACGTCAAATACAAAAAAGGTTAATTTGTTTAACACAACTAACATTGCTTTTTATTCAAGAACATCTATAAATTAGATTTGAATACATACAATACATTAATTTTATAATCACAACTTTCTGCATATATTAATGATGTTTTGAAATATGTACATAGCTAGATTAGAGTATCTAAACAAAAATTGTGAAGAAAAAGAGAAATGTGCGCTTTGGCATAAATTACTTTAATGTATTAAATGTACAAATGTAGATTTCAGGAACTTGTTTACGACTTTTTAAAATCCCTAAATTCTTGAAACCATATAACTAATTACGTTTTAATAAAAAAAAATAAGATTAGAGCATCCCATTTTTGGTCTTTTATTAAAATATTTTGTTATTAATTCAGATTTTCTTTTTTCAACAACAGACTTTTGCTGTGATACGCCATGAAAAAAGTGACTAAAAGTGATTGTTTACTTAAAAAAGTGACGAAATTGCAAGCCTGCATTTTGTAGCTATTCACATGCTAATACAGTAATTATTCTTCTTTCTACAGAACAGAGAAATATAAGTTATTAAACGAAAGATAATATGCATAAGGTGCCACGTTTAATTTCATAAATATGTATAGATCTTAAATTTAATCATGAAAAGAAATCTATATCTCAAAAAGTAATAAAAAATTAATTTAACCGTATTTCAAAATAAAATTTATTTTTAACAAAATGATACTTGCAATAACAGAGATTTTTTAATAAAAAAATAGGCATGAAATATTTTTATATAAATTTCAGGGGGAAAATGCATTAACCTACTTTTGCACAGAAGTATGAAAGTTTTAAATTTTTTTACCACAAAGAATACTTAAGTATATATAAGACTCAATAACAGAGTAAATAAAAATGCCTATTTATATAAAAGAAGTCAAGTGAATGAAGTCATTAAAATGCTGTTAGTACATAAATGGACAACTGACACTTTTAGACCATGGCTGAGATTTTAGTCTATTAAATGCTTTAAATTATTATTATTATTACATGCTTTTATTTATTTATTTTTTTAAAGCATGTCATAATAATTTTTTGAAATGACATCACAATATACAAATAAATAATATAAGTTACTCAAAATAAATAAAAAAAAACATAATCAATACTTATATTGATCATACCTTTAATATTGATTATTGGACATAAAATGTGGAACAATTTTGTATATTATTGCAGATCCAATTATGCAGCCAATATTTTAGCACACCACCATCTTATTTTAGAGTCATTATTTTATAAAATCAGCAAAATACTTTTTACGAACAACATTACTTCTGCTTTGTAAACGTTAAGACAGAAAGTATGGGAGATCCAACAACTTATATGGGTGATGACTGTGGTTAAAAAAGCAGCTACTATTTTAAAAGGCTGCGATATCTCTTATATTATTTGATAAAATAAAGAATATCAAGAAAAAAGTCAAAGGCTGCCTGTTACAACAAGGGGAAGTTTTAGACCTGATCGCCATTGATAAATGTTTCCATTTCTTGGCTATCGGCCGCTAGGAGTGTATTTTCTTTTGCTTTATTATTTCCAGAAACCAAGTTAAATATGAGGCTTCGGTTGTTGCTGATGATGGATCCTTTGGGTTCGGGTATGACGATATCGTCTAATCCTCGATGAATGGATATATTGTCGTCGCTCAAATGCAAGTTGGTTTTCTGGAGAACTTCCAGATACTGTGGGGTGACCAGTTTCTCTTTTGTGGGTTTGCGGTACCTGAAAAAAGGAGAAACCATTTATCTGTAGAACCATGAACTATTTTTACATAGTGTGTTAAAAAAGAGAAAAGTTTTAAAGTAGTGCATTAATTGGCACAGGGATCAAACTGAAGCTACCGAGCATGCTTAACAGCAGCTGTATTAAAAATCTGTCCTAAACATATCACAAAGAAAATATTTAAAAGTACCAAGAAAAATGTCACCAAAACTTCGGCTTTGATGATAACAATAATTCTTGTAACAATAATTAAGTTGATGCAGTAGAAGTTATGAATGTAATATGGTGAATTCTGAAAATACCCATTTGCAAGAAATTGTGTTTTTCAAGAGGGTTTGTCCGAAAGCTGGTTAATTGGTTAGGGTGCTGACTGTGAGTACCGGAATTTGTGGTTCAAATCCCACTATGGCATGGATGTTTGTAGCTGTTTGGAATCAGCTTAAAGCAGTAGGTCCTGGTCTCATTAGTCCTTGTGTGCAATATAGTAGACCGTAGCACTCCAAACCAAACCAAATGAGCTTGTTTTGGCCAACAATGATCACGGGGCATCAGATGCATCATTACCTTGTAAAAACCAGTTCCTAGTAAATGGGTATTTTTAGAATTTAATTTTTAATATAAATAAAGTTGAAATAAAATAAGTGTGTGAACTAATTCAGAAATGAAAGCTAATGAGAAGCTTGAAAATACTGATTTTATTTACCAAAATTAGAAAATACTAACAGATGTTTAAAAGCATTGACGAAGACAGAGGGGAAGGAGGTATTTTATTTTAAGAAGAAAATAGGCTTTATACAGACTGAATTTTGAGATTTAGGTTTCATTAATATATTTAAATTAAGCTGTGGTTCAAACAAATTAAAAGCTCAACATAAAAATAAAAGGCTTTAACATAAGGCTCAACATAAAAAATAAGGCTTTTTTTTTAGGACATTTAAAATTAAGGAGTTTTTAAGGAAGCCAACAGACCCTGCATTACAGCTAACAGGTTAACTAGATACAGCTAACTATTACAGCTAACTAGTCTCAGGAGGAGAGCTTACAAAAATTCACATGATGTTCTGTTTCTGACAATTAATATGCTAAACTAAATAAAAGAGTCAATTAATAAGGATAAAAGATCATACAATTTGAGCAAGAGTGAGGAGCAAACGACAGATACTGAAGATGCAGCCATCGCAGCAGACCCCATCCACGGTTTCAGAACGATTCCCCATGGGCGAAATACTCCTGAAAAAAGAAAAAAAATACATTAACAGATATGTCTTCCTCTTTTAGATATATGCATATCTGTAACATGGTAAAAGTTAATGCTCAAAATCCAGTACACATTTTACTTTTTCTTAATATTAACTTCCCCAGTCACCCAAAATAAATCAAGGAAGGGTAGTAGTGAGATTGGCATTTCTTCTAAACTTCCTTAAATTAAAGATTAAGTTAATAATTGCTGCTTGTGGTCCCTACTCCCAATAAGAACTGAAGATATTTATAATTTTAATGCCATTGTTTGAGTTTTTATCCCAAAAGGACAAAAGAGCCATAAAAGCTGATTGTTATACTGGACTCAAGACATGTATTGTCATGGGATGGACACCTGCATGGCTAATGCCAATTTTTGACCTGTGCACTAACTATTCCGAAATGTTTTGTTGAAGCGCTAAGGTGTGGGCATAAATGAACACATCAAGAGAGGGAGGAAAGCCCAGAGAGAGGGAAAGATGCCACCTGCATAGAGGAACATTCCCAGAGAGCCAAAATTTGACCCAGAGGGGAGAGGATTCCACCCCACCAACTGCAGAGGGTAGGGAGATTTCCGCTCTAACAACAGAGGAGTGAAGATGCTTTGGGGGTACAGTTGGCTAACCAAGAGAGACTTGTGCAAACTGCTTACCATTATTTTTCTCTAAATGGTTCAGCCTGTGATCTGTTATTACAGTGGACTCCGCTTCATGTAATGATCAGCTTGGGACACCATGATTTGAATAACAATAAACGATATGAAAAATTAAATAAATTTACCCCCCCTTTAATTCACATGTACTAAATTTCAAAACAAAATGAAAACACACCTTATATTTATGTAATGTATAATATCTTTTAAAACATAGGAATTGTATACGTAATTAAAAAAATGGATACATTGTTGACTGAATACAATTTTTTCTAAGAGGCTCATTGATAAACTGTTTGTCATCATAATGCTTTTTAAAGTCATCGGAGAGGTGTCATACTCCACGTTTCGACACTTTCAATGCAATTCAGAAGCTAAGAAATGTTTAACTGCGCTGCAGCATTGAGCTCTTTTTTTTTTTTTTGGTAACCTGTCATAACGATTTAAAATTTCGATCTTTTGTTTTACTGTTAAATTATTTTATTTTCTGGCTTCCATATAGACAAGTTGCACGTAAGAGAGCAAGGCGTAAAATGGGAATACGCTCCTTCTCAGTTCCGAATAGAATGGGTTGCCTTCTGCTTATCTGACAACCCTTGACCACCAGCAGGGTGTGCACATTTCTGAAAAATTCCAGGAACCCGTAATACCCCACTTCTTTGTTCATTCCCCATTTACTTAGGTTAAAGAAGAGAATAATGGAAAATTCAAAGAACAGCGAAGAAAAAGAAAAGAATGGGTTCCTTCTGAATACATTAAGAATATTCCTTTGGCAGTTAAAATGAGGTTTGAAAACGGATAACATGAACCGATTCCACGATCACACAAAGCTTTCATTTTAACATATCAATGAATGGAGAAAATGGGGACCAAGTGATAACAACAAGCAATGGATAACATTGACCAAAATCACATTAAGCAGAGTCCACTGTATTATTAATGTTTAAACTTCATGTGTTCATAATTAGTAAATAATACACCAGTTGTTCAAAGTAAGTTGCTACAGTTAATTTCTTGTCAGTGAGACAGAACTTGAAATGAACTCACAGTACCTGCTCCTGTGCATGTTGACAATCAGGTATGGAAGACAAAGCGTGCAGTCACGGAAGAAGACGCATGCATGCTGTCGTTATAATACTTATTTAAAACTCTTTCTTATAAGAAATTATCCAATATGATTTCCAGATCTATCAGCAGCTTGTTTGTTTGCCTGTGTAAGACGAGTTCATCATTAAGATGAAAATAAAGGATTTGTACTAAATATTTTGCTTGATCTTCAGTTCTGATTGAGAACATTTCTTGCCAAAATGACTACATCTGTGTTACACTGGCAAGCAACCCTTGGCAATATATGGGTTTTTTTCTCCCATGAAATTAGTATAGAATTTTTATACCAGTTACAAACTTTTACACCAATACACACACATATAGCCCATTCTTGATATTTTAAAACGATTGGTACAGAGAAAAACATTTGAGATAACCAAAAATTAAGATATTGGAATAGCACATTATTTAATTTTTGGATAGTGACCATTGTGGCAAAGGTATGTATAAAAGTATAGCAGTATACCAAAACAAATTTACCTTACAATAATAATCAGTACGTACCATGAATAAAATTAATTTTTTGACCTACCTCAATTAGGACTGACGCACTAAATATTTATACATTATTCTTTAAAATTCATTTTAGGTTACGCATGAAATGCTTCATTTTTGTAGAAAGTATTAATAACATCATTTGATATGTTTTCTAAGCTTTCAGTTCACCAATGAATACTAATATTGCATGACTAACACATATGAGACAATATGTACCGACATATTCACACACAAAATAATTCATGTCTTATATGCATATAAATACAATTAGGTATGAATAGAAGAATAAATGAAATAATGTTTTACCGGCAGCCAGAGGAATTCCAATAAGATTATACATGCTGGCAAAAATAAAGTTGTACCGAATGCGTTTTACAGTACGATTGGAGAGATCAATGGCAGCTACAACATCTAACAAGTCATTCTGTAATTGAGAAAACGAGTGTTTAGCACAACAGCAGACAACTTTTACTTTTTTAATTATTTCACATTCTCACATAAACAATCAATGTTTTTAGACAGCAATTATTTTTGTCTGAAAAGTTTATTTCACTTTTCCCTTTAAATGCTTATTTCATTTACTTTTTCTAAATCTATCATAACTTTCCATAACAATTTCCAAATGAGTACCTACTACGAGGTGCATCCAGATAGTAAGTTTCCCTATTTAAAAGAAGAAAAGAACTCACACTTTCACCGACACATTTATTGACAACAAGCACAGCCATGTTTCAGCTATTTTTAAACATAGCCACCACCAGATTTGAGACACTTGTCGTATGGTGGGATCCACTTTTGTATACCTCTGCCGTCTGTGACTGGAACCAGCCTTTCTGTCCCAGAACACTGGGCACCTCTCTTTACGTACAGACAGCATCCGTTTGAATTTGGTCTTGACCAAAGATCCACTATGATTCCAAAGCATTGACTGCTGCTTGGTTTCTGAGGTAAAGTGCGCAATTCGAGTCTCGTTGCAAGTGACGATCCTGTCGAGGAACTCGTCGCCATAGTCTTGATACCGCAGCAGAAATGTCGGTGCTCATCCTAAGAGTTGAAATTTTGTGTTCGGGTGTCAGTTTCGGCTCATAGACCTGACAGAGCGGAGGATGATTTTCAATGGGCGTAATGCTTTGTGCATTCAAGATAACTGACAGAACCTTGCAGCCAGCGGGAGAAGGAATTAGAGTTTTTTTTTCGGACCACTACTACCCCGCTACTGGAAGAAGTTGAGACTTGTCCAGCTGTCATATAATAATACGTCATAGATCTGTTAGGCAAGTGCAATCAACACTGCTAATTAAGTTTACTTTAAAGGGGAAAACATCGGGAAACTTACTTTCTGGATGTGCCTCGTAATATTGCCCATTGTAAGCAGCATTTATAATAGGGGTGAGTGGTTGAGTGAAATCCTGCAATCTGAATCAGACCAATCAAATATCATTTTTAAAATTTGTGAATGAAAGAAGCTACCTAATTGGCTACAATTCAATGTAATTACAATTCATGTTATTAGGTTTAGACTCTATGGTTCACATGCTCTTTGTATGACATCAGGAAAAAACAATTACTACGATCAGTGTGACAGTGAGTCAGTTCACCACGAATGGAAAAGAAACTAAGTGCACATTGATAAATGTTGTGTCATATATTGGGTCTTCAGAAATATTTTTTTAGAATTTACACACGTCTATAAATTTAGATACTGGTAGTATATTTTGCAGTCTTCAAAATATTCAATATAACATTTTGACACATGTCCTTGCTTCAGTGAAATAGCAAAATCACTTAAGAAAGCCAAATTATAAATTGACCACCAGGGCTACAGTTTATGCCCTCAGAGAAGGAGTCTAACCAATTATAACTCTACATTGCCTTAGCAGACAATTTAGGAAATTTCCAAACAAAAAGAGATGCATGCTATCAGAGGCAGTATTTCCTAGAGATTTTCCCACAGATTTTGACTCAGTTGTTGACCCAGGTGTTAAGGGCCTTTCATTACTTAATAACTTCATGCTAGCTGATCCCTCAGTTTATCCTGTTCCTAATGAAGTAGAACCTGCCCTACAACGTTCTGTTAATAAAGATCTTTAACTAAAACAAGGTCATTTTATGGGCCTTGACTGCAACCACCCATTGTGAAGTGAAGTCAGTCTTACTACACACACACACACACACACACACACACACACACACACATATATATATATATTAAAGAGAGCCAAATTATATAATATTCAATTTTTATATCATAGATTTTGTACCAAACCTGAGAAATCAGAATACAAAAACACTGAAAAAAAAAAGAGTTATTAAACAATGAAAGTAACATTACAAACATGAAATTTAAAAAAAAAAGTTATTTCATGAAAATATTACCATTTAAAATACTTTCTTTTGTACTAATTTACTGTTCAAATGTTTATTCTAAACATGTTTTTTGTTGCCTTGATTTACAAATAAACAAGTTTTTGATAGTTTTATTTGTTACTGATGAAAAAAATGGGTTATTTTTGTGACAATGCTAAAAAATTAATTCACACTTTGCACAGAATTGTTAAAATTAATAACATGAAATCTGAGATTCTTATATTTAAAATATTTACAACTGTTCTTTTTGTCCAAACAAATACCACATGTCTTTCTTTAAAAATTACTCTTAACTTAGCACAGCCAAAGAATATTTTATTTTGTTGTCGTAAAATTGGGATCATACAGAAAGTTTTATGTTATCCCCTTCAAAAAATATGGCAATTAGTAAATTGTCCCAGAAATCTAGAAAATTGTTAATAATCCAGTATTGTCGAGAAATCTAGAGAGTTGGCAGGTCTAAACATTTATCCATTCTCGGAAAATAACTTTAGCAGTACATCAACAAATGATCTCAACAGTGACTTTCCCATAATCTGGTAGTTATAGACAGCAGTGTTCCCACTCTTTTTCCAGAACAAAAATTAAGGACTTTTAAGGACCAAAGTAACTTTTTATCAGGACCTACTTGAAATATACAACATAACAACATAAACCCTATTTGCTGAGAAACATATTTTAACGATTATGAACCAGACAAGGCATGTTCCATAAATGTCCAACAATATTTTACAATTAAATTGTTTAAAATGCCTAAAAATTAGTAATAATATCTATTTGACAAAAACTAATTTTGAAAAATATACATCTAAAGCTTTTTGAGTCATCAAACTAGAAATAAATTGTGAATAAAATACAATATTATAAACAGTACTTTCTGAGGGCTTAAAAATGACTCATATATATATATATATATATATATATATATATATATATATATATATATATATGTGTGTGTGTGTGTGTATATATATATATATATATATATATATGTGTGTGTGTGTGTGTGTGTGTGTGTGTGTATACTAGCTGATTATACCCGACATTTCCTGCGAAAGAAGAAAGTTTTAGACTTTTCTATTACATTGAATGCAAGGAAAATTAAACTTCCATAAGTCACTCAAATATCTACAATCCCACTTACCACCCTCCCTTCTTTGTTTAATTAAAATCTGAATGACTGTTAGTTATTAGGAAAGGGCAGCTGACCTTATATTTTAAACTGTTTCAGTATGCGAAAGAATATTTATTTGTGAAATAAGTTTTCTAGCTCGTGACCATAAAAAGTTCTAATAAAATAAAAGTATTTTCATAATTTTTTAAGAATATCAAGGAAAGGAATTTTGAATTACTTCAGTAATACACTGAAAACATATATACTTTAGGATTTATTTTATCAATAATACTTTATTTTTGGCTAGAAAATGTAAAAGAATGCTATGAACATTATCAAATATTTTATAAATTCTTAATATATATATATATTATTTGACCAGTACTTATCCCCTGTACTGGCATTCTTAGAACCAGTTTTTGGCAAGTTTAAACCCGAACTCACAAAACAAGAAAGTTTGGAGAGTCCAGCAAAAACTGATATGAAATCCTGTGACGACGGTGGTTCAGAGAAATTGATCTCTTTCAAATTTCAAGATTAAGGAGTTTTAAAGGGCCTTTGATAAAAATAGCTTTTAAGGGCCTTTAAAAATGAAAGGTAAAATGAAGGAGTTCTTAAGAACTTTTAAGGACGTGTAAAGATTCTAAATCTTATTATGTTCTATAATTCTGCAAACACCTACCCTAATAAGTACAACATCAGCTGCTTCTACAGCTACGTCAGTGCCATTAGCAATGGCTATTCCTACGTCTGCTTTGGCCAGTGCAGGGGAATCATTGACTCCGTCCCCCACCATAGCTACCCTCAAACCTTTCTCTTGCAGCTGCTGAATCTTCATTACTTTATGCGACGGCAAAACTTCTGCAAATACTCTTGCTATACCAACCTATAGAAAGAAATACATAAATATAATAATTTTTTAAAAAATAAAATATCTTAAGACATTATATTTACCAACTTTTATAAATTGGAATCAGTAAAACATTTCTTGAAACATCAGCTGGTTGGTTGATTTTAATGCTACAAGTAATTGTAATAAGTTCACTGTCATTTTTCCCTTGATTAGAAACTTCTAAATAAAAGTTAACCCTTAGCACTCCACATATTTTTGTACCACTACCTACCAGCAACTCTGGTACATTTTAGCAGCAGAACTAGTGAAACGGAGTCTTATTTTATGTGAGAAGAATCACACAAGCTTTTGAATATTTTTAATTTTGTTTATTTTATACATACGCACTTTCTTCTTGCAAATGAAAGATAAATTTTAAATTTGATACTTCACCATGGAGTGATATCTTTGGAAACAACCTCCCATATGCATCCTGGGTTTACTTAGGTAGTATAATTTCAGAACCACTACTTAAAGTATCAGAATTATAATTAACATTTGTCTTTTGCAATATCTTTTAACTCTTGAAAATCAAACAGGTCTTCACCACTCAACTCTAAATTCTCATCATAATTATTTTTCTCCATGTTACTAACCATATAAAAGGTTAAACAATGGTTTAATGGTAATAGTATAGAGACTGAGCACGTTTTAACTACAGATAACAAATGCAAACGCAGCATCTTAAACGTAGTCCTGCTATAAAAACATTTGGCTCCACAGTGGAGCCTACAGAACTGCGGAACAAATGCCAGATGGCCCCGTAGTGGAGCCAATGGAGCACTAAGGGTTAATATTGTAATTAAAAAAGTCTTTATGCATTCATGGCATATAATAAAACATATTAGCTTATTTTTTAAATTAAACTGGATTCTAGAAAAACAAAATTAACCTAAATTTCAAACTTAATATATATTTAGCAATTATTCTTTTAAAGAAATTGATATATTTTTTTTTAATATTCCAAATTTTTAAAAAGTCATATTTACAAAACCCTGATAAAACCTTTAGTCCAGTGATATCCTTATTAGTTTTTAGCAAGTTCACTTAGGAATTTAATATTTTTAAAACATATTAAATATGTTTATAGAACTTTTATAATCAGTTATGTAAATTTGTTGAAATGGATTTTTCAAATTTCTTGATTTGACTAAGTGAAAAATCTATTGTTCTTTTTTCGATATTTTCAATCATATTTCCATAGAACCTAACACCTGACTAAACTCCCTGGAAGGCAACCCTCGTAACTATAATATTTGGAAAATCTGCTTGTGAAAAATGCATTCTATTTTTTTTTAAACCAAATTGAGGCAATACAGTAAAGCAATGTTACCTGTCTGGCAATGGCTGCCGCTGTTTTCTTGTTGTCACCTGTTAAGAGAATGACATCCAGTCCCATTTTCTTCAGAGTGTGAACAGTCAAATGAGCTTCTGGTTTTATTTTATCGGCAACAGCCATCATGCAAACAAGGATACCTAAAATTCAGCGCAAGAAATTTTGTTTCACTTTAGACTGCATACAGATAACAAGAATTCTTCACCTTCAGATGCATCAGCATTTATAAAACATTCATACAGTATTTATTAGTAATCTTTCAGTTCTTTTTCACAATTAAGAACACAAGTATCATAATTCTTGATTAAGCAAATTTGTCTCCTAATTGGAGGTTTAGAAACAATATGTTAGAATGAGTATATATAAGTCAAGTTTTAAAACATAAGCTAAATTAAGATAAATTTAACAATAAATGCAACATGTGGAAACAGTCATTTTAATGAATTGTCTATCTGACAGGCTTAGAATTTCGTCGTTCGCACCTGATAAATTTCAATAATATAGTAAGTCTCTTTACAAAAAATAAATACCACAAATAGGCTAGGGTGAAGTATGAGTAGCCTGTACATTGTATAGGCAAAATGGATAAGCCCTTAATTGCATCATTTCTCGGTGAAAACTACTTACACTATAAAACAAAATTTAAGCATTACCATCGATAACACAAAGTACAGATATTTAACTTTATCTTTATTTAAAAGTATGATGTCAAAATTTATTTGTGATACTTAAATTAATATTATTTTTCTGGACTCTGATTAATCCAAATTCCTACTCCCATTTAAAGACGAACCTTTTGTCAAGAAAGTTAATATAACTTTATATTTCAAAACTTATGATAAGTTTGCATTCCACATCTATAAATATATCCATTTTATTTGTTAAGAACAAACCTCAATACTGAACCACCAAAAGTGTTTTGTACATGAAGAAACTCCTTTTGTGTAAAAGTCCCTATTTCACTGCATGCCCTGTCTATAAATTACATTATTTCTAAGCGAAATTTACTAACACTACAAAATAAAATTCGAACATTACCATCAATGGCACAAAGTACAGCCGTGTGCCCTTTTTCTTCATGATCTTTCATTATAGTGTCGACACTATCAGGAACATTCAAGCCATTTCGAATCATCCATTCTCTGTTGCCTACCAGAACAGTGTACACACGCCTTTCATCTCTTGGGCCAGTTTCTGAAAGTATCCAACAAAACACTAAATACAGTCAAGTTTTATAAGGAATAAGTCATTAAAGCATTATTTTTGTAGCCAATAAACTCATTTACACTGCAATTGCTATTATTTCAATGGATTGGAAATTAAGGGTTTGGGAGCACTATGGTCTACTTTTTGTAAGATGAGGGCTAATGAGACCAGGACCTAATGCTTAAAGCTGATTCCGAACAGCTATGAACATCCATATCACAGTGGGACTCGAACCCATGAACTCCGGTTCTGAAGGTCAGTGCCCTAACCATTTGACCATCATTCGGCTATTATTTTAATGGAAAATTCCCATACTCAATGTTATTTACATAGCTTATTTCACTTTTGAGCCATACAAACATAATTTAACAAAAGAAAATTTTAAAACATAACTTTTTTTAAACCTTATTTCAGAAATTAATATTGCAAATTTGCTACCAATTTATTTTTAAACCTTTTGTTTCTATTCCATTCTTTCCATTGCTAAAATAAATGATATTAATAAAATGATTTCATTTTGTATTAAAACGATAAATATGCAAAAAATGTTACTTCATTATTAAAACAAAACTTTAAAAAAAAAATTATATTGAAAATTTTACGGATTTACATGCCAAGAGGGATGCAAAAGCAAGTCTTATTAAACGACATTTTGGATTTGAAAGAGGGATTAAATCTCTTTTATAAAAATAATAAAATAAAAGAAATATTTTAAAAAGATACGAAAGTATGCAAAATACATTTAAAAGGATTGAATTCTGCTCTAAAAAACTAAAATAAAAACATTTTCTTAAATTACCAGATTTACTATTTTTAAAATAAAAACAAGCATTCAATTTCTTGTGGTTTGGTTCTGTTTGAAGTGCTACATCTACATTTTTGCAAAAGAAGGGCTAACGAGACCGGAACCTACTGCTTTAAGCCAATACCAAATGGCTATGAACATCTATCCAACAAACACCAATAGTGTTTAGTGTCCTAACCATTCAGCCATGGCTCGACTCAATTTCTTGTGTTTACTAATATTATAAGAAGGCTATCTTCAGCATTGTATATTCTTTCATCCATGCTCAATGAAAACGGAACTTCTTTTGTAGTTTTAACCTTTAACTATTATGTGGTCTCACAGATTCCATGACTTTCATCCCAAAGTATTTCTACCACTCAAAATTGTAAATGCCTCTTGCCTTTTACAGTATCTTCTAGCTGTGAAAATAGCTTACCAAGTTTTAACCGGCTGTTTTAAGTTTTGGGGTTAAATAGGCCACCTAATATTAGTTGAGATTTATTTCATAGTCATAGAGAACATTATGTATTCTTTTCAATCACTTTCAAAGTAAAAAAGTAGTAAGGGTAAATAATCAGAAATTTTATCTTTTCAGATACCCAAAGATGGTTAGTAGAAAACCCCTGAAACACAAGCACCCCTGTGTAAATAAAAAATATAATTTTAGGTATAGGGTGGCATTTTTTCACGTGAATGATTCTAATGAATACACCAGTCTATCAATAACAGTAGTCAAATTCTCGTCGCCATATTTCTTTTCCATGTGCAGTAGGTATAGAACAGTTGCATTTTCTCACCCAAATAATCTAAATTGTCATACATATGAATTTATTCATTTAAAAATGAAAAAGAATCTAAATTTACATAACCTTAAAATGAAACTATAAAATGACCCCAACTTAAAAGAAAATTATAGCATTCTTTAAAGCTGTTTAATAAATTGTAAAACTACTTTTTAAATTTGAAATTTAAATTTTGATGCAGCTCTATGCACCAAATATCTCTTCGGCATTCCTTTGCAGTTAAAAAATCTTTTTCCAGAGGTGGAAAATTTTTTTTTGAAGATTCTCTGACCTTTATAGAATTTTAAAAGAGCACCTTGATATTTCTCGGAATTACAAATCTGATAATTCCCTAATTTTCTGGTTTTTGTTAAAGCATATTCACTACTTTTTTTTTTAATCAAAAGTAAAAAGTAAAAAGAAAAAAAAAAAAATTTCTACAACCATAAACTATAAAATATCATAAAATGTGTAAACTAATTTTAACTACTGTATATTTATACGTATAAGGTGACCTTCAGATAAGACACGACAAATTTTCAGCCAATTTTTACAATTTTAGCATATACCTGCCATATGAGGCAACCCCAAAATTATCAATAATATTGTAATGCGGAGATATACGGAACTAACAAATTTTATTTTTTAAGCACCTTGCAACACCACATTGATATTGTCATCAAATTACGGGAAAAAGTGAAAGTGGAAACAGTGATAAAATTGTTTAAAAAGTGTGTGATTTCTAATACTATGGATGGCACTGAGGACGATATGTTATGGGATTCTGACGATGACACAGAATTTGACTCATTAGATACCGAATGGGACCCATAGGATGAATTCAACAATGAAAGTGAGAACATTTTACTTTGTACCTGTCATATAAGACAACCTCGAATTTGGGGGGGTCCGTTTTAGGTTTTAAATATCGACTTATACGTGGAAATATACAGTACTTTTCTAATGCAAAAAAGATTAAAACTGAAAGAAAAATCCATAAAATTAGAATTTTATAAATGGATATACAATAATTGTCTGGACTGATGTTATTTATTTAAAAATAAATAACATCAGTCCGTTATCAAAATAAAAATATTCATTTATTAAGTAAAAAATCTTTTCTTCTTACCTTCATCTTCTAAAGTTTGAATCAAGTTTTCTACTAAATTGGAAGTGTTAAGGAGACGGGCTTCCGGTTTCTTGCGATCAATGACGACATCCTCCAACATGTCGTCCACAGAGCCAAGAGCTTTTTGACTTCCTCTTGTACTGCCTTCTGTCAGGGATTCAATCTCAGACTCATTTTGAAGCATGTGCTGGATATTTGAAACTTTGCATCTCAAACCACAACCTGGAACGGCTGCAAAATCTTCACATTTTCCAAAAGTTTCCGAATTGAGAACCTAAAATGCAATTCCTTTATTAATGATACATCTAAAGATAGCCCAGTGATGCACTGGCTTCAAATCCCACACTGCTGGATTTGAACCTCAAGGATGTCTTATTTCTCTTTGTAAAAGCTTCATACAGGGAAGATAATTCTATGCATCAAGATGTCTTGTTAGGAAGATATAAAAGTATTTGTAAGGAATTTGCACCCATGACTCATGTGTGTCCTTCATGATATCTGCAAAATCGCCCCATTGACCCCTTCCATTGGGTGTTCCTTTGGGGAAATAAGAAGCCAGCTGGCAAAGGGGGGACTGAGAAGGTTTTTCAGAAGTGTTGCTTATTTGCACACAATAATACATACATTGACTTATTGCATAAAATAACACAATTAGACAAGCTATCAAAGAGCAGTATAAGTTAGAAGTGCCCCCCATCCAACAACGCTGAACAGGCTTAAATATAAATATACACATGCGGTAGGTAATTTACATACGGTTTTCAGTCACGGTTAAAAATCTGACTGAAAGTTTAACGCATCGGATGAATATCATTAACTAATAATGAGGTCATGTTGTAAGGAAGAAATATATATATTTTTAATTTCCCAACAAAATTAAGGAGTTCTTAAGGACTTTTAAGGACTGTGGGAACTCTGTGAAAAGCATCATCCTACCTGTGTGACATGAGCAAACACAAGAGAAAATAAAAAATTCAATGTCCCTTCCTACCTTTTTGACAAAAGTGGTTATTGCAGCTGCAATAGGGTGTTCACTGTTAGCTTCTGCCGTTCCCACGATGGCAAACAATTTAGCCAACGAAAGTACGTTCTGTTCCACAAAGATGCAGGTACGAGTCATGACGGGAACACCTTGCGTGATAGTACCTGTTTTGTCAAATATCACACATTTCACCTAAAACAGTTAGAAAATGTTACAAGAAATTTAAACACGCCAGTTAATTACATAGTTCTGACATGTCCTAAGCTATTTACACTGGAATAGTATGAAATAATTAATATCAGTAACAGTAAAAGAATATAAGATAGAGTAATGGTTAATTTTTTAGCACACAAAATAAGATTTTGAATTTCGAACACAAAGTGTTATTTAAAAAACGGTTTACTGTTACGTGCACTCTTTTGAATGCACATTGATTTTACAAAGTCTTCAGTTAAGAATTAACACTATGTTCAGTCCCATTATATTGTAATTAAATTTTCTCTTCCAATCTCTTTCCTGCTTAATAAATACCCTAATTTCCTGCGTATAATTTGTGGATTATACGTTAAAAAACTTTAAATTTTCCTTTAATGCGTATTATCTGCTGTTAAAAATTATTTTTACAATAAAATTTACAAATATCTTTCCTAAAGAACAATAGATGGCAGAACCTGTTCATATTTACAGCTTTTTTTTCTTTTATCAGGATAAAAATCATTTTCAGTCGAGGACACAGAAGTTTGGATAAAAGTTACTGATTAAATTAATATTTTCTATTTTGTATATTTATTTCTATCAACAAATAACACTTCTATAATCTGAAATGGCAGCACTTTGCTGCATTCTCCATTTGATTTTACACTTTTAGCTCGCCAAATGGTGCCATAACTACCAGTTTAAAATTTTAACAAATTGCAAATAACCATATTAAATTAAAATAAAAAGATGCATTTTAAGAATTCTAAATTTTAACATCTTTTTTATTTAAATATGCATTCACACATTTTATTTGTATCCTTCTTTCAGTACTAATTACTGCAAACTTTTAGAATATATCCTTACTAAATCTATCCAAGTTTTTACTTTGTTAAATTTTGTTAATTTAAAGAAAATGTTATCATTAATAAAAAGAGTTTAAATTTAATTTTTTAACGCTAGAAGATATAACACTTTTTTTACCTTTCATTTCCTTGAATCCCATGAAATTAAAGTGGAAATTTAATTTGTGGACTGATGCTGCAGGTTATAGGCTGAAAATTAGTGTAAATGAAACTGCTAACTTACTTTGTGGGCAAGTTCCAGAGCTTCAGCTCCCTTGATGAGAATGCCATTAGCAGCTCCGACTCCAGTGCCAACCATGACTGCAGTAGGTGTGGCAAGCCCTAAAGAACAAGGACATGCGATGGCAAGAACGGTGAGAGCACATTGAAAAGCAAATTGGAATGTGATTTCGGAGTCAGTAGCACTTTCTTTCTATAACAGAAAACGACAAAACAGTTATATATAAATATTTATACAGGATCTGTCAATTCATATTAAAATTTATCAACCATTGTACCACAGTCAGGATGTGGGGCACTATCAACCCTATTTTCATTGATTTAAAAATATATTTACTTATATTTAATTGAAATAACTGATTTCATCCTTAATAATCAAAAATACATTTTGCAATTTTTCGACAACACCAGCTCACAGTAGGCTAATTTAGACTTGTAACACTGTGTTTATCACAATGCCATATTTGTATAATTTGATGGACATGTAAGCATTTTCACTCACAGTTCAGTCACAAATTGTTACCAGGGAAAAAATAAATTTTATATTAAACTAATCAAATAAATAAAAAACATTTGAAATACGAAAAAAAAAAAAAGTTTTGTAAAGTTTTGCATGGTGTTATAAAGAACCGCTGTATCAAATTTCATAAATGTAGATTTACAATTTACATACTATACACTAAGCATTTTATGTATTCGATTATAGGAGTATTTACAATTATTAATTGCTTATTTTCACTTCCATTGTTATAGTTATGTTTCATATTAAAAAGTAATTATAAGAAAATGTTACTATGCTACTAAAACAAACATGTTTCTACAGTATAGCACAAATTTACACAAACTGGTTGTCAACTAGTAATGAGCTAGAGCAAGATAGTTAAATGATACTTACATGTTTTATGTGAAACATTTTCACTGAATCGATTGCAAAATAGCCGGCAATTATCCAACCAATAAGAGTAATCAGAGAAACTGTCACAACTACAGGCACAAAATAACCAGCAATTTTATCTGCTAACTGCTGTATGGGAGCCTAAAAACAAATTTCAAAAAGAAAAACATTTAAATACAACTTCAGATAACTTAAAAAATCTGCCTTATATAAATAAAACTTATAACTTAGAATAAGATTCATCCATTAATTCTTTATTGGTATGTTCCTTATGTGTCTTCACAGTCATCTATATATATATAAATGAATTTGTGTCTGTCTTTACTCAATAGACTCAAAAAACATACATCCAATCGCCGAGAATATTTGGGAAATCATTAACTTTATCCCTAGGAAGGTTTTCGTAAATTTTTAACGTTCGAAATCCATTCCTTTTTTGAGCGTTCCATGTCATTATTCCAAGCTTTATTTACCCCGGTTAAACACAAACAATTCACTTTTCAATTTATCGCATCATAACTAAGTGAAAGAAGCAACTATTTCTAGCAATGTGACATCATTCCATTAATCCCATGTCATTGTTTTAAGCACAGTTTTCCTCAGTTAAAAACAGGAGATTAAAATTTTCAATTTATCACATAATAAATAGGTGAAAGTGATATTTTTTTATCATTAGGATGTTATTCCTTGCGAACAGTACTTAAAATAAAGAAGATTTTCGTGGGAAAAATTTTTGGAGAACTATCATTTACTGCTTTGCTGCATTATTACTGGCTAATGAGATCAGTATCCTCTGTTTGAAACTGATTCCGAATGGTTATTAACGTCCATACCCATTCAGCCATGATTCGGAAAAAAATATTATATAAAAATTTTGCCTGATCCTTGATCATCTTGGAGAATTGGACAATGGTTGATTATCTTCTGGGTAGTCCAGAATGTTTAGTAACCAGGAGAAGTTCTACGAAACTATTGTCAAGTTTTTGCACTCTTATTTTGCACACACTTTTACATCTTATTGATGTAAACTCAGGTTTAATAGAAACTGAAGTAGAAAAGCTGAATATTGTTATAATATGCTTATAATAGAAATATATAAATATGCCAATGACTCGAACTGCACTGTGACGAATTTAGAGAATTATGCTTGAAAAAAAAATCTTTGTTTAAAAGTAATGTATTAAGTTTATTGTAGCGAAACATGGGCACACTTGCTAGTTATTTATAAACTAGACACTGTACAACCACCATAACTCATTTTAGCTTTCCTTCATAAAATAACTTCACTGAAAATAAAAAATATTGCAACAACCTATTATAATTATTTACTGCTAATGGGTAAGGGCATTGAGTAAAACAATTTTATAACCACTGCTAAATTCTTTATGTAAGACTGTTTTGTAAACATCATAGTTAAAAATATATAAATGCTTCACACATAACAGAAGTTATTGCCACATAGTTAACAAAAAGATTGTTAATAAAACAGGGTAAATATTTATAATCATTGCTTAATTTTTCATTAATATACACCAAAATAATTTCATACATGAATTTCAAATTTAAAGTATAGAACTATGCATGTGCATGTGTTATATAACATCTTATTGTTGCAATTCATAGTTTGGTTTGGAACACTACGGCTAATAGGGCTGAGATCTGCTGCTTAAAGCAGATTCCAAACACCTACAAACATCCATGCCAGGAATGGGATTCAGACCCATAAACTACGGTTCCAAAGAGAAGAGCCTTACTATTTGGCTATTGTTTAACACTACAATTTATGAATGATTACTAATTTTACACCTGGTTACTAAAACTGTTGCCATTTTGAGTGTAAAAATATGATTGATTTTTGTACTGCACACATAAGCATTTTATACACAAATTGTTTTATAAATAGATGGTTATTTATTACATACACTCATTATTCTTAACAAGCAGTTTAAAAAAAAAGCATTTAAAAAATATTACAGAGCATGTATCATCAAAAATTTCAAGGAATTGCAAGATTACATTAAGGTATTCATCTACACTCGGAGAACTTTTTTCTTTAAATGTAGAAACGAGTTCCTGTTTTTACATTTTTAGATTTATTTTTTATATTATCATAGAGAATTGCACTTAAAAAAATCATTCCTGAAAAAGTTTTTATAAAATTTCTAATAAATAAAGAAAATTTAGTAAAAAAAAAATTGGGTTTTTTCAAAGGTCTCATTTTTTAATAAATTATTTCAATATTTTTTGAGGCAACACATTTCTTATACACTGGACGAGTGAATCCCCGAAAATCTTTGCTTCATTTATATTTGGTAAAAAAATTTGGGTCCTTCAAAATCGTACACATTGAATTTTTAACGAATTTTCGTTACCTTTATATCTAACTATCAGTGTAACATAATTAAAAATTATCCAAATTGAAAGCTTTTAGGTCATTCACTAGTAAATACTATCAAAAGCATTCATAATAATTTTGAACAAAATATTTTAAGAACTTTCTGAGAAATCCCATTTAAAGTTTATGAAAGCCACTTTAACTATTAAAAAATTAATATACATGTTTAAAATTCCCCACACTTTCTTGCTTCAAAAATTTTTAATTGCCAAGTTGCTAATTATCAAAAATACTAGAAAAATGTGTTTAAACTTATCTTTATGATAATTTAAGAAGTTTTGTCCATAAAATGCTCTTTAAATTCACAACTTCCAGTTCCGAAGTCGATAAATCTATTTTGTTTCGAGAGCTGTCACGGATGTTTAAACACTGTCACTTTACTTTAAAATGCCGTAGAGAAAAAACAAAAACAGATTTAGAAGCTTAAAAGTTGAAATTTTACAATAGAGAAATAAAAAAAAGTATGTTTTTTGGCAAAAAATGACATTTTTAACGTAGATGGATACCTTAATAACTCTGAAATTGTAGAGATAGAAAATAAATTACCTTAGAGGTCTGTGCTTCTTCCACTAATTTTACAATCTGAGCCAAGGTCGTATCTTTTCCAATATGTGTGGCAACAATCAGTAAAACCCCGTTCTGATTGACAGAACCTCCAATGACATGAGAATTGGGTCGTTTGGGGACAGGAAAAGATTCTCCCGTAATAAGGGATTCATCTGCCATCGAGCTACCAAAGGCCACTCGTCCATCCACTGGAATTTTGGCTCCAGGTACAACCTGCAAGGAAACCACAGATTACTTCAAGCCATTCATCCTTCTTAAAAGTTACAAAAACTTCTTATAGGCATATGCACATAAATGAAGCATCAAGATAATCCAGTTTAAGCCTTGCAAACTTAGAATGACAAATATACTAGTTGCCATGAAACATGTAACTAAATGACATGGATTCAACCATTAGACTCTAGGACAGGAATGGTTAACCTTTTTTGAGTGCTTACCGACACAACAGCGATAAATCTTAGGTGACTATCGTTCTCTGACATCGGCGCACATGAAATACACTAAAATGCACATGAAATCCACTACTTGCTTTCCCACCAATTGTATCAACGATGATTTTGTCATTTCTGAACGGCCAATATCATTTATCGGACAGTTTTGTCGTTCCGCAAGAGATATTCCTTTTGAATTGGTTCAACATTTTGAGAGCTATCGCTACTCGTGTCATTTGCTTTGGATTAATAAATTATATTTATAGTAATACAGTTATTACATGACTTTATTTTTACATTCATTATTAATATAATATTTAAATACTTAGATTTCTTACACATTAAATTGACACATTCTGCTCAGATTTTAATGTTATATTATTCTCGCTTGCTTGATCATAAAATGCAATTTTATCGTAGATTTGCTATTATTACGGTTTGAATTTCACATTTGTTATATTAAGTTTTCATTTGCAATCATTAATAAGTTCATTTAACACATACTGTTGCTTTTGAAAGCAAATTGCTGAGTGTATCCAATTTGGATTTAAGATTGTTTAATAAATTTAAAGAGGTAAAGTGACTCAAGAATAAAAGGATCTGATAAATGTGTTAATAGTTAAAATTAAATAGATTTAAAAAGGAAAATGTAAAGGACAAAATTAATTACATAAAATTAGAAAAGAGTAATTAAAATTGAAAACATTTTATTCTTATTTTTTAATATATTATTGTTTTAAACAAAAATAATTTTAATTATTAGAAGAGATGCCAGAATTTTAGCAAACTTAAAAGAGTTAGAGAAAAAAATTAAATTTTTAAAATGGAGTAGTAAAAAAACCCCACCGGGAATCAAACCCGAGGCAGAAAAATGGTAGCACAACGTACTAACACTACACCAACACGACTCACACACTGGGTGTTAAATTGATTTTTTCACAAAAAAAAAGAGGCATAGCCAATGTTTCACTAGCATACTGTTGATGGAAAAAAATATAAGAAATTGATGCCTATACAGTACTAGCATCCAATGTTTTTAAAATGTGTGTAGTGAAACAGCGTTACAATTACGTAGATTTACTTATGCTTTTGACCATAAATATCTAATATGCATAATGTTTGTCTTAAAATGTTATTTTATTTTTCTTTAAATTTATTACATCTTAATATAACAACAATAAACTACATTGGTACATTTTGTGCCTAAAAAGCCAATGTCACTGCAAAAGTTGAGATCAATTCTTTCTCATTAAATCAGAAATTCTCTGTGCAACAACATGTATATGAATTATAATGCAAAAAATTATATTCAACAAAATAGTATCACATTTTTACAAAAAAAAAAAAAACAGAGATAAGAACTACTACAGAATCAGAAAAATTAAATAGTACTTGTCACCTTTAAAACATCTCCTCTTTGTACGAGTTCCACATCAATTTGTTTCTCGCTTAATATCTGGCCTTCTTCATCAATTTCAACTAGTGTTGCCTCAGTTGCCTGAAGAGACAAAAGCTTAGCCAAAGCTTCAGATGTCTTACCCTGGATAAATAAAGAATCAGAGTTTAGGTTAGTCAACTGTTTTTTCCTTAATATAAATGCAGTTTTCAAAATCAGTATAAAATGGAAAATACAAATACAGAAAATCATACTGTGGGATCAAAGTCAGAAATCAGTAAGAAGCACTCAATTTTATTGAGTGTACACTTTTACTTTTTGTCTTAACCTGTTTAGGACTACCAGAAGAAGAAAAAACTGCTTCCCTAAGCCTAGGCAATTTTCCTGTTATGCCTAATTTCACTTAAAAATTCATAAAAAATCATAACTTTAATTCAATATGCTGAAAATTGCAGATAGTAATCAATGACAGTATATGAATTTTCTATAATAAAAAATTCACATTATAAAAAATTATGATTTTTAAAGAAAATGGTTCTGTTTTAAGAAAAATGGTGATTTTAAATAAAATTTATATTTACTGTCAGCATTAAGAATGAATCTTAAAAATTTAACAAATGACTAGTATAACTAAATGACATCTTCAGTCCAATTTCATGAATTCCACAAATTAAATAAAAAAAAAAATCCAGGAATGACAATTATTATACATCCATTTGCCAGTCATTTACACTTTAATTGTTTTCACTACTATCCAAATAACCAAATACAGGGTGTTTCATATTGAATGGGAAAAAAAAAGAATAGCGCAGTGTGACTGCTGTAATAGATTTATTCAGCCAAAAAAAATTTATTCTGCAACTACAATTATATAAGTTTTATTTGGAAACAGGGAAAAATTATCAAATGACAAACTCGCCGCTAGAGGTACTGTTAAACAAAATGTCGTCCATGCAGGAGAAAGTGTACTGCATTTTCGAATTTGCCAAAATCTCCTCGGTAACTGTTGTGCAAAGAGATTTTTGCATGAAATTTCGTAAAGAAGCACCGCATCGGCATAACATAAGCAGGTGGGCAAAGCAGTTCCTGGATACCGGCTGCTTGTGCAAGAACAAAAGCTGAAGATAAAAAGAAACAAAATCCAAAACCTAAAGTGGTTGAAAGAATTAGTGATTTGTTTTTGTTGGGAAATCTCTACTTACCCCATTTATTCTTACAGTTCCGCGATATTTGAAGCGGTTAAACGCCGGTTAATGGAATACGTTGAAGCTATTAAGTTTTACGTGCATGTTTTAGGGGGGGGGAAGGCTGAATTTGCTGTGAACATTATGCTGCACCTGAGTGGCATAGGGTGTATGCAAATTTTACGAATGTGCTTTTGAGATTTAAGCGGGTAGCAGAGGAGGCTGCTCGCAGTTGACTATCAGCCGCACTTGACTGCAGCAGTTGTCGATCGCTGTTAGGCAGTCCGCCACGTCGGTGTTCGCACAGTGCAAGTTTTTGAATTACAAAATGCAAAATAACTAACTTATTTTTTTGTAAATAGAATTTTTTTTTAAAGATTGCAAGTTGTTATAAAGAAGTTTGTCGTTTTTTAAAAGATGCACTCATCTTATTATTTTGGCCGTTATTCAATGGACACTCTGCTGAAGGGGGAATTTGTTTTATTTTTAATATCACCCCTAACAGTTTTTACAGAGTCCCTCAAAATTAACGTGACGTGCAGGTGCAGAACTGGCTGTGGACACAACGGTGTGGCATGTTTTACAGAAGCGTCTCCAATTCAAACCATACAGATATCAGATGGTCCAGGCTTTAAAACCTACTGACAAACCGTTCCGTAAGAATTTCTCTGTGAAATTTCAAGAAAAGCTTGACGTGAATGGTTTCGAGAACACACTGGTGTTTACTGATGAAGCCACTGAATGAACATCTACCCCATTGCTGGATTGGTTGTGCTGGGGCACAGGATCTGACATGGCTTTATTGGCTGCCGAGATCACCAGATCCAATGCCCTGTGATTTTTTTTCCTCTGGAGTTTTGTTAAAGACTCAGTGTTTGTGCATCCACTTCCTCAGGACTTAGTGAAATTGAAGGAGAGGATAACTGCAGTGTTGAACTCCCTCACAGGAGATATGCTATCATGAGTGTGACAGGAGCTTGATTACAGTGTAGACATTTGTTGTGTCACCGGAGAGGCATATATAGAACACCTGTAGAAACTTGAATAAATGTAGTTTTGAGGTAAATTTGAATTTTCTAAATGTATTAATTACAACTTTCACAATCATGTTTTCTTTTTGTCCCATTCAATATGAAATACTCTGTACTTCAATGCCATTAGAATACTCTGATTTACTGCTACTTCTATTAGAAAAATCATTTTTTACCATTCCATTATCTGATTTGTTCATCAATTTAAAAGTCTCACTATTAAATTATTTTGCAATGAACATTAAAATAAAATTCAACCAAAATATACAAAACATGAACAAAATCCAAAAACCTCCACAATTCTACTACTTTCCTCATTTAGTAAATTATAAACACAAATTGTGCAATAAATCAAAGCCCTTAAGAGGATTCAGATGTGTTCTATAGTTTGTATGTTCCAACATAAGAAAAACTAGTTTTGTAACCAAAATCATATATTGAAGGTCAACACTCCGAGGAACATTATTCAAAAATATAACAAACTTTAACCATCCTCTAGTGCTATTTATAAATTTAAATGAAATGCTATGACTCCAAATTACACCGGTGTGATCATGGATTTGAGAAAGAATGAAATGCCTGATTACATATAAGAGAACATGGGCCCTGAAGGGAAAATTTCATAATCACAGTTCTGAATGGGTTAAATCTAAAATTATAATTTTTTTTCAAGTGATTAAAATAGTGGTTATCAACACTAAAGTTCTGCAAAATAATGCTATAAATGTAACTCTTAGCTTTCCTTGTTTTACTAGTAAAAACCCAAATAAATCTTTGTTTACCCTTGGCATGAGGATATACTTCACTGCCAACTTACGCGTGCAGCGGGTGTTTTTCCGTGAATCACACAAAAGTTTAGTTATTCAGAAAAATCACAGTCGATCAAAAACTTTTTTTTTATTTGACACTTTAATATATACTGTATAATTATTTAACAAAAAAAAATTACGAAATAACAAAAATAAACGATTTTTAAAATTAAAATCCGATCATCTGTCAGTGCCTATTTCTTTTTGTCACAATGGCTCCTTTTATCCATTTTGTATTCAAAATAAAAAAAACCAAGCTTCCAATTGGACAAAACACGACTCGTACGTTCTGGAGCTAGGCATTCGACGGAAGATGAAATAAAACAACCAAAGACCGAGTCACTCAACAAGTCTAACTTGTGGAAAGAAAAAAAACAAAACGTTGCTTAGGAACATAAACAACACCCATATAATGTCACACATACATATTGAGTAGATTTGGGGTGGTGAATGGGTATCCACCACAAATCTACTCAATACGTGTTTTTACGTGACCTGTGATCCAGTGACAGATTACGAAAAACCGTAAAAATAATGTTGCCTGCATGCAAAGTGTTAAATTTGTTATCATAAATGGTGTTCTGCTACTTTCTTATTAGTACCAAAAATGTTCTGTCCCTTGAGAAGCACAGGGTTGGATCTTATTTTAACAGAAATTATTTTTAATAATGTTATTTAATTTATAATTAGAAGGTTAAAAACAATGTGAAAAATAAATATGTAGTGACATGCTATGAAATAACCCTTCTTTAAAACAACAAATTCATCTTACGTGTTCTTAAACACTAATATATATTGAAGGACATATGTAATAAATGAATACCTTTGCAATATGTTCAAGCCAACGTCCCAAAGAAATAAAAATCAGCAACATAGGAGGTGTTTCGAAAAACGTTTTAGGACTTCTATCTGCTTCCACTATCATGAAATACAAGACAGCAGCAACACTATAAAAGTAGGCGATGGTTGTTGCTAACATAATCAGCACGTCCATGTTTGCCATGCGATGCTTCAATGCTTTATATGCTTGCACATAGAAGTATCTTCCACCATAAAACTAGAAATACATTAAAGCATCAGTGTCAAGAAACTACACAAAATTTTTCTTACAAAAAATGACAAAGTGTGTATCTTACTTGTACAGGTGTTGCTAACAGGAAAAGGAAGAGATTTTCAGAAGAGAGACCAGGTACGACACAGCAGTGTTTAAAAGTTTTGGTCATTTTCATCGACATGAAGTACATCATCACAACCATAGATGGCAAACCGAACACAAGGGACAGATAAAAAGAACTTCGCCATCTGGCAGTGGAAAATATATACATTAGATACATACAGAGAGTAAGAAAAACACATAAGCAAATTTAAAGAAAAAAATGCATCGTCTAACCACATCTTGAAAACCCTCAGTTTACAAAGTACAAGGCTCATCCAGAAAGTAAGTTTCCTTATTTAAAAAAATAAAAAGAACTTGGCAACACGTTTGCTGCAAGAATTTTCAAAATTAATATTTATAGTGTTATAGATTTATTTCAAGAAATTTATTCTTTGAAAGAAGACATAAAAGAAAACTAAATGAAACAAAGATAATGTGTAGGATGTGATCCCACAGCAGAATACTTTTCAGTGTTCTGCAAGAGGCTTTCATATAATCAAAAATGTTCTGCAGGAGATATATTTATTTTATCATATATTTACTCTCCTACAATATTATTCCTATTGTAGTACGTTTTCATCTTTACCAATATGTATAACTAAAATTATTTAATAAACAGTGCTACCTGAAATTTAGAAAGTTATTTGTATTAAAACCAAGGCATTAACATAGAATTTACTGTTCTGTCAATTTTTGATGTAAGATGTTTTGAGATATCACTACGATGATAAAAATTGGACTGATAATTTGGCCCAAACATTAATGCAAGGGAAGTTTTTAATAATTTTCAAACTGATCTGTGTCTTGGTGGAGGTCCATAGCAAAAATTAAACATTCTTTTATCATTTGTCCCAATACTAGTTTCATCACTATTTACATTATGCCTATAGGAAAAAATTTTATTGATTGTTGATCCCCATGATTCGCAAATAGCTTCTGATATAGGAATAGATTTAATGTGTATTAAGAAATTGATAAATTTAAGGATATCTGGTTTCAATTCATTTACAGCTTGCACTAATATAGCTTACATTTTAAAAAAAGCATTCTATTTTGCCGAGAATGATCAATTGCATCAAAAACCCAGTTAAGAAAAATTTGATATTCAAAAAATAATTCATTCTTTTCTTCTTCAGAGGGTGAAACACATGGAAAAAGTTTAATAAGCTACAAGTAAGTGGAGAGATCTAAAGATTTGTTATCCATATTTGAACGTGGGAATAATAAATAATCAAAGCAAAAAAATATTTTAGCAGTTGATATTACCAACATCAAACTCCTTACTTTGGTCAAAATAAACCTGGTATTGCTATAACAAGGAATCAACGTAATCCAATAAGTATTGTATACCTGTTCCTACTTACGGAAAACCACCGATATATATATATATATATATATATACATATATATATATATATATATATAAAGGGAAAAAAGTTTTTCCATGAGCCGCAATTGTTCTGCAGCGGAACCAGTTGTTCTGCGACGTGCGTCGTAGTTTTTGACACATTCTGCTTGGGGGGGATATGACGTGAAATCTCATATTCTTCAGTTAAAAAATTAACACAACTTCAAAAGTTGGTTTAACACTGTTTTTGTCTATTAAAAAGCAAGGTTCCAAGAACGGAATCTCACAAGGAGATTAAAACTTGATATGTACATTATTAAAATTTACAACATTAGTTAGTGTTAAATAGGCTTGCTAAGACTTGCCAGAAATGTTTAATAAAACTTACCATTGGGATATTATTCTCCCATAACGTACATAAGACAATAAATTGAAAAATTACAGAATTTATGCCTAATCAGCTTGTGAGAGCTATTTATGGATTTTTAAACTTGAGCCTTTTTAAAAAGTCAAAGAACTATTCAACTAAGTAAGGGTGCTTATATAATGTGTAACATAATTATTCTATTGCTATGTCTTTCTTGAGGTGTTAAATAACTAAAACAAGCAGAGGGAAGTACAAAACTGATATTTTTGATAGATGCAACATCCAACAGGGTTCCTGCTCTTTTTCCAGAACAAGGATTAAGGACAAAGTAACTTTTTATAAAGACCTACTTGAAATACACGACATAATGGTATAAACTCTATCTCCTGAGGAACCTATTTTTAATGATTATGAACCAGACAAGGCATGTTCAAGAAATGTTCTACAATATTTCAGAATTAAGTTTTTAAAAATGCCTAAAAATTAATATAAGATAAATCTGTTTGACAAAAAATAATTTTGAAAAATGTACATCTAAAGTTTTTTGAGGGATCAAACTAAAAATAAATTGTGAATAAAATACAATATTATAAACAGTACTTTCTCACGGTTTAAAAATGACTAATATATATATTGAGTCATTTATATATATATATATATATATATATATATATCAGCTAATTATACCCGACGTTACCAGGGAAAAAAGAAAGTTTTAGACTTTTCTATTACATTCAATGCATGGAAAATTAAACTTCCAAAAGTAACTGAAAGATCTACAAATTTTTTAAGTATACGAAAGATTATATATTTGTCATATAAAAAAACTGATAGTAATATCACATGACGACTGCGGATATTGTTTATGAAATTGATCGCATTCTAATTTAAAAATTAAGGAGTTTTTCAGGACCTTTGACAAAAATTAGTAGTTTTAAGGGCCCTTAAAAATGAAAGCTAAAATTAAGGAGTTCTGAAGGACTTTTAAGGACCGTGGGAACCCTGTCCAACAAAGAGGGTTGGAGAGGGAAATCTTAAAGTCATCAGTCTGGAATTTTCCTCTTTTATGTTTCCAAGCCTGTTTGGTGTGTTTTATTCATTGCCTTGTAATACTTTTTTGCAATACTACTAAAAACATTGATAAACACATGACCACCAAAAAAAATCTCTTACTTCCTAAATAGAATGCCTTTTCACATATTTGCAAATGATACCAAGGATCTCCAAAATGTGGATAAACTGTATGCCAGAGTGTATACTGTTGCACTTTTATTTTCGTTAAAAAGTAAAAATTATGAAACAAAACAAAAAAAAAATTCACACTTCATATTTTCAAGTAAATGTTAGCGATTATTATACAAATTTTACAGTTATTTAACTATATAAATTCAAAAGAAAATTGTAAAAAATATTTGACTGGGAAAATCCAATACTGTTTATTTTAACTTAAGGTAAATAAATTGCTTTTTCTCATACAGAAAACGATGTTAAATTCAACTATAAATAATATACCTAAATTAGGATTATTATTCACAAATTAAATGTGTTTATTATTAGATATTCTAATTTTTATTCAAGCAATTTACCAAAAACAAATTCTTTATTTATTTTGAAATAAGATTTAAATGTTCAAAAGGAATTATAAATATATATTAAGTGGAACTAACCTAAATTAGATCTATTAGTTAAAATCTTACTTTCTCACTTCTTCTTTCTGTAACAAATAGCCAGCATCTCTCGTATGATCAGACATGGGATAAGCATCAAAACCCATTTTCTACAAAAAATTTTAGAGAATTATTGTTATAAAGTTTAAAAAAAATGCTACAACTTATTTTTAAGGTTCTAATATTTGAATACTGTAACTCCTGGGAATAAGCAAGGTGATATTTTTGTAGATATATAGTATTAAACCAGGCATAATTCAAACTAAACACAATTACACATTATGCGAAAGAAAAAGAGCATATTGGCAACAACCACTTATGGAACAACAGAGTTCATCCCAGCAGTTTTTAATACTCTTCTTTTCACAATCGCCAGTCTGATTGTTTGCTTTTTTTTTTTTTTTTTTTTTAAATCATTGCCAGATATATGGGAAGATGTCAAATAATAAAATATTTAAATTAAAGATCTGCAGATAGATCATTCATTACTTTAGATATTTCCTCCTCAGAAAGATAACATGGTCTTTTAGCCATGGCTACAGAAATTATTCTAAAAGTAAAACCTATGCTAGAATATATCCCATAAAATCCCATCTTAAAATAGAATCAAAACAACCATTTCAAAATAAGTTAAAACGCTCTTATGATGTGTATTCAGCTAGCACGTGTTTATGTTTATATTCACAAATATCCAATAAATCACAGACACTTGATGGACGACATTCTGACCTCACAGAGAGAAATACTAATGTACAAGAGCAATCTTTTGAAAGGAACATGGATTAGTAATACCATCTGATAGTAAATATTTTGTTCCAAAACCACGATGCAACTGTGCAGCGTTAGTCCCGAATGGGTTAATCATCATAACATATAAGGCAATTCATAACTTCACTGAAACTTGAGGCAACTGTTGTTAAATAGGATGTGATGCAATATTAATAGAGCAGCCACTAGAAAAGTAACTCACCTGTATAGCATCAATAATATTTCTGGGTCCAGTCACTTCCGAATCGAATCGGAAATAGCCCTGCTGAGTGGCGAGGGCTACAGATGCAGAAATAACACCAGGGCATTTGCTGATAACACTTTCAATCTTCGACACGCAGGAAGCACAAGTCATTTTACCTATCTTTAAAAAAAAAATACAATCAAAATAAATGCATAAGACATTTAAAGGCTTTATAAATTGTTATTAAATCACATTAACAATTGTCTTCTTGAAAGAATACATAGATCTGTGATAGTTTTAAATAAAGCCAATGTAACAAATTAAAACATATGCTGGGACTGCTACTACAATTATGGCATAGAGGAACTAAATTGCCATAGTGAAGAAGTAGAGAACCTTTTTACTATCAGAGGCTACATGACTTGATATACAGTGGACTACGATTAATGGGACCGCAGTTAATGTTATCCATCGCTTATTGTTATCAAAATCACTGCGTCCCAATTTTCTCAATTCATTTCTAAGTTAAAATGATCGTTTTATGGGATCATTATATTGGTTAATGTTATCCGTTTTCGAACCTCATTTTAACTGGCAAACGAATATTCACAATGCATTCAGAAGGAGCCCATTCTTTTCTTTTCCTTCACTGTTGTTTGAATTTTTGAAAATTCTCCCTCTTCCACCTAGGGAAATGGGGAAGGAACAAAGGAGTGGGGTGTTACAAGTTCCTGGAATTTAACAGAAATATGCACACCCTGCTGGTGGTCAGTGGTTGTCGGATAAGCAGAAGGAAACCCATTCTTATCAGAACTGAGAAGGAGAGTCTTTCCATTTTATGCCTTGCTCGCTTATGTGCAGCTTGTCGATAGGGAATCCTGAAAGCAAAATGATTCACCATTAAAACAAAAGATAGCAATTTAAAATCGTTATGACAGGTTGATTATGATGACGACGAATCTATCCATGAGCTTCTTAGACAAAATGGTAGACAATCAAAAATGGATCCATTTTTTTTTAAATCATGCATACAATTCTTATGCCTTAAAGGATAATATATATAAATGCAAGATAATATAAGGTGTGTTTTTTCATTTTGTTTTGAAATTTAGTGCATTTCAATTAAAGGGTAGTAAATTTATCTCATTTGTCATTTATTGTTATCTAATTATTCTCTCTATTTCTTCATTTATCTTTATTGGTTATTGTTATCAAAATCATGGTGTCCCAAATGGATCACTTTAAGCAGAGTCCACTGTACCAATAAATGAAACTTTTGTGAATTATAAATTTTGTATAAAATTACTGCCTTATACATATTTGTATTCACATAAGGATTAACAACTCACTAGAACAATCTTTGATTATTTTTTTAATAAACAACTACATATTTAAAAATCCCCTTGAATAAAAGTAAAAAAGTAAAAGTATTTTGAATGCATTTATTACATTATAAAGAAATACAACAGCAAAATAATAAGGTATAAAAAACTAACAGATAATACAATTCTATTAATTATCATAATTGAATATTATTACAAAAGAGTCGCAGAGGCCACACACACCATTTATACAGGTTTTTAACTATGGGTAAATTTTTTAAGAAAAATCTCATCCTTGGCTTAAATACAGGTAGCTTATATTCAGAAATATACAGTAATCTAAATTATCAAAATTAGAAATTCAGTATATGCAAATAATTTCTTGTAATAATAGGCATTTTAGAAATACCTTGGTTCATAATGAAATGAAACAGAACCTAAAATAAAAGATTATCATTAACAATAAAAATATCTACTCCCTGCAGTTCAGATAGATTCCATTTTTTGCTGCCAGATTTTTCATTTAAAAAAACTCAAATACTAATAAGCAGAAATTGATATAAAAAATCTAATGACTAAATTAATAACATTTTATTTAGCATAAAATGATGCTTTCTAGATTGGAAATATTTATTGGAACAGATGTATTATAGACATCATCCCCATCTGTCATTTTTTTTTTTTTGGCAACAAACAGAAAAATGAGTGTTTCAAAAAATCACCAAGTAAAAAAACATGGCAGCTGTACGCATTTTCTCAAAGACGACCAAAAAAACATGAGGGTGGTCACAAGGCATATTTGAAACACAACATCAACAAAATTAAACTTTAAAGGGGAAAAAAAAAAGATTAACAATTTAAAGCATTAATAAAATAAAACTAGCTTAATAATTATCATTTTTATGTTATTTAAAAAATAAACAACAGATTAGTAATATTTATGATATATATCAACAGAATCAAAACAATACATAGAAATTTAATAAGCACTAATATTATAAAAAATCTAACATGTGAGGGGAGTTACCCCCCTCAAATCCCCCTTGTAATAAAAGAAATGCAAAATAAATTTAATAACAGATGTAATTTGGAAAGGGTAGCATCACAAACATTCTTCAACACTCCTACCTCCTTTAAAAATCCTTGAAATAATTCTTTTTTGCCAAATAGAAAAAGAAAACTCAGATTTGGAATACCTTCTTCCCCACAAACTTGGAGTTTACAATGAAAATACTGATATTTTTTAACAATTTCAAAAATAGTAAGAGCCGAAATAACTACACCCACCATAACTATAAATTATTAAATCCCAGAAAATAAGAAAAAAATACAACCTAATGTAGAAAACAGAAAACCAAAAGAACAGCTAAGATGCCAATTTCTCGAACAGTGTCAGATACTGAAGTCAGAAATCACATGAACTAATAGGGAGTAAGAACATATTTGAGCTGCCATACCCCACCCCCAAAACCAGGGCAAATACACTAACCCACTCATTGCCCCATAAAACTGCCAAAAATCACCAAATTTAGTAAAGAAAAAACACAGCATCTATAATACATTTGTATCTACTTATTTCAAAATATTAAGGGAAAAAAACGACCTACTCGCAAATTGAGTTCACCATATTCTGTTGAATCATCGTCCAGTACACTGCTACTATAGCCCAATTCAGTAATAGCACCTGCTATCTGCGACGGTAATATATAGGCTGGGTCGTATTTCACTTCTGCCTTCTGGGCCATTAAAGCAACTAAAACTCTATGAACACCTATTATAAAAAATCATTAAATTACCAAATCATTTTTATCATTAAAAAGTTTTATTCACAGGTCTTCTTAAGATACAATATAAATTTTACAGTGAAAAATGACTGATTTAAGAAATCTATTGGCTGTTTGGACCTTTTAACTATGTGAAAAATATGTTATAACTACTTCAAAGTACAGCCAAACCCTAATATAACATCAACACTGTTAATAGCTCTTCTTATATGTGTGAAAAAAACTTCCCTATAGGACTTCTGCTTTTCATTACCACAGTTTGTGAGTTCAAATTCCATTGCATGTATGGATGCTCATAGCCATTCAGAATCAGCTTTCAGCAGTAAATCTTTGCCTTCACAGCCCTCCTGTAGCAAAATAGTAGCATTGTGATGACTCCCCTTTGTCAGCTGATTGGAAATCCCACCTTTTGACCAGTTTAGAATAGCGTGGCGTTGCAGAATCTGGGATGTTGACAATTGGATTGAATAGGTGTTATGCTCCTGATCGGTCACGTTAATGAATCCTCGGGAATTCCAGAATTAGAACAGCTAGCGAATAAGAATTCAACTACAAAAAACTAGCTGTAACCTTAGCTGGAGTTCTCGGGTAAATGGAATCGTAACTGACCAAAAAATGGTTGGTGGGACCATAACTGACCCCCAAGTATAAAAAGGCCTAGAATTTTACGACATTTTTTTATGGGGGTACTTTGATCTCGTGGAGGCTTCTGTGACGTTTGACCGGAGCCAGCATTTTAGCGATTAGATTTGGGAGACTAGTAAAGTCCGCTCATATAAGGAGCGGCAGGATCTCAGATAAAGAACGAGGGATAGACTGGGTTGCATTGCACCCTGGAAGAGCCTCCCTATTTGTGAAATGATTTAATTTTTTATTTTTCCGACTATGATTGTCATAACAATTCAGTGCCAGCCGAAAATCCTCTACATTTCTACTTGTTTACGGGAGAATTAGAATCCTGTTGTATATATAACACATTTACTCCAGAAAGAATAAAAGTAATTTCCAATTTTATCATGGCTGTGATTCTTCTTCACGCTACCTCTTCACTCGAGAACATTGAAATCGTCACAGCACTCTAAACTAACTAATCATTCCTATAGGACTTACAATATTAAAAATATGTTACATAGCCAACTGACTTTTCGAGTCATGAAGGTTATAACAAGAAATTTTTCTTGGGGGGGGGATGAGTTATTTCCCTTCAACTAGTACCTCAAAATCAATACAGCAATCCTTACATTCAAGGACAGTTACAATCTCCCCAACCCCCCTTTGTTACATAACTGCATAAAGTTCATTACCTCTCCAGAACATTTCTCTTATGAATCAATTTCATAGTAAAATTCGTATTAACAGACAGGGTTCACACATAATTGTCAAGAGAAAAAAATACCTACTGATAGAACATCAAAGTAGCCTAAATTCAGTTATTACTTATTATATATTCAGTTATATAATCTTTGTGCAATGTAATAAGTAGCAAACTCTTGTATTACACCATTTTCAAATTTTGCTGTTTATGTGTATCGTAATGTAAACTTACATATAATAAAAAAAAAGTAAAATCTGTATCTATTAACACGGTTTATTCTCAATTAACAGGGTAAAAAAGGAAGGACCTACAGACATCATAATAATGCAGATTTAGTTATTACAACTCTGAACTGGTTTTGTTCTCAAATATTTGAGTAAAGCTTTAACTAATGTAGCATTACTAAAGAAAACTTTCAGAATATGTTCATTGCATTTAAAAATCTTACTCTTTATGCCCATTATGTGAACTGAAAATATAAAATAACAAAAATAAAATGAAGATTTATGCCATGAACTTGGTCATTCTTTAATATTATAACTATCAAAATAAAGATTTTTTGTCACAATCAAGTGAAAACACATACTAGATTTGCAATAAACACATATTGTAAAAAAAAATTATAATTTATTATCAAATGGCTTTGATATTAACTCTATTTTATAAATGTGTGATAATAAGTGCAAGGGAAGAAAAGCATAAAAAAGCACTTCCCCCTTTCAAAAAGCAGCTTTATGGACTTTTTAAGTCCTTACAGCTATCTAAATTCTTGACGACTTAAAAAGGTGTTAAAACTAATGCTTTTTTATACATTGAAATAAAACTGAATTTTAAAATTAATTTAATTTAAAAAAAAAAGAATTTAAAACACTATATGAACCTGACAGTCAATTCAACACATCTAAAATCTTCCTTCCAAAAAGGAAAGTTTTCTATTCAATGAGCTTACATTTCAGGTATTTATTTTTTAAACCATGAAATGCACCATTTCCTTTAATTGATTTTTTTAACACTCGATTTACAGACTGAGCCCATTTGACTCATTAAAAATTTGATCACTACATATATATATAAAACTTTAATATTACTTTTCAAAAACATACATTGGTTTTTAGTTAAGTAATAAAATATATGCAAACTTTCATTCCTCTTCCCCGCAGACCCCTCCATTTCACATTTTCTAATGGGGTAGACCTATTTTCATGGTTGTGAGACCATTAGACTCATGGAATACATATGAAAATAAATAAATAGAGTAATAAATATAGTATAAGGTAAATATAAAGTATATAAAGTGTAGTATAAAGTAAATATAGAGAAGTAGTCAAGAACACTTCTATTCCAATGACAGAAATACGTGCTACGGAAGAATGGTCGAGTTCAACAATTATGCAAAAGAAACAGATGTAGAAACCATTGTGCTCAATGGAATAGAAGTGTTCGCGGTAAAATGTGTTTCAAAAACAAATTTTATATGCAAAAAAATGTTTTCCATGAATTTTTTTTTAATAAACATTTTATTTAAATTCATTTGGAACTATTTTCTTGGCAAAAAACTTGAATTTTCTTGTATGAGTGAAATTGTCTCACTTCAGTAAAAATAGGTATAGGATCAACATCTGTAAATCTAGTATTGAAGCCAAATTCCAAATTATTTGTACCTTGTTCTTCGGAATCATAACAAGCACAGCATCTAATTTATAGTTGCCTATTTCAATAAAATATTAATACACTAACCTTCAATCTTCATAACATGGCGTTCAATAGCTGCAACACACGAGGAACAAGTCATGCCAGTTACACGGAGAAAGCACTTCTCCAATTCATCAACATCCAAATAAACTTCTGATTTTTTGGGAGAACTCTTTTCAGAAACTGAAAAGTATTGGGTAGAATTAACAACAACAAAAATGATGTTATAATATTTAATGCTTACTGAAAACTTAAAAAACAATTATAAAATTAATTTTTTATTTTTTTTGGGGGGGAGGTTATGTTACGACTTAAAATTTATACACAAAACTTGATATTTGCATTGTTATAATATTGTAGTATCAAAAATATGCAGTTTAAAAATTGAAACACTTCTGATTCAAAAAGCATTAACTAGAATTATATTGCTTAATATTTAAAAAATAAACCACCCTTAACAAAAAAACTTAAATCTATTAAAGAAAATACTTGCTACATTATTATTTAACATATGTGAAAACATTTCAATATATATTCTAAAAGAAAAATATAGCTTGTAAAAGCTGGATATATCAAAACATACAAAGCACATGAAATTAGAATACCATATGACAGTAATTCTGAAGTTTTTTATCCCACAGAACCCTCTTACCACGTACATAGTAATGGAACAATTGAATAAATGAACCTTAAGACGAAAGTAAAAGCTTTTTCATCTGATCATACGTAAACATAAATACTAAATAATACAAAGCTGTATAAAAATGTAGATAAAAAAACTTACAAAAGGTAATGTGGTAGCAAAATGTTTTTATAGAATGATACAATAATTAATGAATGTCTCATCCCTTCTTGTGTTGCATTTCCAGGGTTCCCGATCTTTTTCCAGAATAAAAATTAAGGACTTTGAAATAAACAACATCACGGCATAAGCCCTATCTCATGAGGAAGCTATTTTAATGATTATGAACCAGAAAAGGCATGTTCCATAAATGCTTTACAATATTTCAGAATTAAGTTTTAAAAATGCCTAAAAAATAATATAAGATAAATCTATTTAACAAAACCTAATTTTGAAAAATGTACACCTAAAGTTTTTGGATTAATCAAACCAAAAATAAGTTGTGAATAAAAAGATTACAACAAACAGTACTTTTTGAAGGGTTTATAAATTACATATATGTATGTGTATATATATATATATATATATATATTAGCTGATTACACCCAATGTGGACTGAGAGAGAAGAAACCTTTAGACTTTTCTATTACATTCAATGCAAGGAAAATTAAGTTTTCATAAGTAACTGAAATATCTACAAAATCCCCACCCTCCATGCTTCGTTTAATTAAAATCTGCAGGACTGTTAACTATTAGGAAAGGGCAGCTGACTTTATACTTTAAATGTTTTAAGTATGCGAAAGATTATATATTTGTCATATACGAAAACTGATAGGAAAGCACATGGCAACTGCAGATCTTGATCGCATTCCAATTTAAAAAATTAAGGAGTTTTTGAAGACTTTTGATGATAATTAAGTAGTTTTTTAAGAGCCCTTAAAAATGAAAGCTAAAATTAAGGAGTTCTTAAGGGCATTTAAGAACAGTGGGAACCCTGACTTATGTGTGTAGTTTGAATGATTCATTGTCACATTGCTTTCTAGTTCCTATTGTGGCATTTCTGGTGTATTAGTTATTATAATTTCTAGGTAAGGCATTAAAGAACAACTTTACAGAATTTCTTTAAAATTTTGATGATATTTAAAACTTTCTCAAAAGAATACCAAGAGGGTTGTGTCATAAGCCTAGGTTTCTGCAGAATACACCTTGAGAGACTCTACCTTATGAAAGCTGACAAATTTATGCTTTAATGTTACCAGGTTTTTTTTAACAGTTTTCAATGATTTTGTTTAATGTTATCCAACATATTGTAATTCTGAATCCTCTTAAAAAGATAAAATTCCTTTTACAGAAGTTATTATAGCAGACTAACAGTTCCCCCCCCCTTACTTAATCCACATTTTAAAAGCTAAAAGCACGACACATTTACTTATTTCAATCAACTTTCACCTTTAATAAAATATAAAAAAGGAAAAGTTAATGAAAATTAAGATGAAATTTGTAATTGGATGTATATAAATAAATAATCTTTTAATAAAACCTTAATTATTGAAAGTACAATACTAATTACAATAATAATTAAAATGGGCTTAAAATGAAGAGGATCAATTATCTTTTAACTGTCTATTTTTCTTAAATCAAGACATTTTAAATACAACTGGATTAAAAATATTACATTCTTCTTGTCAACCAATAGTCTTAAAATTACATTTTAATAAAAATGAAAAATCAATTATATTTATTTATTTAAAAAATATAATCTCTCTGATTTACCAATACAATGAATTAAGTTAAAAAAAATTATTAAATATTTTTTAAAAATTTCTCTCAAATATTTTTTAAAAAATTTCAATTTATTACGACTTTAGGATATTTCACTATGAATAAGGAAATATTAATAAAACTAGAGAAAATGTGAGGGGGAAACAAAATCATTTGAATATGCATCTTTTAAAGTAGTTTTTTTAGATATGAAATTGAAGGTTTTGAGCAAGGCATCAAATCAAAACTAGACCAAAAATGTTATTTTGGTCAGAACAAGAACTTAACACCCCCCCCCAAAAAAAAAAGGTTTATTTTAGTCCGATATATCTGTAGTGTTATTACTGTAACAAACTTATTAATATTTACTAATTTAAAGCCAACCATATAATTATTGTCATTACATATACATTGCTTCTTGAGGAAAATCTATGTTTTCAATAAACAGACATAAGAGAAATACATTGCAATTAACTGTCAACTATCTTTAGTATTAAAACTATTATAAATATGTGTGATGATAATTATGCATGAAGGAAGGAAAAGCAGCAAAATAAAAAAAGCATTTCCCATAATTTCATATAAAAATAAAGCATTTTTAAATAAAAAAAAAACAGTTTCAAAGACTCTTTCCACATTTGAAAGAAGAAAAAAAAGTTTTAAAGTACTTTCAAGCATTGTGCAAACCGTGGTAAAACTATGAAAAAAAAATCTCAAATTTTTATATCGAAATATTTGAAAGAAATAGAGGACATCTTTAATACTTACCCTTTTCGTTAGATCCATATTGTTGTACACTTTTAACAGGCGACAATTCCGAGGGTTTATCTGCAACGTCAGAAGACTTTTCATTGCATACGAAGCCCATAGATTGAATGCTGTTAATGATATCATTCACACCCACAATGTTTTGAAAATAATACACAGTTATATCAGTAGAATTTGTAACTGAATTAATACTGACAACTCCTTTACTGTAAAATAATGCATCCTCATCGTCAGCAGTCCAGTCAGTAATCCCAAGAGACTGAATTTCGAACGCAGAGCATTTTAGAATATTGACAGTTTTAGAATTTTCACTAATAGATGCATCAAATCCCATATCATCAATGATTGTCCTCAACTCTTCCGGATTGATAACATTCGGATCAAACCAAATGGAAGCAACTTTATCCTTAAGAGACACTTTAATTTTGTTAACACCCGTCTTTTGACCCACAAAATCTTCAATGTTATTAACACACGAATGACAAGTCATACCTTCAACGTCTATTTCTACAAATGCGTTATTCAAATCTTCGAGGGATATCATTTCAGCAGCATAGCCGAGGTCTGATATTAATTTACAAATATCCTTCACTTTAACTTCACCCGAATTGTGTACGACTCGAGCTAAGTTTTCTTCCAGAGACACTTTAATACTTTTTACACCCGGTAAATTTAGAAATTTGGATTCAATTTTGTGAACACATTCGTCATTTTTAAGGTCTTTTAATGTCAATGCAGATCGAGTTACTCTTGCTCTTGCTTCTTTCAAAGATGCCTCAAAACCCATTTCTTCTATTGCTTCAATCAAAGCGGAGTCGGATATAACGTCTTTGCTATATTCCAATTCGGCAGATTTATTTGCCAGAGAAACCTAGGAAAAATAAATAAATCAAATAATTGAATATATTTAAATAATTAAACAAGTGAGACATTTATAAATCAATTACACCTATAATTATAAACTGATTGTCCACAATCTGAAAATTATTCACAATATTTATATGTCATTAACAGCAAAACAAAATTACAACAAAATTGTATTATAAAGACAGCATAAGCATGTAATGATAAGCCTTATATATTATTACAGGAAAGTTAGGATATTATACAGCAACTTACTAAAAGCCAAATTTTAAGAAATAACAAAATAAAAAAATGTTCTTGCAAATATATGTCAACAAATCACAAACATCTGAAATACATGAGAAAATTGCTCCCCCCCCTGACACACAAATTAAAATTTCCCAAGTTTTTTAAATCATTTTTCAGTTGCTCACAATACTTTTCTTGATTTATAATAAAACACAAGTACATAAAAAATAAAACTAATTTTTCTTCAAATACTGACTTTACTGGCTAAATTAAGAAAATACTGAGCAATATTGACCTACCTGAAAAATATAGACTTTTACTGACCATTTTTCATCTCTAAGATTTAGATTTTGGACATTGTTTCATAATGAATTTTAATAAATAAGAAGGAACACAAATAAAGGGTTCACAACCAAAGCCAACTAAGTCCATTAAGCAAAATAAGAAAAATTAAGCCCTAAAATTTTTTAATCAAATAATTCTTGTACATGGTTCCCACATGTTTTCAAGAACAAAAATTAAGTCTTTTTAAGAACCAAAGTAACTTTTTATAAGGACCTACTTGAAATACACGGCATAACAACATAAACCCTATTTGCTGAGAAACATATTTTAATGATTATGAACCAGACAAGGCATGTTCCATAAATGCCCTACAATATTTCAGATTTAAGTTTTTAAAAATGCCTAAAAATTAATATAAGATAAATCTATTTGATTAAATAAATTTTGAAAAAAGTTTTTAGTGATCAAACTAGAAATAAAATGTGAATAGAATACAATATTATAAACAGTACTTTCTCATGTTTAAAAATGACTCATATATATATATATATATATATATGTATGTATGTGTATGTATACTAGCTCATTATACCCAACGTTGCCTGGGAAAGAAGAAAGTTTTAGACTTTTCTATTACATCCAATCCAAAGAAAATGAAACTTCCATAAGAAACTGAAATATCTACACCCCCATCCTCCATGCTTCGTTCAATTTAAATCTGCATGACTGTTAGCTATTAGAAAAGGGCAGATGACTTTATACTTTAAACCTTTTCAGAATTTGAAAGATTATTTGTCAAAAGTTTTCTAGCTCATGACCATAAAAAGTACTCATAAACTAAAATTATTTTCATAATTTTTAAGGATATCAAAGAAAGGAATTTTGAATTACTACAGTAATACACTAAAAACATATGTATTTGAGGATTTTCTTTATTATTAATACTGCACTTTTGGCTAGAAAACATAAGAGAATGTTATGAACATTAACAAATATTTTATATATTCCTAATATATATATATATTCTTTAACCAGTACTTATCACTAGTACTGGCGTTCTTAGAACCAGTTTGGGGCAAGTTTAACATTGAACTTACAAAACCAGAAAGTTTGGAGAGTACGGAGAAAATTGATAGGAAATCCATGTGATGACGGTGGATCACATCAATGGAGAAATTGATCCCAATCCAATTTAAAAATAAGATTTTTTAAGGACCATTGACAAAAATTAAGTAGGTTTAAGGGCTCTTAAAAATGAAAACTAAAATTAAGGCGTTCTAAAGGACTTTTAAGTACCATGGGAACCCTGTTGTAAATTTCAAAGCAGAAAATTGCTAAAAATTTCAGTATTTTTACAAGGTTTCAGCAAGAAAGCATGAAAAAATTAAGGGTATTTTTTCTCTTTAGGAGTTTTGGAACAACTTCAAACCATGAAGGTACTAATAAATTGTTGTAAATTTTTAAAATAATAACAATAAATACATTTCAACAACAATAGAAACTTACATATTTATAACTACCAGATGGCCACATGGTTAAGATCTAACCTTGTAGAGCTGAAATATGCAATACTACTGAAGAAAGAGGAAGTGGTCACTCAC
>CM063507.1:87937108-88244608 GCA_032207245.1 Pardosa pseudoannulata | reverse complement strand
AAATATTCTTATTTTTAAAAATAATTTTATTTTTCTTTTTTCCAACAGCTAGGTATAGGAGTGAAATCACATTTGCTTCTTTTAAAACTTCTAAAGTCAAAATCAATATTTTATGATGGCAAAATTTTGAAATGAATAAGAACTGACATTAAATAGTTTGGTGATATTATACATATTTAAAATTATGCTCTACTTTAAAAAGCTCAATATTGTATTTATATCTTTAGTACAAGATATGTTTATAATTAAACATTTTGAAAATATTAAGAAGATTCTGCAAAATAAGATTCAGAATCATGACTTTTTATCATATACATATTCATAAAAAAAGTGCTAAAGAATTTTAAATATTTCTGAATAAAACAAAAACCTGCCTGTATATATGTTTAGGTGGCCATATGTAAATATAATTTCAACCAGAATTAAATCTTTAAATCTAAAAGTTTTATGTGAGTTTTCGAAAATAATACTGATTTGTTCAATCTACTGTCACTAATTTACTACAAAAAAAAATGAACATTCGTTTCGTTTTTTAATTACAAAAAAATCCTATATGAAAGCTTAAATTTTACTGTTTTTTTTAATATACATATAAAATAAATATTCATTACACTCAATCACACAAATAATACAACAAACTAACAAACAAACAAAAAATGCATTTATTTTCATAAGTTTTAAAAGAAAATTTTTTTAAATTAATATACAAATGTGAATTAGTAAAATTTATTATCATTTAAAAATAAAATTCTATTTTAAAATTACTGACACTCATTATTTTTCTTACATTTAATTTTTATGTTACACAATTTTGTTAATAAGATAATTTATTTTAATAAAACAGAAAGAAACATTAAATATTTTCTTTTCTACATTAGAATTTCAAACAATTAAAAACTGCTATTTATAGTAGCTAATATAATTCATAATCTTAAATAGTATATTTCATGGTTTAGAATGACAAAACATTTAAATGTTTATGAATATTTTCTACACACGAGCAGTTAATCGAATTACTCCTCACTTATTTCGACATTAAATATTATCATATAAAAGCTGTTTGGCAAGATTTATAACATTAAATTATACATTAAAATATAAAGTACACGTACTTTTAAAATTCAAGTATAGCATATGTAAGCATCAATCAAACTATAAGTAGCTTTAGTTTAGTTACCAAATGATAAATAAAAAAAAAACCGATGTACTTATAAATTTATGAGCATTTCAAATTACTACTTATTAAATGAAATAATTATGAAAGCCTTTAATGATTGAACAAAAAAAAACGAGGTTAGTGGGGAAAGTTCTGAGATTTTTAATTTCTGCCCAAAACAAAGTAAAAAAACACTGACACATATAATAACCTTAAGAAGAACAAAAGTCCACGATCCAGTTTCGGTTCAAAGTGAAACTTGTTTTTTCACTTTCTCGGGTTTCTTAAGAAAAAAATAATTAGTATTATTTCGCAAGCCTAATCCATTTCTAAGAGCTGCTTAGCATGCTATAAAGCAAGTGCATTTACAGAATCAGTTCCCTATCAAGTGGACATTTTTCCCCACACTTTTTTTTAGCACAAAAATTTTCCCTTTAAAAATAAAAATAACAGACACTGTAATTTCCTCGAAATAACATCCACATGTTTTAATATTTAAAGATATTTAATTGTACTCACACTCATTACATAAATTTAAACATAAATATAAAAGTTACACAACTAAAAAGAAAGTAGGTTGACGTTACAAGTAAATATTAATTTAAGAAATATAAAGAAGAATTTCTATTTATGTAGAATTTTGTTTCAAATATGATCTCACAAGTAATTGAAAATTATATTTTTTCTTTTATTATGTTTTTTTTTTTTTTACAATCCATATGCTTTCACTGTTTTTTCTCTAGAAGAAATAAATTTTCGCATTTCATTAAGGTAGAAAATTATTTTTTCTCATGGTGACTGAATTAAAGAATCATAAAAAGGGAAATGGGTACTTCGATAATTTGAATAATATTATTATTTAAAATAAACAATTCTTAAAAAAAAATAAAATCTCCCTCCTCGCCTTTTCCAAAAAGGAAAAAAGTATTCAGAGGGAAAAGTTTGTGACTTCACAACTTGTGACAAATTTTCCGTCTGCTTCTGTCGGTCATGCGCAGTTACATTTGGCCTTCCGCTCTTTATCATATTCTCATAAGCTGTGATATATTTTCTTTAAATTAATTTACTTTTAACTCGTAAAATCTTTTTAGTTATGTTCAAAATAGATACCTCAGTTAAATTACCTAGTCATTGTTCAGGAAGATTTAAAGGGTGTGTAACTTAATAGTATATTATTAAGTATATTTAGTTTGTATATTTATAAAGTTTGTATATATTATTTGAGTCTTACTGAGGTAAAAAAAATTATATATGTTCTGTTTAGACGCCAGTGTCGTTATGTATTCATTATTCAGGAGGGTTTGAAGGATGTTTAACTTCTTGCACACATCTTAAATCGTATTGATAATTTCAATCTATTAAATTTCATAATCGTTAGTAAAGTAACTAACCTTTTCCAACCGATTTTGTCAATATATATGTGTTAAATCAACATTTTTACTCCTAAAATAGACAACTAAAATTCCCCTTTTTCCTGTTTTAATTTTTAATGTTTGATTTCCCAGCTATCAATGTCAGATAAAGGAGTGTTCTTCAACTTAAATTCTTTTTACCCATCTCTCAAAACTGTTGCTGGAATAAATGCTAATTTTCTGTCTACTGGCCAGATTTTTCGGCTTCCCAGAAAAATGGTAATGCTCCTACAATAACTAAATTGCTGCCTTGTGGTTTTTTATAGTTTAATCAAAATTCAATTATGCCTCCTAAAATTGCTGAAAAATCTTGGCTCTTGTGGAACAAAATCACATGATTTGCATACTGTGAGACCAACATGTGTGACAAATGTGTATAAACTTAGAACATTCTATGCAGAGCTTTTGCACTGTCAAGATAGTTGACAGACTATCATGTTTTGATTCTTAATAAAGTTCCTCAACTTTAGACTTTCGAGATTTTTTTTAAATGGCTTTACAACTGTATTTCTATTAGGACTTCTTTTTGTGTAGCAGTGCCAGGCAAATTAAATAGGGGTTAAACTCCTGTGTAATCAGTGAAGAATATTATACACAGTGAAACCTCTCTGAGCGGCCACCCCTCCATACCGAGAATATTTGACTGCTTAGAAGGGTTATCTGAAGAGTTTTATTTACTGTTATAAGTTAATTACTACAATGCATAATATAAACAAGTCTGACATATATTCCTTATTTAAAATGAAATTTTAAACTTATCTGAAGAGAAAATTGTACTTTATTTCATGCTTCTTTACATTTTTTTAAAAAAAGGCTAATTGTTTCTGTTTGTTCTGTAGTCTTCGTACTCCTTCGAAATCAAATTCTTTTCTTTAATAACTCTGTTGATTTCCATTCTTCTACAGTTAAAAAATTCAGGTAACTCTCTTGCAATTTACCATTTTCATATTCACGCAGAACTTCAATGAGCTGCTTGAGATTTAGGAAAACGCGTTTTGACATCGTTGCAACTCAGATCACTGGCCAACTAATGAAATCAAAACTGGTGTGAATGACATTTTTGCTGACAGAGGTGCAATTCTTTTTAATGTACCTATTGGAATTCCAAACAAAGGCCCTAGGACACCTTCGACGCTGATTGTGTCTCCCTCAGTTTCTATGATGTCAATAGGGTTTCCCTATCTGAACTGTGGGAGAATACAAAAGTGATAACAGATTTAATCCTTCTTAGAGATCTCAGGAATGGACCTTTGTCTTGAATCTGAACATAAACCTGACCTTGAGTTTTTTTCGCTCAAAATAAAGCATGGAGTGAGTGGAATTTCCCGAAAATGAATGGGCAATCCCACTTGGTGGCCGTTTTAGATCAGCTGGCTGCTGATACATTATTTTACCATTAGGTCTATAGTAAAAATCCGTGCCATGAAAAATTGGCTGTTTAGAAGGGTGGCCAGTAAGTTTCACTGTATATATTAAGAAATGTACATCCAAAAAATGTACCAAACAAATGTTTTTTGTTATTGAGAAGAGTTTTTCTGTTTGTTTTTTTAAGAAAAATCAGTCTTTGCATAGTTATTGAAAATTAATAAATGTATAGTTTTTTTTAAGTAAGGATTATTATAGGGATAGTTTTTAATTGATGGTACTTTATTGCACTAGAAAGTAATATTCAATCTCCTTCAGCTCTATTACAGAAATTTATTTAATGATCACAATTAAATTGTAGCTTTTTCTTGTAGTTTTAACTTTTATATGATCCTTTCTAAATGATCTTAATAAATTTCTTTCATTCTCTTTATTAAATATTTATTTGTATATAGTAGAAATTAACTAGAATATAATGTTTTATTTGCTTAAGCAGATCATAATTATGATAATTTTATTCAACTGCTAATACAGCTGAATAAAATTGTAATTCTCAAAGAGTTGGGGAGTAAATTATTTCAATTTCTTCTAGGAGTTTTGCATATCTGACTATAAAAGACAGACTTCCTGTTATTCTGGTCAAAGTTTTAGATACGTTATGTCAAGATAAGAATTCAATTGGAGAAGTTCATGGTGAGGTAAGTACTTGATCGTGTTGAGAATATAAAATATTTTAACAGAAGTTTTGTGCCTTTTTCTAGTTTCCCCTGCGAGTGGAGAAAGATGATTTTCAACATTAACATTTCTTCTGCATCACATTAAAACTGGTCTCAGGCCTTGTAAAATTTAGCATTACTTTCAGACAGTTTGTCATGATTTAAATCAGTTGTTTAATAAAAAAAAAAAAAAAAAAATTGATTTAAATTTGTTGATTTTTTTAAAAAAAATCATCGATTTAAATCATTTTTCTTTTTCACTTCTTTTAAAACCTCTATTCCAAAGACAGGAGAATTGGGAATCCGTCAGCACAATATACCAATAAGTCAATAAGTGTCAATAGATAGCACGTGCTTTCCGAGAATGGATTGTTATCAGAAAGTGTGGAGTAGGGGTAGGTACAATGATGGATTATTATGACTGGTGGTAATTTTATGTCATGGGAGGTAAAGAATATGACAGTTGAAATGCATTTGTCTACCAAATAACGAGCCGTAGCTTCGTCTGCCTATGAAAGACAGTTTTCTTCTTTTATTGCTCGAGCCTTCATAACCATGAAGAGTGGATAAGAATCAAAGCGAGTGAAACAATTAAATCCATGATTCGGTGCTTAAAAAATATTAAATATTACTGTGATTTGTTTTTTTAAATAAATAGTTTGCATTAAAAGAATATTTAATGTGTTCTTTAAATTTACATCTTATTTCTATCCAATAACAAAATAATGGAATGTATTTAGGTTAAAATTATATATTTAATTTTATGTAATCAGTGTGTTGAATAGACTAGAATAAGATGTTATTTTGTAAAAACTATTCTATATATATTGCAAAAAATATTAACATTACTAAACCTTTATTCAAAAAAAAAAAAAAAATCTGATTTAAATAAAAAAATATCTTTTTTTTTATTTTTAAAAAGAAATCATGATTTTTTTTAACCCTGATTTGATGCTAATAATACCTTTAGAAAATTATATAAATATATATTATAGCTAAAGTGTATGAACAGCATTGTATAATCATTTCAATAATGTGTAAAAGAATTTGGAGCAAAAATATTGAAAGTAAAAAAATAGAAATTTTTAAAAATAAAATTTCGATTATTGCAGTTTCAAAAAATATATTTTGAAAATGTACTTTCATTTCTATATCAAAAGGCAATACTGTAATCTAGAATATTGGGGTGTTGCAGGTTCTAATCTTACTGCAATGATGTTCAAGGCATTTTGAATCATTTTTAAGCAGTAGGTCCCAGTTTTATTTGTGTAGCAAAAAATAGATTGTTGAACTCCAAAACAAATGAAACCAAAGCAGTTATTATTAAAAAAAATTCTACCAGTTTTCTCACTAGATCTAGATTCACTCGATTCAAACACAGTTCTTCTTCCAGATTTATATGTACAATAAAAATATTGTATATATCATTTTTATACATGTCGGTTTTTTTGTTAATACCACATACTGTCATTATTGCTGTGTTTTATTTTTATTGTAATTTTGTATCATTTTATCCTCATTATTACTTCAAGATAAACAAATAACGAAGTGTTAATTTGTTACAAACGGAATAGAAGATTATTGTTATTTTAAGATTAAGGTAAAATGTGTTTAGCAATAAAATCTATTTCAGTTTCAGAGTTATATGGATTTTTTTTATTATTTTTTTTATGGACAATATAAAGTCTCACTTCTGGTCTCAACTTAATAATTAAAGAATTGATTATTCTGTATGGCTATCTTGATAGAAAAAATTATTAGATAACTTCTTAAAACTTGTCTATGTTTTATAAAAATTATTCTTTTCTTTTTCCTGTTTAATATTTTATTTTGCTTCTTACATCCATTCTTATTGCTGTTTTGTCGTGAATCCTATTTGATTTAAAATAACTATTTTCTGTATTTCTAACTGTATATTTACTCATAACTATATTTATAACATTTTGTTTCTTGCAATGCTTGCTGATGTAAATGTTGGTCATTGTCGCTTGATATGTGCATTCCATGGGTAGAATACTCCCCTTTTTGTATCTCCAAGGGCAGACTAAGGCCTAAGCAACCTAGGCACGTGCTTAGAGCCCCTAATTTTGGGGGCACAAAAATTAGGTTTTTAATTTTAATTTTCATTAAACAGAAAAACGTGATATTCATAATTATTGCTGAAACGTATCCATATTATACCGAATCGTTGATTGATAAATTCGACAAGTGTGGACGAGCGTTCCAGTGCTTATGCATCCATGCCCACAAGTGTCAATGTGTGTAAATACGATCGAGCCCTGCGCTTATCAAACCTATCAATAATAAATTCAAAACAATTTTTTTATGATAGTGACTCTTCAAGAGAGAAATTAAAATGTTATGAACAAGATTTAAACATTGCAGAACTGAAAAAGGAAGTATTAAAATTGAAGACTTTTATAAGTAAAGAAAATATTATTTCGCCTGTACCCACAGGGTTATTTATTCAGGAAAAATAATACTATTGCAACATTCTCTCATTTAAACATAATTCTGGGAATTTATTAAACCCTTCCAATAAACGATGCAAGCGGTAAAAGATCGTTTTCGGTCATGGCCAGAATAAAAAAAAAAATTTTTAAGATCCACATGAGGCCAACAAAAATGAAATAGTTTATCACTACTTTATATAGAAAAAGAATTATTAAATAACTCTATTCATTATGACAAACGAATGGACGAGTTTTCAGAATTAAAAGTGAGAAAAAAGGCAATATAACTGATCCATCTGGGTATATTTGTTTAAGTATTATTGTTTGTTTTAATAAATTATGCTTATTTCATTTTTGTACATGTATATTATTTTTTTCCTTGGAATCCGATAATTCAATAGAACTCTATACTATATGCTTTAAAACCAAACTACCCAACGCAAAGTACGTATCATGGTTGAAAAATAGGCCGGGATTGAGAATGTTTCGTAGGGCCCGCTTTAGCCTCAGTCCGCCACTGTGTATGCACGCTCGTCGTGAAGTTGGGAATCCCTGACGTAAGCAATGCATCGCGAAAACGGAACGTGGAGATCGTCCATGAAAGTCGATGGAAAACAACACGTCAGTTCAGAAGGGTATGCATCTGGACGGTGATAAAAATAAAGTTAAACAGTTCGGTGCACAAAATTAGGAAAGTGGGGGCAGAGAAACCTCAACGTTTTAACGATAATGTATAGTGCTGCCATCTATTGATGCAACGAAGTGAAAAAATTAATATAAGCTGTAAGCTTCTAGCATTCGAGAGGAAGCATTTTACGAAAAAACAAACTATTTTTACGGATTATAAAATGTTTTAAATTTTTTATAATACTTTTTGAAACAATTCAGGAACAGATGCATTATAGACGTAGATCCCATTCTTCTACACTCCTACCTCCCTTAAAAAAATACTTTGAAATAATTCTTTTTTACGAAATAAAAAAAAATAAAATAAATAATAGAAAACAAGTTCCCACACACACTTGGAGTTTAGAATGAAATGCAAAACCCACCTCACACCTAAGAATATCCTGATACTTTTTAACAATTTCAAAAGTAGTAAGAGCCGAAATAACTTTACCCGTCATAACTAAATTAACCAAATCCCAGAATATAAGAACAAAACAAAAATGTTCCAAACCAAAGCATCTTGTTTGATTTAGAATATTCTTGATACTTTTTAACAATTTCAAAAATAGTAAGAACCGAACTTCACCCGTCATAACTAAATTAACTAAATCCCAGAAAATGATAATAACAAAAAAAAAATAAATAAATAAAGCCCTGACCTAGGTAAACCAAAAGAACAGCTAAGATGCAAATCTCTCAAATAATGCCGGGTACTGACGTCAGAAATCACGTGCACCAATGGGGGGCAAGAATACATTAGACCTGCCATCCCAACCCACAAAGTGAGGGCAAACACACCAACCCACTCTTCGCCCCATAAAATTTCTAAAAGATCGCCAAATTTGGCGACAAAAAAAAACACAGTGTCAATAATGCATCATCAGATGCGATATCTACACTCTTCCGGCCGCCATGTTTTTTTCTTGGCGATCTTGGCAAAAAATCCCATTTTTGAAAGTCGCCAAATAAAAATGGCGGTGTATTAAGAATCCTCGACATGAGCTCACGATTATTTAAATAGGTTTAGTTAATATGTTAGTAAATAGATGGCGCCAATGAATCAAGTAATTTTCCTCTGAAACTGTAGCACCCAAATTGGCCTCCCCGATCCACTCGTGTTTTTATATTTCTTTCTCTTTTCTTGCAGGAGGGCAAGGAAGATGCGAAGCGGGTTATCGGTCGGTTGTCGGCCCTTCAAAACGAGATGATCACGAACAAGCCCATCAAGCCCCTGACCAGCAACGCGTCCGACGTCTCGCGGTGGAACGCCTATCTACAGCAACAAAACGCCACGCACGATTACGAGGCGGCCTGGTACGAATCTTCTTGGCTGTACGTCGAATGCTACCTGTATCGGAGAATTAGAGAAGCCTTCGAATTGAGGTAAGACAACGGCATTTATGCCTTTTGCCTGCAGATGAAATGGTCAGTTAGTTCTTCACATCGTACACATTTGTACCTGAGAGAGTGTCTACCAATGCCGACATGACGTCATCAGAATGCTATACAGCTGCATTTCATGATAAACACACTAAAGTGGGATGAATCTCGCTATACGCACTCAGACTTCGATTTTTGATAGGAAGACGTGAACCTTGCTCGCACTGTGCAAGGGTCTGGTAGGAGTATGACGATGGGGTTCATGTTCTATTGGAAGTGATCCCCTGAGGTGGTGTTCAATAAGGGTAAATACATAGCCATGCAATATATTGGCAGATCAAGTATTTCCTGCAATGTTATATTTTTACTTCATGCAACCCTATAACGTTGAGATTGGTTTCTACCTAATCCAATAGAAAACGTTTTGAATATGTTGGAAAGGCAGGATATTTAGGTCCGTCATACCAGGTTTCTGATTTCTACAGCATTTGAAACTTCAGTGGGCTCCGCTTAATGGAATCGCGGTTCATGTTATCGAAATCACTGGGTCTCGATTTTCTCTATTCATTTGTATGTTTAAAATGGTAGCTTCATGGGATCGTGACATCGGTTCATGGGATCCGGTTTCGAACCTCATTTGAACTAGCAAAGGAATATTCACAATATATTCAGTAGGAACTCATTCTTTTCTTTCCCTTCGCTGTTGTTTAAATATCCGAGAATTCCCCCTCATCCACCTAGGGAAATGGGGAATTATCAAAGGAGTGGAACGAACACGTTCCTGTAATTTTTCAGAAATACGCACACCCTGCCGGTGATCAGTAGTTGTGAGATAAGCAGAAGGCAACCCATTCTTATCTGAACTGAGAAGAAGCGTATTCCCATTTGATGCCTCGCTCGCTTACGTACAGCTTGTGGATAGGGAAGCCAGAAAGCGAAAGGATTGAACGTTAAAACTAAATATCGAAATTTTAAACCGATATGACAGGTTGATTATGATTAAGAACCATTTATCCACGAGCTTCTTAGAAAAAAATTGTAGACAGTCAATAACGGGTCAATATTTTTAATTATTGTTCAATTCTTACGTTTCAAAGGATAAAATACAGTACATAAATATAAGGTTAGTTTTTCATTTTGTTTTGAAATTGAGTTCGTGTGAATTAAAGGGGGGGGGGTAAATGTATCTCATTTTGCATGTCGTTTATTGTTATCAAAATCATGGTGTCCCTAATTTATCCCATTAAGCGGAGTACACTGTATACATATATATGTGTGTGAATATATGTATATATATGTAAAAGAATAATTATCAAACTGCTGGACAAGGAGAAAGCTGATCAGCTAACGGCAATAACGATGCAGTTGGATCATTGAAAAAGACCGGCACAAGTCTCATTAAAACTTTACTTTAGAGCTGCTAAAACGGATATCTTTACTAGTCAACGATAGACCAATTTATCTCATTTTTTCATATCGTTTATTGTTATCAAAATCCCGCTGTCCCAAACGGATCCCATTAAGCGGAGTCCTTTCAATTGCAATGGAATGTATTCTTTTCAGTTCCGTGTTGCAAGACAACGATCCCTTTTTCAAGCAGAAGTTGGAGTCCCTGTTGTCGTCCCTGGAAGATGTCGAGAAACTCGGCCGTTCCTTGCGACAAACGGTGGCAGATCTGCACGTCGCCAACAAAGATCTCTACCCCCTCTTCGTGTCCTTCTTAGAGGTACGCTCTTGTAATTTTTATTCATGACTCAGTCGTTCTTATATATCCTTAAACGATACCTGTGAAGCAGTGGCGTGCGGTAGGTTTTCGTGCAGGGTGTGCAGAGAACATGGATTTTCCAATAAATCTTTAATTATTGAGACATCCGAGTTCTCCCTTCTGAAACGGGTTATTTATTATGAATATAAATTTAAAGAATACCATAAATAAAATATTTACCTACGAGTAGTCGAGTTATAACTATAAAAATAGCTAAACTTAGAATTCTACCAGCACTGAAGCGAAAATCGTGTCTTTTGTTGTATGGTGTCATATCGGCCTAGAAAAAGCAACGCTTCCAGCTTCCACGAAAAACTTATATGTTCAGCAAACGTAGCACCACACGGCGCCTGCCTCTGCCGTGCCTCATCCGGATGCTCATGGGTGCCGACAAACCGAACGTCTATTCCGCGTGCAGAGGATTTCGCTGCACGCTGGCACAATAGAGCGAACTGTTTCTCGTTCGGTTAGTGGATTAAATTTTATTTATTAATTGTTTTTAACATTTGGAAAGCATATAGTCTGCGGAAAACATCTCGACAATTTTTAAAAACAAAACCAGGGATAGGGTGTTACAGATATAACTTATATACTGTCTGTAAGACACAATGAATGGTAAAATTGGGACTTTGCTGTTAAAATTTGATTCTTTAAAACAAAATAATATTGTTTTTCATCTAATTATTTCGATAAATATAATACATCACCGAGATTAATTTACTACACTAAAACATTTCACTTTATATTGATGAAATACTTCTTTTATATTTCCATGAAAACAAAATCTTAAAATATATAAATTTAAACATGAACCGTCTGCAAAATCGTATGGTCAGTTAATCAGTTAAAAAACCAAGAGTCCCCGCTCTAATACAACGCTTAATAAACCGTACCTTCGGATGATTCTGAATGCCAAGTGCAGGAAAAACAGCTGCACTTGCCTCAGTGCCATAGTATGCTGTTCTTCTCCAGTAGCCCATACATATAAAGCGTGATTTTCAATTGAGTGTGCAGTGCTTACACACCAGAACTTCCTATGTTCGTTTGCTTTTGACGTGGTACGTGGTGCAGCACCTAGTATCGCACGCACTGCGGGAATACAAGCAAGCAAATCAACATAATATTTGAATGTATTATAAATAATATTTATTATATACCATATAAAGATAGGTAGACGTAGGTGCAGATAATTACTGTCCCTCATAATTTTGCCAGGGTGCCTGCACATATGGACCGCACGCCACTGCTGTAGAGGTGACTGGCCAAACCTAAGCAGTCATGAAAGGGAAAGTCCAGTTGCACAGAGCGACGAGTTCTGTTGACTACTAACAACATTTACTGACATCGTCACTTTTTATGGCGTTCAAAATGTATTATTTTATATTAGTGAATTCCGGCTTGCTAAAATGACATCTGACGGTGAGGGTAGAGTAGTTGAGCTCCGACCTTTTGTTTTGCTCTCATAGCGCTTTAATCTTCCTGGAAATTATGACTATTATATGATTGAATACCCCCCCTCCTATTGATGCCTATGATTTCATGAAATTCTCTCAAACATACAAAATATAAGTTTTAAAAAGGGAGGCATAAAATTTGATTTTTCTATCAATTTAATAAGAATTTTCAGGTGAGCATATTCACTGTTGGATCCAAATTTCTCTACTTTATGGCGTGTATTTTTATTACCTGACACATAAATTAGACTTTTGGTTTTATTCTTATAAATTGGATTTCACATATATCACTTGTAAGTAGAGTTGTGAGCAGTGGAAAAAAAAGCGGTTTAAACCCGGGTTTTTTGGGACGAAAATTTTGAAATTTTTTAAAACATGGGAATTTTGAAGTATTTTATTTATTTTTATCCTAATCGCACGAGACAATTTTTACATTTCATAATTGATTTGATATTGATAGTTAACTGGCCTCTGTGATGAATAAAAGTGTGAGGAAGCCAAACAAAAAAAAAAAAAAAAAAAAATGAATAATGTGGATTAACTAACTCTATTTGGCGAGGTATCCTGTTTAGCATGAAAGTAGGAGTATTTTTCCTGTGAGAAATATCCAATATTTTTATTATTACATAAATATTAGGCAACAATATAATTTATATATATTAGGTTTAATGATTTATTTTTATATTATAAAAGGAGGGGGGAAAGTTTAACATAAAGCTATTTACATAATAAATAATGATAAAAAATAATGTATATAATATTATCATCTCCCTTCATAAACTCCCTCTACACTGCCCGAACGCTCGGCCATCCAATAGATGGCGCCACAGAACCTGAACCGAGCTTTTCTCACCATCAAATTTAAGCTGAAATTAATTTTATTTTGTACTTTCATTTTATTTTTCCTTTCGTAAGGTAGCTTTAATCATGTTTTATCTCTTTTCTTCATTTCACTTTTATTGTACTGTTTAGACAGTATTTTTTCTTAATTAAAAAAAAATTATAAAATTTAAAAACACCATAAAAATCCTTTGCTATCCTTTAACTCTCTATTTTTATCTATCCCTAATCTTTCTTTTAGTATTTTATATTTTTATTATTACTTAGTAAATTTTTGGGCCTAGTAGTTTATATTTTTATTTTTGTAATTTAAAGACCTGCATTTGTTATTGTATTGATTTTAATCTTAAGGACTGGACACTCTTCATTAATTTAATAGCTTCATAACAGGGGATAAGGCCCTCGGCTAAGTCAACCCTCCAATTAGCTCAGTTATATTAGCCATTAAAATGGAAGCAACCAGTCACGTGTTTGATAAGACTAACGGGATAATTAATGATATAAGTACTACTATAAAATCATTTAAATGATCATTGCTATTATTTATTGAATATATATATGTTGCCAAAAGTAAAAAAAAATATCTCTTAGAAATCATATGCTAGTTCTTAAATAGCCACTGTTGAAAAAATAAATGTAAACATTGTTAAAATGATTTCTTCTCAAAGTTCCCAAAATTCCGGGTTTATTCCCCAAAATTCCCCGGTTATTCCCACCACTTCAAAATTCCGGGTTTTTTACATCTCTGCTTGTAAGCAACCTTTTATGGCTCATGCTAAATCTTTGCCCTTTGTGGAAATGATTGAATTTCGTGAAACTTGTTATTGCTGTTTATTTATTTACTTTATACATTTTATAGGGTGACCGGCTTTCATCTTATCCTATTTCTTTTACCGGTAAATGTACATCTGCGTTAAATAGTTGGTTATATTTCGGAAGGGTGGATCCATCGACAAAGGCGTCGATCTCATGACTGGCAGGTTGTGCAGGCCAAAAATCCGCCTTGTTCAATTATGTCTCCCATCTGTAGGTGGTAGACCAAGCATGAGGGTTCTTTTGCACGGTCCCTCCTTCTAAATGAGAGGACCCAATTGGCTTGTGTTGTCCTCGCGAGTCATGTTTGCCACCTCTCGTGTGCTCCATAGCGAAACAGGCAACCAATTCCGCGTCGTGCAAATACTTAACAGACTAAAATAAATGTTGTTATTAAAATAAATATTTTGTTCTTTTTACCATGTGAATCGTCTGTCATTCGATAGATTTCTCTTTGGGGCAACAAATGCGACTTGTCGATATCGGCCGGCCACGAAAACAAAAATTTCAGCTACGAAGTGAAAGACCTCAAGAGCAAAATCCTCGTCAACGACACCGAGAAAGTGTGGAACGTCTTGCAAGAGGCCAACGAGAGGTCGAGCGAGGTCCACCTCAGCCTCGTTCTCGACAACGCCGGCTTCGAACTGTTCGGCGACCTGTGCCTCCTGCATTTTCTCCTTGCTGCCAACCTGGTGAAGAAGTTCAGCCTCTACGTGAAGCGGATCCCGTGGTTCGTGTCGGACACCATGGAGAAAGACATCGAGTGCCTGTTGGAGACGCTGTCGCAGAGCAACCGGAAGGACCTGGTGGAACTGAGCGGCCAGTGGCGAGAGTACTTGGCGGGCGGGGCGTGGCAAGTGGAGAGCGAGCCCTTCTGGACGCTGCCCCACGACTACAGCGAGATGTCCTCCGCCGACCCCAAACTGTACGCGAAACTGAGCGAGAGCGACATCGTCCTCTTCAAAGGGGACCTAAACTACCGGAAGCTGACGGGCGACCGGATGTGGGAGGAGACGGTGCCCTTCCGGACGGCGCTCGGACAATTCCTGCCCACCACCCTCGTAGCGTTGCGCACCATCAAAGCCGATGTGGTTGTGGGGCTGCCCCTCGGCACCACGCAAGCGCTCAACAATGCTGCCACCAACTGGAAATATACTGGCGAATACGGCCTTATTCAGTGTGAGATCAAAGAAGGAAAAGAATAGTTCCTATGTTATTGGAGGGATGTGTTTTAAATTTTCCTTAGTACTGTATTTTTATTTTTTCAGCAGTTAAGAATTAAAAGTAACAGGACTCTAAACTGTTTTTTCGTATGTGATGAAGTGTTTGAGAAATTTATGTACATTTTAAATATGTAAGGTTTGGCCATATACCCTAATTTCCTGCCTAAAATCCGCGGATTATACGTTAAAATTTTTTTAATTTTCTTCTAATGCGTATTAGACGCCGTCGCGGATTATCGGCTGTTAAAAATTATTTTTATAAAAAAATTTGCTAATATCTTTCCTAAAGAACAGTAGATGGCACCACCTGCGCATATTTACAGCTTTTTTTTTTTTTTTCTTTTATCAGGATAAAAATCATTTTCAGTCGAGGACACAGCGGTTTGGATAAAAGTTCCCGATTAAATTAATATTTTCCATTTTGGACATTTATTTCTATCAAGAATTAACGCTTGTATAATTTCGAATGGCGCACTTTCCTGCATTCTCCATTTGATTTTTCACTTTTAGTTTGCCAGGTGGCACCATAACGACCAGTTTAAAATTTTAGCACAGATCGCAAATAACCATATGAAATTAAGATAAAAAGGTGCATTTAAGAATTCTAAATTTTAACATCCTTTTTATTTAAATATGCATTCGAACATTGTATTTGGGTCATTCTTTCTGTACTAATTAATGTAAATTTTTAGAATATATTCTTACTAAGTCTGTCCAAATTTCGCTTTGTTAAATTATTTTTTTTTAATTTAAAGAAAATATTAAGAAAAAGAGGTTAAATTTAATTTTTTAACACTAGAAGATAAAACACTAACACTTTTTAAAACACTTGAATCAATTGACATTAAAGTGGAAATTTAATCTGCGGGTTATACGATATTTTTTTCTGAAAAATCACGAAATTCGAACCTGCGGATTATAGGCAGGATATTAGGGTAGTTCAAGGACTAATATTGCTCATGAGAAACCAGAAATTGGACCCTAAAACCAGAACCAGGCTCAAAATCTAAATTTGACCCCCAAACTAGAAGTCCCATGTTTGTCTCCAAGACTTGTATGCTCAAATGGTCTATAACAATAACATTCTTCTAGATCCTTATCCCTATATAGACTGTATCCCTATATTTACTTTTGTGACAAAAAAAAGGTTTGATTTTTTTAACTTTGTATATACATGAGCCATACACAAATTACATAAAGCAGAAAAGTATGGAATTTTAGGCAGATGTCATTATGAAAAGGAGTCATCCAAAGAGGAGAGGAATAATACTAAATATCACCCAATTTCTTGTCCTCCAGGTTTTAAAAGATTTACTTTTTTATATTGTAAAATCACACAATCTATTTGACACAGTTCTAAATTATTTTATCGTAGTATGCAATCAAATGAAATTCTTAAAATGTATAACCTAAACTTAAGATTGGCTGTTATTTAGCCTATTTGAAATTCAGAATATATTTTAACACGTAACACATTTTGAAAACCCATATTTTAACTCTGAAATGAATATATATTTCATACTTTTGAGTTCCAGTCGCTCAGTCAGCAGTCATCTTATACTCAGAGGCTGGGTTCTAGCCAAAGATCTGCTGTGTTCGTTAATGGCAACTAGGGTGCTTAAAATAGGTTCATGGTCAGATTGTTCTCTAAGTTCACAAACTATACCTCTGGGGGTGACAGGCCAAGTGTGGGGTTCTTCTGCTTCAAAATTAAGAGGACTTTGTTTGAGTGGTCCGAGAGAGTAACATTGACCGACTATAGGATGCTCTCATAATAAATGACCAACAAATATCTGCTGTGTATTATGCAAGTGATCATAACGTTCTACATAAGTAATATTAATCCTATTCTGTAGTTTTTTAATTTGAGGAACACCAGTATATCGACATCAAAGGGGAAAATGACTTTACCGTTGGATGTTTTAAAATTGAGAATTACATAAAATATTGAGACTTGCTACCATCTCTAAATCATTCACTGTATCTGCTTATGCAACTTATTTATAAAAACAAATTGGATAAAGCACAGCTTGGCAACTTTTATAAACATTAATATTTTAAAATTCAACTTTTATAGTCACTATCCCGTGTCATTTACTTAAAAAAAATTCTGTAAAAGCTTTGGAAACATCTCATCATATATTATTAAATAATATATTATAAACTGAAAGTAGCATTTAACGTCATTGGCAGTTTCTTTCCAGTTATCAAAAATCACCCACCTGCCCATTCAGTAGCTGCCAACATAAACTTCGAAAATCATATAATTTTATATACTAAACTTGCAAGCTAAAAATTTAAGCTGAAAATACATTCACAAATTCGCTTACATACACAATATATATGTATATAGTTTTAATACATGCTTTAACAAATCCTTATCAAAGATTACTCCTTAAGAATTATGTGCAAAGTATATAAATTTTTAAGCATACGAACCCCTCTTGTTCTCTAGAAAGATGAAAGAAATATCAACAGTTAATTTATAGGCACATCAATCTTATCTCTTATGAATTTCCATTTAAGCCAATAAACAAATTTGTATCATAGTCAACAGTACTCGAATGAAATCTTTAAATTCAAAAAAGCATTTGACAAAAATCTGTTAGTATAAAACATAATAAAGAAGAGCATTGCTCAAAAATCATTCTGTTAAAAAAAAATAACTCATAAAACTTTTTGGTCAAGAGTCTGGGTATATCAATACTTGTGTAGCATTACTTTAGCCATTGATATATCTTTTAAATTTTTATCGAGGATGGAACCTCTTAATGGAGTTCTTGTATTCATATACCGTTGAAATATCGTCACCCATTCTGCTTTTCCTTGTGGTATAATTAGAATATACAACTTAACTTTTGAAATTTTGTCATATTTTTAAATTCCATCCAAACTCAAACCAAGTGGTAACAACAGTTGACAATATTTCTGTAGTTCAGAATTATCTCCTGCACTGTGAATGAAGAGTGTTTGTCATTTTTAATTTCCCCTCATTGTAGATTATAGAAAATTTTATTTTATCGTATTTTTCTGCCAAATTACTGCTTTCAAAAATGAACTCAAAACCATAATTCTTATATGCAAATGTGCAATCTTGCAGTAGCACTCAAATCTGTACAGTGTACAGCTAAACCATGTTAGCAGGCATCCACTCTGTAGCATTTTAATTTTACTGTGGAACAAAATATTCTACTCTTGTATTCTATCCTCTATTTGACACTAAAACTGGTCAAAGACCCCCCCCCCCTTTTTGTGTCAAATCCTTGTAACAAATGTCATTTATATGATTGTTTTCAATACATACACTTGGATTATGAAAATGGAGATAAAAAGTAATGTTTGCACTCTATGAATAGGAAAAATTAAAAAGCATAATAAACAAATATTTTATGATTTTCAAAAATAAGACTTTAATCCTTTTACATCTGTCATTTTAATTCTACTCTCTATTCAGAAAGAATACTATTATTTAAATTTAGAGTAGAATATTAATTCAGATATTTTAACTGAAAAATCAGTTGTGGTGGGCATCATTATGAAGTCAAATTTCAGTCTTTATACCATATTCATATATATGATGGAACTGACGTTGTATGATTTCAGTTATTCTTTTTAAAGTTCTTTATAAAATGATATTTTAGAATAAATTAACTTGGCAATTTAGTTTTTTTTTAAATTGTCACTTTTCCATGCAACAATAAATGTACATGATATATTTTATTATTTTTCAAGTTTCAATTACATATATATTTTTTTAAAAATATTTGTTGCTATTATATTTCTCAAAGCAGCAAAATTCAATTTTTGCTCATTATTACAATTGAAAAAGTCTGTACCAATTTTTGTTTTCTATATCTGGGACAGATTTTCCCCTGCTATCTCAATTAAAAGAATTTTTTTTAACACTTTGCGTGTGGGAAACATATTTTTACGGTTTTTGCAGTCTGTCACTGGAGCACGAGACACATAAAAATACGTATTGCATATATTTGTGGTGGATACCTGCTAACCACCCCAAATCTACTTAATACGTATAATTATATGTATGTGTGACATTGTTTGCATTGCTATGCAACACCTTGCATTTTTTCTCACCACAAATTATAATTGTCAAGTGACTCGGTCTTTTGTTGAGTTATTTCGTCTTCCATCGAATTCCTAGCTCTAGAACATACGAGTCGTGTTAAGTCCATTGGACATTGTTTTATTTAACAGTAAAACAATGTCTATTTGTTTTACTGTTGAATAAAAAATGGATAAAATGTCAAAGAGAGTGATGAAGAAATAAGAGCCAACAGAGGATCAGACTTTCATTTTAAAAATTGTTTATTTTTGTGATTTCATAAAATTTTTTTTTTTTTGTTAAATAGTCATACACTATATATTAAAGTATAAAATAAAAAAAGTTTCGTTCCTGAAAACAAAGTAGTTTTCGATGGACTGTGATTTTTCTGAATAACTAAACTTCGATTCACGAAAAAATGCTTGCTGTACGCGTAAGTGGGAGGTGAAGTATGATGGCAAGACTGGAACCAGATACATTTTATTTGAGAGTTAGCTAGTCAAAGGTTTATATGCCATATTTACATTATTACAGGCTTATATGCCGCTGTAAAATCATTTTCTACAGACACTGAAATACTCATGTCATCAAAAAAACATTTCAGATTGAACACCAAAAATGTCTGATAAAGTTTGAATGGAAATAAAGTAATTTTCAAGTGAATAAATTAATATTCATTAAGAAAACAAATTATTTTTCTGAATTACCACTTATAAATTGATTAAATGTTGCCGATTTAGACACTTTTAAAAATTCTTTATCGAATTTTTACACGTAAGAATAGCCTTTTAATTATTTTTTCATGTTTTCTAATCTAAAAGCCAAAAGCAGGGGTGATTCTGTTCCGAAAATTTGTGCAAGTCTATTCTGAAAATTAAAAAGAAATATTTTTAAAATCATCTTCCACTTCAAATAAAAAATATATAAATGGATTTTGAAGATAATCAAAGTTATATCTTCTCACTTTTTTTTCTACCCAAGAAGAGTAATAACAATAACAGGCTGCGATTTTCTTTTGTAAAGCAATATGTTAAAATTTAAAGTTATGTATTGATAAAAAATTAAATTTTTGTTTTCTATATAACCAACCCACATATTGATAAGTGTGTTTATTATTTTAACACTAAAACTACCGGACATTTTTTTATAAGGGCAAAAATAACGAAAAATGGGGTTATTTGCCCCTTTTGGTAGATTTAGTGTGAATCAGAACACACTTATATTTACAACTCTATAATGAGATGATATATATTTCGTAAACAATAAATCACAATATTAAAAGTCAGATTTCATTAAGATTTAGTTTCAACATCCAGAAATTTACTTTAACATAGTTTTTATTTTAAATGAGGAGCGTCTACTTTTTCAGAAATTTTTTTAAAACTTAGAATCACCCATGGCTTAAAGCGTTTGTATTTGGATAAAGCATTTTTTGCTGGCTCATTTTTCAGGCTGTTTCATTGAAATATTTTTCCTTTCACTTCTAAGCTCTTGTTGACATATGCAATTTTTTTTATGAGCTATGTTTGTACATAACCAACTGCTGTGATATGTATGTCATAAGGTTTCAGTTTTGAAACTTTATAAAATATACTTCTGATTAAAAACAATAAAAATGATTGTGATTTTGTTTGAACAGAATTTTATTTAATTACAATTATTGATATTGGTGGTTTTAAATCGTATAGAATAAGGAGGCTTTTATAGCTTAAACCAGAACATTCACTGTTAAGTGATAATTACCTTGTTAAAATGTTAGACAGTTGCAGCACTTATGATCTACTCTCACTGAATAACACACGTTCAGTGAGACCTTAAAGAGTACAAGACTTATACAACCATTCAGTTAACATACCAGATTGTTGATGTTAGTTGCAAATGGTCAGTTTTAGTACTCTTAACTTATTTTGTGGACTTAATTCTAGCTCCTACCTCAAAAATGTAACTAATACAGACTGAAATTTATAACATTTTTTGTAACTTTTAAAGAATGAATACTTGGGGATGAAATCTATTTAGAGGATTGAAAATATTGTTTTTTTTTTTTTATTATGATTCATATATTTTTGGGCAACTTTTATTTGATTATTTACATAATCCAGTATGAACAGATTTTAATACATTAAAATCTAAAATTTAGTAGGGGCAAATTTTAGTTTAAAATGTGAGATAGAACAAACATTACACAGTATCTAATTAAAGTGTTACATAAACAGGAGAGGAAAAATAAAAAAAAAACACTGCAGTGTGCTGCATGCTCAAAATATACAGTATGTAATCTAAGCATAAAATACTGAAAGTTGTAGAAACAATTTTTTTTTTTGGTAGAGACAAAATGTTATTCATGCAGCTGTTAATGTCCTTGTTAGAAATATAAAAGGAAAGGTGAGATTCATAATAGTTAGTTATTCTCATATTTCAACTAGAAAAAGGTTAAAAATTCTCACCCCCATTTCAACAAATCATACATTAGGAAAAGTAATGAAAACATGTAAATGTTTTGATATTTTATTCTTTTTAAAATAAAAACACCCATACATGAGGTCGTGGCCTGGTAAAGAGAATGAGCTTATCTTCATTTGAATACAGAAAATAAACTCTAAAGAGATAAATTTTTCTCCCTATTTCTTACAATAAGGTATTTTCTCAAAATGATGAAAATTTGTAAGTGTAAATTAATTGCTAGGCGGGAGGGTACCCTTAAATTTTTAACAATTTCAAGTGTAGGTCAGGCATCAAATATTCAAATCAAAATCTGGATTTTTTACAGGGCTCCCACTCTTTTTTCAGAAGAAAAATTAAGGACTTTCTAAAAGGACCTACTTGAAATTCACGGCATAACGACATAAACCCTATTTCCTGAGTATGAACCAGACAAGGCATGATCAATAAATTCCCTACAATATTTCAGAACTAAGTTGTTAAAAATGCCTAAAAATTAATATAAGATAAACCTATTTGACAAAACCTAATTTTGAAAAATGTACATCTAAAGCTTTTTGAGCAATCAAATTAAAAATGAATTGTGAATAAAATACAATATTGTAAACAGTACTTTCTGAATGGACTCTGATATATGTATGTGTGTATGTATATACTAGCTGATTATACCCGACATTGCCTGAGAAAGAAGAAAGTCTTAGACATTCTATTACATTTAATGCAAGGAAAATGAAACTTCCATAAGTAACTGAAATATCTTCACCCCACCCTCCATGCTTCGTTTAATTAAAATCTACATGAATGTTAGCTATTAGGAAAGGGCAGCTGACTTTATCCTTTAAACCTTTTAAGTATGCGAAAGATTATTTGTCAAAAAAGTTTTCTCACTCATGACCATAAAAAAAGGTACTAATAAACTGTAAGTATTTTCATAATTTATTAAGGATATCAAGGAAAGGAATTTTGAATTGCTACAGTAATAGACTTATACATATTTGAGGATTTTCTGTACTATTAATACTGCACTTTTGGTTAGAAAATATAAAAGAATGTTATGAACTTGAACCAATATTTATTTACTATTTACAAAGAAATTTCAAATAGTGCAAATTCAAATATATAAATAATTTCATTTTGAAAATTCAACTTTTTTTTTTTTTTTTTTTTTTTTTTTTGTATCAGAAATTCTTTAGCTCAAGTTCTGTAAGTCAGCTACTTTTTCTTTTATATCTTTCCATGGAAGAAATGGATAGTGTTCCAATTTTAAAATCAAGGAGTTTTTAATGACCTTTGATGAAAATTAAGTAGTTTTAAGGGCCCTTAAAAATGAAAGGTACAATTAAGGAGTCCTTAAGGACTCGTAAGGACCATGGGAAATCTGTTTTAAACACTGCAGACGAGCTGTAAAAGTAATAAAGAGAGCCTTTTTGATTTCATCACTTTATTCAAAATATTTCAAAAGAACAATATTTAAATTTAATAGAATGGCACACAAAAATACCTTTACTCAAAGATTGGCTGCTTTTTTTCTTTTGTGTTTATATCACTCAGGGTAAAATAAGAAGACATACTCAAGAGTTTACAAGAAAATGAAAGGCTTCATATATTATCAATTTTTACAGGTGTGGTTATAACAATGACAAATACTCTGCACATGAATACTGGTAAACAGACACAATTACGAATCTGAACACAATTAGGAATATAAGCATTCTATAACTAAAGATAAAAAAATTCATAAAAAGTATACAAACACATAAGAGTATAACGAGTAAACATAAGAAAATCAACTTTCTTCCATCTGGAAAATATATATCAGATTTTAAAAAATTATAAAAAAAATATATATAATAAATTGAAATCAAGGGATAAAATCTCTGCTAAAAATGACTATGATTAAACTTTTAAGTCAGATTTTCTCAACTATCTATTTAAAAACAGTACATTTATGACAATTTAATGGTTAATACAATGAGGCATAAAATTTCATATGACAGTTTCTTCTTATGCTGTACAAAAAATGTTTATAGTTACAAATTCCCATATTTGTTCATTTCAGATATAAAAAAAAAGAAGACACTGTTTCAGGAAATAAAATAAAGAGAATAAATGTGATTTTTTGGTAATGACTGATAAAAAATCCATAGATGAAACTATCAAAAATTGCAACAGGACGTCCTGTAAAGATCTAAAAATATTTTACTAGTAATATGATTTATGTTATGAAGAGATCGTAGGTAAAACAAAAAACAAACAATTTTAAACTACATGATGCTACATCGTTCTGGAGGATTTTGCAGATCTCCCTGAAAAGTAAAAATACAGAATTCAGACACTCACACATATTTTAAAATTAAACTAAATTTACACAGATGCAATGTATGTGAATATATATATAGTATTTAAATAACATGTCATTATTACTCTTCACAAAATAAAAATAAAATAAAAAAGGGAGGAAGAGCAAAAAACCTTTATTTTACACACACACACACATATATATATACACAGTCTGTATTGGCTATATGGTCAGCTCAGCAGTGCAGAAAAATCAGACCCTATAAGGGGGGGGGGTGACCCCACGTGCAGAACAATACAATCCTATTGAATGGTGGCAGGATTATATTCACCTATCAAATTGTAGTATTCATAAACAAATAATTGCACTTTTAAGAACATTTTAAAAATTAATTCAAAAAGTAAAAACTACATTAAAAATAGGCTTTTTTTTGGGGGGGGGGGAGTGAAATTTTTTTTAGCTTACTTTACTAATCAAAGTACAGCACACGTACATACGTACATTCATGTTCAACATATTTAAAAATAATCAGATATACGTTGGCTTCCTTTTGTTGGTTGTTAACATAACTTTTAACACAAGTCCCTGATAGCTTTTAAATGCTCATCTGCTACTTCGGAATTAGTAAAATAACAACTGAGGTCATGTATGAGAGAGAGAGGACAGATGTCCACTTGTTATCAGTGTGTGCGTGGGGGGGAGAACAGAGAGAGGTTATATACTTCGACGATGACTCTACACAAGCAAGAAAGAGGGAAAGGGAGGAAAATAAACGCTTGAATTCAAGTCCTCTCCGATTTCGCACAGACTACTTAAAAATAGAAAAAATAAAGAAACTCGTTGAAAACATGAAATTGACCCTATAATCGGTAACAAGAAAAGGACTGTATATGCAGTGCACTTTAACACATGTTCCCTTTTAAGTTAGACGGAACTTCAGAAAACTGACCATATAGTCGGTACTGACTGTATATACATATACATACGCATGCTGCCAACTTTTAAAAATTGACATCAATAAAAGTTTTCAGCTGAAACAATTGCTTGATGATTAGTCGCACAAGTAATTATAATTAATAAAAGTTAATTGTAAATTTCTTAAACCAAAAAATTATAATTAATAAAGTTTTTATGTATTCATTATACTCTATAAAACAATAGTTATCTTTTCAATTAAATTTGATTTTAGAAAAACACAGAATTAACTTATTTCAAAACTAAATATCTATCGATAGAAACAGGGGGGGAGGATCAAGAGAGAGAGAACATCATACTGATTTTGATCATACCTATCAAAATTTAAATAAAAAAATTAATTTATCTTCATTTGTGTGGACCTTTATTTTTTGAAAACTATCACAGTTAACTAGTAGCATAACTATGCAATTAAAATGTTTCCAGAGAATGATGCCACAGAATTACACTTATACAAGTTATGCAAATTTCTGTCTAAATTTAAAAATTTTTCATTTTCCCAAATTATTAAAGTAACAAATCCATTGCTGTTCTTTGAAAATTTTTGATTTTTTAAAAGGGTTCTACAAACAGTCAAAATTCTTTAAAATCAAAATTTCAGATTTTACACTCATTACTTCAGGGAATAGCTGAATCAATATACTCAATGAATATGTCTTGATCCTTAGGACTCAAAAATCCTCATTTGAAAATAGGAGGATTTCAAGTTTTCCTTCAACATAACAATGAATAGCGATACTAACTGGACTGGGTTGGTTTAGAATACTCATATAAACTCTTTGCTGCAGAAGGATAATTAATACTGATGAGATAAATACTGAATTTATTAAATTCAAGATTATAATTTAACATAAGAATAATATTCTACTATAAGAGATATTATGGAAGAAAAATTTAAATATTTTGTGTCTTATGTTAATACATTGACATAGTTTAATTACTAAAAATTCACAATTATTTTTACAAAAATAATCTTTAAAGTTTTGAATTAATTTTTTTTGATAACATGTCTATACAAATTCTTGAGAAGTTTACAGATAACATGTAGTGAGAAACAAAAAGTACTTATAAAATTTTAATATCTATATTTTTATTAATATAAAAATAACTTTAGTTTATAGTTATGTTACAAATTTTCTATAATTTTTTTTCAAATGGAAAATATGTAATCGTAAGATAAGTTATTTTATTCACATATAGACAAGCACACAAACAAGGAATTTTTAGACTAAGGAAGGTCCAAATAATGAATAATAATTGTATTGGTACAATATTTCCCCTTATGCTACGTATATGAGTATCAGTCAAAACTATATCGTTACCTGTTGGTGATATATCTCCTCTGAAGTGTACTGTGATGGGTAAAATGAGCTGGTATCAAAAACACGTTCCTCCAGAGAATGATGGATTTTCTTGGATGTTTCTCGAACAGCCATCTCCTACAGTAATATAATAACAGTTAACACTTCTCTTCCATAAGTTTTACACAGTGAATTACGAGAAAAAATATTATATAGTAATTCTTTTAGTAATACAGTTTAAAAAAAAAAGGAAACAAAATGCAGTCACCGGAATGGGAATTAACAGAAAGAATACCTATCGCCCTGGTATGATAAATATCTATCTACGAGGTACAGCCAGAAAGTAAAAGAAAAAAAGAACTCCCACTTTCACGAATATATTTATGGGCAACAAGTACAGCCATGTTTCAGAGCTATTGTTCAGCATAGTCACCACCAGAATGGAGACACTTGTCGTATCGTGGGATCCACTTTTGTATACCTCTGCTGCCTGTGATTGGAAGCAGCCTTCCCGTTCCGTACCGACAGCGTCTGTTCTAATTGGGTCCTGACTGAAGATCCACTATGATGCCAATGCATTGACTGTTGCTTGGTTTCTGGGGTAAAGGGCGACATCCGAGTCTTGTTGCCAGTGATAATCCTGTCGGGGAAACTCGTCGTCGTGATACCGCAGCAGATATGTTAGTGCTGCTCCTAAGCGTTGAATTTTGTGTCCGGGTGTCAGTTTCAACTCATAAACATGAAGATGAATTTCAAAGGGTGCTATGCTTTGTGCATTCCAGATCGCCAACCGAACCTTGCAGGCGGCGGGAGAAGGAATTCGAGTTTCCATTTCGATACCACTGTTACCCCGCTACTGGCAGGAGTCGGGACTTGTCCACCTGGCATATGATTAATATGACATAGATCTGTTACGCATGCCCCATTGACATGGCTAATTATGTTTACTTTAAAGGGGAAAACACTGGGAAACTTACTTTCTGGATGCGCCTCGTATATAGATGTAATACTGTTTTCCAAAGAATCATGTTGGTTGGAATTTAAAATACTTAAATCTGCTTTTTGGATTTAAATAGAACTGCCTTCATTTTTGTACAAATTTTACATTTCAAATGAAATTTAGGATTAAATTTTTAATGAGTACTGTTTACACTATCCAACTTCTTTTCTTATGTATAATATTATTTACAAATAACTAATTACGAATTAAATACATGAATTGATATTTTATTAAATACCTTCTTAATAAACTACTACAGACTGTTAACATTTTTTCATTGATTACAAGCATAAAATATTATTCTAAACTGAGTTTTAAAACACTACTATTTAAACGAATACAGAAACAAATATCCTAATTTCCTGCATACAATCTGCACGTACAAAGTTCGCGATATTATCAGAAAAAAATATCGTATAATCCGCAGATTAAATTTCCATTTCAATGTATATGGAAAAAAGTATATCTTTTAGAGTTAAAAAACTTAAATTTAAACTCTTTACGTAATTATAAGATTTCCTTTGAATGAAAAAAAGAAATTGTGAAAGGAAAAAAAGAAAGTGAAAATTTGGACAGACTTAAAAATTTTTATATTTAACCACAGAAAAATATAGTCAAAATATTTACATTAATGTGTACAGAAACAATGCCAGAAATAAATTATTTGAACCCATATTTAAATAAAAGATATTAAAATTTAGAATTCTTATAATGCATCTTTTTATTTTAATTTAATACGGTTATTTGCAATCTGTATTAAAATTTTAAACTACAGTTATGGTGCCATCTGGCGAGCTAAAAATGGAAAAAAAAAAATGAATGCAGCAAAAATGCCGTTATTTCAGATTATACAAGTGTTATCTCTTGATAGAAATAAATATACAAAATGGAATATATTAATTTGATCGGGTATTTTTTATCCAAACCGCTGTGTACTTGGTTGAAAAGAATTTTTAATTTTCACTAAAAGAAAAATTTCTGTGTATATATGAGCAGGTGTTGTTATCTATTATTCTTTATGAAAGATAATTGTAAATTTTATTACAAAAATAATTTTTAACAGCACATAATACACGGTGGTGTATAATACGAATTAGAAGGAAATTTAAACTTTTTTAACGTACAACCCGCAGATCATATGTAGGAAATTAGGGTAAGTTATTTATTGTGGATTTGCTGTCTGATTAAGAGAATATCATGAAAGAAATCAGATTCAACAGCCATTTTATAACCATAAGAAGTATATTTAAATCTTATTTTTTTTTTTATCACAGCAGATAGCAAAGTGACTGTGCATTCAGATGTTGATAGGAAAAAGACAAAAAAAAAAGTGTTTTACGAAAATTTTAAGGAAAAAAAAAATGAACTTTCAGTTTCCTTTATCAAAATAGCTTTTTTTCATAAAGGAAAAATCCAAGTACAAACTAAAATAATTGTGGAAAAACATATAGACTTATGCAGGACCTTAAACTGTAATTTGTGATTTCACCCCTATAGCCATTATACAAAATTATCCCTCCGTATCAGTGTTTCATTCAACCAAAAAAAATTCTTTAAAATAAATGCAATTATTCATTACAGGGTATGGAAATGAAGGCTTACCTCTCCATTGTTATTAATGAGTACTGAGGACATCGTGTCTGCCGTAAGCCATTTTTGGTTCCTCATCACATAGTCTGTGGGAGGATTATGAGTCACTTCGGCATCAGAACTCCAAACCTGAATCAAATTTAAGTCATGTTTACTTAAGCATAAAGCAAATTCAATATTTTGATAAGACAGAGCAAAAACATAAAAATTTGAAAATGACCAGTGTCACAGGTTTTTTAAAAATACAAATTGACAACGATGGCCTTATTCTAGATTTGAACTTACAACCTCCAGTACAGATGCTCTTATAACTATACCAATTGCCCAGCCCTACCTAGTCATAGGGACTTTTATTTAAAATTAAAGCATAAGTTAAACTTATCCTTATTCAGCAGGGTGTTTACTGAACAGCTAAAAGGGCATTTCCTTAATTTTCCAAATACTTTTGACATTCAGTTTCAACATATTTTAAATAATCTTAAAAAAAAAATTATATAAAACATATACATAGGGCACAACAGCTAAGAACTTATTTGGTTTCAACTTTAGAATATCTTATAATTTCATGCAAGTTAAGAATCTAGACTGAAAATGCAATCAAACATGTGTGCTGTAAGCAATCAATATTTATAATATCAGTCATGAATCCTTGCCTTCAGGTAATACATAATTTGATATTTTATATCATTAAGTCCATCATGCACAATTTTAAGATTATAATTTAACATCGAACAAAATTAAAAGATTTGTCCTTTGTGGGATTTTATTTTAATAATAATAAAATCCCTTCATACCTGTATTAAGAAATATATAACTGAACATTTCTAACATAATTTGCCAACAACTCATCTATCACACATGCACATGAAGAAAGAAAAATTGTGGGATGGTATAGGTAAAACTGGAGACAATAATCAGCACACTGAATTACCAGCCTGCATTGCAAATGGACAATGATTTATGTATTCAATTTCCCCTCAACACAGATTGTAAATAATTTTTCATTTCTTTTTTACTTTTTCAAAAGATTAAATATATATATATATATTTTAAATTTAAAGCTGTATGATCACGAGATGCAAATGTACAATCTTACAGTGCAACAAAAATCTGTACAATGTTATAAGGTAGTACATATGTACTAATAATCAGCAATCCAATTTTTTTACAGGCGGTTAAAAAAAATTAATTAGTTACTTTAAAAAGAATAAAGGAATTGCAGCCTACAATCACTATTAATGTATAATTATAAAAAATCTTTCTTTACTTAAATTGGTTATATATATACAGTTATTTTAATTCGACTCCCTTACCGTAATGTGAGAATTTGCTTTAATAATGGTTGATCTGTGAAACTTGTATATAGTTTCTTGTTCTCCAGCTCTTCTAATCAATTGCCATCCACCAAGAGGAATTTCCTGTGAAAAAGAAGTTACACAAAAAAGTTCTAACTATTGAACTTCGACATTTTAAACTCAACACATTAAAATCATTATAATTATCTACAAATGTGTATAACGTATGAGAAAATAATACAATTTGGCAGCTATGTTATTGTTATCATGCAACACTATAAATAACACAATTTACTGGTAAAATTCTTAATGAAGAATTCAAACAAAGTTTGATTTCTGCATACAAGTTTCATTTATCATTTGATCAGACGTGCACAATTAGAACTAAAATAAACTTAACATTGATTAAATAAATTAAGTAATAACAACAACTGAAGACGACAGAAGTAGATTTCTCACAAACGTAGTCTCAAATTCATTATGCAAAATAATTAACAATATGTAAAAGAATTTTTATAGAATAAATTCCGTTTAGGTTTTAAATTCTGTAAACTGTTTTTTTTTTCCTCCCATGCTAGAAATGTTAAGATTTCAGAGAATATTTCTCTATTTGGTGTTATTGATATACAAAGGATTAATGTTATCTTAGTATGATGCCAAACTACAGTTTAAAATTTATAAAAAAGAAAAAGCCCTTAAAATCATTTACGAAATTTTGATCATTTTATTTTAGTGATATGTAAAATAACTGCTTTATAACTTTAAAAACAAAATGCAATGTTCTTATACTAACTTAATTGGAAGCTTATATAAGAGTAGAGAAATAAACATATTGACTCATGAATTACTAATGAAATGTTATATATCCATATAAATCAGATCATAGGCTGGCTACATATCAATTACTTTGAAATTTGACAAAGATGCAAAACAAGCCAAATTTTCCTAGTAATAAAATACTTACAGTGTTTCCTTTGTTATGAAGTTTGATGAATTTACCCTCCCGATCGTGATCTTCAATTTCAACATCACTCTTGGCTGAATTTGAAATCTGAAGATTGCTACTGGATTTCTCGTCACTTTCGTGAACTGTGCGTTTCCTTTTAGCAGTTCGAACAGGGGTTCGGCGCACTGGTGTACTGCGCTGAACAGCTTCGACAGTGGGGGACCGCAAGGGTGTAATATGCAACCTAAATAACGATTAAAACATTTGCATGGTTACTCAATCATACAAGCAAGAACTGATAAGGCCCTAACTAAAAAAAAAAAAGCAGCACTCAAATTATTTTTTAAATTCTACAATACCCAGTTTTAACCACTTAAGAATTATTTCCAACTGTTTCTACAACCCACAGTTATTTCGTTGATATCAAAACCATGTAATGCATTTTGATTTTCTTGTTTGCATTTGCATAATAAAGTGCAAACAATAAATGTATGATTACATATCTCAATATTTTAACATGCGTATAAACTGAAATAGAATCTTCTGTTTCTGAACAATATTTACCAGTTTATAACTTTACTTTCGAACATATTCAAAATAACTTTTCAAAATAAATGAAGAAAATGAATCACACAGGCATTCTACAATACTTAAGCAGGGTATAAGTGGTGCAAAGTTCTGCCAATCTAATTTCATTGAAGGATTTAAATTTTTATAGATCAATAACAAAAATCATTTGTTATACAAGCAGAAGTTAAAGCTTAGAACAAAAAAGTTATATAATATAATTATTACCATAAAAGGTCAGAATGAAAAAAGTAGCTTATTATATTTAACATAAACAGATTCATTGCTCATGATGACAAAAATAATATTTATGATTAGTATAGCAAAGATTACATGAAAATTAAAATCATTTCATGTATTTGTTGGCAAATCTTTATTACAGGGTATCTACCAAAATAAAATGTTTCAAATCCATGACTTTCCCTGATATAGCAGATCATTTTCCATGACTTTAAAAAGTTTTCGTTCAAGTATATATGAATAAAACTTCTGATGTACATATAAATAAAATATATGCTTTTAGAGAAATTACAGGAATTTTATCATAAAAAAAAGCTATAAACTTACTTTATAAGTGTTAATAAACTCACATACATAAAAATAAATTGTTGTATCTACATACCTAAGTTTAATCCTATAGCAATTCTTCAATCAAAATGTTTCCAATTTGAATTCAGGGTACTTTGGTATCATCCAGTTGACCATGAATAATAGCCAAATATAACTCTATAATGTTTATATACAGTATCCCCAGAGATAAACTTATATTTTGTGCAAAAATCTTATTTTTATTAAAAAATATTAATTATATAATTAATAAAATTTTAATCTACAATTTAAGAAAAAACCAGAAAAATATACATTTACCCACCCATTAAGCTTTCTTGCTTTGAGTTTCCTTGGTGAACAAATTTTACTTGGTAATATGGTCAATAGGATAATGCATAAATACCAAACTCAGTAACTTCAGCCAAATGACAAGTAAATATAGAATTAAACAATTCAATGCATTTTTTTTTTTTTTTTAATCGGTAGTTTAGTGGATTCATGACTTTTACTCATTTTACTTGAAAAATCAAGACTTTCCATGACAAAATTAATCCATTGTCTAAATCCATGATTTTCAAGGTGCGTGAAAACCATGTTATTAACAAAATTATCTTTCTACATATATCATATGATGCTTTACTTTCATATTTATACTTTGATCTTGATTTTAATTTTAATGTAAAATTTCATCTTCTATTAAGAATAGTGTCAACTTTTATATTACTTTTTATTAAAAAGATATATGTATTTAAATTTTAAAAGGTTATATTTTAAAAATACCTATTTTAATTTGATAACTATACTTTTACAATCTTTTGTATTACACTTAGATCAAAGATGATTATACTCAGTATAAACAGGATCTTTTCTTTTGCACTTAATAAATCATCCTTCACATTCAGGGCTTTTAAAAAAAGTAAAACAATGAAAGCTAATGTGTTTTCCTCAAAAATCAGACAAAACGTTTGAGCCATAGCTATCCTGAATGCATATTTTTGAGAAACAGCTACACACGAGTATTAAAATACATATTACACGAAAAGGAAGAAAAAACCACTAAACTGTAAAAAAGCTTTTAACAGTACATTAAAGTACTATAATTAGCTTTTCCATTAAAAAAAAATAAATCTTGTATGTAAGCTTCTTTTACCTTGTTTCTTCCACTTCAAGTAACTTTCTGTATGCTGCAATTTCCATATCCAATGCCACTTTAATATCTAAAAGATCTTGGTATTCTTGAAGCTGTTTCTCCACATCGTGTCTCAAGTTTTTCAGTTCTTCATCTTTGGCTTGAATAGCGAGGTTATTCCACTCACGCTCTTGCTCCAACATTGCTTCTAAGTCCTTTATCCGATTCTTTAATGACTCATTCTGTAAAAAATTATGATCAAATGATTAAATAACTGCATTCTTTGGGAATTTCCCAACTGCTACACTTTAAAAATGTACAGAAGTGTTTTATTAAACAATAAAATTTTGTGTCATTTGGATATTTCTACAGAAATAGGAGGTTTAGACCAACTAAAACTGATATTAATCGATAGCTGAGTAAAACTATTGACAAAGTTCCTAAATGGTGGTACTTTTGTACATTCATCCACCTAGCAAAAGGATCCAAACAAGTGATAATAGAATTCTGATTGTTATATGGTACAAATTTTAAAAATCAAAGCCTTATTCTAGCAGATGGACTCTTTCAGGAACACATTGTACCAGGGTTGGCAAGTTTTAGCCACATGTGGAAAAAACCGCCCCGGCAAAATTAGGTTTTTGTCAGCAAAAATGGTAAAAACAGATTTTTGACACATTAATGGGCATTTATCTTCTTTAATTAACAGTCACAGTCCAGCATTAGAATGATGACATATTCTCATTTTAATTTCTGCAAAATTATAAATTTCATCATTAAAAAAATCTTTAATTGGAAAAAAATCAAATTGTTATTCTGATTTTTATGTTACAATAAATTAACAATATTACAAAATGTATAGAAGTTATAAGCAAACACTTCCAGTTTTAAATTATCAACCTAATCCATTAACATAAGGCAATATTTCAGAAATGCAAAATATAAGCAATAGTGATAATTTCTTATTTAAACTTTATTTATTTATTTTTTTTATACTACAAAAAAATGACACTTGAGAGAGGATCAACACTTGCTTAACTCAGGATAGAACAGGTGGGTTCTGGTTTGAACTGGTTTGTGGACCACGAATGGAAGTGCAGGTGCATGAAAATATTTTAGCAGAGATAAGATTAGTGCAAAAATAAAATAAAATAAATAAGAATATACTTTATGTTTATTAATTTATTTTTGCTAAGAAAACATTTTATTTGTTGTTATGATTGTTTTTTATATAACCTGTATCATTACATTTATTTATGCATATTTACTGGTTTTTACCACTGTCCTGGCAAAAATACCTTTTTGCCAGCAAAATGACCAACCCTGCATTGTACCATACAACACAAATAATTTTTTTAAAAATTATTTCTGAGTAAATCCCATTAACAATTAATACATACCTATTTCTACCATAAGCCAGACAAATGACTGGACTTACTTTTTCTGATTATAAATGTATGGATTTGGAAGGAAATAGTCAAATAAACTTTATTATAATTAAACAAAATTGTATATTGTCAATTTTTATGTATTGCAAACACAAAGAATAACTTTTAATTCATTTCCTATTGCATTTTTACATAAACCTTATGTGTCATTTGACCCGTTATATGGTATGTTTGGTGTTAAAGAAAGGGCTTTCTCTGTAACTGAGAAAAGTTTAATCTTTACACTTTAACAATACAATTTTTTAACTTACTTAATATATGCTAAAACTGAAACAAAGTATTATATTAGTACAAATTATCAGAATTTATGTATTCAAAAGTTTCAAACAATTCAAATCAATGAATAAGAAACAATCAGAAAAAACAGGGAGAAAAAAAAATCACAGACATCTATTTATTTCACTGCAATATTAAAAATTCAAGCAGCAATACTGCAGGCAGGAGATGAAAATTAAAACAAAAAGTGATGTTATATTCTAAAGATGCATCCATTGAGTTTTACAATTCTAGCTAATCAAATTTTCTATATTACTGTAACTAGTCTATTAGCTCTATGAGAAAAAGTTTTGTATTAATCCCAGAGATGTAAACCCTGAGAAAGATTTCTCAGTAGGTATATAAAAGTTTAAAGGCAAAGTTTTTACATGCAATGTGTAAAAATTTGGCAGATGCAATTCCAACTACTTTTTGCTTCAATAAATTATTTAAGCCAACAGATTATAAAAACTTTTTCAATTATTATAAATTGGGCATCTCTATAATACACATCACTTGTACAAAATGTTTTAAGCAAGCATTCACATTCAGAAGTTCAAATTTGAAAAATGTTTATCATAACAGAAGACCATCTTGGAAAAATAATAACATGCTTTAGGCAGTCGGGTACATGCTGCATAACATTTATTAAGGATAAAATTGAACTTACTTAATAAATAATCACATTATTGCTTTCCACCCTAAAGACAGTAAACTGACAGTGCAGACTAACCTTAACGCATAATTAAGCATCTAGCCGTTTCTTCCTTCATTAAATTTACGTTAATGTCCACAGTGGGAGTCAATACAGAACTTTACAAGACTATAACAACACAAATATTTATTATCTAAATTCTAACACTAAAATATTCATCCAGCCTTTTTATTAGACATATTTAAAATCATACTTCACTTACTGTATTCTCCTTAAGGATAAGCATTTAATAATAAAAATATCATTGGAAATATTTTTTTAAATACAAAATTGCAATATTTAATTTGACAGTTAGAAATAATTAATAAGTTGGAATTAAAGAATTTTAAAAAGTTGAATACCTTAAAAAATAACATCAAAGTATAATACTTTACATCTGCAAATTTGCACCTTTTATCTAAAAGTTAAATTTCTTTTTGGTGACAAACTGAGTTTCTAATATTTTATTTTCAAATTTCTAATATTTTATTTTCAAATCAAAGAAGAAAGTTTGACTTTCTTTATTACATTCAATGAGAGGGAAATTAAACTTCCATAAGTAACAGAAATACCTACAACCCCCCCCCATCCATGCTTTGTTAATTAAAATCTGCATAACTGTTAGCGGTTAGGAAAGAGCAGCCGACTTTATAAACATTTTCAGTATGCAAAAGATTATTTGTCAAAAAAGTTTTCTAGCTTGTGACCATAAAAAGTACTAACAAAGTATTTTTACATTTATTTAAGGATATCAAGGAAAGGAATTTTGAATTACTACAGTAATACACTGTATTTGAGGATTTTCTTTATTATTAATACTGCACTTTTGGCTAGAAAATGTAAAAGAATGTTGGGAATATTAACAAATATTTTATATATTGATAATATATATATTCTTTGACCAGTACTTATCAGTTGTACTGGCGTTCTTAGAACCAGTTTTAGGCAAGTTTAACTCTGAACTTGCAAAACCAGAAAGTTTGGAGAATAAAGAGAAAACTGTTAGGAAATCAATGTGATGACAGTGGATCGTGTCGATAGAGAAATGGATCACGTTCCAATTTAAAAATTAAGGATTTTTTTAAGGATCATTGACAAAAATTCAGTAGTAAGGCTCTTAAAAATGGAAACTAAAATTAAGGAGTTCTTAAGGATTTTAAGGACTGTGGGAACCCTGCAAACAATGACTCTTATCGAATCAGAAGTTTCATACCCCCCTCCATAAAAAAAGGGGGGGAAGAAAGAATGGACTTGGTTTGGTTTGGAGTGCTACGGTCTACTTTTTGCAACACGAGGGCTAATGCGACCGGAACCTACAGCTTAAAGCCGATTCCGAACATCCATGCTACTGTGGGATTCGAACCCACGAACTCTGGTACCGAAGGCCAGCACCCTAAACCGATTGGCCATTGTTCGGCAAGAATGGACTTGGACAAGGGTTTAGATGGAAAAAAAAAATCAAGTGCTTTTTATAAAAATTAAGCAGTTTTTAATGGTGTTTAAAATTATAAAATGAGTAGTTTATAATCACTTTTAAGAAGCCTAAGAACCCCTGTTAAAAACACTATTTTGAGTCAAATGCTTAAGCATTTAAGATTACATAATCTTATTACTTGTATCCTCCATTTTTGCATCGCAACATATAAAACTCTCCTCACTAGCTTAAAACAGCACAGACTGAATTCAATAGCATGAAAAAAAAAAAAAATGGTATCCTCTAAGTTAGCTACAGTTATAGGCACATAGGGGTGATAATGAAACCTAATATACAGGTCGGCTATAGTATAGGATTGGCACTGACTGGTCTAATGGAAATCACCAGTTATCATACAGCTTTGTTTACATTTGGTCTCTTCTCTCAATGAACATACTACAATTTGTCTCAAGAGTGCAATCTCCCCTGACAGCAAATATCACTGAAATAAAAACTCAACATGGAAAAAAAAAACTTTTTTTTTTTCTGAAGGTGATCTAAATTGGAAGGAATTCTCCAGCCTAGAATTATTGTATGCCTAACATCCACTGAACCATTATGCTATAACTGCTAGAAAATATTCTTCATGTTCTTTGTATCCCATATTTATCTCAATCACCAGATACAAATACAATGATTCTACTATATAATACACGAATGCAATTTAAAACAAATTAACACCATCAGGCTTGCAACTGCTGAGGTACTTTCAAAACGGTGAGAAAAGTGACAAATACAGAATAAGTGACTAAAAATTGAAAAAAAAAAAAGCAATTTTTTTCTCCTCTTGATTACAGATTATTAAGATTTTTCTATTTATTTTAAATCTAAATCAAATGATTCATGCAAGACATGATTTTACCGTCAAATGCAAAAAAAGTTAAAAATTTTGTTTAACACAACTCAACGTTTTTTATTCCAGAAAATCTATAAATTAGATTTGAATACATACAAAACATTAATTTTATAATCACAATTTTCTGTATATATTAATCATGTTTTGAAATTGAACACAGCTAGACTAGAGTATCTAAACAAAAATTGTAAAGTAAAAGAAAAAGAGAAATGTGTGCGCTGACGTAAGTTACTTTGATATATTAAATGTACATTTCAGGAACTTTTTACGACTTTTTAAAATTCCTAAATTCTGGAAACCCTATGACTAATTACATTTTAATAAGAAAAATAAGATCAGAACATCCCATTTTTGGTATTTTATTCCTTGTTTTGGTTTCGATTCGGTCGTGTCGCTTGCACTAAGAACGAAATACGGTTCATTACATTGTCGGACCCAATGATACACCATGAAAAAAGTGACTAAAGGTGAGAAAAGTGACGGAATTGCAAGCCTGCACCATTTGGTACAGGTTTTTGAAAATGAAAATTATGTTATTAAAGAAGCTATTGACTTTTAAAAAGAATTTCATTGAGAAAGTTATGGTTGGAAGATATTTATTCAGATAACTACTCTAGTCCAGTGACTACTGTAAGATTTTTTTTTCAATTTAGACTGCTGTTAAAAATATTATTCATCTGTTCAGAAATTAAGGAGTTTTTAAAGAACTGTATCAACACTGTAATATATAAACAGAAAAAGATTGGATGAGAAAAGAGACACTAAAATTCATTGATTCCTTTTTGAAAATAGGTTACTTCAAGACCAAGCATTTTATAAAAACATTTTCTGTCATGTATATTTATAAAGAATAATCGCTGCATACATAATATAACCAAATAAAAAAGATGCTAATTTTATGAGTCTATTTAACCACAAAGAAAAATTCCTAAAAAATTTAAATGACTTGTACGCCAACCAAATGGGGAAATCCTGTATTAGCAAAAAACATCCAGGCTTGGAAGGAAGGAATTACCTCACTTTCAAAATAATTTTTTAGGCATGAAAATAAACTTAACTTGCTTTGCAAACTTACGCATTAAAGAAATTGAATTGTACTCTGAAAAGAATAAATAAAAGAAGATTTTCCTTTATTTTTTTAGAAGATTACCAGAATTACTTCTTTAAAGAAATGCATTCAATTTTTTTTCCTAAATAAGACAGTTACACTCTATTGAGCCTTACAGGTATTTTCATTCATGTTTACAGTTTTAACCTTTAAATACTTTTACATGGTTTTATTTACGCCACAACTTTTATTCATAGGTATTTCTAACATTGAAAATCACAAATAACTTTTTTGTTTGGTACTGATTTGATATACAAACAGCGGTTTTTGTCGCCAAATTTAGCGATTTTACAGGATGATATATGACGTCACTGGTTACTTTTTGCATTGTAGCTTTGTAGTGGCAACCCTGGTTCTTAATTTAAGCCCCATTGGTGAACATAATTTGTGACATCACGACCCAGCTCATTCGTGTGGCTCTCTCAGTCAGCGTGGTGGTACAATTTTGTTTGTTCAGTTTTTTTAGTTATAGCTTAGTTAGTTACAGATGTTGTAACTATTTTCAATGTGGTTAAGAAGTATCAGATTTTGTGGGGATTATTCGGGGATAATTCATGGGATTTTTGTGTCCCTCCTTTCATTAATTTCTTGTATGTCCTTATTTCTTTATTTTTTTAGTGTTTATTAAAATATTTGTGTTTATAATGTTTTTAATGTATGAAATTTTTATTATTATATCATTAAAGAGGGGGTTAAAAGGGGTTTCACCCTCAAAAATTTTAAATTTGTTTTAAAGAATTTTTAGTTATTTTAAAAAATTTATTTATAAAACTCAATTTTGGTGTGATTATCTAGTTCTTAAATAGTAAAAATACATAAGATATATATGCTTTTTTGATAATATGAATTTATTCATTGTATGATGTGTGTCATTACAGAAGGGTTGAGGAGGGTTCCCCCGTCAATTTGTTTTAAAGAATTTTCTCATTTTTGGTTTTAACATATAGTTTTTAAATAGTCAAAATCTGTAAAATATATGCTGTGTGATTATTTGCCATGTGGTGCCCCCATGTTTTCTTTTGATGATCTTTCCAAAAACATCATTATCTGCAGCCATTTTTAGTTTGGCGACTTTCAGAAAATGGGGTTTTTGCCAAAATCATTAAGAAAAAAAAAAAAAAAAAAAGCTGGAAGCAGCAAGATATTAAATCAGTTCCTTTTGGTTCTTAGTACATTCCTTCAAAGCAGCTTACCTAGGTCCAACATGTTATTATAAGAACTCAAATCTAGTAGACCACTTTGCAGCAAATAGGAGATATATATTAAAGAGCTATACTGAATACATTCTTTAATTAACTCTTAATAAACAAAAGGAAGTAAGGGGAAATAATTCATAATTTTTAAGAAATGGTTAGCACAAAATAACAAGAATTCCGTGAAACCCAAACATCCCTGCTAAGAATATTCATATATTTATAAAATGCCTTTTTTATTAAAATGAGTCAAGTATATAATATTTTTATGCAATATAAATATATACAAAAAGTATAAAACCTACCAAAGACTCCAGCTCAGACATTTTAGATGACATCTGATCAATTTTTGTCTTCACAGATCTCATTTCTTCTTCTTTTCCTTGAGAAGAGCGTAATTTGTGAGTCAACTGGGACTGAAGATCAGAAAGCTATGGGAAAATAAATAAATAAATGAACAAAAATTCTTTTCGTTATGATTCACAAATTATTAAATTTGATTCTACTAAATATCTTAAAATCTTTATAAGTTACCTTATTTTCATATAATGATATAATTTCTTCTTTGTTCAGCCTCATTTCTGATTCATATTGATCTCGCAAATCCCTGAGGGTTTCAGCTAATTTTTGCTCATAATTGTCTCGGTAAGATCTGTCAAGTTCTGAAATTTCTGTTGTTTTCATTACTCTGGATTCTGAAAGTTCCTACATAAAAGGAAAAAAAAGATATAAATTAGAAGCAACATAACAAACTTCCATTTTTCAATACTTAAAAATGAAAAATAAACTTTACTTATTATGATAGCCCCATAAGAAATTAATTAGAGCTTAATCCTGATAGAATATCCCTATCGCCATTATCAGTTTGGTGTGGTATATCAAATTATACCCTTATAACTATTGTTATAATTCAATAAAAACATAAAATAAGTAATCTTTATGTTGAGGCACATGAACTAGTTAAAATTTTAATATAATTTAAAATGTTTTTTGTATTTATTTGTGATTTTCCCCCTGCAATTACTATGTCTTATTGTATTGTAAAGAATTTGTTCTTTTATCTTTTGCATTTTATTCTATCAATGTAATAACTTTTTTTTAAAGGCCAACCTTTACTTCATCTGAGTTTGCATCTATTTCAGATGATTATTAATGGATAATTTGATATCTTCATTTATAATTAGCAGGGTTGGCAAGATTTAAATCAGTTGATTTTAATCATTTTTTTTTTTTCACTTCTTTAAAAACCTATATTCCAAAAACATGAGAACTGGGAATCCGTCAGCACAGTTATACAATAAGACAATAAGTGTCAATAGATAGCACGTGCTTTCCAAAAATGGAGGGGTTGTTATGAGAAAGTATGTAGTAGGGATAGTACAACGATGGATTATGACTTTTGGAATTCATTTTATGTCATGGGAGGTGAAGAGAATATGACAGAACTTGAAATCCAGTTTGTCTACCCAATAACGACAGCCGTGGCTTCGTCTGCTGGAATGGAAAGACAGTTTTCTTCTTTCGGTATTGTTCATTCTAGCCTTCGTAACCAATTAGGAGTGGATAAAGCATCAAAGCTACTGTTTTTATTGAAATAATTGTGATTGTTTGTTTTATTTTTAATTAAATAGTTTGCACTAAAAGAATATTCAATTTTTTCTTTTTAAATTTACACCTTATTTAGTTTGCACTATTACAAAATAATGGAATTATTTAGATTAAAATATAGATTTAATTTTAGGTAATCAGTGTGTAGAATATACTTGAACGATAAGATGTTACTTCTTATAAAAAACTATTCTATGCATTAAAAAAAAAAAAAAAAAAAATTAAAATTAAAATTAGTATTCAGAAAAAATTAAAGAAATCCAATTTAAATTTAAAAAAAAAACCTTTTTTAAATCAAATCTGATTTTTTACAACCCTGGTTTAAGTTCTATATGAAAGACTTGTTCACACACTTCTGTGGTACTATAAAGGGGTTGGCTAGATTTGTAAAATGATCTAATTTTCTAAGATATCCTTAGCTGAATCATGATATATATCCAAGATCTATTTCCAAAATACTTTAAACAAATTTTTGTAGAAATAAAAGAACAGATAATAAAACTCTTGAAGTTTGAGATTGCACCATATCTTAAGTCTAGATTTAAGGACCAAGCCAATTGTACTCATTAAAAATTTGATCTATATATATATATATATATATATATATATATATATATATATATATATATAATTTTAATATACCTTTTCAAAAACATATGTTGGCTTTTAGTTAAGTAATAAAATATATGTCAACTTTCATTTCTCTTCCCCTTCATTTTGCATTATCCAATGGGGTAGACCTATTTTCACGATTGTGAGCCCACTGGACTCATACAATGTATATGAAAATAAATAAATATAGTAATAAATACAGTGTAAAGTAAATATAGAGAAGAAGTCGAGAACACTTCCATTCCAATGACAGAAATTCATGCTACGGAAGAATTGTCAAGTTCAACTATCGTGTCAAAGAAACAGATGTAGAAACCATTGTGCTCAATGGAATAGAAATGTTGGTGGAAAAATGGGTTTCAAAAACTGATTTTATAAGTCAAAAATGTTTTCCATGAATTTTTGGATAATAAACAGTTTGTCTAAATCAGGGTTGGCATGATTTAAATCAGTTAATTTAAAGTTGAAGTGAATTAATATTAAGTTTATATCATGTATAAAAGTATAAATATCACAAACAATAACAGGTTGACTTGAAAATATCAGATATATTTCTAAATATATTTACGAATGCCAATAAAAAGTACTTAGATTTCTTGAGTAAAACCAGATTATCATTCAAGATTTAAACAAATACCTTTTCATAAATAGATTCTCGGAAAGACAGTTCTTCCTTCAGGCTTTGCAGATGATTTTTTAAATCAACTTTTTCTAAAAGTTCACTCTCAAGTTGACGTTTTTTGTCTTGCAATTCAGCTGCAAGTTTTATCCTTTCTTCTTCTGCTTCCTAAAATAGATTAAAAAGTTAATAACTATTGAAATAATTAGGTACAGGTAATGAATGCAATATAATCACAAGGCCTATAACTGAAAATATACCTTGAAGTTTTCCTCAAATTTCTTTCTTTCTGCAGTTAGTTGGTTTAATTTATTTTGCAAATCTTGATTGTATGCATCAAGGTTATTTACTTTTTTCTCAGCACTGGCCAATTCTTTTTCTTTCTTATTCAACCTAACAAATATAGAAAAAAAACAACAAACATTTAATTCTTTACATACGTAAGAAAAAAAGAGTTTATAACTAAAACATTATTTAATGGAAACTTTTTTTGTGTCCATTTGTCATCAGTATATCAAGGTGATATTGAATTTATGGAATTACCTTTGGATTATTTGGGGACATTGCTTGATGTTGGCTTTTTTCATGGCATTATTTAAAATAATTTAATTATAAAGAATTTAGTTATTAAATTAGTAAAAATCCATAAAATATGTGCTTTTTTCGTAATATGCATTTATTGGCTGAAATATGCATTAAGGGGAAGGGGTGTCCCTCCTCTCAAAAATTTTAAATTCGTTTTTAAGTATTTTCTCATTTTGGGTGTGATTATATAGTTCTTAAATAGTCAAAATCTGTAAAAAATGTGTGCAATTATTTGCCATGTGGTACCATTTTTTTGTGACCTTTTCTTCCGAAAAGGTCACAAAAAACCATTTTTTGCCGCCATTTTAGTTTCATGACTTTCAGAAAATATATGGATTATATCAGTTCCGAAATATTAACAGAATCATAAGAATAGATGGATGATCAAGGATTGATCCAGACAGAAATTAAGTCTGCTTTATAACACTCTCTCAATATTCTATATCATAACATTTGTTTGTAAAAATTATTGAAACTGATTAAAGAAATGCATGCACTGTGCTTACTACTGTGTTTGCATTGTCAGATGTTTTATGTCTAATTAATTGAAAAATGTCTAATTTAACGTAAAGCGAATTTTAATGTTTTGTTCTATATAAATTAAAAATTTGCTTTAAATATATATATGTCTGGGTATTATTTTAACTAAAAATGATCTTTATCACTTGATAGGACATAAATTTTTTACAAAATGGAGACCCAAATTAAAGTCCACAATCTTAAATTAACACATTGTGTGCGGGTCCATTTCGCAGCGAAATTGAAATTATTGCATGTACATTTAGTTATTCAGTCAAATCTCAATAGATTAAAAATTATTTCATTTTTTAACCCACTTTTCGTATTTTATATTGAAATATATAAACACGCATATAGACAAATAAATATATATATACATATATAAATACACATTTTCGCAAGGATAAATAAAACGTTAATTTTAAATCTAAATTGATTTTTTAAATCGACCTTCCCGTTGTGTGGTTCCACATCGACTGATGTCAAAACTAGTTTTTATTTGTGCCAATTTTTCCAGAACATCTGTAATAGTCAAGAACATTCGGCTTCGTTTTCCTGTATATACCGTTATTTTTGTACCCACAAACAGTGTTGTTACACTAAATTGTACTAGTATGTGACCCCTGCGCAGGTATCTTCAGAAAACGTACTAGTACATGTCCCGCATACAAAGTGTATATAAAACTGTTGAGAGAAAATAATTTTAGAATTTTTCCAAATTTAGGGACCCTCAAATTAACCTAAAGAAGCTCAATATAAAGTCTAATATTAGGAAAAAACATTCATAAGATAGAGAGTTACTAATATTCAGTTAAAACTGCTTTTACTTTCAAATAACGATTTATTGTAAAGAAAGAAAAACACAGGTAAGTCTGAAGTATCGGTGTCTCATAAAACCAGGCACCCCACCTAATTTTGGTGATTTCAAAATGGCACGAACCTCTTTGTGTGAAGTAACTAGAAGGATGATGTGAGCGAGAACATATTTTCGTTTGGAATCACATAACTATACTTATGTCTGCCCCACAGATCTTACAAAAATGTTATTACAATTAATATATAAAGTGGATCATATTATCAATCGCTTATTGTTATCGAAATCACTGGGTCCCGATTTTCTCTTATTCATTTGTATGTTAAAATGATTGCTTTATGGGATCATTACATAGGTTAATATTGGGTTGTTCGAAAAGTAATTTCGTTTTTTCCTAACAGAGGATTTAATTGTATTTTTTTGCACCCAACTTCCCATTTAAGCTGTATAATTTTTATAAGCTGTAAGAGCTCATATAACAAGGCTTGTGTGTGAAAAATTCTAATTAATTCTACGCAGTAGTTTTTGGTTGGTGCCCTTTTAAATATGGAGAGCGATAAGCAGCATTTTTGGCATATCTTACTGTTTTACTACAGAAAGGGTAAAAATGCTGTTCAAGCCAGAAAGAAATTGACCAATGTGTAAGATGATGTCGAAGATGCAAAGAGTTCGGGAAGGCCTGTTGAGGCTGATTAAAATGCAATAAAGTCAGTTGATGTGAACAGGCAAATAACAACACGTGAGATCAGACTGAGGTTAAATTTATCAAATTCAACAATTTATGACCACTTGAAACGCCTGGGATTATTCTCGAAGCTCGATGTATGGGTTCCCCGTGTTCTCACAGAGAGAAATCTGTGTTGCCACATTGACGTATGCGATTCGATTCTCAAACATCATGAAAATGATCCGTTTTTGAAGCACATCATCACTGGGGAACAAAAATCGGTTGTATACAACAACGTCAAATGCAACAGGTCATGGAGCATAAAAGATGAACTGGCTCAAACCATTTCCAAAGCCGATATTCACCAAAAAGTGATAAAAAGGTAATGTTGTCTGTTTGGTGGGATTTAAAAGGAATCTTTTTTTTTTTTTTTTAGCTTTTACCGGATAACATAACGATTAATTCGGAAGTCTACTGTCATCAGCTGGACAAACTGATGATGGATGCACTTCAACAGAAAAGGTCAGAACTAATCAACAGGAAAGGTGTAGTGTTTCGCCAAGACAACGCGAGACCTCATACAAGTTTTATCACTCGCCAAAAGCTTTTACAACTTGAATGGGATACAATGCCACACCCACCCTATTCTCCAGACCTGGCACCATCGGATTATTATTTGTTCCGGTCACTCCAAAATTTTTTAGACGGTAAAACCTTCACCTCAAATGAGGAGCTCAAAAACCAACACGATCAGTTTTTGCCAGCAAAGACCAAAAATTTTATGAGCGTGAAAAAGGTGTTGAACCAGAACAGCCAATATATAATTTAATAAAGTATTTGTTTATTATACGAAAACTATCTTTCATTTCCACCAAAAAAAAAAAAAAAAAAAAAAATGAAATTACTTTCTGAACAACCCAATATGATCCTATTTTGAACCTCATTTTAACTGGCAAAGGAATATTCACAATGTATTCAGAAGGAACCCATTCTTTTCCTTCCCTTCGCTGTTGTTTGATTATCCGAGAATTTTCCTCTTCAACCTGAGGGAAATGGGGAATGAACAAAGGAGTGGGGTGTTACACGTTCCTGGAATGTTTCAGAAATACGCACACCCTGCTGGTGGTCAAGGGTTGTCAGATAAGCAGAAGGCAACATACTATTATCGGAACTGAGAAGGAGCGTATTCCCATTTTATGCCTTGCTCGCTTCCATACAGCTTGTCGATAGGAAAGCCAGAAAACGAAATGATTTAACGTTAAAACAAAAGATGACAAGTTGATTATGATTACGAAAAATTTATCAATGAACTTATTAGAAAAGAAAGGGCGTAAATTTATGTCATTTTGCATATCGTTTATTGCTATCGAATTCACGGTGTCCCAAACTGATCACATGAAGCGTATTCCACTGTATATGTTCAAGAATTGAAATCAACCTTTTTTTTTGTCGTTTCAGGCACACGATATTTGAATAACCTACATTAAAATGTTGTTTCAACTGTTAATTAAACTGATCCTAAATATTCTAGTATATTTAACAAAGTTAACCCACTTAAACTGGTAACTGAAGGAGTTATTGAGAAAAAAATGTTTATAGGTCTTAACCAGTGAATACATATGCATATAACATGAACTCTTCACTTTTAGACAGGGCTATTTCAATGATTATTATGCATTAGGAAGTGCTAAACCAATGCTAAACCAATGACACTGAGATTACATGCAAAGGAACAAGAATTATATCCACAGTAATTATACTTACTTAACTTGAACCTCATCAAATCGCTGTTTCAGATTGGATAACTCAATTTGCAACTGAGCCTTCTCTTTGGCAGTATCATCAAGTGTTTGTCTGGCATCCTTCAGTTCATTTTGATACATAGTTTTGATATTATTTACCTCACGTGTGACTGTTTCCTGACTGGAGTGAACCTGGAGGGATAGACGATTGTTTTCCGATTCTAGAAATCGCACCCTGTCAATGTAAGTTGCTAAACGATCATTTAGATTTTGAAGTTCGAGTTTTTCTTGCATTCTGGTCATACGCGCTGGACTTAGAGGAGTAGATTTTTTATCTGGATTAGATCCTTGAGGAGTACTTGTAGAAGGTGGTGGCTGAGAACTCAAAGGAGTGCCCATTGATTTTCTAGTTTTTGACGCCATTTTTACAAATTAATTCACAACACAAATATTTTCAAACAGAGAGACAACAACTTACACCGCACCCCACACGATGCTAAAATGGCAGTAACTGGCGGTTAAATTTGTATTGTTGCCACTTTTCTAGAGGTAAAACTTTGAAAAGTTAAATTAAAATTATAATGTTAATTAGGTTACGTCATAAACGAACTTCAGAAAAAAATTTAAATGGGGTCGTAAAAATCATTCGTATTGTATTTAATTTTCCTGAAAACAATATTCTGAAATGAAAACTAGGAAATGTCATTACAGCCATATGTCTAGTTCACACTTAAAAAAAAAAGTTTACTTTTGAAATTTTTATAATATATTCATTATAGTTATTAAATTTTAATTAAGGAAAAGTATAATAATAATATTAGCAGCAAGAATAAATTAATTGTCATTAATTGTTATTTTTTTATTAAGTGACTAAAGAGCTGTGATTAGTTTCTCCCGTTCTCTGTATGTTCACTTTCTTGAAGTCGGTGTTAAAACCCGTTTGTATAAGTAGATAATTGTCATGTTTAGAATTTTGACATCTGTTCTATAGCGGTTTCTAAATGAAACTGCATTCTTAGGTTTAGAATGATTTTATTATAGTCAAAAAACTACTTTAAATTAAAATGTTGTCTCCAGCAATTGCTTTGTGTTCTTGTTGTTCCAATGTTGTATTGTTGGAAGTTCTCATAAGGTAAAATTTAGAATGATTACGTGTAACATTAAAATATAATTTTTTAGGTGTTCTCTTTCATTCCAGAATTTTCTTAAACCATACCTCTTTAGTATTAAAATACATGTTCAATTTTTATATTTTTGTTGTTATTTATAAAACATTTTTTTACTAACGTTAAACTAATAATTTTAAATTTCAGACTATCAGAACAATTCTAATATCAGTGCATACAATTTTGGCACATAAAAAAACACAGTGCTGTATCATAACGTTTAAATTCAAAGATATATAATTCCTAACTGTACATTTACTTATTTATTTATTTATTTTTGAATTTCCAATTTTAATTATACCTTCCCCCCTTTTTACTTTCTTGTAAGAAGCAAAGCAAATGTCACATCTAAAACTATTAGTCTCCTGATTTCAAAGAAAATTTTTATCATACCTGAATTTATTTGGACTAGATGCGGTGTTATGTCTTCACATATGTGCGAGTAAACTTTTAGTGTCTATTTGGCCACTCCAGATTGCATTTGAACTAATTTTGATTTGTATTAATAAGCATATAATTCAACATTAGCTGTAGAAAGTTAAAATTATTTATTTATTTAGGTTTGTTGTAACAAGTTGTGCAGCATCTTTTTTTAATTCAGTCTGTGCTCTGAATAAGAAAAAATCTCAATATAATGTATAGTACTGTCCTAAAATAGTGCATCATATTTAGGAGTATTTAAAACAATTCTTCTTGAGTTTATTTTTAAGCAAGCAAACAAAGATAAAAATCTTTTACTTTCATAGAATAATTTTGAAATTTTGTCTTATTTATCATCATATTGAGTAAAGAAATTATTGTAATTGTGATAACTTTTAGTTTATTACAAAGTATTTGTGTATAACAAAATAATTTAATGTTGTAACTTTTAATATTAACAAACACCACCAGATGACAGCACTGGAACTCTATTTACAGACCATGACGTTGAGAATTAAATAAACTTTGAAGCTTTAAAGAAATTGGCAAATTATAATTCTCATGGCATATCATATGATTATAAAATAAGGTGTATAATTTAATAGGTGTGGAGGGAAGTTATGTTGTACTAACATATTTCTGATTAACAAACTTCTGATTTAATGACTGCTCTTTTCGTATTTTTTTAAAAATAGTACCAATGTGTATAGTCTTCACATTTTATTTATTTTTTAAAATTTTAGAAATTTATTAGCTGGATTGGATTTCTGATATTGCACAATTAAGTTGTTGCAGGTGTCCAAAATATCTTGTTGTATACTCAGAGTATATACAGGACCAATCTGTGAAAATGTGTAAAAGAAAAATGTTAATTCCATAAATCTAAAATGTCATTCAGCCATTATTTATATCTATATATATGTAATACATCAATATTATTTAACATCAATATTATTTAATTATATTTCTTTAAAAACCTCCTCCCATTGTAATTCCTTAAAATCTTTTTCCCAGCCTCTAAATAGTTTAATCTAAGGAGTGTTTTCCACTTAACATTCTTCCCAAAGCTTTCTATCCTGGGGAATGTAAACTTTTTGTCTATTCAGCATGTTTCCCAGCTGTCGGCGGCAAATGGTTTTGCGTTTTTACTGATATTGCATTTAATTTGCTGAGTAAGTTTTTTTTTTTTACAGTGGGAAAATTTTTTTTGTCTTCGCTCTTGGGTGCACCTCTGTTCAATCAGAGTGATCTCTGTGGCTTTCCTATGTCTGTTGTTCAGTAGAATAGATAGTGTGTTGTAGCTGCTCTGGAATAAAGTTTGAATTAGACATGTCGTTCTCTTCAATGTCGGCACGACTGCTTTTTTATGACTGCTAGTTGTTGAGCTCTCTGCTTGTCAAGGAGTTTTATAAAAAAATGGATTACATATATATATATATATATATATATATATATATATTGAAAATATTGACCAATATCAAAACTATAGTATTGACAGACATCAAATGGACCTATCCTTTAATGACATCTCTGAATATCATTTTTTGATGTTTAGCAATATTTATGACTGTTAGACTTATTGACCTACTCCAATATCCCTAAAAATCATTTTTTACTATTTAGTAGGTTCAAAAAGTGATAATTTTGTCATGCAGGCTAATTCATTCCTTTTTTCTTAAAGCTTTCTCTGTTCGTTTATAAGTTTTACATTCAAAATTTGCATTACCTGGCATTTTATTTTGGAAGAAAAATCTAAGGGCAGTCTCATCTCTCTGCTTTCCAGAGAATCTCAGTTTCATCAATTTGTCATAGTGCTCCTTATATAATCTCATACAGAGTAAACAGCAAAATCCATTCACTTTAGCCAATGTAGTACTGAATCTCATGAAATATCATTAGATCTCAGAAAATAGATATATATGAATATTATTTAAAGCATCATTTTTATAGCATTGTATGACACTGTTAGCAACATTTTTGAAAAAAGATAAATTGATAAAACCTGGCAATTTTTTTTTTTAATTCTGTAGTTTGTTATAATATTTAAATGTAAAATATTGTTTTGCATTTATATTTAAGATTCTTAATGGTTTTAATATCTTTTTGGGGATTTATCTATATATATATACATGTGTGTGAGAGAGAGTTTAGTTATTTATTTTAGAATACAGTTGTTATGTTGGTTAGAGTATCGTTAAATACACATACACACCTATACATATATGTATGTGTGTGTGTGTAATGAACTTGCCCGTTTGAAACTTATATTGGAAAACGTGTTAACTCCTGATATAATCTTAAAACCACTTCATTAAATTCATGTGAATAATTTAAATTGTTGCTTAAAAAATGGATTATTTTACATGCAGTGTAATTAATTTATATAATATTAGTAATAGTAGCATTAAAAGTTGTTGAATAACAAAGTTGGAAAAAAATCATGATTTTTTTTTTAAAATCAGATTTATTTGATTTAAATCAGATTTTTTTTTATTTAAATTGGATTTCTTTGATTTTTTTCTGAATAATAATTTTAATTGTTGTTTTTAAGCAATATACAAAATATAATTTGTTATAAGAAGTAACCTCTTATCTATCGAGTATATTCTACTCACTGATTACCTAAAATTAAATATATAAATTTTAATCTAAATACATTCCATTATTTTGTTACTGGATAGTACAAACTAAATAACATGTAAATTTAATGAACCAATTAAATATTCTTTTAATGCAAACTATTTATTTAAAAAAACAAATCACAATTATTTCAATATTTTTTATGCACTGAATTATCTTTATCCACTCATAGTTGGTTATGAATTCTAGAACGAACAATACTAAAAGAAGAAAAATGTCTTTCCATTCTAGCAGATGAAGCCACTGCTGTTGTTATTTAGTATACAAATTGGATTTCAAGTTCTGTAATACTCTACCTCCTATTACATTAAATGAATTCCACTAGTCATAACTAGTCATTGTACCTACCCCTACTCCATACTTTCTGATAACAACCCCTCCATCCTTGGAAAGCACATGCTATCTATTGACACTTATTTACTTATCACTATTACTGTGCTGACTGATTCCCTATTCTCCTGTCTTTGGAATAGAGGTTTGAAAAGAAGTGAAAAAAATTATTTAAATCAATGATTTTTTTCAAAAATATCAACTGATTTAAATCATGCTAACACTATTGAATAAATACTATTTGTTTTGAGTTCAATATTTGTTGAATCATTTTAAGTCTTAAAATGCTAACCAGCTATGAATTAACAAGAAATCTTGAATATATAACATGTAACTGCTGATGTTAAAAATATATTTTATTAAGTAATACTGAATTAATATCACTATTTTATTAGGGAAATTCCTGGCTGTGGTAATGTGATCACCCTGTTTCAGTTTTTATTTATTGCCATAGAGGGTTTCATTTTTACTACGAAATTTGGAACAATAAGACCAAAGGTGCCTATTAAGTAAGTATAAGCTTGTTATCCCCTTTCAACAACTTTTTTTAAAAGTTCTGAACTAGGTAATTCCTGTTTAGATAAACAGTCACTTTGAAACTTACAACTCCTAATGAAATGCTATTGTCAAAGTGAGATTAAAAATAGGTTGTAAAGTTATTCGATTCTTGAACATGTCAGATAAGTGTTTTATATCTGTACCATATTAAAACCCACTTCATAAATGTTGCTCTAGAGTGTATTTCTAAAGTTTTACATATTTGCAAAGAAGATTTTGAAGGAATAGATTTAATGAAAAACATTTGAGCTTTAGAGAAACCTTATAATTTTCAACTAATTATTTCTAGATTTCTAGAGAAATAGCATTACAAATTATTTCCCCTTACTCTTTTCTGTTAGCTTTGAAAGCATATGCAACTTGTTCTTGGTAACTCTCAAATAATCCTGAAACATTTGTGACATGGTCTATTGGATTCTGAATCTTGAAATAACAGGTTGGAGTGCAATAAGCTACTTTGACAGTACACAGCATAAAAGTACTGAGAAGAGGAAAAGTTATTTATAATTTTAAACCGGGTTGGAAAAAAATCATGATTTTTCTTTTAAAAAATCAGATTTATTTGATATAAATCAGATTTATTTAATTTAAATGAATTTTTTTTATTTAAATCGGATTACTTTGATTTTTTTTCTGAATACTAATTTTAATTGGTATTTTTATGTTTTTTGCAATATACATAGAATAGTTTGTCATAAGAAGTAACTTCTTATCTATTGAGTATATTATATGCACTGATTACCTAAAATTAAATATATAAATTTTAATCTAAATACATTCTATTATTTTGGAATAGGATAGTGCAAACTCAATAAGATTTCAGTTCAAAGAACATATTAAATATTCTTTTAATGCAAACTATTTATTAAAAAAAAAACAAATCCCAATTATTTCAATATTTTTTTGAGCAACGAATGATGGATTTAATGGTTTCAATAAAAACACTCACTTTGATGCTTTATCCGCTCTAAATTTGTTACGAAGGCTAGAAGGAACTATACCAAAAGAAGAAAACTGTCTTTCCATTTTGGCAGAGGAAGCCACGGCTGTCGTTATCGGGTAGACAAACTGGATTTCCAGTTCTGTCATACTCTCTTTACCTCCCATGACATAAAATGAATTCCACTCGTCCTAATCAGTCATTGTACCTACCCCTACTCCATACTTTCTCATAACAACCCCTCCATTCTTGGAAAGTGCATGCTATCTATTGACACTTATTGACTTATTGGTATTACTGTGCTGACGGATTCACAATTCTCCTGTCTTTGGAACAGAGGTTTTTAAAAGAAGTGAAAAAAGAAAATGATTTAAATCAGGGATTTTTTCAAAAAAATCAACTGATTTAAATCATGCCAACCCTGCTTGTAAATATTTTTAAAATATTTAACACTTATTCCTGTGAATTAAAATTATTACGCATTTATTATATTGTATAAAAGACATTTTATGTAATTCTGTGATTGTTATGAAATATTTTTCATTTCAGGAATTATATTGTATTGGTTTTACTATTTTTTGCTGCAAGTGTTTCAAACAACTATGCTTTGAATTTTGATATATCTATGCCATTGCATATGATATTTAAATCGGTAAGAAAATAATTCTTTTTTTTTACTCAACCTTTAATTGTTTATCATACCTATTGATTTATAAAAAGGTATTAAACCTTTATGTCATGAACTAATATTTTTTTTCCCTTTTAATCTTCTGGTATACAAAATATGGAGAAAATATTGTCATTATCGTAAAATTGGACCTTAAAACTGTGATAAATATTTACATTTGACCCCACCTTCCCCAAAGGTGAAACATTATTGAAATTGGACTGTATAAGTCTAAATATAATAACTGAAATGTACATCAGGTTAGATGCATGAGATTTTATTCATGGATTTTACACCAAACTAATAGACTTGTATAAAAATTGGGGCATGATTGGTAAATAGAATGAAATGCTTTAGAAATAAGGTATTGAACAAATATTTTATTATAAATAATTAGTATAAAACCCAGTATTGTGAGCATGTTCTTTTTTTATTTATTTATTTATTAAAAAAAATAGAAATTACCAGAATTTGTGCAATTGAATACACTTTTTTATAACCATGTACGATAGGTTCAGTATATTATATCCTTAATTTAATATGAAATATGCACAAAATATCTTGTTGACAATTGTAATATCCAGGAAATTGTTTTAAATTGATCTTACATAGGGAAACTAATGTTCATAATAATGCCTGTTCTAAATTATTTTCTTATGGAAAATTTTAATATTTGTATATTTATTTCATTATCTTACAGGGCTCTCTAGTTACAAATATGTTCTTAGGAATGATGATACTTAAAAAAAGGTAAAAATCACTTTATTATTAATCAGTTATCGTTTCAAAAATGTTAATACTATTTACTGTTATATTATAAATTATTATGTAATAAAGTTTCATATACATATATGTATGTGTGTTAATATATATACATATACACTGTCTACCAATAAGTATTTGCACACCTGTGATAGAAAAGAAAAATTAACTTTATTCAAAATCAATAGTTGGTAGAGCCTCCACAAGAGGCAATGACAGTGTGAACCCTACGGGGCATACTTTCCACGTATTTGTATTAGAGCTAGTGGTATTGTCTTCCACTCAGCTTGGAGTAGACGTACAAGTTCCGTCACCGATTTTGGACGGGTAGTGCACCCCTTCATTCGGCGATCCAATTCGTCCCAAAGGTTCTCAATAAGGTTGAGGTCTGGGCAGGCCAGTCCATTAGATGAACTCCTTCGGCACCATACCAAGCCTTGGTTAACCTCAAAACATGACAACTGGCTATGTCGTCCTTAAAGTAACAGGGTACCAACCTGTAAAACTGCCACAATGTAGAAAGCGCATTGTCATCCAAAATAGTGCCGTAGTTGGTTGCAGTTCTTCCAAATCTCTCTGAACTGCACTCTATCTCCCAGTTTCGTTGGTCTGCCGACTCGGGGCACATTCCGACAATCACCACTCACCTTCCATTTCCACCATCACATAGGCCACTATCGATTTTGGGTACTTGAGATCGCTAGATAGGTCCCTTAAGGATCGGCCACATTTGTGGTACCCCATAATTATACCTTTCTCGAAATCAAAGAGCTCCGAACTGCGTGGCCTCTTGCATGCAACTCATGCCGATGCTGTTTCCTACACGTAGTATTCCAGTGGAGGCCGTGACGTACCTCAGGACTGCAGATATCGTCATTTGCATAGGTGTCCAAATACTCATTGGTAGACAGTGTAGAAATATTGATATTTCACAGTATTCAAACTTTCGTTTCATTGACTGATTCTGTCTAATTTTCATATATTGCTCTCTCTTATTATATGATTTTCTTACATATATTAGAAACAAATGTTAAGAAAATCCATTTCTTTGATTATAAATATAGAAATCTGGGACAAGGGAAGGTGTAATGTTTGCAGTTTGGATTACAAGAAATGTAAATTAAAAATTGTATAATTTGTACAAATATTTTTGATTTGGATTCATTTCATTCTTTTTGCATTCATTCAACTTTGGATTTGGAATTCATTTTCACTTTCTCAGGGGAGTTAGTGGTTCTTTTGATATGAATTTTATGGTTACATTTTTTTTTTTTTAGAAGACATTTATCATACAAAATCGGGTTTAGGTATAATTATTTTTGCTTTTAACAATTCTTTTTAAACAAAAAGCTTTAGTCTGTGACCTAATCAAATATTAATTTTTTTAAGCCAAAGTCTTATAATTTTTGCAGTAAGACATCAAATGTTTATAAATTATATACATTAAATGAAATTATCGCTATTTATAAGAATATAAATGTTTATGTGTGTGTTTTATAAATTGTTTGGAAATATACAAAAAGATGTTATTAAAGTTTAGGATTTTTTTTACTAGAGAAAGAAAATCAAGTAATTTGTATAATATATTCCATTCATTAATATTTAATGCCTGATTCTATTTATTTATTTAAATATCTTTTTCTAGGTATACTCTCGTTAAATATATTTCAGTTTTTATGATCACTTGCGGCATTTTTCTTACAACTTGGGCTTCTGACAGAATAAAAGTAAGTGTTCATTCGCATACAGGTATAACCTCCCAATTGTTTGATTTCTTAAAATTAAAGTGATTTAAAAAATTTTATATTTTATAAATATTTCATAATAAAAAGTATTTAAAAGTTAATTTATTTAACTTAGTTTTCCAAAAAGGATTATTTTTAATATTTTTATATAGTTTTACATTATTCAAACAGAATTTTAAATTAAAAAAATAAATAGGAATAAAAAATAAATGTTACTTGTCAGTAGTTAATGAAAAAATTGTGAAAATAAATCTCAATTAAGTAACAATTATATTTATATTTTCAAATACACAAAAGTATAGATGCAAATGAAAGGAGGTAATATGAATGTTGCTAGAAAACAAGTGTAATGGTCTCATTTCCAAATAAGGTGTGATATAAACATGTTTTTTTCCCTCTTTCTTTACTTCTTGAAATAAAGTAAAGTAATTGCAGAAAGGGAAAATTTCAGACTTCGTATTTTTATAAAAATATCCATTTTGACCTTGCCTTAATCCATTCTGAGTAGTTTTACCATTACATCTCTACATTCAAGAGCCAAGACATTATGACCACGTGTCAATAATGAGTTGGCCCACATTTGGCGTGCAACACACCTTCAACCCACCTTGGCATGGATGCCACAAGTCCTTGGTAGACAGATTATGCCATAAGTTTAAGCAACGGTGATGCATATCCGAGATATTGCGAATGGCTCGTCTTTGAACTCTGAGCAGCTGTCCCAGGACATCCCAAATGGGTTCTGTTCAATTGAGATCCAGTAAGTTAGGATATTAACTGTAATTCAGCATCCTGTTCCTGGAACCACTCCAACACAATTTTAGCCTTGTGACACAGGGCGTTATCCTGTTGGAACATTCCATTTTCAGCTGGAAAAACAGAGGTCCTGTAAGGGTGCAACTGGTCCGCAATGATGTTCAGATACCCTGTGGCATTCATGACCTGCTCTACCACAACCACGGGTCCTAGAGATGCATAAGAGGATGTCCCCCAAAGCATAATTACCGCCACCACCAGCCTGTGTATGACCTACTGTACATTGATGGAGCAAGTGTTTGCCTGGAAGATGGCGTATCTTGACACGCCCATCGGCATGATGAGTGACCAAACATGATTCATCTGACCAGGCAACTCTCTCCCTGATCCATGGACCAGTCGGGATGTTCCCGGGCCCAGCTAAGCACAGTTGGCGATGACGCTCGGTCAGCAAAGGCACACGAGTGGGACGTTTGCTGCGTAGCTCCCTATCCAACAGTGTGCTCCAATACTATTCTATTTGGACCTGCATTGTATTGGGTTGTCAGCCGAGCCACTGTCTGGCTCTGGTTTGGCTTCACCATGTGAAACCTTTTTCTTTAAAAGTGTATGCACGTCCAATACTCTGTCGTCTACTGCTGGTTTCACCATCATTCATCCACTAGATCATAAACAACCCACGAGTCTTGCCGTTTCGGAAATACTCGTTTCGAGCCATTACAATCTGCCCTCTATCAAAATCGCTTAGATCCACAGCTTTTCCCGTCACACACAGAAGTAAGTGAAAGAATGATTCTTCAGACTCTCTAGCAGTAGTTAAATACCACTTCCACTTTCCACATCATCCAGGTGAGTTCATTGCAAAATGTAGGGGTAGTTATAGTGTTTTGGCTCTTGAGTGTTTATACATATTTGGAAACATTAATTTTGAAACTTTAAATATCCATTTTGACATCCCCTGAATAAATTATTATTAATGTAAATTTCAATTCACCATACTAACATTTCTTTCTTTTAATTTAGGAAGAGAAATCCAGTCATGATAAAACATCTTCCACCATGGGTATGTTTGGAATTTCTTTAAATTCTATATTTAGAAAAGTAAATTCAACATTATATGGGATTCTTCAACAAAAGCTGTAATTAAATAAAACTGAATCTGTGAGGTTTTGGGGCATTTCATTAGGGATTTAACTTTAAAGTTTCTCAGGATTATTCAAAATGATTGCAGTTTAATTAACCCTTTGAGTTCTAGGGTTGTTAGCATTAGTAGTGACAAGACTTCATTATAATATAAATTTATGAACCAGAACTCTTAGTTTATGCCAAGTAATTGAAATGGGATAGATGTGTGTTATGTATGTCAATAAGTTTTTTAAACAAATTTACTTTTAAAAGTTTAAATAATTAATCAAATTTATTTAAGCACATTTGATACCAATTTAATCACACTTTTGAAAATGAACATAATGTTATGCTGTCAACTAAATCCATGTATTCAGGCAAATTTTAGAAAAGCCAAAAGAATATTGATACCTATCATCTTTTCATTGACTTCAAGGTAGTGTACAATAGCCAAAAGAGGGAAAAGATATATGAGCCAATGACAAAATTTAAAATTCCTTCAAAACTAATCAATCTTCTAAGGCAACTCTTTCAAGGGTCCAGTGTGATATCAAAATATAGAATAAGTTCATTGAAACCTATTTTTACTGATAGTGGTTTTTGACAGTGGTGTCCTCTCATGCCTGCTTTTTAACATTGCGCTAGAAAAAGTCATTAGAATGCAAAGATAATAAATAATGGCACTTTATACAACAAAATTTTCCAAGTATAGTCAGTACTGGCTATATGGTCATTTTTCTAAAGTCCTGTCTAACTTAATAGGGAACGGGAACATGTGTTAAAGTGCACTGCTTATACAGTCTTTTTCTTGTTACCGGTAATAGGGTCAGTTTCATGCTTTCAACGAATGTCAGTTTTTTTCTTTCCCTTTTTTTTTTTTAAAGAAGTCAGTGCAAAATTGGAGAGGACCCGAATTCAATCCTTTATTTCCCTCCCTTTCCCCCTTTCTTGTTTGTGTAGATGTCACATCTCTCGCTTCTCTTGCCCCCCTACAAGAGGTGGACATCTGTCTGTTTATGGGTCGGAGGGATCTCTCCCTGCTTAAGTTGAAATGGAGACGAAACAAGTCAAGGAACATTTTGTCGCATTTGGATCCTACGTCACGAATAAGAACGTTCATTTTTCAATGAGGGCTTCGAAAAGAAAGAATGGATCATTTGCTTCCAAAAAGGAATGGATTGAAGATTTTAAAAAATCTTTGAAAGGCTACTTTCGCCAAAGCAAATTCGATTCCCCGGATGGCATTAAACAGCATTTTAGCTGCCAAACTTGGGTCCTCAAGTGTTGAAATTGGTGATCAAGAAAAATAATGTCAGCATTTGTCACTTTATGGGAATGTAAATTAGGCTCTTCTGCTATGGATTAAAAATGCACTGTATAGGCACTATAGGGTTGTATTGTTCCGCATATATGGTAACCCCACTTATAGGGTCTGATTTTTCTGGAACTGTGAAGCTGACCATGTAACCAATACAGACTGTACTAGCATATGCAATTGATCTTAATATTACTGGTAGACCAAGATGGGCTGTTATTGAGACATTTGTAACTGTTCAGCATTTGTTCAGATTGGGGCTGATAAAAAAGGCTTAATCATCAAAGAGAAAACAAAATTTAGGATTGTGACCATTCAAAAGACTGATAATACATCATTGGTTATGAATGGTTCACACTTTCAAAACAGTTACCAAGTTTAAATATCTTGGAACAACAGTCACTAACAGGAATGAACGAGTATCCAAAAGAATAAACACACACACACATATACATATGTAATACACATACATATACATATACATACATTTACATACATTTACATACATACATACATATATACATATACACACACACACATATATATATATATATATATATATATATATCAGTCATTTTTAAACCCTCAGAAAGTATTATTTATAATATTGTATTTTACTCAATTTATTTTTAGTTTGATCACTCTAAAAACTTTAGATGTATATTTTTCAAAATTAGTTTTTGTCAACTAGATTTATCTTATATTAATTTTTAGGTATTTTTAAAAACTTAATTCAGAAATATTATAGGGTATTTATCAAACATGTTTTCTCTGATTCATAATCATTAAAATATGTTCCTCAGGAAATAGGCTTTATATCATTATGCTGTGTATTTCAAGTAGGTCCTTATAAAAAGTTACTTTGGTCCTTAAAAAATCCTTAATTTTTATTCTGGAAAAGAGTGGGAACCCTGTACACAGTGTATATCATAGAGCTCAAAGGGTTAATGGTAATGTCATAAAATACCATTTAATATTGCAAACAAGTACTTTTATGATTTATCAAAGAAATTTATAAATAGGGTTGTTTTTATCATTAATATGCTAGCGTACAAACTTCCTCAGTGCATTATGATTTTCTGCACCCTTTATAAAAGAAGTGTCATTGAATGTCTGTCTCACTTTTGATCGTGAAAGGAATCTGTTTAAAAAAAAAAACCTTCCATTTCAACTGTGCTTTTAGTTAAAGAAATGAAAAGTGATACTTTTTCTATAAATACTTGCAGAGAAATGCGATTTTAAAAAATTTTAATTGAAGAAAAGACATGAGTGCCAGTATTATTTATAATGCAAGTTTTTTATTTTGTAGTATTTTAAACAATATTTGTGTGTATGTGCATGCAGTTTACTTAACCTGTTTAATTTTTACAGAAGCCTCTTAATTTTCATTAATGATGCACTACTAGCAGGAAAAATATGAAAACTGTTTTTGATATTCTCCTTCAATGGATTTACAGGTAGTTTAGAAAGCACAAATCGCAAAAATATTCATTAAATATTGCATTTACCTATTTATGAATAATGGTTATTTTTATTTACCGTTTCTTTTGTCTCTCATTTGGGAAGTATAAAGAAAACATGGCAGGGTTTGGGTACTCCTTCAGAACTCATACATTAAGGAAATTCTTTTGGAAATTTTTTCTTCAAACACCTGTATTTTGGTACTATCCCTTTCAAAACTCTGAAGTTTTGATTTACAGATATCCAGATAGAGTTCCTGACGTTTAAAAATTGGCTGAATACAGGAGAGCTGACCAGATATCCATTTTATCACTAGTTGCAATTTACAGATTGATGTTTAAAAATTTGTTAATTACTGTTTGCCTTTAATCTTTATTTAAATTGCTAAATCTCTTTGTGAAGTAAGCTCAATGGCATTGAGGTAGTGCTTCGCTCTCCCACGACACAGGTCTGAGGTTCGATCAGGCAAGGTTGACTCAGCCTTTCATCCCTTCAGTGGGTAGATTGCATGGGAACTAAACACTGGGGATTCCGCATAAAATTGACCACCTAACTGGAGCATATGATTCGCATCTCAGGGCCCTTGGTCACATAAATGGGCATTGGCATCGTAGGCCCTTGAACCCCCCCCCCCCAGGGGCTGTTGTACTGAGTTTTTTCTTTGTAAAGTAGATATAATTTGAAAAGTAACCTTTTATTTAAAAAAAAATTTTTTTTTGAAGTGAGTAAAATAGAATTTTTGACTTTGAAAAGTAAAATTTTTCTCCTGCTTTTTTATTTCTAAATCTAAGTTTGAACCCTGTATTGGCATCAGCATAAAAATGGACCTTGGGATTTTGATGTTTAGTCTCTTATAACAAACAATTTTTAAAATTATGTTTATGTATTGCTTTCTAACATATAACTCAATATAAACTGGAAGAATAACATTTCTTTATTTTTTCTTTGTCTCATTATTAACATAATTCAAAATGAAGTAATTTAGATTGGCAAAATTTGATATGGATTTTTGACATCAGAGTTGGAAATTATTATCCATTGTTAGATTTATCAGATGATGGCCAAACCAATAGGGCATATTACCTTTTGACACCAAAGTCTGTGGGTTCTAATTCTACTGCTGGCATCTTAGCAGAATTTTTGTTTTCATCACTTAGTTAATGTCTAATCTCTGGTTAAATGTGTTGACCGAAATCCTGGTCACATTTAACTGCATTTTATTTTTTCCACTTAAGAAGACAATGTCGCATGCAAATGGTATATGTCCATCACTTGATTAGAGGACATTGCCCATTTCGGTCGATATAAGCCTTGTGCTATTGCTTTCGAGGGACTCGGAACAGAGTACTCCATAGGTGGGAAGGCGATGATCGTACTTTCAATAAAGCACGATGAACTTTTGTTTCACCACCCAGCATAATTTTTTTAGTTTGGTAGTTTAGTCTGGCTTTATTTAGCTTTTTTTTAATACTGAATAAACAGTATTTATATTTATTTTTTACTCTGCTAATGCCTGCTTCCATATTTATTCTGTCTAAACCCTCCTGGCCTGACAATAATCATGGTAATTTAGAAACAGTTTTAAGGAGTAGATTGCAGTCTTATTAGCCCCTATCTAACAAGATAGTTATCTATGATTCTACTTTTATATTTTTTTTCTAAAAAGGACTCATATATTTCCAAATACTATTCTATCTGTATATAAGCCAAGAGTGCTTTTTTTATTTATTTACCTAAAGTTTAAAACTGTATATAAGCTGAAATAAGGGAAAATTTCTCCTTAACCCTTTGACTGCTCATCTCACAATTTCCACGGGCACTTGAAATATAGCAAAATTTGCTCATCCTGTGATTTTCACCGACATATGTTTTTCTTCCTTTATTGAAAACACATTCTGCCATTTCACCACTTAACCAGTGGAATAAATTATTTACAGTATTAGACATTTAATTAGGTAATAAATAGAATTATATGACTAGAACTATAGTTACATTAGATAATAGAATTATTGGTAGTACCTTATAAATAGAAATTAACTGTATTTCAATTGAAATTTATTAACTCTTAATTTGGCAAAGTCTGGCCGCTACACTGGACATGTTTCTATTCTCTATGTCAAAACATAATTGTCAGTGTTCAAAATTAATTATCTCAAAAGTTCGAAACACCACATTTTTATTTTTATTTAACAAAGATCCTAATGTCTATACAGACATGGGAAAGTAAAAGAAATTAAAATTTAAAAATATTTGAAAAAACATCTTGTCAAATGAAAAGGTGGAATGTTTTTCGTGTGATAACATCTGCATTAGTTTTTCTGAAAGCTTTGTTTCTCATGATCAAAAGTCAATATATATCTATCTAGAAACAAAAACTCTTTCGCTGTTCAATTCTCCAATTTATATATATACTTAAACTATGCTACAAAAAAATACGAATGTATATTTTAAAGAGACTACTCGGTTTACAAATAATTATCAGTGTTCAGGGTTAAGACATTAAAATGTCCTCATAACTGGTAAAATGATAAAGTATTTATATATATATATATATATGTATATTTTTTTTTAACAAAGATCCTAATGTCTATACAGACATGGGAAAGTAACAGAAATTAAAATTTAAAAATATTTGAAAAAACATCTTGTCAAATTAAGGGTTAAAAAATAAATTTTTCATGTGATAACATCTGAAACTAGTTTTTCTGCAACCTTTGTTTCTCATGATAAAAGTCAATATAAAATATCTTTTCTAGAAAAAAAAAGTTAGTATTTCAATTCTCCAATTTATATACATACTTAAACTATGCTACAAAAAAATACGGAATTTTTAAAGATATCTCGGTTTACAAATTGAGCAGTCAGAAGGTTTAGGTTAAAATGTCCTCAAACTGGTAAAATGGATAAAGTATTTTCCAGTCAAATCGCTGTTAAGTGCCAAACCACCAATTCTCAAACTTTTTTTCATAGTTGCAGTTTGAGGACTGCAAAGGCCAAGAATCTGTCTTATTTTGAGACAATTATAAGGACATTTCTTAGCACATTTCAACAGTGGTAAAAAACAACTTAAATTTTAACTTTCATTAATTTCTTGATTTTTAGCTGCTTTTTCTGGATTACTGCCATGCATCCAGTTTGAGAATCACAGTACATGACTGTACAGCAATAATATTTTTACTTATTAAATACCAACAACAGTAGTGCAAATCCTAGTAACCCTATCTGAAGCTACTGCTGTTTCATAAATTTCAGAAATATAAAAGTAAAAATTTAAAAGTACTAATTTTAGCAGTTTACTGCTTGCTTCCAGCTTACAGAGAAGTATGTTTCATATGAAATTAGTCATATGATACAGATTTAGTGTAGGTTTTCTTGATAGTTCTGTGTTTGAAATTTTGGCTTTTTTTTTTGCTCCTATTTTAGCTTTATTATAGCTCAGGTAAGACTGATTATAAATTTTTTAAATTTGTCTTGTTCTCAGTTGAAATATTTTTCCAGAGTTGATTTATTTTTGCTGATTTTGGTAACTTTTTATTATCTGCAATGATTTGAATAATGTCGCCAAAGGAAACTTTATAGTATACCTGTTCTATGAATCTGTATATAATCCAATCCTCCCACACACTCATATGCTTTACCTCTATAAAAAATCCCAAAAATTCTCGGCTTATACACTGAAATATACGGTAGTTATTTAAAAATGATAGCAATTTTAAAAAGTGATCTACAAAAATCATACAACTTAACAAGTTAGCAGTTTTTTAAATTTCATAAACATATACAGAAATTTTTCTTGCCTTCCATCTGTATTGAGAAAGTACAATTGACATTCATTAAAGTTTGGTATTAAAAAAATGTCTCGCAGCTTATGCTGTTTAGTAAGAACAAAATAATCAGCTGCTATTTAAAAATAGGTTACTTGTTACATTTTCATATCAATATTCTTGGTTTTACAATAGTGTAATTCTTGCTAAAGTTTCTTTATATTTCAAGAGTTAGAAAGAAAGAAATGTGAATGTATTTATGACGGAATGAGGACATTGCTAAATTATTATAGAAGATTACGACTTTTTTATATTCTTAAAATTTAATTAATTGAACTGAAATAATTTCTATATTTTGTTTTCATTATTATGTTCATTTTCATTAATATAGTATTGAAATTATATCAAGAAATTTATTTAAGACATACGGTAACATTAAATTTTTTATTCGGTTAGTAGATATTTAATTATTATCATTAAATTTTGTGAAAACATTTTTATAAAAGAAAAATATATATTATATATATTCAATAATTCTATATTATTGTATATGAGGCATTAAGATGTTAAGTTTTCATATTTAAAAAAAAAATTTTCAAGCATATTTATTGGCAACAGAATACAAAATGTTTCAGTAATTTTTATTTGTAAAATTAGACACTTTGTATTGTATCTATTTTGTTTTTTCTGTATAGAAAACTCTGTTAATGGAAAATTTGTACTAACACTGTAATTTGTAACAACTTTGTTTTTGGTCAGAAAAATCATATACAACATAGCTTTTTCAGGTAAGTGTGAATAAAATTTTCATGTTATGATTCTGTGATAAAATGTACAGACTCTTCATATATTTTGTCAAAAATACAAATTTCTTTGGTTTAGAAAATGGGAAAATCGCTTAGCAAAGCAACTATTAATGATAAAACAATAGCAAATTTGTCAAAATGCTTTGTTTAAGATATTACAATTCTTATGAGGAAAAAACACATACAGTAGCATTCAACTCTTTGAACGTCAGCAATTTTTCCTACAACAGCGAACAATGGTTTTCATGATTTTGGTATAGGTGAAGTCTGACTGAAGTTTTTTGTGAATATCAAAACTTATAATGAGGTCATGGCAAAGGAATAGGAATATTTATTTAAATCACTGCTATAATATTTCCAAGGGGGAATGCAGGCTGGCATACAAAATGCATAAATTTTTATGTATGATATGCACAGAATTTTACTTTGGGAAAATTGTCAAGGTCCTTTTTTTTTCTTGTATTTTGTGACCACCATGTATAATATAATGTATTTTTTATATCTATGATTTTTTTACATTAATATATTAAATAGTGAGATATGCAGTTTTTATACACAAAAATCAAAATGACTTTCACCATAATTCTAGAGTAAAAAAATATGTGAAAACCTAAATATATTTTAGTACCGTAATTTTGCACGTATAGTCTGCACCATCATATAGTGTGCAGGTGCAATTTTTTGTATAAAAAATTTCATAAATCATCAGACTAGACCACTAGATAATCTGCAGACTATACATGCAAAAAAATGTATTTTAGAATGACACTATTGAATCATTTTAAGAATAAAAACCTAAGTACAGTAGAGTACTGGAAAGTCGGGATGAGACTCCATTAATTCTACCTTTAAAATTTGAAATCATTTCTTCTGCCTCAAAAAAGAATTTTAACAGAAGAAACAGAACAGCCTCCATGTCTCTGTTCGAGAACCCACTGATGGAAATTGTTTTCTAATGCAGGTCATTGTATTTTCCCACGATGACTGGATCGCTTTCTTCTCCTATTTTTAATGTTTCCCTTTGCTGGCACCAATTTTTTGCTCCTTTCTTGTAGATCTTCTGAATCACTTTTAGCTTGAAATTAGTCTTATGAGTGATCCTTCGGCCCTCAACCTTTGATCTTGAACCCATCCAATCGGTGTCGTCTATTGGAGCTGTAAATAGTGACTATCACTTTTTTCCCGTACTCCAGGATTTAATTTGAGATGGCGCTACTGGCTACTACTGATTTGTTCTGCTTTATGTGTTGTATCTTTTTCATGGTTTATTACCGATACGATATGTTTTCTTGGCGTCTCATAAGTCTTGCCTTTGTTTATATTTGATCATTGGCCCTTTCCCCCCTTTTCTGATTTCGATGATTTGAGCAAGGAACAACCACAGATAGTCTGTGTTAGATATGCAAATTCAAATGTATCAGCACTTCGGAACCTATGACATGAAGTTGTTCAACTGTGGGACTGTCTGGCTGCTGAACTACTGGATGTAGTATAAAAGACGGGTAAAGGCTAGATCTCGAACTGGCTTTTTGGTTTTTTTCATTTCACCTATCCCCTGGCTTGCAGGAAGTTCCGATGAAATTGTTACCTCCTCCTCGTCGATAGTTAAACTACAATTTGTTGAGCTAGATACCTATGTGCATGTACTGTGAATTATTCTTTAGGTTTTATTATGTTGTGCAAAGAGCGTCATCTGTGAAATTCTTCTTCATTTATTTATTGTTTACATTTATCATTTTACTTTTGCACCTACTTAGGTTTTAGTTAAATAAATATATTGTTTACTTTAGAACGAATGTATTATTTTTTTGCCATCCATGATGATAGGTTGTTTTTAAATAGTTAATGCACTATGACTCCACTTCACAACCCACTCATGGGCTGATATAAAATATTACAGCCCAACAGTCTGCAGCTGAAGAAATTTGCTTTTTAAACACAGATAGTCTGCGCACTATACCTTCAAAATTACAGTAGTGAGATATGTAGCTTTTATACATAAAAGTCAAAATGAGTTTCACCATAATTCTAGTGTAAAAAATATGTGCAAACCTAATTATATTTTTAGTATGTTTTCTTTATTTGATTTGTTATTTTACAGCATACGTTGCCTCTTCCTGGTTTTATACTACTTGCTGGAAATATCTATTCTAAAATTCCAATGTTTTCAGCATCAGGTAAAATTCAATTTTTTTTTTTAATTCTCTGTACCTTTTAACTTCTTATTTGGTAAAAATTGAAAATAAAATGTGAGAGTAATAATTTCTTGAAGCTGGACAATAGTAAAATAGGTAGGATACTGCATTTTGGTACCAAGCCTATGGATTCAAATCCCTTTCCTGGCATAGATGTTCTTTGTTTATATTTGCTTTTAAGCATTAGGTACCAATCTTACATTAGCCTTAGACTTTCAAAACATTAATCTTAGTAGTTTTGACAAACTAACCTATAACTGCTTAACACTTGGCATGCTGGTCTACATCACCACCAAACTTACGCGTGTATCGGGTGTTTTTTCGTGAATCACACGAAAGTTTAGTAATTCAGAAAAATCTCAGTCCATCGAAAACTACTTTGTTTTGATGAACGAAACTGTTTTTATTTTACACTTTAATATAGACTCTATGATTATTTAACAACAACAACAAAAAAAAAAAAATTTACAAAATCACAAAAATAAACTATTTTTAAAATAAAAGTCCGATTATCTGTCAGCACCTATTTCTTAATCACTCTGTCACAACGGCTCATGTATTCAATGATAAAAAACCAAGCTTTGAATTGACAAAACACGACTTGTATGTTCTGGAGCTAGGAATTGGATGGAAGATGAAGTAAAGCAACCAAAGACTGAGTCACTCGACAATCCTAACTTGTGGAAAGAAAAAATGCAAAGTATTACATAGCAATGCAAACAACACAAATGTAATGTCACACATACATATACTTATACGTATTCAGTATATTTGGGGTGGTTAGGAGGTATCCACCACAAATCTACTCGATGCGTATTTTTACGTGACCTGCATTCCAGTGACAGACTGCAAGAAACGTAAAAATACGTTGCCCTCACGCAAAGTGTTAAGATAGCTCAAAAATAGGCAGGCAGCAATTTAACTATTGCAAAAGCAATAACATTTTCATGGGCCAGCTGAAAAGAGTGACCAGTGGACAGAAAATGAGCATTTATTCCAGCAGTAGTTTTGAGAGATGGGTAAAAATTTACTTTGGAAAACACTTTTTTATCTGACATTTTATGACTAGACAAATTACGTATTAAAAAAGGTGAATTTAGGATATCTATTTTAGAGGTAGTAATTTTGATATATTTTACTTATATGTTTTTTTCTTTGTTGTATTTTCAGAACCAGTGAGAGTTTTAATGCTCAGTATCCCAAGATTGTGGCTCTGCTTGATTGGAAATGTCATCACTCAGTATCCTTTTTAAAGTCAAAATAGTTTTATTTTTAAATGTTTTTCTTTTTTATGTCATTAATTGATTCTATTATTTTTGGAGTTTGTGTAGAGTTATTAAACGATTCATTTAATATGAAGTTAAAGATTGAAAACTTTACTTAATCATTCTTCTTTTCAATACTTTCATAAAAATGGTCATTACACAACGTGAATAAAGAAAGCCATTGTTCTGGTTATAAAAATTCCAAACTTATATTACCCTAATTTCCTGCCTGTAATGCGCAGATTATACAAAAAACTTTAAATTTTCTTCTAATGCATATTATACGCCGCCGCGGGTTATCTGCTGTTAAAGATTATTTTTATAATAAAATTTACAAATATCTTTCCTAAAGAACAATAGATGGCAGAACCTGTTCATATTTACATTTTTTTTTTCTTTTTTAATTTTATCAGGATAAAAATCATTTACAGTCGAGGACACAGGGGTTTGGATAAATGTTCCTGAGTAAAATAATATTTTCCATTTTGAACTTTCATTTCTATCAAGAAATAACGCTTGTATAATTTGGAATAGAGGCAAAATGGTTGAAAATATTTTAATATGATTGAGACCTTAAGAATACTTTTAAAATCTATTTTTAGAAAATAAAAATATAGTATTTGCAGTAAATTTTGAACTTTTACCTTATTTATTATTTCCCAGTACAGACTAAAGCAAGCATTGTTATTGGAAAAGATTTTAATTTTGAATGAATGAAATATCTATTTAACACAAAATCCCAGTACAACAAATTCTGTAGGATGCAGTATTTAAACTCCTCACACATCATGGCCTGTAGGAACAAAACTTAAAACCAGAAGAGAATATGCAAATTAAATTCTTATGATGCTTCATACAATATATATAATTTAATAAGCATAGAAAGAAGTTATAATATCTACAGGGTTCTGACAGTCCTTAAAATCTCCTTAATTTTAGCTTTCATTTTTAAGGGCCTTTAAAACTACATAATTTTTGTCAAGGATCCTTAAAATCTCCTTAATTTTAAAATTGGAATGTGATCCATTTCTCCATCGACACGATCTGCTGTCGTCACATGATTTCCTATCAGTTTTCGGCTTTACTCTTCAAACTTTCTGGTTTTAAAGTTCAAAGTTAAACTTGCCCAAAACCAGTTCTAAGAATACCAGTACAGGTGATAAGTACTGGTCGAATAATATATAAAATATTTGTTAAAGTTTATAATGGTTTTTTTTTTTTATGTTTTCAAGCTAAAAGTGCAGTATTATTAATAAAGTAAATCCTCAAATACACATGTTGTCAGTGTATTACTGTAGTCATTCAAAATTCCTTTCCTTCATACCCTTAAAAAAGTATGAAAATACTTTTAGTTTATTAGTATTTTTTATGGTCACTGGCTAGAAAACTTTTTTGACAAATAATCTTACGTATACTGAAAAGGTTTAAAGTATAAAGTCAGCTGCCCTTTCCTAATAGCTAACAGTCGTGCACATTTTAATGAAACAAAGCATGAAGGATGGGGGTTTGTAGATACTTCAGTTACTTATGGAATTTTCATTTTCCTTGCATTCAATGTAATACAAAAGTCTTAAACTTTCTTCTTTCCCAGGCAACTTCGGGTATCATCAGTAAGTATATACATACACTATTATTATTATATATATCAAAAAGTGCTGTTTATAATAAGGTATTTTATTGACAGTTTATTTTTAATTTGATCACTCATAAAACTTTAGATGTACATTTTTCAAAATTAGTTTTTGTCAAACAGGTTTATCTCATATTAATTTTTCGGTATTTTTAACAACTTAGTTCTGAAATATTGTAGGGCATTTATGGAACATGCCTCGTCTGGTTCATAATCATTAAAATAGGTTCCTTGGGAAATAAAGTTTATGTTGTTATGCCGTGTATTTCAAGTAGGTTCTTAAAATAGTTACTTTAGTCCATAGAAAGTCCTTAATTTTTTTTTTCTGGAAAAAGAGTGGGAACCCTAATCTACATCAATTTCTTTTATGAAAACTCACTCTAAAAAGATGCTTAAATGCATTTTGTGTGTCTATTATTGCATCTGAAACCGTTCTATAAGCATTCCTTGATTGACTTTCAGGTACATCTGTATTCGATCCGTCTTTTACATATCTGCCACATACTCGTCTCTCACAGTTACCATGTTGCTCACATTTCGAAAGTTCTTGTCGCTCATCTTCTCCATCGTGTATTTTCAGAATCCATTCACACTTTACCACTGGTTTGGTGCCATTCTTGTATTTACTGGAACTGTAATGTTCACCGACTTCAAGTTATTTAAAGCGAAAGTTCAGTAAATTATAAGCATTATTTAAATAAATTTTTTATGATAATTCTATGTCTGTCTCTCATTTTTTCATTGATTTGTGTCACCTAATACAGCAAAATAACACTCAAAATCTCTACAGGGTTTTATTTTTTAATTTTTATTTAGTTGGTTAGGATAATTAGACAAAATACAAAGATACTTCAACACACAATTGGTTGCTCTTTCAATTTTTTTATTTCAAGTTACAATCCAAAATGAGTTGAGAAATTTACTTATTTGGGTTCTGTGGTTGAGTGCTAAAATGACATCAGCCCCGAGATCAGGAAGAGAACTGATGCAGCCAACCGATGTCTATGTGGACTCAGAAGTCAATTGATTAGCCATTTAATTAAAAGAACGAAAATCCTGTTGTACAAAACTCTCATAAGACCAGTGCTAACTTATGCCTCTGAGACTTGGTCATTTATCTCAAAAGAAGAAAAATGCTTGCACTCTTTGAAAGGAGAGTGTTGTGGACCATTTTTGGTGGTGTTTTTGACAGGGGAGCCTGGCGGAGAAGATTTAACTTTGAACTGTACAAGCTTTACAAAGAGGATGACATCATCAAATTTATCAGGCTGAATAGAATGAGATGAGCTGGACATCTATTGCGAATGGACACAGATCGGGCTGCTTTGAAAGTTTTTAATGCAGTCCCTTTCGGACAATGACCAAGGGGCAGACCAAAACGACAGTGGATCGACTGCCTGGAGTCGGACTTTGGTCTCATAAAGATTAGAAGATGGAGGTCCCAAGCACAAAACAGAACAGGATGGGAAAAACTTCTAAAGAAGGCGAATGCCCACAATGGGCTGTCGGGCCAACTATGATGATGACAATCCAAAATTGGATAAGAATGTATTTCAGAAGCATAAAGGCTTGGTTTGGAATGCTACGGTCTACTTTTTGTAACACAAGGGCTAATGAGACCGGGACCTACTGCTTAAAGGCAATTCCGAACCGCTACGAACATCCATGTCGTAGTGGGATTTGAACCCATGAATTCCGGTTCCGAAGGCCAGCACCCTAACCAATTCGGCCAAGCATAAAGGATCTTGCTCGTAAAATTGTTATTTCTTCAAATACTTTCAGAGGCCATATTCTTAAATTTTTTACCAATATCAAACAGAAATTAAACCTTTTTACTGGTTTCCTCATATTTATCCATTTTTTTTTATAATTCTGTCACAAATTACCAAACATTATAAATTTTATTTTAAATTTCTCTTTTTACTATTAAAAAGTACTAAAAATTCATGGAATTTCTGTGGGCTCTTAACGATTGTGTAGATTTAACCCTATTTCTGATGTAGAGTAGCATAAATATATTGGAATTATTTTTACTTCCATTCTTCCTATTTTGAAATAAAAGCTTAAAATCGATCATCTGGGCAACCACTACATGACAATCACAAATAATTTTTCCCCCAATGTGCCAGGTGACATCATCTGTGAATGTTTTTCTAATTTGTTAGCTTTAATTTCATTGTCAGAATATGGAAACATGTATTGTTCTAAAGTTAGATCACCCACTGTGTTTGGCAGGAATAATATGTAAATTGGTCCTTGATGTATACATGCTGTCAACATGTTAGTAGTGTTTTTCTTCATTTTTTCAACAATCCTATCAACACAGTTTTCACTCACAGGAAAAGTCATGGATTAATTTTGTCATGATTTTCTAAGTAAAATGAGTAAAAGTCATTAATCTGCTAAGCTACTAATTAAAAAAAAAAAAATAAATGCCTCTGCAAGTGAATTTCCTTTCTAAATGGAAGCATACTCCTCCCTTTTGTCCATAGCGCTGGACTCCCATTCATGTATTTTTTGTAAACTGAGACGTGACATTACTGTACCTTAACTGCGTGGCGAGACAGTTGCTACGGGATGACCAGGGGGTGTTATTGCTCTGATATGCAGTGTCTCGTTACATGTGATTTGCCGATGGTCAAGAAGAAAAGTGCACATTGGCCTGTTATGTGACAAAGGAGTGGGAGGGAAGGGGGATATCGGAACATCCTTGACCGAGCCAGTGATCATGTGTATATTTCGCTGTGAGAAGCAAAACTGTTGCTTAATAGATGGGTAAATGTATAATTATATTGTTTGTTTTTTTCTTATAAATTAATATAATAATAATAATTAATAAAAATTAAGATTTTTGTACAAAATATGAGTTTATCTTTAGGGTTATTATATATAAACATTATAGGGTTATCCTGTTTGGCTTTTATTCGTGGTCACCTCGATAATATCTAAGTACCCTGGATTCAAATTGGAAATTTTTTGATTGCATTCAGAAAATTGCTGTATGATTAAACTTAGGTATGTAGATACTACAATTTATTTATACATGAGTTTATAAACATTTATAAAGTATTTTTTATCATAAATGATGGAAAATTAGTAAGTCTTTTCCAAAATTTCTAAATTTGCAGAGGTGTCAGAGGATTCAGGTTTCATAACATTTCCACTTTGAATGCTTTTAGTTAAAATTATATTAATAAAAATGATACATGTATTGACTTATTGCATAAAATAATACATGTTAATTAAACAAGCTATCGAACAGCAGCATAAGTTAGAAGTGCCCCCAGCCAACAACTGGAGTAAAAGAAAAAAAAAAGTACAGTTTTATGAACTGATACTAAAAATTTAAGAAATATATTTTTGTAAGATGCAAACAATTTTTAAAATATTTATATTTTTTTATTTTAAAATAATTAAAATTATAAAAAGGAAGGAAGTTTAACGGATAGTAGGAAAAGGAAAACTTGAGAAGAGTGTTTTAAGGATAGATGATGATAGAAACTGAGGGGAAGCAAGAGTTATAGTGGCGCCATCTAGTATCGTCGCGATCGTTAGAAAATTAAATTAAGCAAACTTGGAAGAAAATTAAAAGAGGAAAATGATTTACGGGAGCATCGCGGCCGCTTGCGATTTCTCGCCTCCCTAAAATCATAATCGGGGAGTTCAGCAATTATTTCATTATTAATATTATAAAATTTAATGGAGTGTTTAATACAAATTTCTTTAAAAGTTAAGATGTTGAGATCTCTTCTGATGATATCATTACGAAGATAACGCGGAGCTCTTGCTATGCCTCGTAGAATTTGATTATGAGCACAGTTAACAAATTTAAATTTCTTGGGAACGTAAAATACCAGACCGGTGCTGCATAAATGGCAGCAGGAAGTATTACTGTTTTATACAGTAATACTTTGTTATGTGGAATAAATGTGGGCCAAATAAGAGTGAACGAAGTTCGACTTTCCTGGCTATCATAACATTTCTGACATTAGTGATATGTTTATTCCACGTAAGGCGCCTATCGATGGTAACTCCTCAGTACTTCACTGAGTTCTCCCATTCGATTACCTAGCCGTATAATTGACACCGAGGAGGAAGTTTAAAGGAGCGACTAAAATAAATTGCTTGACATTTGCCAGGATTTATTTTAATCTTCCATTTAGTGAAGTTTTCCAGAGCAGATAAATGGTGTTGAATATAAGCAGTTACACTATTGATGTGATGTGCAGAAGTATAAATTGCCGTATCATCAGCATAAAGAGCAATTGAAGTTAAGTCAGATTTAGGTATGTCGTTAATAAAAATGTTAAATAAAGTTCGTCCTAAAATAGAGCCTTGTTGGACTCCGGCAGTGATGGGTTTACAAATAGAATAAATGTTGTTGATACGGACTTTGAAAAAACGATTGCAAAGGTAGTGTACTAATAAGTGCATCAGGCACATGGAGCTGAATTAGCTTGTAAATAAGTCCGTGTGCGATGCGGTCAAAAGCCTTTGCAATGTCAAGAAAGAGTGCGGCAGTTGGCTTCTTGTTTTGTAGTCCTTCGCTAGCGAGCTCTACAACTCGAAGCAACTGGTGTGTTATACTATGGCTACGTCTAAAGCCAAAGTGCTCTGGAATGAGACTTATTTGCATCTAGGTGTGTCTATAGTCGGTTGAAAATTATACGCTCGGTAACCTTGCTGAAAGTACTCAGTAGACTAATGGGGCAATAATTTTCTGGTTCAGCTAGATTACTATTTGGCTTAGGGATGGGACAAACGATAGCGATTTTCCAAGATGCCCCCAGCAACAACGCTGAACAGGCTTAAATATATACATGCGTTAGGTAATTTACATAGTTTATTAGTTGGTAGATAATTACATGGTTTTCAGTCACGGTTAAAAATGACAAAGTTAAACGCATCGGATGAATATCCTTAACTAATAATGAGGTCATGTAAGAAAGAAATATATATTTTTTTAATTTCCCAACAATGGCCTGCCTCTTACTTACAAAAGCTTTAAATATTAAAAATGAATGAAGTAATTGGAACGGACTTGTGACACTTTGCATTGCTTTGATGAAACAGCACTTTCTCCTCCTTCAAATGGGGCCGTTTTTCCGCGATTTCGTCCTTCAAGCGCTTCAATAACGTTATATAATAGTCGCTGTTGGTGGTTTTTCCCTTTCCAAGATAGTCTATGGATAATATACCATGAACATCCCAAAATACGGATGCCATACCATCGCCAGCCGACTGTTGCGTCTTTCCACGCTTTGGAATTGGTTCGTCACGCGCAGTCCACTCGGCTGACTGTCGGTTGGACTCCGGTGTGAAAGGATGGAGCCATGCTTCATCCATTGTCACATTTCGACGCATAAATACGGGTTTATTAAGATTAAACAGCTTCAAACGCAGCTCAGAATCATCAATACGTTGTTTTTGGTCGATTGTGAGCTCGCGGGGCACACACTTTGCACGGAGCTTTCGCATACACAAATATTCATTCACGATAAGTCCAACGCGTTCCTTTGATACCTTTAGAGTCTCATATACCTCGATGAACTCAACTTTACGATTATCCAAAATTATTTTGTGGCCTTTTTTTTTTGTTTTCGTTGGTCCACTGCGTAAATCTTCCCCGGATCTCATTTTGCCTCGTTTAATCTTACCAAACCACTTCTCAACGTTTGATTTTCCTGGTGCAGAGTCCGAATAATGTTTATCTAGCCAAGTCTTGGTTTCAACAGTTTTTTTTTTTTTTTTTGCTAAAAAGCAATGCTTTATTAACACACGAAATTCCTTATTATCCATTGTTTTCAAACTAACAAAAGCGGCTTCACTCCAAATACTATATTTCACAAACTAATAGTCGGACAGCTGTCAAATCTATACACGTGTGTTTCGAAGATTAGAACTAACTGAAAATCATATGCATTTAATACGAGTGGAGCCATCTATGTGTCAGCCTACGAACTTTTCAACCCACTTGTTACTTCCCTACGTAACTACAAAAAGAAAATTTACTCTTAAAATCACGTTTAAAGCAAAACACTCGATACAGACGTAAATAACAGTATGTAATGTAATAATATCAAATGATGGATTTATTATCAAACAATCCAAGATACATAAAAAAATAAAATTTCATGTGTAGTTATTTCACGTAGTTATAGTTAGTGCATGACTTAGTTTGCAGACTGTCGAATATTTCGGTACCAAATTCCTAACTCCTAATCTTGCGCTGGATTCGGAATTGAGAGAATTGGGTCCCCCCGCCAACTTGGCGATATTGGTGTAAGTAGGGTCGCCTAACCTTTTCCCCTAATCTCACCGTGTACAAACAATCTGTATCTATATTATAATTTGTACGATATTTACATCCAACTCTCCTTCAGTCATTTTTTATATACTAAAAGTGCGCAACGGTTAAAAAATTTAGATATAACAAACCATTAACGATTCACTATTGCTGATTTTGAATCATTTGGAGCGGTTGCGTTTGTAAACTATGAAAGGATTCATTGGCCATAAATATAAATGTCAGGATTTCAAGCCGTTTCCTTTATTAAGAGTATATAATTATATTACGAGAGCGCACTCTGCATTCATTAAAGTCGCCAGAAAAAAGCAAGAAATACAATCTTTCGATGAATTACATTCGTGTTTTAGTAAATATCGCCAATATTTTAGCCCAATTTGCCAAGGGGAACCCAATTCTTCCCTAGTCCCGCGGTCACCCCAAAATGTCTTTGTAGTTCGCCGGTCGTTCCCGATCGACCAGATGCGCACCCATGCTCCACGGCACATGCGCGGCTATTTTCAAAGGTGTTGCTCTGTTAGTCAAACAAACGACACCAACAGAGGGAACATCTTCAGAAGTAAACAATGCAAACTTTCCAAAACTGTCATTGGTTCTATTGTTGCGAACAAGAGGTGCGACATTTCTTTGTTGTTTCTCATTTCTTGACGAAACTCTAAGCGAGTAAGACGTTCAAGAGCGAACTTGTGAGAAAAAAAAAAACACGAAAGCGATTTTTAATTGGATTTTATTCGTTCAACATGCTGAAAAACGTAAGAAAAATGATTCTGGATGCAATGCCTTTTCGAGGATACTTCGAACGCAAACGATTAGAAAAAGAAGCCAGGCTCAGAGACCTGGAAACTGAAAGAGAACGAATTATCAGTGCCATGGACGCTATCTTGGATCACGGGGAGGAAATCTCTCGCCGCCTCCTATCGTTCGAAGAGGACGAACATCCCTCGGCCACTCTACGATGCCAGAAGTGGTTCCGCGTCCAGCAGAGGATGGCCCAGCACGCCTGGGACCAGGTAGCGGACGAAAATGCCCGACTTCAGATACTGGATGAATATTTGCTAACTGTGAACGAAAACTGTCTTTCTTGGCATTTCTTCAACGACAGACTGAAAGAAGAAATCTGTTCTTGGATCGAAGGGGCCAATTCGGTGACATCGGATCTCCACGCGTACATGCTCGAACTCAAATTGGAGCGTAGGAGAAATCGTTTTCTGTCCTGCATCCTACCATGACTAAGATATTAGACTCTCCACCGGATTGTGACTTTATTTCCCGAAAATGACTTTTACGAACCCCGAATGTGGCCTTACCATCCGTTTCTGCTGCCACATACTTGTGACTTTTATTTCTCGATCTTGACTTTTGACCACATTATACGGACATGTGTGACACGACCATCATCGACTCCTCTCTTCTGCCAACAACGACTGCTCTGCTTCCCATCCGCCTTACCAAAACCCTTGTAACAATAGTAAAAGTTTAATCAATAAAAAGCAATAGTATCAATAATTAGTCTTTGTGTTCTTTATTTAAATTACTAGTGTTTGTAGCACATGTTATCCTTTTCTTTATTTAGGTTTTGTTTTCTGACACGCTCGCGCTTCAGGGGCCGGTGTAGACTGCTTGAGGGGATTTTGATTTGGAAAGAGATACAAGTGCTATTTTCGAGTGGTGGTGGAATGGGTGTCTCGCTAATATTAAAAAGATCAAGTCAACTATCTAAAATTGACTTAAAATTTGCCATTTTCTTAAATCTGTATTAAATAAGTGTACTAAAAGGTATTAAAGATCGAAGTGTACTAAAGGATATTAAAGAACGAAGTGTATTAAAACACTGTATATATTTTCGGCATATAGTTTTTATATACTTTTCCGAAAAAAAAATATAAGACTGATCGTTTAACAATTAGGACTTGACTCTTCAAAAACTAAGTCGCCTGGTGACACACACAAAACTTTCCTCTCTGTGGAGAGGTGGACGCCTCTCAAGAAACGCCTGAATATTTCGTACAGTCTATATCGGTTATAGGGTCAGTTCAGTGGTCCAGAAAAATCGGACCCTATAAGGGGGGTGACCATATATACGGAACAATACAACCCTATAATGCGTATACAGTGCATTTTTAATCCATAACAGACGAGCCTTATCCACATTCCCATAAGGTGACCAACGCTGACGTTTTCTCTTTCTGGATTTCAACATACGAGGACCCAAGTTTGTCAGCTCAAATGTTGTTTAATGTCGTCCGGGGAATAGAATTGGCTTTGACGAAAGCAGATTTTTTAAAATTTTCAATTAATTCTTTTATGGCAGCCAATGATCCATTCTTTCTTTTCGAAGCCATCATTAAAAAAAGAACGTTCTTATTCGTGATGTAGGATCCAAATTCGACAAAATATTCCTTTCCTTGTTTCGTCTCCATTTCGACTTAAGCAGGGAGAGATCCCTTCGACCCATAAACGGACAGACGTCCACCTCTTGTCGGGGGGAAAGAGAACCGAGAGAGGGGATGTCTACACAAACAAGAAAGGGAGGGAAAAAAAGTCTTGAATTCGGGTCCTCTCCGACTTTGCAGTAACTTCTTAAGAAAAAAACTGAAACTCGTTGAAAACGTGAAACTGACCCTATAACCGGTAAGAAGAAAAAGAAAATGACTGTATAAGCGGTGCGCTTTAACACATGTTCCCAATTTAAGTTAGACTGGACTTTAGAAAACTGACCCTATAAGCGAAGTGACCTTATAAGCGGGTTACCTTATAACCGGAACTGACTGTATAAATGGGAAACGACCGTACCAATCGAAGGCGGATGTCTAAGTAAAACTTCAAAAGACGTGACGTGAAAATTGTACGCGTGTTTGTGTATTTATGTAAGAGTCATTTCCAAGTGCATCTGTCGTCCGTGACATGGGGCCTCCCCGGGGCTTCGAATGTTTACGGGGAAGGGTTTACCCTTTTTCGGATGAGGAGCCATCTGTCGTGGTCAGCGCCATCCCCCCGGGCACGTTCGAAAGCCTCATCTCTTCAACCGAGGACGCAACAAACGAAAGAAATGTATGTGTATGTGTGTGGTGGTTTTTTACCGACTTCAAACTGAAATTTACATCTTACCGCACAAAGAACAATGTTAGGTCACGAAAGAAAATGGAAGTAAAAATTAAAAATAATTATGTTTACTGAGATAATCTATCTTCGGCGCTTTTCCGCCAAAACTTTCTACATTACATCATAGTGTTGCGGGGTCGCCAAGCAATGAGGGATGTATACCTAGTTAGACACTTAAAAAGGACACTAAGTTACGTAAAAGAGTTACATACCATTAATTGAGCTAAGTAGAAAGGAAATTTGTTTTTTCGTGGTCGCAAGTTTGCCAGAATTCAATGAGAACAAAAAATTTCGCCATATATTGGCATTTTAGGCGTAGAATCACCCTAAAAGTGTTTTATAATATAATTAAGTTGGTTAGTTGGATTAAAATATCAATATTTATACATATTGTACGTATATGTTTATATATGTATAGGGTTACTCTGAAATATTTGAGATAAGCGCAGGCAAGAATTTACAAAATAAAAATAAGGGTTTAATTTTAAAATACAAAGTATTTTAACACAGGAGACTATTTTTTACTGACTTAATTCAACTTTAGAGTAGAATAAATTTTAAACAGAAGAGAAAATGGAGTGGACGCGAGAATATTTCCGCGCTACGATTTTAAAACAGGATTCAATCGAGAAGAATGCTTTCAACGGTTGCAAATGGCATTTGGGAATGAATCTCCTGCTCGTGCTACTGTATTCATATGGTTTAAAGAATGGAACAGAGGTCTCCATTTTCTTCAGGACGAAGAACACGCGGGAAGGCCGCCGTCGGCAGTCATCCCGGATAACGTGTCTGCCATACGAAAAATGTTAATGGATGATAATCGCCGTACCTATCGAATTGTACGGAAGGAACTTAACATTGGGTCCGCAGCTATACACGAAATTATTAATGAAGAATTACGTATGAAAAAAGTAGTTTGTCGTCGGGTTCCCCATCATCTAACTGAGCACCGAAAAGGGGAGCGTGTCAGAATCGGTAAAGAAACTCTTAAATGGCTAAATGAGGGTGGCCACCGCATCCTTTCTAAAATTGTAACGGATGATGAAACGTACATACCGTTTTTTGACGTTTCAACACGTCAAGAAAGCAAAATATGGGTCTTTGAAGAGCATCTCAGGTCAACAGTGTTCAAGAGACAACGCGCACTTATAAAAGTGAGGTATGCCGTTTTCTTCAGGAGTACGGGATAGTTCAAAGCCAAGGACAGAAGACAGTAACAGCCAATTGGTATAGCACTCGATGTCTTCCACACATTCTACAAGAAGTGAATGTGAGGGGACTCGTGCTTCACCGTGACAGTGCATCTTCACATACGGCCGGATGAACAGTCGAGTTTCTTAAACAAAAACAAAATAAAGTGATAGAACATCCGCCGTATTCGCCTGATCTAACTATATCCTTACATTTTGCAATAAACTCGTCTGGATGACCAAGAAGGCAAGTGATCACCTGGAAGTGGTATTAAAAGGCTGCCGGAGAGTCTGAAGAATCATTCTTTCACTTACTGCTGTGTGTGTGAGCGGAAAGGAGCGGAGGACAGATTGTAATGGCCCGGAACGAGTATTTCCGAAACGGCACCACTCGTGGGTGGTTCGCGATCAGTTGTGATACAGTTGTGAGTATTCATGCAGAGTGGACGAATGCGACAGGGTGTAGGACGTCCACACGCTATCCAAGAAAAAGGTCTCGAATGGTGAAGCCAAACCGGAGCCAGACAGTGGCTCGGCTGATAACCGAATGCAATGCGGAGCCAAGTAGAATAGAATCGGAGCACACTGTTGGACAGGGGGCTAAGCAGCAAACATCCCGATTGTGTACCTTTGCTGACCAAACGTCTTCGCCAAAGGGGACCTAAGCTAGGCCCGGGAACGTCGCAACTGTTCCATGGATCGGTGGGAGAGAGTTGCCTGAGCATATGAATTACGGTTTGTCCTTCATCACGTCAATGGCCGTGTCAGGCGCTCCCTCAATGGACAGTAGGTCATACACAGGCCGGTGATGGCGGTATTATGCTTTGTCGGAAGTTCTCTCGGGCGTCTCTGGGGCCCGTGGTTGTAGTAGTGCAGACCACAAATGCTACAGGGTATCTGAACATCATTGCGGACCAGTTGCACCCTTCCACGGCCTCTGTTTTTCCAGCTGGAAACAGAATGTTCCAACAGGACAACGCCCCGTGTTACGAGGCTAAAATTGTGTCGGAGTGGTTCGAGGAACAGGATGCTGAATTCCAGTGAATGTCTTCACTCACCGGATCTGAATCCGGTAGAACCCATTTGGGATGTGATTGGTTGGCAGCTCAGAGTTGAAAGACCACCCATTCTCAATATATCAGATGTGCGTCACCGTCGCTTCAACATCTGGTACGATCTGTCTCCGGCCATCTACCAAGGACTTGTGGCATCCACGCCAAGGCGGGGTGAAGTTGTGTTGCGCACCAAAGGTGGGACAACTTGTTATTGACAGGTGGTCATAATGTTTTGGCTCTTTAGAATCCATATATATATATATATATATATATATATATATTCATACATACATATATGTATATATGTGTGTGTGATTATGATAAAAACGAGCGCCAATGTATTGTTAAGCTCCAATTTTTATTTATCTTCCTTATTGGGTGAAATGAGCAGAAAAACTAGACTTGGCACGGGAGATCGCAAACATACGGGCTTTTATCCCATTCTCTACGTGTCTTACTCTCAAGGCTGTCCTTTTTTACTTTTGTACGGGTTACGTCTCGAATACAACGCATGTAGAGCGTTTCTTCATTAAAATGGCGGTCTTATTTTTTCAGATAATGAAAACGGTGTTGCCCCGACTGTTGGACCTCGTGGAACTTATATATTTAACGTATCTGCAAAAAGGTTACAAAATTTTAAATCTACATAGTTTAAAGCATCTCGCTGTTCTTCATGGTGGTCCAATTTTTGCTACATTACAAATATATATATATATATAATGCAATACATAAATTCATACTATAAATTTCACATAAAACACGTAAGTGTTTGGAACTACTGGTGATAAATGAAAACTTATTTCAGAGTGCAAAAGGTTCAATTGACAGTAAAATTTTCAAGTGCAAAAAGTTAAAAGAGGGGGGAGGGGAGAGAAAGAAAAAGAAAAAACAATTCTCAGAAATAGAGATTGCTTTATTTTAAAATTCATATCAGGAAAATTAATTATACAGAAAAATATAAATTTTTAGGAAACTATACCAGACATATCACTAAACGTAGTCCGTAAAATTGTCGTAGTTGTTGGAATCCAGCATACTCTCGAAGCCATCGTTCGAGTTCTTGAGTTCTCCCATGACTTTGGAACGAAGCCTTTTAATAGTTCGCAGCCTCTCCAGCCAGTTCGAGACGTGAGAATACTTCATGGACTGCTGCTGACGACTAATGATCAGGGAAGCCAGCTGAAACAGAAAAGAATATATATATATATATATATGTAATAATATCAATATCTATGCCCTAAAGCCTATTCAAAATTATCCCTTTTCCCCATTCACTATTTTAAATCTTAATTTCTCCTCTTTATATTATCCATATATTCACAGCCATCCAATTTGAACGAGGATGTTTTCATTCCTTCAGTACAACCCCGAAATTCTTACTTTGATTCTCAAAGCAAAAAATGATATAGATGGCATTTTAATTAGGAAGTAATAACTCTCCCAGGAAAAAGCTATAACGATCAGCAATAATAGTCATCTGGAACGCCACACTTTGGCAGATGTCTCTCAAAGGTTACTCTCTATAAGCAATTAACTGTTGAATCAGCATTTTCCCATGACACTAAAACCCCATACGGTATTTGGCCATCTCTCGTAAAAAGTTGGCATTAGACAGAGAGTGTTCTGACACTGTCCGGCTCAGATGCCTCTCGATTTTGTGCTATTTTGATCGGATGAAATAGAAATTAGGTTCGACTACGATGACTGATGCATTTCTTCATTACAGAAGTGTTGCAGAAATCTTGGCAGCCCACCATGCCCGGGATGAATAAAATAGGGACAACTTAAAATGGGTTTCAAGTGTAAAATTTTGGGGCTGGTTTGTTCCCATTGATTATATATATATATATATATATATACATATATATATATATATATATATATATATATATATACACACACACAAACAGTGTGTATGGTTATATGGTCAGTTCAGCGGTCCAGAAAAATCAGACCCTATAAGTGAGGTGACCTTATATACGGAACAATACAACATTATTGAATTATGGCAGGATTATATTCACCTAATAAACAAATACTTATACTTTTAAGAACACTTTAAAAATTTATTTGAGAAGTAAAAACCACACTAAAATTATGCAATATATTTTTGGGGGAAATTTATTAGCTTACCTTACTAATCAAAGTACAGCACACGTACATACGTATATTGAAGTTCAATGTATTTAAAAATAATCAGATATAGAAGTTTGCTTCCTTTTGTTGGATGTTAACACAACTTATTTTCTAAGTCCCTAATAGCTTTTAAATGCTCATCTGCTGCTTTGGAATGAATAAAATAACACCTGATGTCATGTGTGAAAGAGATAAATTTAACCCATAAACAGACAGATGTCCACTTGTTATCAGGGGGGGGGGGGCGAGAACTGAGAGAGGTGGGAAAACTCCCATGATGAGTCTACACAAGCAGGAAAGGGAGGAAAATAAAGGCTTGAATTCAGGTCCTCTCCAATTTCGCACGACTACTTAAAAAAAAAAAAAACACGGAAACTCGTTGAAAACATGAAATTAACCCTATAACTGGAAACAAGAAAAAGAAAATGACTGTATAAGCTGTGCACTTTAGAAAACTGACCATATAGCCGGTACTGACTGTACACACACACATATATATATATATATATTAAAAAATAAATAAAAATTTCTGTAATTTAACAAGTTACATAAAATGCATCAGCTCAGTTAAAGAAAATAAATGTTAACAAATATTTTGAGGTCTCAAAATACGATTCTTCATCCTTGTAAGTAGAATTATTTTTGAACAATTTTTCCAGTATGTAAAATCATTTAGAAATTTCATTTTCAACCTTAACCTACACATTTTCGTGCCTAAGTTGTTTTTTTTTCCCCTTCCTCAAATACATAGCAATTTTCTATCTTCTGATTAAGTATCAATTAAAAATATGTCAAGACTAGTAAATAAGGATCAAAGTGAGGTCTGATACTTAAAATATACTACATGATATTTTGCATTTACAGTTAAGAATTACATATACATTTAATAAGTAGTATTCATTTTTTTATTCATTTGATGTGTATTGAACAACATTTTTCAAAAGCTGAGTGATTGTTATTATATTATCTATTATTATACAGACTGTAGTAGTGAATATACCAAATTTAATCCAAAGCATGCAACTGTATACACAGTTTGTGCGCATTAAATCTGCAAGTTTGAAAAACAGTTCCTCACAAATTTTGTTCTTTTCTATACCATAATGCAAGTCTTCCACTTTTAAAGATTATACTTTAATATGATTCTATTTTATCATCTTCAAACTGTTAATATAGCTTTAAAAACAATTCTAAAAATGACTGATTCACATGGTTTGGTTTGGAGTGCTACGGTCAACTTTTTGCAACACGAGGGCTAATGAGACCGGGACCTACAGCTTAAAGCTGATTTTGAATGGCTATGAACATCCATGCCACTGTGGGATTCGAACCCACAAACTCCAGCACTGAAGGCCAGCACCTTAACCAATCGGCCATCGTTCGGCACAACTGATTCATGAGCTCATGTCATAAAAAAAGAAAACCATTTTTTAGTCAATGTCTCAAATTATGTCAGAATATCAAAATCCTAGTTTGAAGATTAAATACATGAAAGAATACTTTAATATCCATTGTACTTACATTGGCGTGCAGGGCCAGTTGTCTCACGAATACAGAAAGATTTTCATCCGATATCGTGTACGATTCAGAGTGGTCAAACATGTCAGAAAGTTCTGAAAAGATTAAAAAAGAACTTTCAGGTGATATTCTAAGGGAAATGGTTATTTTTATTTTAAAAGCTTTCACATAATGCTTGAACACTTTTGCTGTACAGAGAGAAAACACAGTAAATAAAATCCTCATGCAATTAAGGTATCCGTCTACATTAAAAATGTCATTTTTTACCAATAATTATAATTTTTTTTATTTCTCAATTGTAAAATTTCAACATTTAGACTTCTAAATCTGTTTTTGTTTTGTCTCTACGGCATTTTAAAGAAAAGTGACAACTGTCAAAACAAAACGGAAGTAGCCACTTCAAAACTGTAAGCTGTGAATTTAAAGTCTTTTAAAGAGCCTTTTTTGGACAAAAGTTTTTGAATTTTCATCAATATTAGTTTAAGCATTTTTCTAGTATTTTTAATAATTAGCAACTTGGCCATAAGATCTGAAGCAATAAAGTGCGGGGAATTTGAAGCATATTTTTATTTAATAATTAAAGTTGCTTTCATAAACTTGAAATGTATTTTTCTCAGAACGGCATTTCTAATAAAATGTTGAAACTCGAAATGGGATTTCTCAAAATATTTTGTTGCACATTTTTATGAATGTTCTTGATAGTATTGACTAGTGAATGACCTAAAAGCTTTCAATTTGGATCATTTTTAATGATGTTAAACTCATAGATATAAAGGTAATGAAAATTCATTAATTCAATGTCTACAATTTTGAAAGACTAAAATTTTTTACCAAATGTAAATGAAGCAAAGACTTTAAGTGATTCGCTAGTCCAGTGTATAAGAAATGGGTTGCACCAAAAAATATTGCAATAATTTAATTTATTATAAAATTAGACCTTATGAAAAAACCCCGATTTGTTTACTCAATTTTCTTCATTTATTAGAAATTTTATAAAAACTTCTCCAGGAATCAATTTTTTAAGTGCCATTCTCTATGATAATATAAAAAATAAATCTAAAAATGTAAAAACAGGAACTAGTTTCTACGTTTAAAGAAAAAAGTTCTTCAAACGTAGACAGATACCTTAAAGTAAAAAATAATACTTCACAAGTAATAACCATTGTTGATCATGTAGGGAGTTTTTATACAAAACAGTAGAATGGCAGTTGATTAATAAAGCATTCATCAATATATCACTTCTCTGAATATGACAATTCTCTTTTGGAACATTTCTGAATAAGAACAAAATAAAAAAAAAAAAAAAAAAAAAACACATTCAATCACCAGGGCTCCATCTCACAATTGTGTATTAAGAGTTAATGATTATTGTATCATGTTTAATTTATGACTAGCTATAATTTGACTATTGTGAGAAAAGCTGGATGAAATTTTAATTTACAATTATTTGTATTCCAATAGCTTAGAACAGTGGTTCCCAAACTTTTCCCAATTGAGATTTCCTCCCAGTACCCTGCCTTAAGGAAAAATACGACTAATGGATAAGACAAAAAAATAAATAGAACTTGTGTATTTGCTTTTTTGAAAAGATTTGTTATAACATTAAACTCTGACATCTATTATCAATACTTTAAGTTTACAAAAACAATTTATGCCAGAAACGATGTTATAGGAGGTTAAAAATTAAACTAAACCAAAAATTTTTTGCTTAATTGAAACACTTTGGAAATCACTGGCCTAAAGAATTATAAAGATTTTACAGCACTCCTGCAAAGACGTTGCCATTTCCAGGGGCACAGTCTAGGAATTTCTGACTTAGCATCTTTATACCATTTCACTTAATTTGATACATTTAAACTCTGAAATATTTTATAACCTTGAATAGCTGAGCACATTACTCCTTCAACCTGATGCTCCAAGCAGCATGGCAAATCCACCCACATAGAAACTTAAAAATAACCTGTAAAAGGAGACTTGACTGTATGAGCCGTATGCATTTCTAGGCTAGCTATTGGAAATTTGAGGTTTCAAACATTGATCTGAGCCATAGACAAAGTACTCAGGATACAGTCTAGAAATACTGAATGGCAAATACCTGCCAACCTTTATTAACAAGCTTGCATAGCACAAAAATCTCTGCTATTATCATACTGACTGCTCTATAGCAAATATATCACCCACCATTTTAAAATGGAGAAAACTTGGCATATCATACAATGTTAACAAAAATTAAACCCTTGGATGTCTCGTCATTAATAAATTAAACAATAAATCCTATTATGCCCTTAAGGAAAACAAATTATAAGAGTAACAGGTAAAGAATTTTATTACATAGCAAAGTTGAGTGATATACAATCTAGCATCCTAAATATTCCCTATTATGTTTTTAAATTACGTTTACACATCGTTCCATGAAATTATGATTCTCTACCCCCCCAAAAAACCCCACTAAATTTAGTAGCTTAATTTAAATGAATTTTGGTTGAAAGAAACACTTTGCAAGTAAAGCATGCCACATCTTAATTTACCTTTCGTCTTCAGTTTGACAGTGATAATGTTGCAATTGGAATCTTCAGGGGTAATGATGACACAAGCATTGGTCACGTGACCCTGAAAGAAAAACATAAATTTCAATGTATATCATTCATGAAATAAGGACTGAATTCTGTACACACCTCATTTCACTCAAAGTCTTTTACTGACGAAAAGCCCCTGAAATGACAGAATCTTTTTTACCACTTCAACTTAATCTAATATTTAAGTTCTAAAAGATTCTTTTCTTTTGTTCTCAAGAAACCACGTCCATATCTTTTATTTATTGGACTATCAGGAGTCACATGCTCCAGACGAGCCTCAGTGGGCTTAATTATTATTACTAATATTTTTTTTAATTAAGAAATCATAATGGCCTGCTGTACTGTGTGTACCATTTAGAAGATCAAGCTCACATATATATGATATACACTCAAGAGCCAAAACATTATGACCACCCCTACATTTTGCAATGAACTCACCTAGATGGTGGGGAAGGTGGAAGTGGTATTGAACTGCTGCTGGAGAGTCTGAAGAATCAATCTCTCACTAACTTCTGTGTGTGATGGGAAAGGCTGCAGATCTAAACGATTTTGATAGAGGGCACATTGTAATGGCTCGGAACATGTATTTCCGAAACTGGACGACTCATGGGTTGTTCGCAATCTACAGTTGTCAATACTTATGCAAAGTGGATGAATGATGGTGAAACCAGAAATAGAGCCATATAGCGGCTTAGCTGACAACCCAATACAATGCAGGACCAAGTAGAATAGTATCAGAGTACACTGTTCAGCGGACACTGTTGAATATGGGACTACACAGCAAATGTCCCACTCGTGTGCCTTTGCTGACCAAGCATCATTGCCAACTGCACTTATGCTGGGCCTGGGAACATCGCGACTGGTCCATGGATCAGTGGAAGAGTGGCCTGGTCAGATGAATTACAGTTTGTCATTCATCATGTCGATGGCCATGTCAGGATATACTGTTTTCTAGACAAACAGTTGCTCCCTTATTATACAGTAGGTCATACACAGGCCGGTGGTGGTGGTATCATGCTTTGGGAGACGTTCTCTTGGGCGTCTCTGGGACCCGTGGTTGTGGTAGAGTGGACCATGAATGCTACAGGGTGTCTGATCATCAATATAGACCATTTGCCCCCTTACAAGGCGTCTGTTTTTCCAGCTGGAAATGGAATGTTCTAACAGGTCAACGCCCCGTGTCACAAGGCTAAAATGGTGTCGGAGTGGTCCAAGGAACATGATGCTGAATTCCAGTGAATGTCCTGGCTAGATCTCAATCCAATAGAACCCATTTGGGATGTCATGTGACGGCAGCTCCAAGTTTCAAGACCACCCATTCGCAATATCTCTGATTTGTATCACCAATGCTTAAACATCTGGTACAATCTTTCTCTGGCCATCTACCAAGGACTTGTGGCATCCATGCCAAGGCGGGTGGAAGATGTTTTACGCTCCAAAGGTGGGACAACTTGTTATTGACAGGTGGTTATAATGTTTTGGCTCTTGAATGTATTTACTGAACTTTTTTATTAGTTGCTTGATACCATTTTATGGTTTTTAGAATTCACCTTGACACTTTGCAATGAACCTCTGAACTTTATGTATGAAAGGTTTTTGTGATACTATGCTAAATAATTTCCCTCCATTTTGATCACTTTTATTCCACAGCTGAAGAAATTTGCTTTTTAAACACAGATAGTCTGCAGGCAAAATTAATGTAATTTTAGTAGAGCTAATGAATACAAAACATAACTGATTTTTTCAGTAATCAGGACTGTAACAGGATTTTACAAACTTGTAACTGGAAAAGAAGTTCCTACAAGAGTTCAAACCTAATTGTCAATAAAGGTATACTTTCATTAAAATTTAATGGGTTGTAAAATAAACTGATTTATAAAGAATCAACAATAGAAAAAACGTTTATTGAAAAATGCAAAGTGTCTAGAAGGATTAAAAAAAGAAGCTCCTTTGTAATTCTAGCAATTCCTTAGAAAAATATTCTGAGATGAGATAAATAGAATAATTACTGAACTTTCTCATCTCTAAATGCATTTTTAAGTACAGGTGAATGTTTCAAAAAGAAATTTCTTACCTTTATTGTAGATAAACTGTAGTCTTCTCCACTTTCATTGTACACAATTACCACACTGTCGTTAGCGATGTGCTTTTTCTTTTCATTTCGATTGGGATCATTTTCTTTGTTCACCATAAAGGTAGCAACATGGAAGACCACTGTCAAGAAATGGTACTTTTTTTTATTTACAGTTCCTTAAAACTTTGGCCATATAATTAGTTGCTAAAATACATCAATTCTATTTTCCCTATCTGTAAAGATTATGCTGAGAAACCACACCAAAATAAGCTAATTCATCCCTCCAGAACTTTTGTTTTTATGCATGATTTAAATTTTCAGGGATTAGCACCATGTCAGATTTGCTTTGATTTGTGTACAAAATGTCTTAAATGACTTTGTACCTTTTGTACCTTTGTAATATAACTTACAAAATTTATAAAAAAAAAGGATAAAAGCACATAAACTGAAATTATAATTTAAAATAGCATTCAGTGTATGTATTTCAAGTTTCCATTCCTTGAACATTTAAGGGAAATAAAGGAATGGATACCTTTTCCAGTGGTGTTTTGAGGGAGTTAGATTAGAAATGTTCACAAATATACAGATCTCTGCTATTATACATAGTAACACAAAGACTGAAATACAGAATGTCTAGCACCCTTCTAACAATCCTTTCAACGAGTCACAAAATATACAAAAACACCTTTTACAATCCACCCATTGGAATTCAAAACTGTATAAAGATACATTGTTTCAGAATCAAACTTGCATATTAAATATAGTCCAATAATTCCAATTTTGAGTTATAAAGACATAACTGTTATATGATAGAATCATCATTTTATTTTACTTGCCTGCAAAAAATTTTTTTTAATTTTCAAAATTTGCTATTATCATTATAAGTTATTACAAAAGTTTATTTTCTTCTCCTCCCGATAGATTTTCCATTCAGATTAACAGACTGCCATTTGCAAACAGAGCCCATACACCATAACATAAATATATTCAGATTTACTAAAAACATTAAAAATGTCTCAGTCGATAGAAAATCCTGCCAAATACACTATTATTCTTTTAAGCAAAAAATTTAGGAGGTTGAAATACTTTGGAAGATCAGTGAAATGTGTGAATTAAACATTAAGAAAAGGAATGAAAAAAAAAAGTATGTTAGAGCACTAAGGGATTTTCAGTCAATACTAAAAACTTAGAGCAGAAAAATGATGGAAACATTTGAGCTTTATGATTTCATCTTTCTTAAATGAGTTCAAGTTTCAAGATGTGTCCTTCATGGAATTCTAGCAGGCTACTGAAATTTTTCTAATACTGGAGACCAAAAAGGTTGACTGGAAAACCAAACATTTAGACAGATTTCCATAAGAATGGAATTAAAAAACTAGTTTTATGATTTGACAAATATTTTGATATTAGTGAAAATTATACTTAAAAATTAGATTAAAATATAACTTCTTTGAAAAAAAAAAAAAGATTGAGATATGTATAGGTGTTTTTAATTGCAAAACAGTAATTAACATGTCCTGTACATTAAAGCTTCTCCAAGCAGCCACACTTCTAAATGGCCAATTTTTCATGGCACAGATTTTTCGAATCATAGACCTAATGGTAAAATAACCTGTATCAGCAACCTCTTGATCCCCTCTAAATGGCCACAAAGTGGGATTGCCCCTTTCATTTTTTGGGAAATTCTACTCACTCCATGCTTTAATTTTGAGCGAAAAAACTCAGGGTCAGGTTTATGGTCGGATATAAGACAAAGGAATAACTTGAGAAGTCCATTCCTGTGGTTCCCCCCCCTTCTAACAAAGATTAAATCTGTTATCTGTGTACCCTCCATATAAACAGAGAGGAACTGGGCAATCAAGCGTTGAAGTGTCCTAAGGCCTTTATTTGGAATTCCAATCGGTAAAGTTAAGGAAGAATTGCACCTCTGTCAGCAAAAATATCATTCATGCAGGTTTCATTTCATTTGCTGGTCAATGATCTGAGTTGCAACGATGTCGAAACGCGTTTCTCTAAATCTTGAGCAAAACATTGAAATTCTGCGTGAATATGAGAATGGCAAATCGGCAAGAAAGTGAGCTGAATTATTGAACTGCAGAAGAACAGAAATCAACAGAGTCATTGAAGAAAAGAATATGATTCTGAAGGAGTATGAGTATTTCAGAACAAACAAACAAATTGTAGCCTTAAAAAAATAAATAAAAATAAAAAAGCATGAAATAAAGTACTATTTTCTCTTTAGATAAGTTTTACATTTCATTTACATAATAAATATATGTCAGACTTGTTTATATTACACATTATAGTAATTATCTTATAATAGTTAATAAAACCCTTCAGAGTGGCCAACCCCTCTAAGCTGCCAAATATTCTTGGTACAGACAGGTAGCCGCTCAGATAGGTTTCACTGTATTAGAATTTTTTCATTATGTTATATTTCACATGTAATTACTATGAAATATTTGTTATTTATGATGATATAACCCAGCATTAAGAAGAAGCCTGTCTCCTAACAAAAGCATAAAATCCATGAAAGCAGATAACGGTTCTTAATACAATGTCAACTATAGCTAAGAGAAAGAAAAATTTTTGGTCCAACCTTGCATGACATCATCGTGCCATATGACAGCAAATTTCCCATCTTCTCCATGGACGTCCAGACCTCCAAGATATGTTGAGTGAGGATTCACATCTGTCAGACGAACTAAGTTTCCTAACTTTTGTATGAAACTGACGTACCGGGCAGAGCCGTATACATTGCTTAATATGGCCACTTCGTCACTCTCCTACAAACACAATCAGCTTCAATATGCAATACTCATATGAGACTTGCTATAACAGATAAGAAACTTTTAATACAGAAAGGCAATAACATCAAAGATTATTATGTACTAGCAAGTGTGCCCGTACTTCACTACGGTGGAGCAGAGGTTTTGACAGGAACAGTGCTAATTTTGTTGGTATTAATTAATGTGTCCAAAATTAAAGACAAACTCCATGGTTTTGTATGAAACAGAAACACACACTCATATTGACAACCATATGAATATAAAGATAACTGTATAAAATGATAGGTTTTTATTTACCTTTGAGAATCACTGAAATTTTTACTTTTTGTGGTTAGAATATTGTTGATAAACATTTCATTGTAACGTAAAAAGGAACCAAGAATTAAATTTAAAATTAGTTCTCATATAAAAATGCTGTAATTTGTGTCACATAGAAATGAAAGTTGATCACTTTATATCTCAATTTCCAGGTCAAATCAAACGGATATTACGCAGACGATGTTTCAATAATATAAATTAAGAAATGAATAAATCAGGTATTTAAAAGAATGACGTCATAACGATAGAAAAATATCATTTTCCCCTATTTATTATGGAATAAATTGATAATTTTAATATCTTTCTTTTAACCGAAAAAAACTGTGCTTAAAACAATGACATGGGATTAACTGAATGACTTCACACTTCTAAAAATTATTGCTTCTTTCACTTAGTTATGATGTGATATATTAAACAGTGAATCGTTTGCGTTTAACCGGGGAAAATAATGCTTGGAATAATGACACAAAACGGTCGAAAAAGGGGGAAGAAATGGATTTCGAATGTTAAAAATTTACAAAAACCTTCTCAGAGGTATACCTAATAATTTCCCAAATTTTCATGCCGATTGGATGTATAGTTTTTGAGTCTATAAAGTACAGACAGACACAAAATCATCTTTATATATATAGATTACCCGAACACAGCATTGTGGCAAACACAGATCACTAGAGGGAAAAAACTATCTTTCATGCTTCTACAGTACTATAGCACTAAAATTTAAGAACAATGTACTTATTGAAACAAATCCTAAAGTTCTAAGCCTTTCATTTAGTCAAATTGAATTGACAAATATAAAACATAAAATGCATTATATAATAAGCTTTCAATTTCACTTTTATTATGACCCTATTATGATGAAAGTAATTGTTTTCATTTTGAATTAACACAAAGTATGAGAGAAATTATATTTTATTCCAAATATTAATAGAATTACCATGACTTTTCATGACTAATTCATGCCTATAAACAAACATGAGCAGCAGAAGTTGGTAAACAGTTGGAGATTTGTAGACTAGGCAACTAAAAAGAGGGTACCGTAATTTTGCACATATAGTCTGTGGGCACAATTTTTATTTTAAAAATTTCATAAATCATAGTCTGCACCACTACATAATTTGCAAACTATACATATTAAATACATGTAGATTTGTAATCTAAATACATGTAGACATTTTCCTGACATCTAGTGAGTCGGGCTTTTGTTTACATTTGATCATTGACTGTTCGCGTGATAAGCTCTTTTTCCCCCTTCTTCCGGTTTTGATGATTTGAGCAATGAACAAACAGCACATAGTTCGCAGCTGAAGAAATTTGCTTTTTAAACACAGATAGTCTGCAGACTATACGTGTGAAATTACAGTAATTTTATTTTAAATAGAAAATTTTTTCTTTAATGATCATGTACATTGATTTGTATGATCATGTTTTATAGTGGACCAAACAATAGATTATTCAAGTTTGCAAAATGTTGTCTCTTTATGGGACCACCTCTTTGCATCCTACTGCAATATAATGTTGGTTTTACAAATTTTAAAAAAATGTCGTACCTGAAAATTAAAAAATGACCTGAATCATGTTGTAACCCATTAAATACTTATGGAGAAATGTGTGAAAACCTCACAGAAAAAATCTTTTAACCTCTTGCTTTATGAATAGAGTGACGATTGTGTGTGCCACTTTTGATGAAAGCTTTTCTCATGCGTCATGACCAGAAGCAGTTTCATCACTAACTAAATTTTGCACACAATTTTTTACAGGACAAACTCCAATGCTATCTTCAGATGTACCCAAATTGGTATCTGTTTCAGTTTCTAAGGACACTTTCCAGCACCGTTATTAATATCCATTTTCCTTTTTGCCATTAGGTTAAATTTTTAATTTTTTTTTTTAAGAATTTAAGCTCCAGCAGTTATTTATTGCATATAATATAATTCTTTATTGCAATTATGCCTAAGAATAAACGACCAACTCTTATATTGCAACTGTAACAAACAATAATGCAAAAACAAAAACTTTATCACCTAAAAATGATAACATGTCTGATACGAGCTTTTTACTTTTGGCCAGACGGAATCATCACATGTGTGATACGAGATCCTCATTTTATAGGCAGCAGTACAATCACATCTCCCATATGTTGTTTTAAGGCAAAGGGTTAAACATAAAAGAAAAAATTTTGATTTTTGAATAAGGAGTTTCAAGAAGTTTTGCAAGGTAGCACGAAAGATTTTTGTATCAAATTTCAAGCATGTAGCTTTTTCCATTTCAGCACAATCATGTTTACAGACCTCATAATTTATATAGATAACACTTCACAATAAGTGTTAATGCATTGTTAAATAAATAATGATCCAACATTTCATTTGATTTACTATATTAAATCTTGAACTTATTTTATTTCAGAAAAATGTCATTTTTTAATTATTAGGTCTACCCTAAAAAAAAATTTGGATGTGGAAGACCATTTTCAGGCTTGCTGACCCTGAGTAGCACTTTCTCTTCTCTTAGGTTCAGAAACAGGTTAAACAAAACTTTTTGACACTACAGTAGACAAAAACTTCTTGTCACTACAGTAGACAAAGTTCAGGGTTCCCTTTTATTTTGGCACTTAATATATATATATATATATATATATATATATATAAAACTTAAATATCCCTTTTCAAGAACATACGTTGGTTTTTAGATAAGAATAAAATTGATGTCAACTTTCATTCCTCTTCCCCTTCATTTCGCATTATCCGATGGGGTAGACCTATTTTCACGGTTGCGACTCATAGAATGTATATGAAAATATAGTAATAAATAGAGTAAAAATTAAATATAAAGTATAGTATAAAGTAAACAGAGGAAAGAAGTCGTGAACACTTCCATTCCAATGACAGAAATTTATGTTACTGGCGCACGGAAGAATTGTCAAGTCTGACTGTCGTGCCAAAGAAACGGATGTCAAAACCATTGTGCTATATGGAATAGAAATGTTGGTGGAAAATGGGTTTCAAAAACAGATTTTTAAGTAAAAAATGTTTTCCATGAAGTTTTTGATAATAAACATTTCATTTAAATTAATTTGAAACTATTTTCTCTGCAAAAAACTTCCATTGTCTTGTATGAGTCCAATGGGCTTACTTCCGTAAAAATAGGTGTAGGATCAACATCCGTAAATCTAGTGTTAACTGATCATTACTCACTGTTAAGTTTCAAACACCTGTACTAAAAATCTGCAATAAACAGAGTAAGTCCTTTTTTTTTTTTGGTGAGGAGGAGAGGGGGGGGAATTCTGATATATCTTCAAAAGAAAATAAAAAAAAAATCAGAGTGATATCAAAACATGGGAAAGACTGTGTGTATGGTCTGTTCCATCATTACATAACGTAGAAGTTGAAAAGGAAAAGAGAAATAAAGGGAGTGAATGGCCAAAAAAACAAAAAAGGAGGAAAGTTGTGAAATCAAGAGAAAAAAAATTTCTAGAAAAAAAGAAAAATGGGAAATAAAAGAATGCTGTGATGTCTCCTTGATCTGTACTTATTGCTGAATTAATATTGTATAAATTCAAAGAGTATATTTTATCAACTTAATGAATTGAATGGTCATATCACACATTAAAATAAGTTTAAATGAAGTGCAGAAAAAATATATATACAATTTAATAGGCATACAAGAAAGTCATTACATGTCCACATCAAATTTTTTTTATATTATCATCATCAGGGAGCAGGTATGTGCTTCAAAGATGCAAATAATCAAATTGAACATAATTAACGAAGTTATCAATAAAAAAATCAGTAGGATTGATCGGTCATTTAGTTGTTTCGATTTTTTATATGAGTAGTCCATTTCCAAAATTCTATTCGACATTTAAAAAAAAAAAAAATAATAATTATGTCATATGCAAGCTCTCTCTCAGACTCATATGCGAATGTATTTCAACACAATACATAAGTATTTCGTCAGCCAATTACAAGAATAATAGTCATTAATAGAAGTGCAACCGAAAACACATCAATGTTAACAGCAGAAATCGTGACGCTAGCACATGACATCGGCGGAGATGGGTTTAATAGTTTTAGTGAAAATGATCTTGTCGAAATGATTCAGGATGACACCGTAAGGGAAGATGAAATTATAAATTACGTAACAGATGTTACTAATGGGCAAAAATAACCCAATCATATGACAGCAGATAAAATCTATGCAGGACTACAAATCTGTCATAAATTAGAATGTCATTTTCTTGCAATCGATGCCAATTCTGAAAAAACTTCAAAATTCCAAAAGGAGCTTCAGTCGTGCATATCTGGCTACCGGGACATATACAAGCATCTAGTGAAACAACAGTCACCGTAAAAACTAATCACCAACTATATGGTACCTGACAAAAAGTCAACTCTAAACGAGTGCGAGATAGTATCGTCAAGTGACGAAAGCGATTTTGAACTAGTTTATCACAGGAAAGTTCATGTATTGTCAGACTGCGAAGAATAAAATTTATACATTTTGAAAAGTTTTGTATGTGTAAAATAATCACATAATACGTAAATAAAATATTTAAAAATGTTTGCAAGTTTCAGATTCCAAAACGTTTGGCGAAATTCCAGGTATGTACTAGTTATTTCATAAGGTTTTGAGTTATTTTAAATGTGAGACATTTTTTATGCGGTCCCTATTCACCGCATAAAACAAATATTTAATTGTGTTCCGAAAACTATATTTTATAACTATTCGTGAAGTTTTTTGCAATTTTTTTTATGTGTCTTTTTATGTGGTCCCTATCCACCGCACAAAATCAGGTTTGATTGTATAATAATTTAAGATTAAAAATATTGACATTAAAATTTATACAATTTTAAATTTTCATACATCACCACCTCTACATTTGTTTAAACACAACTGTATTGTTATTAACTTTTTGAAAACTTCAAAATTTTATATAATAATAATGTAGTACATGAGATTGAAAATATTACCTGTCTTTCACCGACATACACAACTCCTATTTTATGTGTATCATATGGAGGGATGTGATCCAACACATTTAATGCTCTGACATTGGCCTAAAACGAAAAGACAAACAGTCACTAATATGAAAACATCTTTATATGTATACATAAAGAAGAGAGTCTGTGGATTAAGATGTCAGCCGTTCTTTTTCAACTAATGATAAAATTCTGCAGACTAGAACTTTTTATTAGATGATTACAGGAAGATCATTGTCTACTTTAAATTTTCCTGGAACATGAACTAATGGAAATATTAAAATCTTCAGAATGCATCACTTAATCATTTAAAGTGAACTTTTCAGTGATGTTTAGTAAAGCAGGATATATGACAATTGCAGTAAGTTAATCTTGGCAGATTAACCCTGCCAAAGGCAAAGATCTGTGTGTAGCAGGTGGTGATTACTAAGGTGATTTGTGAAGGAGTGACTTGATTCAGGGAATCTGCGGGAGACTTATGGCAATGACGCAAGCCAATAAGTTAATGACCTATTAAGATGAAGTAGTGGACAGGGGCCACCTAAGGTCAAGCAGCCACCTGCAAAATGAAGGGTTCCCATGGGAAAGTGATATAAAACCACAGGATGCATCTGGAGGAAGATCCAAAATGCTCATAGCAAACAGAAAAAAGGTTACACCCAATATTTATTGCTATGGACAAATCTTATTAGATTGCAAAAATAATTGGGCATGAAAAAGAGAAGAGTCAAGGACCCAAAAGTGAGGTCACTGGCAATTGCCTGAGCCGTCGCTGGAGAGGGACCGGTCAACATGATTGTGTGTGCTTATTCTCTTGCATCCAGGGAGTGAAGACCCCAGCATCAAGTCCGAGCTGTACAAGAACTCACCCTGAGCCGCCCGACTACAGATGTCCATTGCCAGTCTCCGTTATTGTAATTGCCCATTCACCTGCATCCCGAGTAAGTCACTGCCTTTAAGAATATAGTCACCACCTCATAGTTAAGGAATATTTAGTAGATTATTAAATTAAATAAATCGTTCGAAATTAAATATATTGCTGGGACTCTTTTGTTCCAGTGAATGGCATTTTTTCAGTACAATAGGCTTTGGGTCGCATTGCTGGTGCTCTTATGGGCCACCCCACTTTAAATCTAAATCTAAATTGTTTAATTCTGTGCCATTATACTATCCTAATTATATGCCTATAACTGTAAATAATTTTTAAGAATAATAAAATGTTAAGTTTGGAGATTTAAATATTAAGCATTATTTTGGTCAAGCTCCCTGAGTTAAAGCTATATGGAGCTCAATGTTATGAGTACAAATTAAATGATACGTACATAGTAACAACAATGTTGTAAGTTTGGGACATTTTAAAATTCCCATCTGTTTGAAGAAGTTGCACCAAAAATATAAACTGGATTGTGTAGCCAGATTCATTTTTTTTTATTTTTTTGAAAAAATAACAATTTTTACCACTTTATATGAAATTTTATAAGGTTAATTTTGAAACATTTTTACAAAGCAATTTTTAAATTGTCCTGTACACTTTCAGAATTCTTCTATTTGGTATATTTTTGCTGCAATGGAAAATCAAGAATTTATAACTCTCTTGAACAGTGTAATTTAATATATATATATAATTGACAGAGGCAAACCAGGACCCAAATTTATACTTGAAAACCTCTTTTAAATTTTACCCCTATTATTTTTCTCAGCCCGGGCATACTGGGCTGAAAAGAGTCCAGCTAAACGTCTGTCCTGAAGAAACACACCAGTCGCCGTGATCGAACGTAATCTTTATTTCATCTTATCAAAATACAGGTGTTAAATTACTAACTCTTTGGTGATCTAAGAAAGTTCCTTACCAATCAGAAATGTTTTTACCATTTACACAACCTTGAAATATCAAAATTAATAATTATAATTTCCCAGTTTTACTCAAATCAAAAATTTCCAGAAACAAGGAATAAAAGAAAAGATAACATTGATTATATGGAGATTAATTCATGACCAAACTAAAAATGAAATTAAATCATCAATACAGGAAAAATAGTTTAAGGTTCCACTGTTTGCGTGCGTGCGTGTGTGTGTGTATCAACAGCAGAGTTCTAAAGGGCAACCATTCAAAATTCAGTTTTGAAATACTGCCATTTTTATGAGTAATACTACTCTGAAAATTTCAATTTACAACACAAATTTCACACAGGGAATATCCATGTCAAATTTCCCTTTCTTTCTCGTAGTTATTGCCTTTTAGAACTGGATCCACACATACATTTGGGCAATGACAGGCAATTCAAAAAAGAGTTCAATAAAACCTACTTCAGTCTGCTGCAGCAAGAGTGGCTTGTGCGTTACAGGGACTGAACCAAAACAGCTGTTATGATAGAGTTGTAAGAACACAAAACTGAGGAAAAAAACACATTTAAGATCATTTGGCAATGACTTATTTTATTGCACATTCATTATTTAAATGTAATAAAAATAAAGCACAATGTCAAATCAGAATATTTTAATTCTGTTTTTATTAATACTGAGTCAATACTACATATTTGGGCTTAATCTTTAAGAAAATAATCCAACATATATGTAATTTTTTTTTTTTAAAAGTTGCATAGCAAGTAGGTATTTAGGCTTCCATAAATTTGGCTGTTATGCAATAGCTATTATATTACAGACCAAAATCTGAGGTATGATAAACATACCATGAACATCAAATCCTGAAGTTGACAATGTGGGAATGTTTCATTACCTGGGATTCATTCCATTTCTACGATTGGGATCCAGTTTTGGATTGGCAGTTTCAGATACTTTGGCACGAATTGGACTCATGACAGAAATAGTATGGCCCCGATCACGAAAGGGACCCAATGAAAGTCCTAAAAATAAATATTTTAATTATATCACAGAATAAACATTACTTTTTACTGCGAGATAATTTTAAATGATAAAAGGAAAGATAATACCTAATTTCCTGCCTATAATCCAAGGATTATACATTAAAAAACTTTAAATTTTACTCTAATGTGTATTATACACTGTCGTGTATTTTCTGCTCTTAACAATTATTTTTATAATAAAATTTACAAATATATGTCCTATAGAATAATAGATAGTAGCACCTATTCATAATTATCCAGAACTTTTTTTTTTAAATGAGGATAAAAAAAATTTTCAGTCAAGGACACAGCAGTTTGGATAAAAGTACCAGATTAAATTAATTTTTCATTTTATATATTTATTTCTATCACAAAGTTACACTTGTAGAATCTGAAATAGCGGCATTTTGTTGCATTCTTCATATTATTTATTTTAGACTTAATACAGATTGCAAATAACCATATTAAATTAAAATAATAAGATGCATTTTAAGAATTCTAAATTTTAATATCCTTTTTATTTAAATATGCATTTGAATAATTTATTTATATCATTATTTCTGTACTAATTATTGTAAAGTTTTGGACTACATTCCTACTGTTGTTAAATACAAAATTCTTTAAGTCTATCCAAATTTTCACTTTGTTAAATTACTTTCAATTTAAAGAAAATGTTATCATTAAGTAAAAGAGTTTAAATTTAATTTTATTAACACTAAAAGACATACTTTTTTCCATATACCTTCTTTCATTTTTGTGAATCACATGAAATTAAAGCGGAAATTTAATCTGTGGATTATACAATATTTTTCTCTGAAAATATCGCGAAATTCGTACATGCGGATTATAGGCAGGATATTAGGGTATATATATATATATATATATATATATATATATATATATATATATATATGCACACACACAAAGTCCAGATAAATCTTTTAAATAAAAGACTACAAAAAAAAAAGGAAAACCTAGTAAAATACTCTCCTTTCTTTCCTACAGAAGTAGAATGCACAATCATAAGCGCATATTAAAAAAATATAATGTTAATCATTTCATTCCTTTAAATATACAAAAACCTACAGAATTTAAAATTTTCAAAGAAATGATGTCCCACAATTGTACAACTAGTTAAAAAAAAAGTTACATAGCAGATATATATACACACATATAAGGATTTTATGAAAGTCAAACTGATATAATGCCATATATTTGGGTGAGCAAATCTTCCATACAGTACTTATTAAAATGTCAAACCTGTTCGAGTGCCAATTCATAATCCTGAGTATAAAACATTAAATCAATATTCAATAAGTGATACACTACCCTTCTTATGAGCCTGTTTTTCAGCATCTTCAATGCTCCGCTGGATTTGATCCGATGTAAAACCAAACCTGCTATCCGTGCTCTGATCTAATCTCAAACTAGGGATCTTTTCATCCTGCTGCCCTTTTCCTTAAAGAAATAATCACCACATAATTACAAAATAAATTCAATATTTAACTTACACTTTCTCATATACATACACAGAGATAAAATGGTAAGAGTTCTACACTCATATGCTTGCTAAATATCGACTGAAAAGACAAAGTGCAAAAACAATTCTGTAAAGCAAAAAATATGAAAGAGGATTCTAGAACAGACATGCAGAACAAACCATTTTAGCGGGACAGATACTTTTTTGTTCCAAAATAACTGCTGAATTAGATTTTGAAGCCAAGCAAAATTTCCTACAGCAGTGATTCCTGATTGCTGGACTACAATGCACAAAGGTTTGAGTTCCTATGGCATTCTATGGTCTACTGTTGTGCTACACAAGAGCTAATGAGACTGCAACCAACTGCTTAAAACCTATTCCAAACATCCATGCCAGCAGTGAGATCCAAACCCACAAACTCTGGTACCAAACAGCAGCACCCTACCATTTGACCATCATTCAACAAAGACTTGCCTTTCGATTTTTGGAGAAGGGGTTAATGATAAACAATTTTTCAAAACCTTCAAAATAGGTGAAAAAATATTTAATGCTTGAATACAGGTGAAATATATAATAAAATCAGTGGACAGACAGTGCCTACACTGCACTTTTAAGAGGTAATGTCTAAATATTCGGATTAAAGGTTATGGCCTCATTACATTAATTCCAAACTTGCAAACATGCAAAATTTAAAATGAAAGTTCAGCCTCCGGATTAATTCATTTAGAAAATCATGCAGAATCCCATTAATTATTTCTCTTAGCCATATTGAACTGCAGTTGAAATGCAATCATCCAAAATTTCGATTTAAGAAGCAGAAGTTAATTAATACGATTATGTTAGATAAGTTTCTAAATGACCAGAAATTTCCTGAATGCTGCATTATTAGAATATTTTAGCATTTGATTTATTGTTATGACTGAACATTATGTTTGAAATACAGATTTTAATGTAAATGCATCATAAAAGCTTTTCAGAATGACACAGAAATTTAAGGGCATTATAAATCGTTAATACTTAATACTAAAATCTTTGTTAAGTCTTACATTTTCCCCTTGTTTATTCTCTTGTTTTATCAATTAAATACAATGAATGGGAAAGAGAAGGGAGTCTAGAACATTTTTAAAAGAAATAGAAAGAGTAATAATTAAAAAAAAAGATGGGTATAGGAGCTTGAAAAATGTAAACTCTCAATACAATTTCTACCCCAATGAATGCAAGACATTTGTGATGCTACAATAAAGGATGTCCTCTATTTGATGTCGTTTATCCAGCAGGATGATTGATAAAGTCTTGGATACATACCAAAATTGAAACCAACATCCCAAGTTTCAATTCTAATATGTAACTATTAAGGTATTCGTCTATGTTCAGAAAACTTTTTTTCTTTAAACGTAGAAACTAGTTCATGTTTTTACATTTTTAGATTTATTTTTTATATTATCATAGAGAATTACACTTAATTATTTATTCCTGGAGAAGTTTTTTTTATAAAATTTTGCTTCATTTACATTTGGTAAAAAATTTGGGTACTTCAAAATTGTACACATTGAATTTTTAACGAATTTCCACTATCTTTATATCTAACTATAAGTGTAACATCCTTAAAAATGATCCAAATTTAAAGTTTTTAGGTCGTTCACTAGTAAATACTATCAAAAGTATTCATAATAAGTTTCAACAAAATATTTTATGAACTTTTTGAGAAATCACATTTCAAGTTTCCACATTTTATTAAAAATACCGTTCTGAGAAAAACGCATTTGAAGTTTATGAAAACAACTATCACAAAATTAAAATACATGTTTAAAATTCCCCACACTTTCTTGCTTCAAAACTTTCTAATTACCAAGTTGCTAATTATTAAAAATGTTAGAAAAATGTTTAAACTAATCTTCATGGAAATTTAAAAAGTTTTGTCCAAAAAATGTTCTTTAAAAGGATTGAAATTCACAACTTCCGGTTCCGAAGTCGGTATTTTCCATTTTGTTTTGACAGCTGTCACTGATATTTAAAATGCCGTAGACACAAAACAAAAACAGATTTAGAAGTCTAAAAGTTGAAATTTTACAAAAGAGATAATAATAATAATAATAATAATAATAATAATAATAATAATAATAATAAAAGATTTTTGGCAAAAAATTATGTTTTCAACGTAGACGGATACCTTAAGCTATCATTCAGACTGTAAGTCAACCAAATAGGCATAATTGAACTATTTGAACGACTGACATTGTAATTGTCATAAAGGTTATTAAAATTATAAAATAAAAAACATTAAAAAATAAACACACTTTTGCAATTATCAAAAAATATTACATACATTAGGTAGTATAAACAGCACTAAATATCCATAAAATAAATCTTTAAAATATTGAAATATCAAGTTTGTTAGTGTAAATCTTTTAAATTATTGTACAAAAGTTTAAAGTAACACATTCTAAGATATTTCATTATTTTTTTTTAATATAAAACTTTAAAAATGGAAATTTTTGGCAAAAAATTTAAAATTGAGCAAGTTTTTTACATGTATTTTGTACCATTTCATTCTTTATTTTTAGTACAAATTTGTTTTCAACACAGGAGTAATTTCACTATGTTTAAATTGATTTATCTGAATTTATATTTCTGAGTTGGTTAGGTTAGATCTTTACAGCCAATGTCAACCCCAATATGGAAGTGTGAAATTTTACTTCAACTAGGCAATTTCGAATATGACACTGCAATTACAAACTATTTTAATTTTTATACGAAGACTTCACTTTACAAAATAGATCCACTTTCTGAATTTTTTTAAATTTTAAATGTCAAAGCCTTTGATTAAATCTTAACTTTATATATTCAAAGCAAATTTCTTTATTAATAAGCATTTACATCACTAAATGAGAAAAATTATTTAGATACAGAATAAATTACTTCAAAAATCAGTCAGACTAAATCTATACTCTAATACAAAATTTAATAAAAAAATTAGCTTTTTATAAAAAAAAAATTTAAAAGTTAAATACATATGAAATTCCTTTTCTATTGCTTCCACCCAAACATTTATCTTGAAACATTGCAGCAATCTTGTGATAAACAGCATATGCATCAAATATAGCAGTTGACACTCAACTTTCTCATTAGCTGCTGATTTGCACATGTGCATAGCTGTAGGTGGGGGTTACTTGAGTTTTTTAGCCCATGGTATACAGATATTTATGCAAGAAATGTAAACATAAATATTTCCACTTTGGGTTACAGGCAGGCCAACATTTGAATACTTCAATAAACCAAAGAGACATTCTGCCAACTAAATGTCCTTATTTTATTTTCTTGTTTCAACTTACACCCAACTGAAAGACCAACTACTAACTGGTAGTCAACAGATATCTAACATTTCTGTGGTACCTACAGGAAAGGATATTCTACATTGTATCTTTTATTAAACATATAAAAAGTATATCTGCAGTAATACTGTCTAAGTTTATTTGAATTTATAATATAAAAAGATTAACATTTAGCCCATCATATGATGGGATCTGTAAAATTTTTAATTTTCCAGAATAGTAAAGTACCCTACGAGGCAGATAAAAGAATGGTTTGTTTTTTTTGGCTCAGAATTACATATTGGTACATATTGGTACTCAATAACTTGTTTATCTTCATACTCCTTTAAAGTCTCTGAATACTGTGAATGCAGTTTAGAATCACGTCAAATTCGTTTAGAAAGGTATTTCAAAGTTATCTTAGCTATGTCGAAATGATCGTTCAGTTCTTCCCAATTTTTTTACAACAGTAATAAATAAAAGTGAAGAATTGAAACTATCATTTCCACTACACCCTGGAGATAGATAGAATTTGTTGTTAATACTGGTGATAAAATCTTCATTGCAACAAAATAATCTATGATTCAATTTAAAATTACCATACATATACCTAATTATTATTTCAGCCAAATATAAAAGAAAATTATTGATGCAATATCCAAGTTCAGTGATAAAACTTACAAAAATAGTGCAGACAATATTAAAATAATTTAAAATAAGAAATTATTAAATGAGATGGTTAAAGGAATGACATCATAATGCTAGACAAAATTTTATTTTTACATATTTATTATGTAACAAATTGATAAATTGAATCGCCTGCTCTTAACCAGGAAAATAGGGCTTGAAATAATGGCATTAAATACTAGAAAAGGGATGGATTTTGAACGTTGCTAACCCTAAGTCATCAAGATGCCTCTATCCATTCCAGGTCCGATCGCTTCATAAATGCGAAGGCAGATGGACAAATAACTTAGACTGCTATTATATAGGGGATTTTAAATACTATTTTATCACTTTTCTCTACTTTCATGAAGTTCACTGATTTGGTAAATACTTACTAAACGCATTGTCATATTCTGCTTCCGTTTGTGGAAGTGCTTCCTTCTCAGATTCTGTAGAGTCATCGGTTAAAAAGGAAGTTTTCTTCATCATTTCAGTATCAGAAGAACCAGAATCTGTCCAGAGAGTGTTCACATCTGGGCTTGAGTTGGTGCGCCTCATGGGAGTATCCGTTTTGGGATAAGATATGATATCAATGGCAGACGAACTAGGAACTTCAACTGAAAACAAAAGATTCAAGAATTTAATGGATTGCTCAAGAATGATTTTAATAATCACCTTTTTTTTTTTTTTTTACAAAACTTATGACTTTTTTTATTCCTTCAACATTTTCATTTTAGTATGCCTATTATAGCACATTGTGAAGACTCCCCTTTGTTCAGAACTAACGACCAGAATCAGCTGATTTGAAGCCTCCTGAGAATTCAGCTAAAAAAAAAAAACCTAGCTGTAATGACAGCAGGAGTTCTCAGGTAACTGGAACTGTAACTGACCCTGAGGTATAAAAAGCCTAGAATTTTTTTACATTTTCCTTACATAGGTGCTTTGACCTCATGGAGGCTTTCATGTCTTTTGACCGGACCAGCTTTCTAGTGATTATTTTCGGGAGATTCGTGAAGTTCACTCATATAGGGAGTGGCAGAGTTTATGATACTGAACAGGGGATAAATTGGGTTTGCATTGCACCCTGGAAAAGTGCCCCCACTGGTGTGAGATTATTTAATCTCTTTTCTTTCGACTGTGACCATTGTGGTGATGTTATGCAGGAAACCATCTTTGCATTTCGACTTGTTTGGGGAGATTAGAATACCCTTGTATATAGCCATATTTACTCAAATAAAAGTGATTTCCAATTTTATAATGACTGTGATCCTTCTTCACGCTACCTCTTCACTTGAGAACATTAAAGTTGTCACAACATATACATCTTGGAAAGGTCAACATATTAGGTTATTTTAATCAAAAGTATCTCCAAAAGTTTTGCAATGATGAGGGACTCAGCAATGTGGCAGGAGACAAACCCTGTGAGTCAGACCTCTGCAGCCTTGCTAAAGAGCTTAAACACTGTGAAGAGGTCACAGCTAGTATTTTAAGTACTGCCTCCAGCAGCTTTTTTGTTACGATCACGAGGCTCATAACAAAGTTCAGCAGAGTTAATAGCCTTCCAGCAGAGGACAAAAAACAGACTTGATAATGGGATTAAAAAAAACAACTTGCTTTTTATTAAAAAAAAAACATCAAAAGAAAAACACAGGTTCACATAGTTTGCATTGGAAGGCAACATGATGGTTATGTTGCAACCTAACAACTCCCACCACTGGTAAACGTGTGCCGGGTTACATACTTCCTCAGTTGAAATATTATAAAAATAATTTTTAACAGCAGATAATACGTTGCTGCGTATAATATGCATTAAAGGAAAATTTAAAGTTTTTTAACGCATAATATGCAAGAAATTAGGGTACTTTTGATTGTCACATTAAATGTGACAATTTTTATTTTGAAACAATAAAGTTTTTTTTATTTCTTAACAAATTTATTATCAGAATTCATTTGTCATTTTTCATACCAAAAATGATCATGTATAATTGCTCAGCGTTCATGATGGAAAGTTAAACACTAGTAAAAGAATAACACATTTTTTAAGTTCCAAAAGGAAACAACTACAATAAGGGAGTGAAATTTGGATCTGTTAGTTATCAAGGAGTCCCTAAGACCACCTCCATCATCTTGATGGAATCATACTATTGTACTGTCATCTTATGTCTTCAAAGTCTCAAATTGATGCAAGCACTACAAACAGGTGAAATTTAGATTCTTAGATTTTCCCCCCACACATTCAGCTTGTCTAAATATAAACATGCTTTTTAAAAGGGTAGATGGATACAAAGGGGTATTTTATAGAAAATATTTAGTGAGAAAATCTTTTTTTTAATCTTAAGGTCTAATCTCAGATAATTAAAACTTAAGGATTATTCAATATCCTTTAACCTTTTGCCTTATGAATCGAGTGACGATTGTGTGTACCACTTTCGATGAAAGCTTTTCTCATGTGTCATGACCAGAAGCAGTTTCATCACTAACTAAATTTTTCACCCATTTTTTTTTTTACAGGACAAACTACAATGTTATCTTCATATGTATCCCAATCGGTATCAGTTTCAGTTTCTAAGGTGTCATCAGGACACTTTCCAGCACCATTATTAGTATCCATTTTCCTTTTTACCATATTTTTAGATTTTTTTAAGAATTAAGCACCAACAGTTAATTATTTATTGCCTATAATATAATACTCTATTGCAATTACGCCTAAGAATAAATGACCCAGTCTTCTATTGCAACTGTAACAAACAATAATGCAAAAACAAAAACTTTATAGCCTAAAAACAATAACATGTCTGATACAAGCTTTTCACTTTTGGCCAGACAGAATCATCACGTGTCTGACACAAGGTTCTCATTTTAGGCACAGCAGTACGATCACGTCTCCCATACATTGTTTTAAAGCAAAGAGTTAATTACTTGTCACTTTTCCTTGTACAGAACATTAAGTAGCATCTTAGCTTACATTGGTCCGATTCCAAGAGTTCTTCTTGCATGGGAAAGAGTAAAGAGCTATCTGGCCCTTGCCCCCAAGGGCCTTGGAGCACCATGGAGGTCAGTAGTGACAGGGGTACATCCTAGGAATAAGAAATTGTTTAGAAAATTCAAATTCTGATAAAAACCATATTTTTAAGTTTTAATTATTAAATGATAAACCAGTTTGTATACATCAAAGCTTAATGACTCTTTAATAAATAAATGCACAACTGTACACATTAAAGCATCCCCAACAAACTGAGAACTTGTGGTTTATACACAGTAACTCCCTACTTTCATTTTATTTCCAATCAGCTACAGCTAAACAACCTCCAAACAGGTAGAGCACTACATTTATGTACTAAAAATCTTTGGCTTCAATTCTTATTTTAGGCATGAATATTCATAGTTGTTTGAAATTAGCTTTTAAACAGTAGATATCACATAATGTCCAGGGGGGAGGGGATCATTTAGATAATCCCCAACTTTTTCCTAATAATTCCCTGGAATTCACACTTCTTCCCTCATAAACTATTTAATACACAATGTCTTTCAATTTTTTTATAAAACTATTTTTAGATATAAGATTATATCTATATAAAGCTATAAATTTTAATACAAACAAGTAAAATGTATTTGAAACTTAGAGATATTCTTTTCTGCCTTAGAAGTGTTCAGTAGAAGATTAATCAATTTTGTTAAAATAATTACCATATATTTCCATGCATAAGGCGACCTTCAGATAAGACAAGGTATAAATTTTCAGTCAATTTTTACAATTTTAGCATATACCCACCATATAAGGTGACCCCAAAATTCTCAATAATGTTGTAATGCGTAGATATACGGAACTAATTTTATTTTTTAGCACCTTGCAACACCAAAAATCGCTTAGGAAGGTATAATACCAACATTACTGTCATACAGGGTGGTTTAACTTCAGTGCTACAACCTTTAGATGGCTCCTTTCCCTGGCGGCAGGGAGTATTTAAATCCTACCTTGGTTTGGAGTGCTACGGTCTACTTTTTTGCAACACGAGGGCTAAAAATCCTACCTTGGTCTGGCAGGCAATTTAACAATTAAATGGCTGAAAAGCATGCATTAAAATAAAAAATTCCAAGCGTGAAAACACGCCTTTGCCAGGAAAGATTTGGATTTGTCTCGGCGTGTTATCACGCCTACGCCAGGGAAAGAGTTAATAAACCATTCGAGGACGAATTCAACAATGAAAGTGAGAATGTACTTGAGCCCTCAGATAATCAATGGGAGGATTTTAAAAACATTGGTGAGTGACTTGATCCATTTTACAATGGTGTTTTGCAGTCCACTTTTTTTTTTTTTTTTTTTTAACCTGTCACATAAGATGACCTTGGATTTTAGGAGGTCATTTTTTGGTTTTAAAAGTATCATCTTATACATGGAAATATATGGTATAAAAAAAAGATATGACAGCTCTTGCAGTTCTAATTTTTCATATTTTATTTACATTTAAATAATACATTCTATTGTATTAATTATGTTTTACATTATTTTAAGATACAATTTGCTTCATGAGAGCATTCATTTCTTTGTTACCTCCTCGATTAAATTTTTTTGTTTCAATTGATTCATTTTCTGAAAGTTCCTCCCCCCTCTCATTCCTTCCTCTATATTCTTATTCAACACCAAATAAGCATTTAAAAAAATGTACAAGAGGTTTTCACAATTTGAGTTTTTTTTCTCTAGTTTTGTATAGCAAAATTATAATTCAAACTATTTTTTTTCCTTTAGAAAATTACCTACACTTAATGAAAAAATTAAATAAATCAAACTTTATTTGAAAATGTTTATAATGTTTACTTACAGGGGAAGAAGAAGGCAAAAAGAGTTGATTTTGAATCTTCATCAACCACGATGTGTTACCTGTAGGTCGTCTAATATGAACTTCAGCCCAGTTAGTACACCAGCATGTACAAAGGTGCCCTTGTTTATCACTTTTATCTAAACCACAAATTAAATAAACATTGATTCATGCACTAAAGTCAATGTATGCAAAAGAGTTATCGGCCATCAAATAAGTTTTAATTACTTAAGGTATCCGTCTACGTTTAGAGAACTTTTTTCTTTAAACATAGAAACTAGTTCATGTTTTTACATTTTTAGATTTATTTTTTATATTATCATAGAGAATGGCACATAAAAAATTTATTTCTGGAGAAGTTTTTTTAAAAATTTCTAATAAAGGAAAAAAATTTAGTAAGAAAAATCTGTTTTTTTCAAAAGGTCTAATTTAACAAATTATTTCAATATTTTTTGATACAGCACATTTCTTATGCACTGCACTCGTGAATCCCCTAAAATCTTTGCTTCAATTACATTTGGTAAAAAATTTTGGTCCTTCAAAGTCATACACATCGAATTTAACGAATTTTCATTATCTTTATATTTAACTATGAGTGTAACATCATTAAAAATTATTCAAATTTAAAGCTTTTAGGTTGTTTACTAGTAAATACTATCAAAAGCATTCATAATAATTTTCAATTAAATATTTTAAGAACTTTTAGAGAAATCACATTTCAAGTTTCGACATTTTATTAAAAATACCGTTCTGAGAAAAACGCATTTGAAGTTTACGAAAGAAACTTTAACTGTTAAAAAATTAAAATACACTCTTAAAATTCCCCACACTTTCTAATTGCCAAGTTGCTAATTATTAAAAATACTAGAAAAATGTTTAAACTAGTCTTCATGAAAATTTAAAAAGTTTTGTCCAAAAAATACTCTTTAAAAGGCTTTGAATTCACAACTTCCGGTTACGAAATCTACTTCCGTTTTGTTTTGAGAGCTGTCACTGATGTTTAAACAGCTGTCACTTTTCTTTAAAATTTCGTAGAGACAAAACAAAAACAGATTTAGAAGCCTAAAAGTTGAAATTTTACAATAGAGAAATAAAAGAAAATTTATAATTTTTGGCAAAAAATGTTTTCAATGTAGACGGATATCTTAAAGGATTTCTAAATTTTCTTTTTTAACTATTAAACCCTTTTTGTACAATAATATGAACAATTTATCTTGATACCAGATGAAGCACTTGCTGTTGAGTCCAACTTCAGTTTAATAATGAATATTTACTGAAGGGATTAGGACTGATAAAAAAAAAATTGAATTAATAAAAGACCCACTTAATTACTGAAAATTGGCTAAGGTGAAAAAAAAAAGACAAACAGATCAATGTTACAGAGATTTATCTAAGTTGGGTTTTGTCCATCACTAAATGCAGTTAATCTATCAATATATTAAATGTAACCATTTGTCATAAAGTTACAATTTAAAAACTTTGCATTTATCACAAGACTAATTGAAAACAAATACTTTTAAGTACCAAAAATATTTTTTAACGACAAAACTTAGGGATTTTCTTTCACATTTTAGAGTGATTATAAATGTATAAAATAAATTATTCATGATTCATACCTTCCTTCAATTTTAAAAATGAAAATTCCTCTTCAGGTATTTCAGAATCATCCCTAGAACAGATGCAATTATATACAGATGTGAAAGTTTAAGACACATTTTTTTTTATAAAGTAACAAATTTTATAAAGCAAATCAAAAATGGTAGGTATACAAATAAAGTAGTTTTGATAAGTAAAGTCAAATCTACTTAAGAAATTTACTAAGCAAATGAGAGTTTAAAGTCTTCTATTAAAATGTTTCTATAATCTAAAGCAGAGGTTCCTAATCTTTTTTAGACAGCTCCCTTTACAGTAAAAACCTAACACCACCCCTCATTTATTATAGTAAATTGTACAAAACATTAAAATACTATTTCATACTATCTATATCTATTTTATCACACTATCTACATATTCTCATGATGATGTAAATAGTCACACAACTCTGTTAAATCAACAATTGGATTTATTAGAACAGAAGTAACTCAGTAGAGAACAAAACTGAAAACTGACCTCAATTGATGGAACACAGCTTTTATATACAATCAGAATATTCAAGAAACATCTAGCTCGAACAGCAAAGAAAGTTCTGGAATCATCCAGAATTTGGACCAAACTATCAACCGAGCTATGGAGAAGAATAGCAATCTTTATGCAGAAATATTAATAACCCCAAAATTGAAATTAATTTAATGTCCATCAAATGCAGTAGAAAATTCTTAAAATAAAAACTTGTAAATAAGCTTAAAATGAATAAGAAGTTGTAACAATTTGTTAAGGTTGGGTTCCAATTTTATTATCATTAGTCCAGTGGTGTACAGTCTGTTCTGTTTCTTAATAAATTAGCTACTGCACCCACTCATGTTCAGTCAAAGACAATGATGAAAATGCAATTAAAAATTCCTGTTGTTTAGCTTAGGAGCAGATTTAGGTTATATCTAAATTAAACAGCAGCCCATAGTGGAATCAATGAAATCTTAAACTAAAAATCTATTGCAATTATTACAGTAAACGTAATATTTCATTCGATTAAGGATCTAAAATCTAAATCAGTATATTCATATCTAAAATAGTCAAGAATCGCTCAACAAAATCAGTATAAAAAATTTCCAAGTGTTGTAACCGACAACACTAAACCATAATAGGTATACATATACATAACACGAAATTAAATTTTTAATACATATTTTACAATAAGATACAAATTTTAGATATCTAGATAAAATATTTCATTGTGAAAACAGTAGGTCTTTCCAAAGTATTTTATTGATATCCTAAATAAGAAAGAACGTTGTGCGTCTCCTCCTCCCCTAATTTACCTCTAAACTCATTACCTTCTGCACGAAAGACTACAGTGCCCAGTGCGAGAAGGAACCACCCCTTGTTTGGAAACCTGTGATCTAAAAGTGTTAAGATTTACAAGACTTTTGTTTGTGAATTTGTTTAAAATATATTTAATCATATGTAAGCATTAATGTATTACTATACAATTTAATAATAAATATTGAGCAATTTTTTACAAAATAATTATTTAACACTCCCTAACACTTATCTAGGCTGTTTAAAAAGATTTACTCACTTCAAGGCAGAATCAACACTATGCAGTCTCCGAAAGTGCAAAAGAATGTCATCCTTGGTTTGAGAAGATCCAGCCATCAGATCCCTAGATAAAGTAGCACTTCTTCTTTGAATGGCAGACCGGTGACGTTTTCTTTCCATTCGAAAGCTAGAGGGCTCTTCAGCACATTGCTCCTCTTCAGTGAAAATAGAATCTTTTTCCACTAAATTCAAATGAAATTATCTTAAATCTCCCTACTTTCGTAAGTATTATTAGCAAGAAAAAAGGAATAGGATATTAATGAATTAAAGTTTCGTTACATGATTATTTCATAGTACTTAGACAAACTCAAAAGCTTATTTATTCTTAGAACTTATTTACTCTTTAAAATTTTCACAGGGATTTCATTTATGTAACCTTTTAATTTACTTTAAAAAAGGTTGTGCAAATCCTCAACTCTTGAAGGTAAAAAAAATTTTTTTTTTTTTTTGTTTTATTCTAGATTAATCTTTTTTCTTCAAAATTGAATCCAAACTGTACCATTTTGACATGCAAATGTACAATATTATAAAATGACTGAAAATAATACAATATGCAGCTAAACTGTACTGAAATTGTTTAGATCCCATTATGATTTTAATCCCTTGACATACAAATAAAAAGGAAATGAATCAAAAATTACTATTGAGTTCTTCGATGATATTCACCGAACAATTCTGTGCAAGATGAAAAAAAGAATGTTTTATTTTGAAATTGGCATTGCTATGTAATATTTAATGAAGTTTATATAGGATATTAATCGAAAATAATTAAGTACCAGGATAAAATTAGTATTTCTGTAAAGTATGAAACATTTCAAATCATGTTCGAATAGGTAAAGGAACTGACATTTTTTTTTACACTTTAATTTTAAGAACACTTGAATCTTGAACAGTTGAATCCAAACAGAATAGAAATTAAATTATTTAATATGTCTGCCAGAGACGGCAAAGTCTACTTTGGCACATGAAAGGACTGATGTCTCCCAGACGTTATTGTATATCAAGGAGATAATATTTCCGCAGTGATGTTATTTATGGGAAAGTATTAAAGATTAAACATAATCCTTTTTTGCATGCTTTATTGATATGCTTCCAGTATGGCTTACAGAAAACACTTTTTTACTTAATAAAATCTACCCTTTCAATGTACTAAAACTGCCCTTTTGACTCCCTGTCCCTATTTAAAAGAAATGTAAATGCTACGACAATCCATTACTCACCTTAGATCTGTCAGACAACAGTTGCTTGTGGCTGTCTTTGAAACCCCAGTTAAAGTAGAAAAATATTTTATACGTAATACAAACATGCTTTTTTTTTATGACTAAAACTAATGTAAAAATATGATGAACTATTTATGTTATCCAATAAAGGAAATCTATAAGTACTATTGCAGTTTGCTACACACAATTGTTTTCTATATGTGACCCTCATTAAAACTATCATCTGTCATATGATGTACACCCATAATTTTCAATCTTATTTTTTTATATCAAAAGTGTGCATTGTACATCAAAATATACAGTAGTTAACAATTATTACAAAGTTTTTTAACTTAGGTTAATCGCAAGTTGTTGTATATCCTTCAGGCAAGCAGTCATGTCTAAGGTAGGGGATCCACCTTCCATTTCAGCTTCCGTTTATTTTTGTGTTTTCCCATCAAAATTGTGGATTTCTCAGGAGAACACTAACAGATTTAAGTAATAAAAAGCTATTCTACCTAAGTAAAATAAATAAAAATTATCAAAACCAATGAGGGAAAAAAAACTTACAAGAATCTGCATTTTTATTGAATTCCACACACAGATTGTAACATCGTTCGCACAGACCATTTTTAAAGGATTTAGTGCTACAGCCACTGGTGGTAATTGTAATAATTTTATTACCGACCAGCCAACTTGTTTTTTGTCCATTTTCAAGCAAAAATTCAGATACAGGAGATCTGGAAAAAAAGTTTTAAATATATAAAGAAAAATTCTAACTCATTTTATGATTATTCTAATGAAAAAGGAATGTTAAATTTAATGTAAAACTACAAAAGAACAGAAAAATGCTAATAAATACTAGGTGATCAAATTATAGAATTTCATAAGATATTTTCATTGAAATAGAAAATACTAATGATAAAGGATTGATGCCCCCTTTTGCCCAAATGTTCCCACACTTTCTAAAAAATTAATACTAAATTTTGTACAATAATAAAATCTCACTTGGCAATAATAGTTTTATATCCTAACCACAAAACTATTGTTTTGTAATAATAGAATATTCTTAAATTTTGTATATTGCATGTCAAAACTAAGTATTGTGTCTTTGCAAATAATTCTATAAATTAATTTGAACATAAATTTTCTCAATTTGAAAGTGTTCCTTAGAGGAGTCGCCAAATTTTTTAAGCACCAAGAAGATACCATGTAACCAAGGGTGTAAGATGATGAATCATTGAATTCTATAAATGCACCTCATATCTTTACAAATATACTGTCTAATTTTCACCACTACCCAGGCACAGATGTGTTTGCCATTTTATTACAAGAGTGCCATATAGGCAGCCAGCATTACATCTAAGACAGGACAAACAAAATGGGTTCCTGCAATTTTGAATCAATCAAGTAAGTAGAATTCACATAATTGTAGAACCACTACCACTGATCTTTATATATAAATTTAGAAATAGATAATAAAAATTCATTCCACAGAACAGTCCTTTTTATACCAAACAAAGCTAAAGATTCTCATCATTTGAGTACAGATAATAGAAAATTGTGCTATTTATATTGTTTTAAATATGAAGGTATTAAAGGCACATTTTATACAAACTTACTTACCTTTTGGGTACATTCGAGGACATACCAAAAGTGAAACGTGCCATAAGATCCAGACCTGTCTCCATCAGTTCTGTGTGCAGGGCAATGATAGCACTGTTAGACATTTTGCTGAAATGGGAAGAGTTCTGGTCAGAAAAAACTTATTTTAAGGTTATTTAAAATTAATAATTTCACACACAAATAAGGGTCAATTATGCTTGTTCCTTGTTATGTCAATGTCACATTTAATCCTCTGGAATGGTTTGGTTTTGGAGCACTACGGTCTACTTTTTGCAACACGAGGGATAATGTGACAGGGACCTACTGATTAAAGCAGATTCTGAACGGCTACGAACATCCATGCCACAGTCTGGTTCTAGCCCACGAACTCCGGTTCCGTAGGCCAGCACCCTAACCATTTGGCCATTGTTCAGTTAATCCTCTAGAATGATGTTATATATTAAACATATAAGTACTATCAAATTCAGTAAGTGTAAACTATTGTACATTTTAAAAGAATTTTCTCCAATCCTATTGAGTTCTATAATGACATACATATATGAAAGCATATATGACTAACATATGAAAAACAAAAAAGTTACAGGTACTTTAACTTTTGTTTTACAGTACCTGTAACCTGTATAAGTAACTTTTTTGTTATCAACATTTTCAAAGGATTCACTGAGTTCAAATCTACTATTTTAGTGACAAATTAGAAAAAAAAAATTTGTTGAAAAAAAAATTTTTTTAGAAAATTTTTTTTTTAAAAATTTAAAATTCTTTTTTGAAAAAAAAATTTACTACTATTATTATTACAATAATAACGAATAATAATAATAATAATAATAATAATAATAATAATAATAATAATAATACTCTCACTATTAATTGTACCTCAGTGTCATTTAAATAGCCATAATCACATCACCATCACTTCCATCAGAAAAATTACATCCATTAAACTACTCAATTCATTAATTTAAAAACATCTTGTTCTTCCTAAAATACTGAACTTTTATTTTGCTATGATAGTCAAAATAAAACTGACCCAAAACATACTATCTAGCCAAATGACAACTCAAGTGCCACCTCTAACCATAATAAACATTCCACCTTTTTTCATTCTGTCATAATCTAGTGTTCAATAAAACACATCCCCTGGAAGCACTAATGCATACAGCTGTTTGCCTGTTAAAAACTAAAGATTTAGAAAGAAAAAATCAGAACCGAAAGTGTACATTGAAGGTCAACACTCTGTAGGACATTAAGAATCTAAAGGACAAACTTCCATCTACTGGTGCCCTTTAAAAATTTAAATGTTCTACTTCCCAGACCATGGGCCCTGAATGGAGAATTGTGTAATCTCAATTGAGCTGGTAGTCCTGAACAGGTTAAAAAACAGACATTAGATAACAATAGTATTAAATAAAATAGTAAATAATTAAATACATAGAATCAAACAATACATTTCTCACATTTAGCCAATCAAAAGCTTGTTGCAAAAGTGTTGGGAGCTCACATTGGAGATGTTCCTACTTCAGTAAGTATTTGTGTACTTTGTCAGCTATTATATATGGTGGTAATGTTCTATGTTAAATGTTAATTTTAATAGAAAGTTTTGTACATTGTCCTGAGACTCTCTTATATATATGTGACGACCGTAGCCATGACATCATCTATCCCACAGAATGTAGTCATATTCATTGGGAGTCCGCTATGAAACAGAGTGCCATGCAGAGGCACCAACAGCTTCAACTAAAGTAGTGTATTCTAGTCCCACATCATTACAATGAAAGCACACATCTTAATCTTGTGCTCTATCAGTAAAGAAAAGAACAACTCGAACCACAACAAACAGCCAGAATCATAACGAACAACAACCCTTCGAACCTTGATACTCGCCTATTTAAAACATTTCAAAACCAGAATTGAAGTCATGATGGATGCCAAGAGACGGCCAATCATGCCGCATAGAAAGTTCTTACAAATTCTAAAAACCCATCCCACTGATAGAGTGCCATGTGCTAATCCCAAAACCAGAAAAACGTTGCCATTTTAGATGAATTGACATAGAATTTTGAAACCAAAACTGCAATATTTTAAGCAACTTGTCCCATTATTACATATATATTTGTTATTTAAAGAAAAAAGGAATAAATAAAACTGAATTTTACAAGAAGTTGGTTTGAAGTTAAAGCCTTTTAATGCAATTTTCAAGCAGAGATCCTAAACAGTTCAACACATAATTCTCGAATAAATTCTCGAAATTTATTTTCTATATTTTAAAATTCACCATTCAAAACAGTCCAAAATCATACAGTTATAGCACACAAATGTACTATCTTACAGTTAAAGCCTATAAAGTGATCGGCTAAAAGGTACAAGTTGACAGGCATAAAAAAGAAAATCTTACCTCGATTTATCTTCAGAGGTTTGAGAATCTTCCTGGTGAGATACAGAACTCTCGCTCTCTTCTCGGGGAAGGCGGATGTTACTAGAGAGACCCTTGGAAGAAAAAAAATTTGAGGGGATATAAGACCTTTTGAAACTCATGATAAGTCTTTTCCAAATCATCATTAAAGAAAAAGTTCTGTTCCTTTAATGAGAAATTGTTTACTCTGTAAACACAAACGGTAAAGTAGCATGACATTTTACCATCTCAACAATTACAACATTATTATTATTATCCTCCCTAAAAACTTAAAAGAAATTTCAAATTTCAAAACAGTTGACATCTATTTTGCTGCAAGATTAAAAACAGTGTTTACACTAATATAAGTTTAGTTCATTGGTCAAAAATCATAATTAGCTTCAATTTAATGTAATATATTAGTTTATTATATACTTTTAAAATTACTTTGGGGCTAAGAAGATTTTTGATTAATCACTTAGTGTATTATATTAAAAAATATTACAGATAAAACTACACAGAGCTTTTAATCTTGCCAACTACTGCCTGACACTCCAGTGAAACAGTTTTAAATACTTCTACCACTACCTGAATGCCACCTAGCAATAGTGTCAGCAGACTATTTTTATTTTTGTCCACGTCGCCATTGCAACAAGTGTTTAGATCACAAAAATATTTTGACATTACACAGCTTACAATATGGAAAATTAAAGAAAAATAACCTATAGATTGTTTTTTTTAAAAAAAAACATATATCCAAAATTTATGTTATTCTCATTTGAAAGCCCTTACTTTGGAGATAAATTTAGCAAAATCTTTCCTGAAAGGGATACGGCACTTGAGAAACCACATGGCAATCACATGATGAGCTAATGCAACAATGTATTGATTGAACCTGCAAAAGACAAATACTACTACAATATGCATCTCATACCATACAAGATTAAAACTTAAAATATATACAGAGAACTCTGCTTAATGGGATCGCAGTTAATACTATCAATCACTTGCTGTTATCGAAATCACTGGGTCCTGATTTCTCAATTTAATTGTATGTTAAAATGATCGGGTTATGAGATTGTGACATCGGTTCATAGGATCCTTTTTTGAACCTCATTTTAACTGGCAAAGGAATATTCCCAATGCATTAAGAAGGAACCCATTCTTTTCTTTCCCTTTGCTGTTGGAGAATTCTCGAAAATTCCAACCTCTTCCCCCTAGGGAAATGGAAAATGATCAAAGGAGTGGGGAATTACTAGTTCCTGAAATTTTCCAAAAACACACACACCCTGCTGGTGGTCAGTAGTTGTCAGATAGGCAGAAGGCAACCCATTCTTATCGAAACTGAGAAGGAGCATATTCCCATTTTATGCATTGCTCTCTTACATGCAGCTTTCAGTACAATAGGCCTTGGGCCGCAGTGCTGGTGCCCTTGTGGACTGGCCCACCCTAATTCTAATTCTACATGCAGCTTGTCGATAGGAAAGCCAGAAAGTGAAATGATTTTAATGCTGCAGCACAGTCAAACATTTCTCAGCCTCTGAACTGCATTGAAAGAGTTGAAACAGGGAGTACAACAGCTCTCCAATGACTGTAAGAAATCATTATGATTACGACCAATTTATCAATGAGCTTCATAGAAAAAATGGTAGTCAGTCAATCAGTTTTTTTAATTATGTATACAATTTTTATGTTTCAAAGGATAATATACAGTACATAAATATAAGGTGTGTGTTTTCATTTTATTTTGAAATTTAGTATGTGTGAATTAAAGGCAGGGGTAAATTTATCTCATTTTGCATATCGTTTATTTATATCAATTGGTTATTCTTATCAAAATCACGGTATCCCAAACTGATCCCCATAAGTGGAGTCCACTGTACTGCACATTCACACCAAAGAAAACAAACTTTGTGTGCCACATTGCTGTACTTAGCATTATTCTAAGAATACCATGGAGAAAAATCCATATTACTTTGCTTTACGACATGGGGGAAAAACAACAAAATCCTCCAGTTTGCCTAGTGGTAAGCATCCTATATACCAGTTTCCTGAGTAAAGTAAAGAATGAACTGGTCAAATCTTAGCATCCAAAAGTCATTTTGCCAAGAAACAAACAGGTAGTAAAAAGATCACCCTATCCAAGAATCGTGCAACTGAGGGATTTCTCTTGAGCAGCCAACATTTGAGAAAAAACCAAATTGTCAATAAAATAATGAAAGTATCAGAGAGCCATACATAAACATGTATACCATAAATATGGAGTCACAAGCCATAAACGGAAATCAACAAAGTCATTAAAGAAAATGATTTTGAATGAGTATGAAGACTACAGAATAAACAGAAACAAATTGTAGCCTTTTGAGAGAGGCTCTCTGAAGAACTAATGCATTTGTGGGACACATGCTGTCCCAGCCCCTCTGAAAAGGTTGAAAAAATGTAAAGAAGCATGAAATACAGTACTATTTTCTCTTTAGATAAGTTTTAAATTTCATTTACATAAGGAATATAGGTCAGACTTGTTTATATTACGCATTATAGTAATTATCTTATAGTAAATAATACCCTTCAGAGCGGCCAAATATTCTCAGTAAGGAGAGGTGGCTGCTCAGAGAGGTTTCACAGTACTTAAATTCGATACTGCAACAGAAATAGTTTGGAAAACAATTGTCTAGTGCTTTACTTTAGAATAATTTGATTAAAAAATATTTCACCCATTTTACTTTCTTGCCAACACATTTGAAGGATAGAAAATTTTCCCCCCACCGTTTTGGCTTATATATAAAGAATAATTGCCCTGTTAACATGTACGTGCCTATATTCAGAAATATATGGTAGATAAAAGAAATCAAACTTTAATTTTTACTAAATAAGTAGAATTTTTTTCAGAAAGGATACTTACTTGAATGGGTTAGTATAAGGAAGAGCAATAGCAAATATACTCATGTATTGATCTTCAACAAAACTTACATAGAGCTGAGGCAATCGAATGAGATCTAAAGATAAGCGAGAATCAAAATAAAGTTAAATAATACAAAATAAATTCATGTACAAAGAAAATTATTCATTTAATGCTGTCAAAAGAAATCAAGTGACCTCTATAAACTTCACTTTAGGTCTGCTTTTGAAATGAATACTTCTCAAGCAGCCACATTTAATCTAGTGAATACTGTTAGTACACTTTTCTCTATATTTATGAAGACAGTTAATCTACCACAGATAACAGATTTAAAATGGTTTAACTTCTCTCTTTTCTTTTTGATATAAAAAATTCTATAACAATATATATATATATATATATATATATATATTCATTCCTTCAAGCACGAATATATGTCCAATTACAACACATATCTAGGTATCAGGTTGAAATATATGCATTCTATTTTTCAGGCAACAACCTTCTATTTCTTAGTAAAGAGTATTTAAATCCTATCTTAGACCTCATTTTTTTTCACAATAAAGCTAAATTTATTTCTTTTGCTTTATATCTAACACAGACCACAAGAAGCATTGTACAAGGAAACTGTCTCTTGGAATGACACAATATAACTCACTTGAGAGAAATTCCAAAACTGACACTGCCACACCCACTGTAGCAGATATTTTAGACAGTTTGAGCAATACATCTGGTAATAGTTTTATCATCGAATTCTGCATTTCCAGAGAGCAAAGCATCAAACCATCAATGCACAGTTTCGCACTTCTTGATACTAACCCAGACTGGAGACACCGAATCAGTATACGCTAAAGGATAAATATTCATAACATTCAAGGAGTCAAAGTAAAACAACAAATAACAAACAAATTAAAACTAAGAGTTTAATATTAAACTGCAAATTAAGAAGAATTATGAAAGCAAAATGAGGACTTAACAATGCATTAAATCTATCAAAAATCATAATGATCAGAGGTCAATCTAAGTTTTTATTTTGAATCCCAATTTGCGATTAAAAAAATGTGAATTTTCTTTATTTTTGTAAAGAAAAGATTTAAATTAAATTCTGCTATGTAATAAAAACCCTTTTTAGCTATCACAATTCTATTTGAAAACTCCAAAAGAATATTAAACAAATTATATAAGACAAAACACTAAAATTTCTCCTTAATCTTTAATTAGAAGTTTTTATTGAGAAGCAGGAATTTAAATACATTTAAGTTTAAAAAGAAAGACCAGTGGGGACATCCAACAATGCCAACACATTACTACACACCACAAATGAACGTGTTTAATTGATTGAAGGGGGGGAAAAAGAATTCTTTTTTTAATTTGTTTTTAAGTTTTGAAGGGTCGTTTCTCAAAACAAACCTTTAATTGTACGATACGAAATTTTGTGAAGGAGATACTTTTACTAAAGGACAGATTTTAAACATATCTTTTCAATTCTCAGTGTGAGTACGAGGTGCAACCAGAGAGTAAGTTTCCTGATGCTTTCCCCTTTATAGTAAACATCATTAGCCATGTCAATTGCACGTGCATAACAGGTCTATGACATATTATTCATATGCCAGCTAGCTGGACAAGTCTCGATTTGTGCCAGTAGCAGGATAGCAGTGGTCTGATATGTAAACTAATTCCTTCTCCCGCTGCCTGCAAGGTTCGGTCAGTGATTTCGAATGCACAAAGCATTGCACCCATTGAAATTCATCGTTAGCTCTACCAGGTCTATGAGCCCAAACGGACACTCGAACACAAAATTCAATGCTTAGGAGCAGCAATCACATTTCTGCTATGGTATCCCGACAAGTTCCTCGGCAGGATTGTCATGGGCAATGAGACTGATTTCACACTTTATCCTAGAAACCAAGCAGCAGTCAATGCATTGGCATCATAGTGGATCTTCGGTCAGGAAAAAATTGAAACAAAAGCTGTCGGTACAGAAAGGGATGTGCACAGTGTTCTTAGACAGAAAGGCTGGTTCCATTCACGGACGGCAGAGTTCTATGTCAGAGGGATACAAAAGTGGATCCCACAATACGACCAGTGTCTCCATTCTGGTGGTGGCTAGGTTGAAAAATAGCTGAAACATGGCCGTACTTGTTGCCAATGAATATGTCCATGAAAGTGAGAGTTCTTTTTTTTTCTTTTAAATAGGGAAACTTACTTTCTGGATACACCTCGGATATGGTCAAAGAAAATGTATTATACATAGTGCTAAGTACAGACAAGCTCTTAAAAGAGTTTTTAAAGAGAACCTAGAATTGGTCCCAAACTCCCTTGCAAATTAAACTGAACCTTTGTGCAAAAACTATATTACTTTGATGGTGTTTCCATTTTTAACAGCTTCTAAAGTTGTGAGAAGTATACTTAGCAAATAAATTCGTTTCTAAATATTCATGGTAAGTTATTTCAATTCATCTCAAGGTTGTCATCCAGAAACTACTTTAGAAACAGGAAAATTTAATATATTCCTTGACCACACAATCGTGGTTTTAACAATAAGCTCTGGATGATGGAGACAGAAAACCATCAGTAAGTCAATTTTTCCTGCACAGAATCTTCTATATAGTCTACCAAGAAACTTATCAAATTATCAAGTAAATTTAAAAGCATGTTTTTTTAATTAGAGACAATTTTCATCAACTTAGTTTATTGATTTCCTCTTGAAAAAATATTAAAAATTTTAATAAATATGATGATTTTCAATCAGGCTATTGCCTTTTTTATATTTGTATAATGCTATCATGAAAGAAGTTAAAAAATTTATTAATACTTGTTGACAATTTTGTTAGGAAATATTAGATCACTTGTAAATTTCCCTTATTTTAAAAATCAATATTTCACTTATCCCTCACCTTAAAGACAAGGCTGAGTAATCGTGCGTCACGAAAGGAGCATACGAACGTGACGTGTTGATGGCGAGCATGCTTACGTCATGCTGAGCGGAGTGACGAGCAAGAGCGCCGGACGGTGGAGATCAGCACTGCAGATGTTAACCCAGCGAATATAAAAGCCAATGTTTTCGCCCAGTGAAGTAGTTCTAGTCTGTGTCTGTGATCGAGTTCGTGGTGAAGCGGAGATGTCTGCTGCATACCGCCGAGGAGGTAGACCGATGGATCGGCGAAGCCATGTTTAAAGCTACCGTAGTAGGACTTTTGTTTTTTTACTGCTGCATGATTTCAAGTTTTTCTTTTGTCAAGTATGTTTTTTTCTTTTAAGAAGGTTTGTGAGTAGCAACCTTATTTTGTACAGATACCAAGACTGGTATGTTTCATTAAATATTATATAGTTATTATTTGCTCTAGCCGTCATTATTTTTAAGCTTCCACACCGCACAACCTTTTTCATATATACCGATAACTTAGTTATCTATCTCACACTTTTAAGAGTGGGAGGTAACAAATTTTTTTCCAAAAACAATAAATTAAGTTCATATACATTTACTAAAAAAAATTTAATTTTCAGCCATTTTTATTTCTGTTCTGAATTTTGGAGATTCATAAGTAGTTAAAATTAATTTCAGAATAAAAGCTGGTTAAAAGCCTTTAAATAAAGGGTTAAAGAACAAAATATAACGTTCTTCAAATACTAGTGAAATTTTTAAATCTGTGATTCTCAAGGCACTAAGTTTATTAGTTGGTATTGCTTTCATTTACTATCTATCAAATGTAAAACCATGAAATCTTTATGAAATATTTGTTTCATAAAACTGATACTTTAAACACAGTGGTTTAAATATTTTGCATTTTAAACTTTAAAAATATACATTTTTAAAATTTAAATAAATTAAACTTTAAAAAATGCACCATTAAAATTTATAATATATCCCAACAGCATTAAAAATTTTGCAATTATATTGCTAATAATTTGAGAAGACAACACAAACAAGGTCCTAACACTCAGATAAGATTAGAAGAATCAAATTCCGAAAGAAGAATATACCTGCATATAAGATTCCAAAAGTGCATGATAAGATGTTAAAGCACAAACACAAGGATAGATGTAACCTTGGATATCAGTACGCGTCAGGCGAGGAGGAGTATTTTTCAAGCTTTCTGGTAGACACATTTTTCGATCACTCACCTGAAAACAATAACTCTTACATGAATTTCATTAAAATCACACCTATTTTTTAAAATATAAGATTCTATGGCAGATTTTACTTACCATGGAACATAAAGTGGAACATAATGATGATATGCTACAATTGCCTTCCACAATTAAGGTCTTATTTTGCAATAATTTCGGTAATTTTCGGAATATCATCTCTAAAATAGTCCAGTCTTTTTCCTATAAGGATCAAGTTTTTAATAAAGACTAAAATAAACATGCTATTTCTATTTAGTTATCAGGAATTAAATATACAAGAAAAGAGCTATATAACAAGTAAATAAGTTTTACAATTTTAATATTCTCTTCTGTCAGAATATATATTTCTTGAAAATAATACACTGTCCTATTCATGACATTATTGAAAAATTTAAAATATATGTCAGCTCAAAATAAATTTTGAATTTATAACAAATGTTATCTGTGTAATAAAATCATCAAAATTTAAAAATGTACTAATATATCCATAGTTATGGTGTATATATAAATATACAACATTGAGAATTTCATCACCCAGTCAAATAAGAATTTTTTTAGCCCCTACTATTTTTACTTGCTCAGGCTTACTGGGTAGCGAGAAGCCTATTAATAAGCAGGTTGCAATTGTGGCTCCACCATAAGAAACTGCAACTCTAACATAGAATTTAAGGTTTTATTTAAAGACTAAGAAAATACATCTTCTCCAGCATTTATTTCAGAGTTAACTTTGGGAGACAGCTAAAAGAATTTTAAGTCACTGAACACTTTTTTAAATAAGATATTTGGTGGCTGGGAAAATAGATATGAAAGAATGGGAAGGGAAAATGGAGAATTTTAGAGATATTCTATGTGTTATAATTTTGATTATTACAAACACACACACACATATATATATATATATATATATATATATATTACATACATATATGTATATAAAATCACAGAATATCAGTGCTATTTCCTGCAAGTATGTCTGTGTGTGTACACAATACTATTGTTAAAATAAAATTCATTTTTATGCATTTTGTATATGTGAGCCCGGGGCGCAGTGGAAGTCAAAGAAAATAGAAAGAGAAGACCAACTTTACACCAACACATCTTTATTCATTCACAGGAACACAACAACTAAAACAGAAAAAAAAACACAGAAGTTCACAAGAGTTAGGGTTGCCATAAAGGTGCAGTAGATCGCCAAATTTGGCGATTGTTTTGTGAATAATCTCACAGTATAAAAAATAATTTCAAATTTTCTGATTTAAGATTAAGTTATAAAGGCTTTTAAAACTATAAGTTATGAATAAAAATTTTGAGGCCCTTGGAAAATGCTTTATGTGCCCTGCTGGTAACAGGGACCTGCATATGGCCAGTACATAGCGAAGTCCCAGATTGCTAAAAGAAATACAAAACTGGGTTCTGCAATATAAGTACCATAATTTCGCACAATAGTCCACACCATCGTATTATCCCCGGGTGCAATTTTCTATTAAAAAAATTTCATAAATCATCAGATAGTCTGCACCACTCGATAATCTGCAGATTATACATGCAAAAATATGCATTTTAGTATGACAATATTAAATCATTTTAAGAATAAAAACCTAAGTACAGTAGAGTGCCAAAAAGTATGGATTAGACTCCATTAATTCCACCTTTATAATATGAAATCATTTCTTCTGCCATAGCCTCAGAGACTAATTTTAATGGAAGAAACTGAGCGGCATACACTTCTCTGTTTGAGAACCCAACTATGTCAATCGTCTTTTAATGCAGGCCATTGTATTTTTTCACGACAATTGGATTGCTTCTCATATTTTTAATGTTTCTTTTTGCTTTTGTCAATTTCTTACTGCTTTCTCATCAACCTTCTGAATGATTTTCAGCTTAAAATTAGCAGTCAAACTGTGACAGTGTTTTAAAGACATAATGAATGACCAATATTACTGAAAATCAAAACTTTGAAAACAAAACACTCTGTATGTCCTCCAAGAGAAATGACCTTTTACCCTTAATTTTCGATCTTGAACCCATCCACTTGGTGTTGTCAATCAGAGCTCTAAATAGTAACTATCTATATTTTCCTGTACTGGAAGACACAATTTAAGATTGCAGTACTTGCTACTACTGATTCGTTCTGCTTTATGGGTTTTATTTATTTTTTTTTTCATGGTTTATTATCGATACGATATGATGTTTTCTTGGCATCTTGCGAGTTTTGCCTTTGTTTATATTTGACCATCAGCCATTCAAGTAACCTATCTTCTCATCTACTCCCAATTTTGATGAATTGAGCAATGAACGACCCAGATAGTCTAGGGCTGAAAAAATTTGCTTTTTAAACACAGACCGGGGACTATATGTGCAAAATTATGGTACCTAGGTAACAGTGGCAATTACATTAAAATAGAAGATTTTCATGTAAAAATTAAATTAATGAAAATGTACACCAGTATAGATGTAATGTATCTGGCAACACCAGATAGAAAACACAAGAACTCAGTTTTGTTTCAGAACATTAGAACAATGATTATAAGCTTAAAATGTATATATAGTGTGATTTGTGAATAAATATGTTTTTGTGAACATCTGCATCTTATATTAAGGCCCAAAAAACACTACAATGGTTTTAATGTAAAAAGTTGTACAATTAAAAAAAGAAAAACCTATTCTGTATTTACTACAAACTTGCTTGTTTTGGGTTAATAACAGCAACTTCCTCATAGATTAAAAAAAAATACATTTGTTTATAAGATGAATTCAAGCTTACCTGCTTGAGACTCAAAATGAGAATTTGAAAAGCTTCTCCATAACACAGATAAGATACAGTGGGAGCACCAAACGCTGGTGGAGAACAGGGTGCTGGACTCGAAGGGACTGATCCACTATAATCCTTGTTCAAGCTAAAAGAATTACGAAATATAATCATAGAAAAGGGAAATATTTTAAGCATTAAACAACAGAAACCATTCACGTGTTGCCCTTTACTGAAATCCTTCAGTGAAATCTAATTCCCTGGTTAATGTTCAAATTCTTCGCTCATTAAAATAGAAATGTAGAGAGTAATTTCAAACAAATGTACACTAAAGCAAAAGATCGTATGACAAAGACGATTCTGTTGTGACGACTGCAGTGTTCTTGAGTGAGAAGTATCATGAAGAAGGAGCATTGTCACAATAGAATTGGAAAACCACTTTTATTTTTTCTGGAGTAAATACAGGGTATGTACAGAGGAATTCTAATTCTCCCAAAACAAGTTGAAATGAAGAAGATTTTTGCTGGCACTGAATTATCACGACGATCACAGACGGGGGAAAAAAAGGATTAAATAATCTCACAAATCGGGGAGGCTCTTCCAGGGTGCCATGCAAACCTAATCTATCCCCTGTTCGGTGTCAGAGACCCTGCCATTCCTTATATGAGCAGACTTTACGAGTTTCCCGAATGTAATCACTAAAGGCTGGCCCTGGTCAAAAATTGCAGAAGCCTCCACAAGGTCAAAGCATCTCTGTAAAAAAAATCTCGAAAAGCCCAGAGTAAAAAAATTCTGCGCTTTTTATATCTGGGGGTCTGTTACGATTCCAGTTACCTGGAAACTCCAGCTAAGGTTACATCTAGTTTTTTTAGCTGAAATCTCATTCGTTGGCTGTCCTGATTGAGGCTTCTTCAGGCAATCCTCTGGGGGTCATTACCAGCAACCAATCAGGGTGTAACACCTATTCAACAGAACTGTCAACATCCCACACTCTGTTGCTGTGCAATTATAGCCAGTCAGAACAGGAGGCTTCCAATCAGCTGATTCCGGTTGTTAGTTCTGGACAAAGGGGGGGGGGGAGAGGTCTTCACACCATTAAAGGCAGATATACAACCTGCCTCTTCTTCAAATTACTTCTACTATGGAAAGATTAACTTTCATTTTATACATCCAATAGGCACTTGTGGCTTTATATGAACAGAGGTTCACACAAATTTCAAAAATTAAATATGCATATACAACTTACTTACAATTTAAAATATATTGTTATTTTCACAAGTTATAGAAAATCAGATGTGGAACAGAGGCTGGGTACTGATGTCAAAAATCACATGCACCAATGGGGGACAAGAACACACTGGAGCTGCCATACTCCACTTCCAAAGTCAGGGCAAGCAACCCCGACTTTGACCAACAAACTTTGGCAAAACCCACTCATCGCCCCATAAAATAAAAAAATAAATAAATAATAAAAAAAAGGCCAAATTTGGCGACAAAAAAACAATGTTTATAATGCATCTGTACCCCAAATGCAATTGAAAAAAAGAAAATTCTCAGAAGAAAATTAAAATTTTAACATTTTATTTCTTACTATGAAATAAGATAAAACCATAATATTTATTACAAGCATATAATATATCTTTGAACACTGATTATAAAACAGTCAAGTGTAATTTCTGTAAATTATATTCCCCCCCCCCTCCACCAGGCACATGTTTTTACCGACTTTCTTTTTATCCTATTATTATAAATTAAAAATATGTTTAGAGCACTTACTCTATCCATGCTCTTAATGTTTCTTAAAAATATTGATTTGATTTAGAGTTAAAAAATAATTTCTCAACTGCAGCAGTGGTCATTTAAATAGTAGCAGTAATTAGCAACAGTTGTAGGTCTTCAAAAACATAGTTTTCTACAATAAACTGTAGGGGACTAACGGCACCAGTCATATTTCTGAAATCATTTCAGATTTTTTTTATATCATAAATACTGAAAAATGCAATTACTTTACTTCTGAAATACCTGATTTATTAAGTGCCATTGTAACTGTTTACACTAGTTCATAAAAAAACCATATCAATAAATGATACTGATAAAAAAAGAAATTAAAAAATCTAAAAAATTAACTAGCCAAATAAAGTAAATAAAGAGAGGCAAAAGCAAACAATGCAAGATCCTGCACAACTGAATTTGATTACACAGAATGATACAAGCGATGCCTTCTATTTCTATAAAATTTGTTTTCAAGGATGTATCTTTGATTACATGTGCGATTAAGGTGACACCTAGGGCTCTTTAATACGGTAACTTACACTCTGTGCATTAGCTATGTATTTAAGAAGTGGTTAAACACTAGAACAGGGATGGACAAACTTTTTTGTCTGCAGGACAAAAATCGAAAGAAAATAAGTTTGGTGAGTGAAGATAAATTTTTCTAAAATTTTAAAAACAATATACAAGTACCTAACGGTTTAAATACATTAATAAGATGAATGAAATTGTGATTTCATTTTTAAAAGTTCCTTATACTGAGGTTTGAAGGGATATGGACTGATTTTAAGGAATAATGCTAAATGCTCATCTGTCAGTCTACTTCTGAAATGATTCTTTCTAAGGTTCAAAGTGGAAAACACTTGTTCACATAGAAGAAGCGAATAAACCGCCGATCTTCTGGGCGTTAGATAATAAATATGGGCTATAATATTTAAACAAAGTAGAAAAGGAGATGGATATATATAATGTATAAATATATATTTCTCTTAATTTGTCTCGGACCAGCCACTTAAAATTCTATTCCCGGGCCCATCCCTACACTAGAAATTGGCATGAATCTGAAATTGTACTTGTATTATTTTAATATTTTTTTAATTTTTCATTTGAAGTTCACAAACTGATGTACACAAACACAAATTTATGCATTTTGTAAATTAATCCTACAATTGTACAATCGTGTCACTTGATAGAAAATTATTGGCATCTATGGTTAATTAAGAAATTTTTCTCTAACTTGGAAAAAGGAGGGCATAATTAAAACTATTTCTCAAAGAAAGTGTTTAAAACAATCAAAAATAAACATTTACTCTATAAAGGAAAAAACTCACCTAGAATTGCAAGTTACATAAACACTGTGTTTCACGTTATTGCCAATAGCAATGCCCATTTGCTTCTTATTATTGGTTCGAAACTCGAGTAAAAACTCAAAAATCTACAAGAAAAAATTACATCCCATTAGTATTAAAAGTTGCTTTTTAAAGTGGCTTTTGCATCTAGAAGACATTGATGACATAAGACAAATTCAGAATCCATTGTCAATGCATTGGCATTGACAATGCAAGAATGCACTGACAATGCCACTGTATTGCAATTTTCAGAATGCACTGTCAATGCATTGACAATTGAAAACCAAAAAACTCATGTGGTTAAACCAAAAATATCATGTGGTGTCCACATTTTATTTAATAGCTTAAAGTACAATCATCAAACTACATTAGTACTATTTTGTCCATTCAACAAAACTGTTTATTTTAATAACCATTTTCTCTACCACAAAAATTTCACTGAATTTCAGTATAAATTTTTAATTGTGTAATAAACAGTGAACTGTGCCAGTCTTTTAAACAAGTCTAGATAGTAAAAGTCTTAGGATTCATTTCTACTTACAAAAAATATAAAATAAATGAACTCACCATTTTCCTGATACTTAATATTTCATTATTGTAAGACAGATGTAAATAGAGTTGCTTTATGTAATTATTTAGGCAGGAGTAGACAGCGAGGCAGTGACTAGAAGGCATGATAAATAATTTTTTCTGGAAAAAAAAAAGTGAAACAATTCTGTTTTAATATACCATAGAGATTTAGAATTTAATTTTTGTCAAATAGATATATCTTTTTAGGTATTTTTAAATACTTAATTCTGAAATATCGTAGGGCATTTATTAAACATGCCTTGTGTGGTTCATTAAAATAGGTTCCTCAGGTAATAGGAATTCCTTTACAAAAATTAAGGACCTTTTTAAGGACTTTCAAAGGACCAAAATAACATTTTATAATGACCTACTTAAAATACATGGCATAATGACAAATCCTATTTCCTGAGGAACATATTTTAATGGTTATGAACCACACAAGGCATGTTCCATAAATGCCCTACAATATTTCAGAATTAAGTTTTTAAAAATACCTAAAAATATATATCTATTTGACAAAAACTAATTTTGAAAAATGTACATTAAAGCTCTTTGAGAGATCAGACTAAGAATAAATTGTGAATAAAATGCAATATTATAAACAGTACTTTCTGAGGGTTTAAAAATGGCATATATATATATATATATATATATATATATATATATATATATACACACATGTACTAGCTGATTATACCCGACACTGCCTGGGAAAGAAGAAAGCTTTAGACTTTTCTATTACATTCAATGCAAGAAAAATTAAACTTCCATAAGTAATTGAAATATCTACAACCTGCCTCCAACCTTCATGCTTCGTTTAATTAAAATCTGCATGACTATTAGCTATTAGGAAAGAGCAGCTGACTTTATACTTTAAACCTCTTAAGTATACGAAAGATTATTTATTAGTCAAATAATAAGTAACTAAGAAAAAACTATCCCATAAGAAAACTGATAGGAAATCATGTGATGACAATGTTGACAAAAATTAAGCAATTTTAAGGACCTTTAAAAATGAAACCTAAAATTAAGGAGTTCTTAAGGATTTTTAAGGATTATGGAAACCCTGATAACTGTTTTTAATAAATTAAATTTATTAATGTAATAGATATATATATCTGAACATATACATATACATATGTACGTTTTTTATATATAACACATGGTCTGAGTTTTCCAATGAACCACCTAAGTTTATCGGGAAACTGAGATCCCAAAATTAGAAACTAAGATTACAAAATGTTACTTTACTGTAAGACACAAATATTGTAAAATTTTCAAACCTTGAAAATCCTAATTAATCCTTGCACTGCTACTACAGCATCTCCATATTGATCATGGGTAGTGGAATCATTAGGCAATGTTGATAAAGTGTCAAAAGTCACCTTCAAAACCTGAAAAATAAAAACATAAAATGTTAGATCAATTATCTGTAAATGGTACAAAATATTTTTATCAAAGGACTAAAACATGCCTTAGATTAGACAATTACGTAACTATTTCTTCTTACACCAAGTGAAGGATCTTTATTCTTTTGTACAAAAATTTTAATAGCACTCAACAATTTGGTGATAAATATACTTCCCACAAAAAAAAAGTTAAATAAAATTAACTTAATACAACAATCAAACTGAATACATTTCCTCAAATCAATCAGACTTAAAAAGTTTTAATATACTCCTAGAAAAAAAAACCTTATAAAAAGTTAAAGCATATTAATTAAATTTTGATTTTGCACAAAAAGTAAAATATTAAACTTATGCTTACAATCTGTGATATATATACATCCAAGAGCCAAAACATTATGACCACCCCTACATTTTGCAATGAACTTGCCTGGATGGCGTGGAAGGCAAGTGATCAGGTGGAAGTGGTATTTAATTGCTGGTGGAAAGTCTGAAGTGTCAGAGTGGTTCCAGGAACACTATGCTGAATTCCAGTTAATGTCTTGGCCGGATCTCCATCCAATAGAACCCATTTGGAATGTGATGGGAGGGCAGCTCAAAGTTCAAAGACCACCCATTCGCAATATCTGGGATTTGTGTCACCGTTGCTTCAACATCTGGTACGATCCGTCTCTGGCCATCTACCAAGGACTTGTGGCATCCATGCCAAGGCGGGTGGAAGCTGTGTTGCATGCCAAAGGTGGGTCAACTTGTTATTGACAGGTGGTCATAATGTTTGGGCTCTTGAGTGTAGATTTATACAAATTAGTATAATGTTATACCATGGTAAATTTCCCTTTTGTAAGTGTACGTCTTATTCAAAAACAATAAGAGTTCAAATTACTTTCATGAACTCTTCAACTCCTCTCTCCTTAAAGTTATTACTATCTGAAACTGCCCGATTATAAAGACATTCATTCAAGTGGAGTTTTTTTTTTAAATAAAGTTTACCTTTTCAACAACATCTAGAACATCAATAAACCAGCTTCCATTGCAAGAGTATCCAATATCAATTAATAAATCAATGGCAGCTTTTCTCACTTGCACATCGGGTATAGTTTCCACCTGAAGCATGTACGCCAAAATGGTTTGATCAATCAACTCCTCCTAAATGCAGGGAAATAAGAAAAAATAGCACTTAATATTAAGCCATTGAAGGTGCTACACAATTTTACACAGGTCAACATGGACAATGCTACAATATCAAATGTATTGCTATTCCATGAAAGAAAATAAAACTGTAGTAAAATAGGACGTCATTCCCATTTATGTTAACACTAAATTTACGGATGTTGATTCTATACCTATTTTTACTGAAGTTAGCCAATTAGACTCATATAAGAAAATGGAAGTTTTTTGCAAAGAAAATAATTCCAAATTAATTGAAATAAAATGTTTATTATCAAAAAATTCACAGAAAACATTTTTTACATATAAAATTGTTTTGAAACCCATTTTACGCAACCATTTCTATTCCCTTCAGCACAATGGTTTCTACATCTGTTTCTTTGGTATGATGGTCGAACTTGACAATTCTTCAGTAGCATGAATTTCTGTCGTTGCAATGGAAAAGTTCTCTACTTTTTCTCTATATTTACTTTATACTATACTTTATATACTTTATATTTACTTTATATACTATAGTTATTACTATTTTTATTTATTTCCATATACATTCTATGAGTCCAATGGGCTCACGACCGTGAAAATAGGAATACCCCATTGGATAATGCAAAATGAGTAATGCTTCCCAGGGTCTGCGGGGAAGAGAAATGAAAGTTTATATATGTATTTTATTAACGTTACAAATGTTTGTTTTTGTAAAGTGATATTAAAGTTTTATACATATATAGTGATCAAATTTTTAATGAGTCAAATTGGCTCGGTCCGTAAATCTAGTGTTAAGACAACCAATTTTTTTTTTTTTTTTTTAAATTTAGAAATAGCATTTAGGCAACCTGCCTGAATACTTCAATAGAATAATCATTACAAATACTTTTTTCATTTGTGTATGTGTGTTTGTAGGTGCACTATAGATTCCTAGTTATTATGGTCAACTCTAGGTACGCATGTGGAGACAGGAAGCTTTTATTAAATTGCATTTTCCAACTATATTTTGGCTCTATTTCCTGAATCTAGGACTGCCAGGTAAAAATATTTTGGAAGGAAGTCATTTATAAAAACAATTTTCAAAAAGGGACTATTTTTCCAAATGGTCAAAATTTTTTTTAAAAAAAAATAAAAAAAAAAAAAAAAAAAAAAAAAAAAAAACAATAAAAAAAAAAAAACAAAAACAAATAAAAAAAAAAAATAAAAAAAAACAAAAAAGAAAAAAAAAAAAAAAAGATCACTCAAAAAAAATGAAGATAAAATGTGCAGACCTTCAAAACACCTTAAAATTCGTAATTCAATTTCAGCTTTGCTAATTACCAGCACCTAGCCATAAATCCCCAGCTTTCCAGTACTTGCAATTAAGGTGGCAAGACAATTCGTACACCTTTTTTAAAAAAAAAAAAAAATACTTAAAATAAAAACTGAAAATGCTGGTAATCATTTTTGTAAAAAATTTTTGTAAATATTAATTCACTAATTTTATATTATAAAGCTTATCTTAAAAGCTTTGTTTCTGTCACCTTTTCAGATGTGCATTTCATTATACTTCCTAGTTTTCTTTTTAAATATTCAATTAATGTGGACTTTTATGTAAACACAATGCCATGATGGCACTTAAAGGTTTTCTGAGTAAAATCTTAAGAAATGGATTAAAAATAATATGCTTACAATCAGGGTTGGCATGATTTAAATCTTGATTTAAATCAGTTGATTTTTTTTAAATCATTGATTTCAATCATTTTTTTCCACTTTTAAAACCTATATTCTAAAAACAGGAGAATCAGGAATCCACTAGCAAAGTAATACCAATAAGTAAATGAATGTCAATAGATAGCATGTGCTTTACCAGAATGGAGGGGTTGTTCATCAGAAAGTATGGAGTAGGGGCAGTACAACGATTGGTTAGGACTGGTGGAATTCATTTTATGTCATGGGAGGTAAAGAGAGTATGACAGAACTCGAAATCCAGTTTGTCAATCCAATAACGACAGCCATGGCTTCGTCTGCCGGAATGGAAAGACCTTTTGGTATTGTTCATTCTAGTCTTCGTAACCAATTTGGAGCGGATAAAGTGTTTTCATTGAAACAATTAAATCCATCATTCGGTGCTTGAAACAATATTGAAATATTTGTGATTTGTTATTTTAAATAAATAGTTTGCATTAAAAGAATATTTAATTTGTTCTTTAAATTGACATCTTATTGAGTTTGCACTGTCCAATTACAAAATAATGGAATGAATTTAGATTAAAATTTATATATTTAATTTTAGGTAATCGGTGTGTAGAATAATACACTCAATAGATAAGTTACTTCTTATAACAAACTATTCTATATATATTGCAAAAAACAAAAACAATAATTAGTATTCAGAAAAAAAATCAAAGAAATCCGATTTAAATCAAATCTGAATTTTTGATTTTAAAAAAAATCATGATTTTTTTTTTTTTTTAACCTTTTTACATTACTGTCATTTTTCATATCAAAATAACCAACTAAATTCCTAACATTGTTTTACTTTGGGGTAGGCCAAGTTCAGGAGAGAACATTTTATCAGTTTTTATTTAAATATTACACTGTTGTTACACTTACCTCAAATAAATGTCCATAATTCTGACGAATGTGACTAACTACTTTCAATGCTTCCAGCTGGATGACAACACGTTTCTCATTCCTGAAAAACAATTACAAAGAAAAAAAAATTAAACACTTATAAAATTTCAAAGTTAACTTTTTATTGCATTTGATATCTATGAGACTTGCTCACCTATCAGTCACTACTCTTATATTGGCATTTAGAATAGGGTTTTCCCTTTCTGTTCTTTTTCCTTTAGAATTTCTGGGAAATCCCAGGAACATAGTGATTCCTGGGATTCCATGAAATGTATCAATATTAGTTTATCTGAAAATGAGTTCATTTTAATTTACCCTAATTTTCTGCCTATAATCCGTAGGTGCAAATTTTGTGATATTTCCAGAGAAAAATATACAACCTGCAGCAGCATATAACCCACAGATTAAATTTTAAGTGATTCAAGGCATGTGGAAAAAAGTGTTTTCTCTTCTAATGTTAAAAAATTAAATTCAAACTCTTTTTCATAATGATAACTTTCTCATTAAATTAAAAAAAAATAATTTAACAAAGTGAAAATTTGGATAAACTTAATAAGAATATATTCTAAAAATTTACATTAATTAGTCCAGAAAGAATGATACAAATAAAATATTCGAATGCATATTTAAATAAAAAAGATTAAAATTTAGAATTCTTAAAATGCATCTTTTTATTTTAATTTAATATGGTTATTTGTGATGTGTTAAAATTTTAAAATGGTAGTTATGGTGCCATCTGGCAAGCTGAAAGTGAAAAATCAATTGAAGAATGCAGCAAAGTGCTGCCATTTCACATTATACAATTATTATTTCTTTACTATAAAATATGAAAAAATTACTTGAAATATTTATCCAATATCACGTGAATAATACAATGGGTTCATCGATCAACATGATTCAACATGATCTGTTCCTGACAGAGAAATGTAAAACAATACTTTTTGTTAAATATTAAAATGTCTCAGCTAATAAATAAAAAAAATTTTTAAATAAATAAATTAAAAATTTAAATTTTTTTTTTTTTTTTTTTTTTTTAAAAGCAATTTTTGCTTTTTATAAACTAGATTTTTGTCTAAGGTACTTTTGATTAATAAATTTTTAGAAAAAAAAAAATACATGTGGACTCAACGTGATATGTAACTTATCTTGCTTATGTTATAAATCTTATTTTTCTTTATTTGTCTTAAAATTCTTCATTTGTTACATATTAATGTTATATTTTTTTGTTTCTTTTTTAATGGCAAAAGTTTTTTTACATTATATTTCAGAAGGACCCTTCTTTTCATTTACCTGTTGTTTGAATTTCCAGGATACTTTCATAGAGAAATAATAGAAAAAATTAATTATTTTCCTGGAATTTCAGATATGCACATGCCAGTGGTCAATTTGTTATATTCAAAAAAACACATTATCAGAATAAAGGAGTGTATTCCACATTTAATTAAATTTCATGTGATTCAAAAAAATGAAAAAAAGGATATAAAGTTAAAAAACAAAAAATATTAAATTTAATCTTTTATGATTATGATGATACAATTTTCATTTCTTAGAAAATTGAAACAATAAATAATTTGATACAGTTTTTATTTTAACAAAAATCTGTATTTTTAAAAATTATTTCAAGATATAGTACATAAAATGAATGGTTACTTTTTGTTAAATATATAATTAAAAATGTTATTTTATTTTTTTAATATTGTTTTATTGTTATCAATGGTTATTGCTATCAAAATTAAACTGATCAAAGTGATTCCACTGTAATATATAATATCAAGTGCTTGAAAGTTCCTGATTAAAAACTTTGTTTTAATAATTACATGAATATTAAAATTTAGTTTAGAATTTTTAAATTATAAATTAATCGTATTTTAAAAAGTCTGACTTCCTGAAAAACTATGAAGCTAACTCGAAGATTTAAATTTTCAATTGTGATTTATCAAAACAATACATGCCATAAGAAAAAAAAAATTAGTGAAAAGATTTTTGCACCATTGTAAACTATTCTAAACAAAGTTGTTTGGAAAGGGAACTATTCTATACAAATTAAAGTTTGAAAAGTCATAGAAATAAAATGTAATTGATAACAAAAAATTATTATAATTAAAGAAATGGTACAAAGTGAGCAGTGTAAAGATTGAAGTGTGTTGAATGGAGAAGCATTCTGACAATGAAGTATTCTCTAGTTGTCCATTTGCGGGTTTAATTGAGTTTTTCGCTTGTTGTTCAAAATTCCTTTGAAGCATTTCATGTAGAGGTGCGTTCTGCATGTTGAAAATGTAGCTTGAAATCTGATGAATGTTGAAATGTCGAACTTTTTGGGTGATTTGAAATCGAAATCAGTTCCTTAACACGTTCGCTGCCACCGACGCATTGGCGCGTCAGAAGGCACCTCCTGGTATGCCGACGACGCGGCGACGGACTTTGATAAGTTATATGCTCTGTCTTTAGTGTGGCTTTGGAAATTGAACGGCGAGGTTGTTTCGGCACGTTAGTGAAACATTATTTTTTAATTTTTTGTGTTGGTTTTCAAAATTTTTGTTTGCATTATTTTTTTTTTACTAAGTTTAATGTGATATTACTTTGCTACATTTTTAATATTTAGAGTTGATAGAAAATAAAATGGAAACCGATATCAAGGAATAAAGACAAATCAATAAAGACTTTTATTATTATTATTATTGAATTCGTCAGAACTACAGCCAATCGATTCCTCGTGGTCGAAAATACCAATTTTCATTGGTTTGGACGCATGAGAAAAAGTTTGCCCGCACTTCGGGCCCTATCTGTAGCGCCGAACTACGTACATAGCTCAAAACCGATGCCAATCGATTCCTGTTACCAAACTTGTTTTCAAGTTTACACAGTTTATTAATTCAAATTTTTATAAAATATTCCTCGTATAAAAAAATTTTTCAATGTTTTCTTTTATCTAGAATTTTAAAAAGATTACTCAACATTCCCTTTCAATTCAATTCTGGATTTCTTTAAAATTCCTTTATTAATACTTTATAAAATATTGGAACTGGGGACAAAATTTGAAATATTTCTCAAAATATTTAATTTGGGTTCATCAATAATGAGATTATGTTTTCAGCATATATAATTATACTGATTTTGAAAAATGCTTGCATCTTCCAATTCAATATAGTCTTATTTTTTTTTCTAAAAAGTCATTTTCCAAGTACTTAAGACTTTGAATCACACAAAATCTGTAAAGTTATATAAATACAATTTGAGAATGTGTGAATCAAATGCCTACAGAATTAGAAATATATCAATATTATGGTCCCATTTATATAAATAAAATCTAGGGGAAAAATCCTTTAATAAAATTCCACTAAAAGAGCTAAGAAACTTACATTTCTAGTACTTGAACAACGCTCGACGATCTTAAATAAACGTTCATAAGACAAGTCTGATGTATTCTCTTCAGCAACTGATATGAGATCATGAACTGCTTTGGAGAGCAAAGATGATTCATTTTCATTCTGTAACTGGGAAAAAAAAATTTATAAGATGAAACAAACCTCTCCATACCTTTCTTTTAACTTTTTGAATCACAAAGAGGTCTTAAATGCATTCAATTTATACCATTGTACATAATGATACAGTAGAACCTTGATTATCTAAGCTTCGATTAACAAAGATTTCTGGTAATTGCACAGATTTTTTTTTCTGAAAACGTCAAGGAGTCTAATGCTGGGAAATCTTGAAAGTCATAATATCGGCCCTTCATGATAAAAAAAAAAAAAAAAAATAAAAAAAAAAAAAAAAGAATCAAAAAGGATCCAAAGATTTCATCTCTGGTCAATGTGCACCAAACATTCACTTTTGGGCTACTGTGTGCTTTATCTCTTACTGCAAGAGGCAATTCAATTTTCCAGATCAGTTAACAACATAACCAAAAACATGGGATGTAAACAGTTTAAAATTTTCTTGTGTAAAGCTGTTTTAAATTAACTTTCCCAGAAAACAATAACTTAACAGTACTTTTTTTGTGCTCAATAATTTTGGACCATCCTATCATTACAAGTTATTTCAATTTTTTTGTTGTTGTTGTTTTATGTAAAGTATAAATGTACATTATAAATTTTTAAAAAGGATCCTAATTACGTTAAGTTTGCTGACCGCAATCTCAGTAATTACTTATTATTTTAGATGACTAAAATAAACGTTTATTTACCTCTGGAAAGTCTAAAATATTTTCCACAATATCAAAAATCATATCCCAGCATATAGTTAGGAGCAAGTCGCCACTTTTGACTAATCTCTGCAAGGACAAGATAATTTCATAGGCTATAATGCTGTCTTTACTTTCCAAAGCCTGTAGAAATACAAAGAACATATTTAAGTTGGGATCATTAAAAGCTACAATGTATTATACAATATCAAAATACAAATGTGACTGTCCTATCAAAAGCTACATTTCCTAATTGCACCAACTTACAGTACCACAACTGAAAAAAGTCATAAATTTCTAATTACTTTTACTTTTTAGCCCCCTTTTCCTGTTTCTCAATCTTATCTAACTGTAACCATTAATACTAACTTTTGCTCCCATTGAGTTCATGTTACAGTGGAATGATGGTTATGTCATTTTTGTTGTTACTTATCTCCCTTGTGTAGGAAAGCCTACACCAGGTCCAAAAGGTCCCAATGCACCAGATCCCCATATATCAGAACCTGCTCATCCCATAGCTGCCTCCAGGAAGTGGCAAGACAAATAAGGTGAGCAGGACTGACAGAGAGGGAATAAAAAAGGAGAGTAAATCCTCTCCCCATTCAAGAACCTCAGATATTTTAAGTGCCTACTTCTAAATCTTGCTACAGGGACCACTGCATGAAAGGGATAAACCAGGACCATTGGCAACATACCAGTGGTGAACCAGTAGAAGACACCATATAGAGAGCAATTGCTGTCTGTTTAAGGAGTAGATTTCTGAGAGAGTAAACTCATTTAACCCATTTGGGATGAACGCTGCAAGTATGCATTAGCAATAGGTGCTCTTCAGGGACTAACACCACTTATGGCGAATCCTACACGGCAGACTGATAACCAGCTACCTAATAGTTTTGGACATCTGATACAAAAGATATTTAAAGTGGAAGCTAACATGACTTGTGCAGAATGACGAGAAATTTTAAAAAAAAACCAAATATTTGAGCTAAACATTTTTTTATTTAAGTTCGAAAAGTTTTTCAAAAAAAGTTAACAAAATAAACATAATAAATTTAACAGTCACCTATTACCAAAAAAGGTTTGATGATATTACCGAAAAACATTTAACCCTAATACCATAAACTATTAAAAAAAAAATACAAAGTCAAAAAAAAGGATTTTATAATCTGATACATAACTAAGAAACAACAATATAATCTAACATGTCATTTAAAGGAATTTTATCTACAACATGAACAACGATAGCACTGCTACCTTTACAGCTGGCCGAAAAAAAAGGGTACCTGTCTCCTGCTAGTCCGCCTTATATACCCAGCAGCAGGTATAGCATGCTAATTAACATAATCAAGCGGCTTTCTCCCCCACTCAGCCAATCACAAAATGACACAGACTGTAGCCACCGAGTGAGTTGAAGCCACATTAGCATTTGCCGTGCAGACGTCATGACCAAACTAAATAAGAGAGTCAGCTTCCTTAACAAAAACAATCTAACTGGCGATTAAGGTGGCTTTCAAATCTCCTGCCTTGGTTGACTTAAAATAAAAGAACTAATAGACAATTTGCTGGGATTCACCGAAAGTTACGGAAGGTGCCAATTCGGCTGCAACTTCTAACACAGACGATCGCCACACAGTTGCATCATGGTTTTGGAGAGAAATATTTACTATCAGATGGCGTTACTAATCCATGTTCCTTTCAAAAGATCTCTTGTACATTAATATTTCTTTGTGAGGTCAGAATAGGGTACGTGATTTTTTGGATTTTCATGAATATAAACAAACACGTGCTGGCAATTGAAAAGGGTAACACGTGGTAAAGAGCCTATTAACTCATTTGGAAGTGGTTGTTGATGTATTAAAATGTTGAATTACATATAACCCTTCCTAGCTGAAAACATTCCCTTTAACAGCTCAATAAAATGTATTTCAAGATTTACTTTGAGGAAAGAGGGCAAAACAGCTGTTGGTGGATGGATGAGAGTGTTCACTTTATTGGATCCCCACAGAGCCATTCCAATGAAGAAAATCGCTCCTCGCAGCAAGGCAGAACAATTATGGTTACTCCTGCAGGAAAGAAACGGCTCACAATTCAATTTGCATTAACAAAAATTATTCTATATTGCTCCTAACAAATGAATAGAAACATATATATATATACATGCCTATCTAGAAGTACATAAATACAAATACACAGATGCAAATATACATGAATGTACACATAGAGTGAAACCTCCAATTAAGAAACCTATTTTGGGAGATATAATTACAACCCAGAATATTTGTGAATTTCTTCAGAAAATAATCACCAAACAGTGAAGTGTATCTCTATTTAACAAACATTTTCTAGGATTTAATATTTTTCTCCCAATTTCTCAAAATATTTTTGAAGATTTCAAAATGAAAATTTAACAATTTAAGATGGCCAATGACCTAGAATTTAATTTATAATGAATTGCTGAAATAATTTGAAATAATTTGACAGGTATTACAGTTTGAAAAGAATACACCTGAAAGGATTTTTGGTGTATTGCAAAAACGGATAATTTATTATGATAGAAAAACACTTCTCCCAACAAAAAATTCAGACAAAATTAATAGACTGTATCAGTAAAAAAATAAATAAATAATTAAAAAATTAAAATTAAAAAAATAAATAAAATTGAGGGCACATGTGTTTAATGTATGCTTAAGAAATTACTTATAAGATAGTGTCATCAAAATTAATTTTAATAAAATTTTTTTAAACTAAATATACAACTTATTCCCGAATAACGTTTTCCTTCATCTTTTATTTCATTGCAGATTTCTTTTTGATGGGTAAAATGAAAAAAAACAGATATTAATTATGCAAAAAGTATCATACTACTTTAATATTTAGTGTTTAAAAATTTGGAATTTGTTATGTATTTTAAAAGAGTGAAACTCCAATTTTTCAATGCAGCAAATATAAGTTCATTTCCATTTTTGACAGTGCAAATCTCGCCAAGAATATATTTTATTGGTAACGAAAAAAATCATTGACACCACTACTTTTATTAAATACTAGCAAGTGTGCCCGTGCTTCGCTACGGTGAACTTAATATATTACTTTTAAACAAAGATTCTATTTTCGTGAATAACTCGAAAAATTCGTCACAGCTCAGTTTGAGTCATTGGCATATTTATTCATTTCTATTATAAGTGCATTATAACATTATTCAGAATTTATAATGGAATTTGTGTCTTATGTTAAATTTGTTCAAACTTTTTTTATGATAAAATATAAGTTGAACCCTAAATTACATTACTGTATTACTACTGTAGGTTGATTAGCAACGTTAATAGATCTGGCCATATTACGAGGTAGAATAGGAAGCAGAGGTTTTGACAGAAACAGTGCTAATTTTTTGGTAGTAATAAATGTTGTCCAAAATTAAGGAAATTTATGACAAACCACATGGTTTTGTATTAAATAGAAATACACATTCATATTGACAACCATATATGAATATAAAGATAACTATATAAAATGATAGGTTTTTATTTGGCCACGAGAGTCACTGAAATTTGTACTTTTTGTGGTTAGAATATTATTGATAAACATTTCATTGTAACGTAAAAATTAACCAAGAATTAAATTTAAAATGAGCTCTCATATAAAAATGCTATAATTTGCGTCACATAGAAATGAAAGTTAATCACTTTATATCTCAATTTCCAGGTCAAATCGAATTGATACTACGCAGACGATTTTAAATAATATAAAATAAGAAATGAATAAATGAAATATTTAAAAGAATGACGTCATAATGATAGAAAAATATCATTTTCACCTATTTATTATGTGATGAATTGAACATTTTAATCTCCTGCTTTTAACCATGGTAAACTGCGTTTAAAACAATTACTTGGGATGACGTCACATTGCTAGAAATATTGCTTCTTTCACTTAGTTATGATGCAATAAATTAAAAAATTAATCGTTTGCATTTAACCAGGGAAAATAATGCTTGGAATAGTGACATGAAAGGCTCAAAAATGAAGGAAGGAATGGATTTCGAACGTTAAAAATTTACAAAAACCTTCCCAGGGATATACCTAAAGATTTCCTAAATTTTCACAGCAATTGGATCATGGTTTTTGAGTCTATTGAGTACAGACAGACACAAATTAATTTTTATATATATAGACTAGCTGCTTTGCACCCAGCCTTCAGTCTGGGTTTTAAAATATTTCGATGAAAGATTTAGAACCACTATTAAAGATAATAAGGCGTATTAATACAAATGCTGAATAAATCTCGTATGTTTCAGATTGTTGATGATTATAACAGTTTATTAATAGCCGAATGTCCAGTAAGTGCACTGCGTTGCACTGAGTTGGTGGATAATAATTCCCAATTCCACGACTTTTATTAATGTAGGAGTCTAATTGCAAAATACTCTGGAGAGTAATATATATGTACTGCTCTTAATGGGATAATTCATTTTCGAGATTGAATGTCTTTTAGTACTCAAGTTTTACATACATAAAAATTAAATTTTAAATAACAAAACCTATGACGATAACTTTTCCTTTAAAAAATGGCAATTGTAAAATAAAAACAAATTTGATAGAACATGGCGAATTTGTAATTATTGAAAATAAAAATCATGTCAACATATAACAGAAAAAATAACTTCTTAAAAAATTTAAGATAGTAAAATAAAGATTTATATATTTTGATGAAGTAAAAAATTTAGCTATTACAAATAAAATGATTTTGATACTGGGATATTTTAAAGAGAAAAAGTTATTGCATATGACAAATAGTTGTAACTGTAGGCAATAAATGGCACCACTCATTACATATTTTAATTAATATACTTTTAACTGAGTGTAATTACAGTAATTTAATTGTGGAAAGAGCTTAAGCATTCAGCCGAATGGGCGAAGTAATGCATCCAAATGTTTTTATATTTATAAATGCATTTACTTACACTCGAATTTTAATGGTAAGGTCTTGAAAAATTCTTCAAAAATATAATAAATCACTAACAAAAATACCAAAATGTGCCGTAGTTCAAATTTTACAAACAAACAACGGTTTGGCAGGATAGGCGATATTTGTTCTGCATTGTCAACTCTATTACCAAATATCTGGCGAAAACGACGACAGCAATGAAAATAGGGTCATTGTTTTTAACGCCAACTCAACAGTTAAAATGATTGTACTACATAAATAAAACAGTGTTTTTGTTGGTTTTAAAATAATATATTTCGAACTAATTAGAATAGCAGAACGCGATTGACCAAAATAACTACCTTAAGTAATTCTGCCAAGCCTAATTATGAATAGACTTTAGTGTGGTCTCAAAATCTGATAAATAAAAATGGCGCAATTGAATCAACAATGAAAGAAAAATACCAAATATTGATAAAATGAACTAAGCACATAAGGTCAAAAGCCGAGAACAATTATATGACCTGAAAGCGTTATCATAAGAATGAAGTTACTTGATGGATTTCAATTTTTATAACACGTAATTAAAAAAAATATATACTGAAAGTCATCAAGCTTATTTAAGAATAGGTGAAGTACAGAATGACATCTTAAATTTGGATAAATAAAACTGGCTCAAATGAATTTAAAATGAATGAAATATAACAAATTAATATTGATAAAACGAAATAAGTATATAAATCTCATACACCTAGAAAAATTATATTATTTGAAATCACATTTTAAACTTTAATCAAAAGTGGCTACAATAACTCAACATTTCATAGTTGCCATTTCTAAAATGAAAACTTATTTGTTCCCTGTATATCACTTGCCAATATTTTCTCTAGTGTAGTTGAGTTTTAGATAACAAAACCTATAACCATATGATAGTTTTTATTTAATAAATAGCAACTGCGAAACGAAAACAAATTTGATAGAACATGGCAAATTTTTAATTACTGAAAATAAAAATCTCGCCAAGCGAATAAAATAGAAAAAAAGAAGGGATTTTCTAAACTAAAATGAGTTTATCTTTTATCAGATAAGAAAGTAGTCTTAGATATATAAATATCTTAGATACATCATATATTTATATACTTACACTGAAATTTAAATAGTGTAGATACGTTTTTGTGTTTCCTGAATAGCATATATCTGGCGATAATAATGCCAACAATGAATAACACTGCCATATTTAGAGGCCAACTCAACAATGGAAAGCTCGTGTCGCAAAATTAAACTGCCATTTTGTTCGGTTTTTCGTCAGTATATTTCGAACTAATTGAAATATCAGAACGCGAGTGGGCGAAATGACATCCCTAGATCGTTCTACGTCTTTTGGTACCTTTGGCGCCCGTCTGCGTCTAATGGTTCGCAAGGAGATAGACGCACATACAAACATACATTCTTATATAGATAGTCAAAGTCAGATTTTAATCTTGGAATTCAAGATGTATTAATATGGAATATGTTCATTTGGCAGTATCAAGGATTTCTGTCCAAATTTGGTTACTCTATGACTCATCGAGTAGATTTGTATAAAAAAAAATAAATAAAAACTGTTCTTAATATCAATAAATATAACAAAATATATGTTTACATGTTAACGATTAAATGTGCATCGAATTTGTGTCTTATATTAAATTTGCTCAAACTTTTTTCTTATGGTAAAATATAAGTTTAACCCTAAATTACATTACAGTATTACTACTGTACCTTGATTAGCAACGTTAATATACATTGCCATATTACGTGGTAGAATAGGAAGCAGAGGTTTTGACAGCAACAGTGCTCATTTTGATGGTAGTAATAAATGTTCTCCAAAATTAAGGAAATTTATGACAAACCACATAGTTTTGTATGAAACAGAAACACTTATTCATACCGACAACCATATGAATATGAAGATAACTATATAAAATGATAGGTTTTATTTGACCATGAGAGTCACTGAAATTTGTACTTTTTGTACTTAGAATATTGTTGATATGCATTTCATTGAAACGTAAAAATGAACCAAGAATTAAATTTAAAATTAGTTCTTATATAAAAGTGCTATAACTTGCGTCACATAGAAATGAAAGTTAATCACTTTATATCACAATTTCCAGGTCAAATCGAATTGATACTACGCAGACGATGTTTAAATAATATAAAATAAATGAATAAATCAGATATTTAAAAGAATGACGTCATAATGATAGAAAAATATCATTTTCACCTATCAATTATGTGATAAATTGAAAATTTTAATCTCCTGCTTTTAACCGAGGAAAACTGCGTTTAAAACAATAACTTGGGATGACGTCACATTGCTAGAAATATTGCTTCTTTCACTTAGTTATGATGCGATACATTGAAAAGTGAATCGTTTGCATTTAACCGGAGAAAATAATGCTTGGAATAGTGACATAAAATGTTCGAAAAAGGGGGAAGGAATGGATTTCGAACGTTAAAAATTTACAAAAACCTTCCCAGGGATGTACGTAATTATTTCCCAAATTTTCACGACGATTGGATGCATGGTTTTTGAGTATCAAGTACAGACAGACACAAATTCATTTATATATATATAGATTATGTAGATAAAAACATACCCAGACAAGCTAATCTGTACAATATTTTCAGAGATTTAGGATTATGAACAAACATTTACATTTTTATTTATATAGATTTTAGGACTGAGTTTACTGAAATTGAAATTTTTTATTTTTGTCAGAAAAAAAAAAGATTGCTTTGACTCGTCATCTGGGTGGACTAAAGTTTCCATCATACCTTACCTGGGATGCAATTTTGGCTTCCCCTTTCCCCTATTTTGTAGATTTTTGAAATTTTTTGTATTTAAAAAATAAATTTTAATGGTTATTTATTGTTCTGCTCAAAAGCCCTTTTTGGACTCTTTCTAAAAATATTGTGATTGAAATCGAATCTTCCCATTTTTTTAAGTAAAGTTAAAACAATTTGTATAATTATTCCCAGAGTTAAAACTCTTTAACATACCTTTCTTGAAGTATTTGGCACAAAGCGTATACACATGTATGTCCAACAGTGGTACCTAGCAGATTTCGCATTTGCTACAAGAGAAAAAAAAAATTACAGATAATGTAATCATCACAGATTAAAGCTTTATAATTTACATCATAAATACAAAAAGATATTTCTGTCACTATTTTTGCTACACTACAACTCATTTTGAATCAAAATATTAGAATTAATTTTGTACAGAAACAAATGGGCATGGCATAATAGTAAGATCCAACCATACTTCATTGTCGAAGAGCATAATCTCACTAATTTTACAATTCCATTCTGTGAAAGCCCAAAGTTTAGTTAGTAGATATAAACAAAAAGATTAATGCAAAATTTTTATCTAACGAGAAGGCTTGATGAAGGCTTACTGGTTAGTAACATAGTCTGATATAGTAATGCTATGGAACAAAATTTAAGTATACAACGAAAGAAATAAGTTATTACTTAAACAATGATTATACAAAAAATCAGGGTTTTAAAAAAATCCTGATTCTTTTAAAAAAAAATCAGATTTGATTTAAATCAGATTTTTTTTTTTAATTTAAATCAGCTTTTTTTTATTTTTTTCTGAACACTAATTTTAATTGTTTTTATGTTTTTTGCAATATATATAAAATAGTATGCTATAAGAAGTAACATCTTATCTACCTAGTATATTCTACACGCTGATTACCTAAAATTAAATGTATAAATTTTAATCTAAATACATTCCATTATTTTGTAATTAGATAGTGCAAACTCAATAAGATGTCAATTTAAAGATCAAATTAAATATTCTTTTAATGCAAACTATTTATTTAAAAAAACAAATCCCAATTATTTCAATATTTTTAAGTACTGAATTATGGATTTAATTGTTTTGATAAAAATACTTGCTTCGATGCTTTATCTGCTCTTAATTGTTTACGAAGGCTAGAACAAACAATACCATAAGAAGAAAACTGTCTTTCTGTTCCAGCAGACGAAGTCACGGCTGTCGTTATTGGGTAGACGAACTGGATTTCCAGTTCTGTCATACTCTCTTTACCTCGCATGACATAAAATGAATTCCACCAATCATAATCCATCATTGTACTACCCCTACTCCATACTTTCTGATGACAACCCCCCCCCCAATTCTCGGAAAGCACATGCTATCTATTGACACTTATTTACTTATTGGTATTCCCAATTCTCCTGTCTTTGGAATATAGGTTATAAAAGTAGTAGAAAAAAAATGATTTAAATGAATGATTCTTTTTAAAAAATAAACCGATTTAAATCAAGATATAAATCATTATTTAAATCATGACAACCCTGTTTAAAACTAATTTTGTTTTAATTGATTTCTCCAAACAAATAATAGCTTAACATTTCTCTAGCACAGACACTTCATAAAAACTTGTCTTACCTTCCAGCTGCATTGAGAGAATTTTTCTATATTGACAGTCAAACATAAGGTGAAGATAAACCTCTGGAGAGCATCATTTGGTAGATGGCTATAACACAAAATGGCTTCTAAGATATTTAGACACTCCTGAAAAAGAACCAAATGTAAGAAAGTGCAAACAGAAATTCTTATAATGTATATACCATGCATTTCAGAATATAAACAGACTTAAAAATAAAAATAGGAAAAAATAAATAAAATTAAAATAAATTAAAAAAAACTTGCTCCATATTCAAACCCATTTATAAGCTTTAATAAAAAATAAAAATGTATAACATTCAAATACGAGGTGCATCCAGAAAGTAAGTTTCATTATTTAAAAGAAAAAAGAACTCACACTTTCACGGACATATTTATTGGCAACACGTACCGCCATGTTTCAGCTATTTTTCAACATAGCTACCATCAGAATGGAGACACTTGTCGTATTGTGGGATCCCCTTTTGTATCCCTCTGTCGTAGAACTCTGCCGCCTGTGAATGGAACCAGCCTTCCTGTCCCAGAACACCGTGCACATCCCTTTCCATACCGACAGCATCTGTTTGAATTGGGTCCTGGCCGAAGATCCACTACGATGCAATGCATTGACAGTTGCTTGGTTTCTGGGGTAAAGTGCAAAATTCAAGTCTCACTGTCCTTGATGATCCTGTCGAGGAACTCTTCACGGTCGTCGTGATACCGTAGCAGACATGTCAGTGCTGCTCCTGAGCATTGAATTTTGTGTTCAGGTCTCTGTTTCAGCTCATTGACCTGACAGAGCTGATGATGAATTTCAATTAACGCAATGCTTTGTGCATTCAAGATCACCGACTGAACCTTGAAAGCAGCGGGAGAAGGAATAAAAGTTTCTGTTTCAGACCACTGCTACCCCTCTACTGGCACGAATCGGAACTTGTCCAGTTGACATACGATTATTATGTAATAGATCTGTTGTGCAATTGATAGATGCATAATTGACATGTCTAATTATGTTTACTTTAAAGAGGAAAACATTGGGAAAATTACTTTCTGGATGCACCTTGTAGTTTGCCAATAAGCCAAAAATGTCACCAAATAGGTAAGACTAAGAAAACCTTTTCTGGGCAAATTGTCTTAAGTATAACACTAGACCAAGAATTCTTGAACTATTTCAGTTCCAAAATTCACTTTAAGAACAAACAGAAGGTACAAGATCTTCAAGCAAATACAAAGTCTCAGCATGTTTCAACAGTGGCAAGGAATGACAACCTAAACTCTAATTTTTAAATATTTTCCCATTTTTCTTTTTTTAATAATTTTATAGTTTTAAGCAGACTTGATAACTTCCACAGCAAATTGGACTTGCACCCTAGTTGAAAATCAGATGCTAGTTATGCAGTCAATATTTTTATTTATTTAGATGTCAACAACACTTTCACAACTCACAACCCTATTTAGAGCTACATTTAAGCAATATAAATAAACCAATTAGAGATCTTTCAGCCCGTTCATTACTTTTCAACTACAATGGTGTTTTGATTAGACTCCACAAAAGTATGTCGATCACAAATTAAAATTGTTTCTTTTTATCTTCCAGAAAATAAAAAGTTGCCCTGATTGCTAATATATATATTGCTGATATATTGCCGAAGTAATCTGAGGAGTTACCGGAGTTATCAAATTTTCTCATTTCTCCAGAGCAACTCTGGAGAATTCAAGTAGTTGGCATGCCTGAAATACATATAAAAATATACATATCTAAGTACAATGGAAACTCCCATTAAGTATTTCTTGTTCCCTGTTACAACTGCCACAAAGCTCGTACTTTTTTCCTATACAATATTTAAAAAAACTCTTCAGTGCATCACCCGTAGGGGGCCATAGCCTATGATCCGAATCTATTTACTTGACCAAGGGCCCTGGGATACAAAGCATATGTTCAGGTTAGGTGGTCAATCTTACACGGAACCCCCAGTGTTTAGTTCCCAAGCACGCTTGGTCCTCAGTTTATCTACCCACTGAAGGGATGAAAGGCTGAGTCAACCTTGCCCAGGGATCGAACACTGGACCTCTGTCGTGGGAGCGCAAAGCGCTACCCCAATGCCACTGGGCTTCATACAATATTTAGTTATACAGAATATTCCCTTATGTCCAATTCCCTCATATAAGTTTTATTCAATTGCAATAATTAACCATATGTTCTCCACAAACAGCTTGCAATTGGACCAAAACGTAGGTATTTCTGATCAATTTCTTCTCATTCAACCTCTTCTCTTTTTCCCATATTTAAGATCTTTCATTTTATATCAGATGTTTTATTGAGTTAACAAAAAATGTCTATTTTACAAGTAATAACAAAGTGAACAAAAAATGAGCAAGAGAAAAAAAAGGACTATCTGGGTACAATAAAATCAAACATTTACGATAGATATCTTGATAACTTTCAATAAATCAAAAATATTTAAACTATTATACACCATTGCCACCAACGTGGGCAATGGCCAAATATTTCAATAAAATAAAGAAGCCATATTATTGATAAAAATTAAAATGCACTTACTTCAATATCTTCTTCTGCTTTTGTGCGACTACATAAAATACATGTATACCTAGATCAAAATATCCAACCATTATTATTTTTTTATTCTAGATAAAATACACTAGTATCATCTAAAGACAAATACAGTCCCTTTTTTCCCCCCCAATCAATAAAAATATTAGGAAAAGGCAAGATTTCTGATTTTAATTTTTATGGTTAAACAACTAAGTATTCCTTTTATTTGATATAACTTTCAGATAATTAAATTCAGATAATTATGGGTATTTTTGGACATTATATAAAATGTAATATAGTAAATTAATAAATCCTAGATTAAAACAATAGTACTTGCACCTAAGAACAGTTAATAAATATAATACTAAGTAGCTGATTGTAAATTTGTATTTAGTTAACTTGCTCCTAGCAAGTTCTTTCATTGCGACTGAGGAAGTGTTGCACCTGCAGGGATTACAACTTAGATTTTTAGACACGAAAAGGTTGTAAGTAGCTTTGATGCGGGATGAGGTTAACATTAAAAAAGTTGTAAACTAGGTTAACCCCAAGATAAGTTAAGCCTTAGGAGTAGTTTTCAATCCCTCATGGCCAACACTGGTAAGCCTATGAGAAAATGTAAAATAATAGTACCCAATGGTGACTATATTGAGAACAATAAATAAAAAAAGTAATAAATTGTAAGACGTTGTAGAAGTCAGTGCTCAGTTGGTTTGGTTTGGTTTGGAGCGCTACGGTCTACTTTTTGTAACATGAGGGCTAATGACCTACTGCTTTAAGCCAATTCCAAATGGCTACGAACATCCATGCCACTGTGGGATTCGAACCCACGAACTCCAGTACTGAAGGTACAGCACCCTAACTAATCAGACATCATTTGGCTAAATGCTCAGTTGGCACAATTAACATTTGTCAAAGATTAAATAAACCCCACAAAAATAGAAACTGAAACCTTCTTTGTACTCGACTTATGCATCTTTTACATTAGGTTTGGTTTGGAACACTAGAGCTACTACAATCAGGACCTACTGCTTAAAGCCGATCCTGAATGGCTACAAACATCCATGCGAGAGTGGGATTCAAACCCACAAACTCCAGTGCTGAAGATCAGCACCCCAACCATTTTGCCATCGACCAGCGAGGTTATATCAGAGAAGATTAATTTCTTCATTTTTATGTCTATATGTCATAACAAACATACCCACACATATATACATACACACATATAAAATATATACATACTCAATATATCCAGAAATGATGTCATCATCAAGGTAGGCAGCGTTAAATTTTATTAAATTTGTGATTAGAGCTAAAAAGTCCGCTGTTTTCTCCGTACTGATGACATCTTTGAACCAAAGCAGAAGAAAAGGTCCTGAAATTAATTAAAAAAAAAAAAAAGCACGTATAGAACAATTTTACAGCATTTGATCTAGATGAATTTGGTTTTGAGCACTACAATCGTTTTTTTTTTTTTGTTATACTATGGCTTAATGAAACTGTGACCTACAACTTACAGCCAATTCCAAATGGCTATATCTTATGAATAAAACTCATTGTAAGTTTGTTGCTTGTTTCACATTTCCTCCTAACAAGGTTGGATCAGTTTTAACCATAAGGGTTTAAACCAGTTGTTTTAACCGTCTTGGTCAGTATCCATTTTGACCAGTTTTGACCACAGAAATTCACCTTTTGACATATTTGATACTAATCGAACATAGTTTACTAGCCTATGATAAAGGCAAGTTACATTTGTTAAAAATGTCATAATATAAATAAAACCAGCAAAAGACAAATATAACATAACACCAAGATACAAAAATAATGTCTTACATTTTACACAAGCTGTTTCATATGTAATTTATGTTGAATTTAAAAAACAGTTACAAGTAACAAGTTTTGTAGTAGTCTCACAATTGAAATGATTTCATAACTTATTTTAGATTACAAATTATTACAAATGATTATAAATTAATAACAATTTTAGTTGTAAAATGTCTTATTTCAATTTTAAAATTTATGCTTTTAACTACAACTTAAATTTTTAACTTCAACTCATGTTTTATGTTTTTAAATGTAATTCATGTTTTATTTTTCACCTGTAACTCAAATTTTATGTTTTTTTTACTACAACTGGATATTACATTTTCACAATTGCATGTGTATGGTTCATTTTTAAAATCAAACATTCTTATTATACTGCTTACTTCTTATTATTAAGAATGTTAAATCTCATGAACTTGTTAGTGTCATATTTTGTTTAACGGCACTACTATTTTTATTGCTTATTAAAAGTCACTTCTAATTACAAAAGATATTATATATTAAGACCTTTTAAAACTATTTTTAACAATTCTGACCACTTCCAACCATTTTTGACCAGTTTTCGACAGTTAAAACCACTTTTATCCAGTGCCCTGGTCAAATTTACAACCCTGCCTCCTAAACTATTAGCTTGGTTTTAAAAAAGGAGCATGCAAAAGCTTTATATCACAACAGAAAAACTCTCAATTTCAACATTCCAAATTCATTCCCTGTCTCATTTAAGTGTTCTATGCCATTATTTCAAGCATTTCCCTTGGTTAATCCCAAGTAATTTATCAAATTATGACATCCTAAATAAATTACTAATTCCAGGGAATCTATATCACAAATAAATAATTGTTTAATTTATTCATTTTTATATATTAAGAAGAGTGTGTACATTTATTATAAAACATGATTAGCTGTATATTCACTAAATTTTTAAGAGCATTCTTTTAACCGCTTGCCTGATTATCCTGAGTTATCTCAGGTTTGTACGTATTGCAGTTAATTGTTATCACAAGAAAACCCGGGAGAAGAAAATTTATCAATACAATTTGTTTTTATCACGGTTTCACTGGGCCTGGTGGAAAAGAAAGAAAATATTTGGCTTTCATTGACAGTTTGCCAAGTTTTGTTGGTTTCGCGTTTCTTTTGGCAAAGACTGGTCACGTGTTTTCCCTATTGTATAGTATACATCAATTTGTGGATTGGTAATGTATAAAGAAGGATAGTTGCGAAAAATCATTATGAAGAGTTTTCTGCCACATCAGGAAGACCAAAGCATTAGTTCACCACTGAGGTTAACCTTATGGCATTTTTCAGATGTTACTCCTGCTACTGAAAAAAAAAATAAAATAATTTCCAATCCAACGAGACTGTGTACTCTGTGTTCCAGTAAAAGAGATTCCAGAGGTAAGCCAGTAAGAAAAGAAACAAGATACCAATGTATAGAATGTCAGGTATTGCTTTGTGTTGTTCCATAATTCAAAACTTATCATACAAAGACTAATGTTAAACTTTTTTTCCCATTTATTGAGATAACTCAAAATAGTACTTTAATATTAAAACTATGTGCTTTTACATCTGTAAAAAAATTAAAAATTCATCTTAAAACCTAAGTATTTTGTTTTGTTTCGGCATATTTAATAAAATAAAAAAAATGTTTTTCAATCTTTTTTCAAAAAAATTTGTAAGGGAAGCAGTTAATGCTGACATGAGCACTGCTGCAAAATATATTGTGTGAATCTGCAAAATATATTGAGTGAATTCATAATTTAGCAATAATTTATTAAAAGAAAAAGATTGTTCACATTGTTATATATTTTATTAACATATAAATTTGTGAAGATCAACATTATTTAAAAGCTTATATGAGGATATAATGAAAATTGTTCTAAACAAACTACTTAGATGGAACCTTGTTAGGCATATCCCAAGTTCTTTGTAACTACAAATACACTTTTGTATTGCAATTTTTTAATAGGGCTACAATATCATTCTCTTAAACATCTCATTTTTCTATTATATATTATGTTACATTTAAATATCCTCTAAATACTTTAGATCCTACCTCAAATTATATAAAAAAACTATGATTAGTTTTAACTTGTATATATGCTACAAATCATGCACTAATATTAAATTAATTTTAGTTACTTACTATTACAGAATTAAAGTTTAATAGTCAATATTGTATCAACAAATTTATCTTTGAAGTACATATTCCCTACAGATTATGTCACAGGCTAATAAACATTATATATATAGCCAAACCTGTCTATTTTGAATCTCTTCGAAATAAAAAAAAATTCGAGATAAACACAGTTTCGAGATATATAGGTTTTATGAAAATAGACTAAGAAAATTTCTTTACACAATACAAAAGATTGAAAATTTGAAGTACTTTTAGTTTTATTTACATACCTTACAGAAAGTAATCTGTCAGTGACTTTTTAATATATTACATATACTATATGTGAAAGAAAAAGGAAGAATGCATTTCTCTCCATCTTTATATGATATAGAGATGCGTTCTCCAGTTTTCTTTTCAAAACATACTTTTAAAAAAATGTTATTTAAGTATAGTGATAAATGTAATTTAACAAACAAAAGAAAACAAAAAGCGGCAAATTAAATATTTTTTATCTGTATAAAGTGTAATTGACTAATTAAAACTTTTTTTCTTTTTAAACAATTTTATTTTTTTTTAATGATTTTACATACAGTTTAATTTCAAAAGAGTTCAACATTTATTTAAAATATTCACATTCACGAAATTGAAGGCATGCAATTTTTAACACAAGATTTACGGACTGAGCCAATTGGATTCATTAAAAATTCGATCACTATATATGTATATATATATATATATATATATATATATATATATATATATATATATATATATATATATATATATACACACACAACTTTAATATCCCTTTTGAAAAACATGTTCATTTTTAATTAAGTAATAAAATATATGTAAACTTTCATTCCTCTTCCCTGCAGACCCCTTCATTTCATATTATCCAATGGGGTAGACCTATTTTAACGGTTATGAGCCAATTGGACTCTTAGAAAAGTTCAACAGTTAATCACATAACAGGAAATTTATGGGTCCTATCAGGCCTGGGATATTTTGGAATTGGCTGAAGAGCTAAAAGTAAATATAGAGAAGAAGTCAAGAACACCTCCATTCTCATGACAGAAATTTATGCTACGGAAGAATTGTCAAGTTCAACCATCCTGCCAAAGAAACAGATGTCGAAATCATTGTGCTCAATAGAATAGAAATGTTTGCGGAAAATGGGTTTCGAAAGCAGATTTTATATGTCAAATGTTTTCCATAAATTTTTTGATAATAAACATTTTATTTAAATTCATTTGGAACTATTTTCTTGGCAAAAAAACTTGAATTTTCTTATATGAATCCAATGGGTTCACTTCAGTAAAAATAGGTATAGGATAAACATCTGTAAATCTAGTGTTAAAAAGAAAAATTACAAAAATTTTATTGAAAGCCTATATTTTAGTTCTAGCCATTAGCTTAATAAGAAAAAAATTACAATGATATAGAAATTTAAAAAATATATATATTTCTAAAAAAATTTTAAGGTTTTACACATTTTTTTATTTCTTTTATGTATATATAAGAAATGCATGCGCATTGTTTTGTATGATAATTGAAAAAAAAGGATGACATTTAAAGTTGTAGCACGAGATAGGTTTAAATTTGGCAAAAAAATAGCTGTGTTTGAATCGACAACATACAACAAAAATCTTAAAATCTCATGACAAAGGATAAGCAAAACACTTGCATAGGAGTTCAAAACATCTGACATTCAAAGAAATATGACTAATGAACATTAAAAAAATATAAAAAATTAAATGCAAACTCTCTCACCAATTTCTTCTTCAAAGTATGAAATATTTTTTCCACAATCAGTAAGAGCTTTCAGCAATTCGAGTCTAAAATTGAAAACGAAGATTCAGTACATGTTATGGCTTATTTTTTATTATCAACAATACTTAAAGTTTTAAAAATGAATCATTAATTACTTGGGTAATGTATCTTCTGAATTAGTATGCACTAATAAAAGCCTGAACAAGTAGCTACGCATCATATCCATATAATCCACCTACAAAAATGAAAATTACATTACTTTTTAAAAAGTAATAAATATTAAAATACTGTTAATCTACCAAAATGAAATCTTTGCTGCCACAACAAAGAATAATGTCAAACTTACTGTAACTATTTATATAAATACAGAGAGAAAGACACATGCATGAATATATCAGGGCATAAATATGGGCTATATATGTTACCTTTTCATGTAATAATTTGTACTTGATCACTGAAGAACAAAATGTGCTTTTAAGCTTTATTATATAAAAAAAGCACATGCATTAAATAAATGAATATCAATACTCATGCGAGAATTGCATGGTCACACGCAATACAACGTGCGGCTGACACTCATTAAATCTTTTGCTGCGGCTCAAAATGTGACTATTCGGCAAATCACTAATTCTCCCTGGTATTTCAGAAATAGGGAAATCCGCAATGGAATAAAATTCTCTCTCTTTCAAATTTTCTTCAAAATCTGACTTCTAAGTTTAATAAAAATCTCAGAATTGATCACCCAATAGAATTATTCAAATTGAATAATTATTATTTTAATTAACATAGTTATAGTAAAAATAAAAAAATCTACAATAGAATTTTGCTGCAGTCTAATTAGAGCAATTTCAGCACAAAGTTTCATCTGAAGAACACACAATTTAACTTAGCCATAGGCAATGAAATGAGCAATTCTTTTTTAGTAGTCTTTGTAATTCTTTGACAACTTACAGATGCATCCTATAAACTACTTCAGTTGAAACTGCATTCTGAGAAAGTCTGATGTTCATTTGAGAGAAAGTCATCCTATTGAGAGTTTCCTGCGAGTAATGAGTGAATATTTTTTATGCAGATGGACACAAAAGAAACCGTAACCAACCAGATGGTTCCCCCTTTTTGGAAAGCAATAGCGTAACCTACTGGGATATTTTCGACTCTTACCTACAGTATCTTCAGGAAAATTAAAAGTCTCTAAGTAAAAAGATTAATTTGTAAAAAGTTTTATCAACTTATGAGGTTCTTATCCTGTGTGTTCAGATGAATTCAGATTGTCATTTCAGTACAACATTTAAATTTCCTATATAGATATGAAATAGTGCTTGTTGCAATAAAATGGTTTCTATTCGTCTAAGGCGGATGAATGTTTTTTCCAATCAGAATATCCACAAGAAACATGCATTACAAGTTGTAGTTCAATTTAGTGTTATAATAAATCTTGGAAAATATTATGATTAAATATAATTGGTATAAAGGAAATATTGAACGAAGAATGTGTTTTTAACCATACTTTTTATGATAACTTCATTCCACAGCTGTTGAAATTACTTTGTATCAATATTACTATAGTAACTCTGGAAATTCAATATTGTTACTATGTAGAATAGCAGTTTGGGATATTAAGAGACAACAGATATACTTAAAGATAGAGTACAATTCTACAATACTCAATATAACTATGCAAACTAATAATCGTAAAAGACCGATGGCCATCTTAGCACAAGACTACGAATAATTCTATTCGCTAGTCATTTCTCTCTTCCAGTAATTTCATTCGTCCTTCCTGGATCCTGCCCTACTGCAATGTTTTCCTCCCCCCTTACTCTATTGCTACTCCAAATTCTGAAGCAGTGCTTCTTGTGGCCACATCTTGATGGGTCATATTCTAAGATTGCCATTGATCCTCAATCACCATTCTAATTCACTGAGATTTTCTCTCCTGGATCCTAAATTTGTTCACCGAGCTACTAACTTGAGTTTTCCACAAGTCTGTTCATCCTGAGCTTGGCTCTCTCATCATCTCATTAATAATAAAAAAAAAAAAACTACATTCAATTTTTCTATATTTTGATCTAATTTCTCTACTAGTATACCACAAGTTTTCACCACGTATCTTCTTTTTTTGGAAGTCTCACATTTTAATTTTTATCATTCTTATTTCTATTGTTTTGCACCCTGCCCAAACTCAAGCATTCTTTCCCAATTTTCTACTTTTTATTGCCATGTTAGAGCCAAATAAATTCTTAAGAATTAAATTCTTAAATGTATAACAGGACTAGAGGGCTTGGCCCAGGCAGTACTGTAACAATTGCATCCTGTGATATTACAAGAACATTAAACAATTTTGCCTTTAATTAAAAAAATAACAGTAGAATAAGTTTTTTTTTCTCCTCCCCCACTCAGGCAATCGGTACCCTAGGATTCGTTCAACATTGCTCATTCTTAAACTTCTAATAACTAAATTAAAACTACCAGAAGAGTACAACACTGTAATTCATAAAAAAAATTATGCTGCAATTAATATTTACTTGGCCCATTATAAGTCCAGTGAGAAAATGATAAACTATATGCCTCGTTTCCAAGGAATTCGATGAATCAAGCATATCTTCAACATTCTTGCATATGGCTTGAACAGCATTCTGTTTAAAAAAAAAAAAAAAAAATTACAATAAACTTGAAGGAAATAAATCCATAATCATTTTTAAATAAAAGTTAAAAAATTTTGTATCAGATTTAGATATGTAGGTAAAGAAAGATCAATGACTATAAAACTATTCCAAGAAATAACATAAGTGATCACTGAAATAATATCCTTTTCTATAGAAAGAATAGTACATGATTCAATAAATCACTTCCTATCAACCAATTAAAACATAAATGCTTACTTTTTCCAATTTTTTTGTTAGAACTATGTCATACAAATCCCTAATGCATTTTAATCGCTGGCTGTTAGAATTTTCATTGCTAAGATCCTAAAAATGATAAACATGTACATATAAACAAAAATTTGCATATTTAAACAAACCGTATTAACCATATAATATCTAAAAACAATACCATATAGTATATAAAAAAATATTTACCTTTAAGATATCAATACTTATGTTATAGGGCTCTCTTTTCAATTTATCAAAACTGACAGGGGCTGCTTCTTTTTTCCCAAAAAACTGCTTCACCTTCCGAGACATTTTAATTCCTTAAGAAGATCTGAAATTTGTTAATAAATGTATATTTTAAATATGTTACAGGGTAAAACACGTTTGATATTATAAAAGACTAATTGCATAATCTTCATAAAAGTTAAGATTATTATATAATTTGTCATTTCTTTAATCATTAATAACATTTAAAAATTTTCTTGAATAGCAAAGCTATATTAAGAAAATTCATAAAAAAAATTTAATTGCTCAAACACATAAAAATATTTACTTCTAACATATTAAACTAGAAAAAAGCAAGTTAGAAATATTAAACTGATATGAATAAAGAAGCAAACATTCATAAATAAAAAAAGACTACCCAAAGGCACAAAATTATGAAATCGCTAACAGAAAAAAAAAATTAACATTTAATAAATGCTAAACATTGAAATGTAACACATAAATATAAATAATTAATGTCATAAAACCCCCTAAGCACAAATCTAAGGTAATGTTCCATACTAAAACTGTATTAAACCTATGTACTTTTTCAAAAAAAATTTTAATTACATTGAACTGCTTATATCAATATTAGGAAATTTATTCAGTTTCGCACATAACATAAAACCTGTATTTTATATCATATAGGTTCACATGCTTCTCGGTATAAATAACTACTTTTAATTTTGAGGAGTGACATTAAATTGACATTTAACATTTTTCTACATTCAAATCTAAACAGTGGCTTTAAATTTTCTAGCAAGATAACCAATACGTCATGAAATAACACAATTATTTATTAAAATGACTATAAAGTTATTCTATATATATTAAAAAAAAATGTGCGTCTGAAATTGTAAACGTAAAATATTAGCCGAAACTTTCAGATTAAAATATACTTTTACAAAGAGATTTCCCGAACTTGTATCAACCAGCTGCGCGACTTATTAAATGTATAAATTTAAAATAAACTGCATGAACCAATATTATTAACTTTCTAAAACGTAAAGCAGAAACAAGAGTAATGAAATAAAGAAACTTAATAAAGAAAACTAGTTTGAATTATGCACAGTAAACATAAAATACTTGCATATTGAACAGGGAATGTTCACGTTAAATAATAGAAACTAAAAACCCCGTTAAAATTCATAAACATGCTAAAAGTAATTCTGACTATATAAAAGCGAATGCACACCTCTTAAGTTTTTATACTTCATTCAGTTTTCAAAATTAAAATATCCCGTTTTGTGTGTTGTTACTGTGTTTTGTTTGACATAGTAGGAAAAATCTTGGATGCTTCATTTATTGAAAGATTAATCTGATTGGTTGATAACGCATTTGAAATGACTTCATGTTCTGAAGTAGCGAATCAAATTGTAGATTTTTAAAGTAAACTACTATATTTAAGTACTGTCAAAATTCGTCTGCTCGAAATTGTTAAAAACAAAAAGATCGTTTACATTTTCTGTTCCTTAATTTGTAAAATCGTAAGAATCTATTATTATCGCATAAGTATTTTAAGTACCTAGTAAGCATATTTCCAGGCGATTGCTAAGTTGATAGTTTTATTTTTTATTAGAAACCAGCCATTAAACCATATATCTAAAAATTACGATTGTTGACTCGATTTCGACGAAGTTCATGGATTTGAATCCCTTTAATAGCATGGATGTTCGTAGCTTTAAGCATAGACAAAATACGTTATTTCCACTCATGGACAAAACACCCTATGTATATACACTCAAGTGTCAAAACCACCTGTCATTAACGAGTTTGACCACCTTTGGCCCTCACCACAGCTTCAAACCTCCTTGGCATGGATGTCACAAGTCCTTGGTAGACAGATTGTACCAGATGTTGAAGCAACGGTGACGCAAATCCGAGATATTGCGAATGGGTGGTCTTGGAACTCGGAGCTGCCGTCCCATCACATCCCAAATGGATTCTATCGGACTGAGATCCAGTGAGTTAGGACATTAACTAGAATTCAGCATAATGTTCCTGGAACCACTCTGACACAATTTTAGCCTTGTGACACGGGGTGTTGTCCTGTTGGTACATTCCATTTCCAGCTGGAAAAACAGAGGCCATATAAGGGTGCAACGGGTCCGTAATGATGTTCAGATACCCTGCAGCATTCATGGTCTGCTCTACCATAACCACGGGTCCCATAGACGCCCAAGAGAATGTCCCGCAAAGCATAATACCGCAACCACCAGCCTGTGCATAACCTACTGTACATTGAGGGAGCAACTGTTCGCCTCGAAAACGGCTAATCCTGGCACGGCCAACGGCGTGATAAAGGACAAACCGCGATTCATCTGACCAGGCAACTCTCTCCCACTAATCCATGGACCAGTCGCGATGTTCCCGGGCCCAGCGTAGGAGCAGTTGGTGAGGAAGCTTGGTCAGCAAAGGTACACGAGTGGGACGTTTGCTGCGTAGCCCCATATCCAACAGTGTCCGCTGAACAGGGTGCTCCGATACTATTCTACTTGGCCCCATATTATATTGTGTTGTCAGCTGAGCCTCTGTGTGGCTCCGGTTTTGCTTCACCATGCGAGACAGTCTTCGACGGCCTTTTTCTTAGATAGAGTGTGGACGTCCAATACCATGTTGTCTACTGCTAGTTTCACCGTCATTCATCCACTTTGCATCAGTAATAACAACTGTAGATCCTCGAACAACCCAAGAGTCGTGCAGTTTCGGAAATACTTGTTCCGAGCCCTCGAGCCATTACATTCTGTCCTCTATCAAAATCGCTTAGATCCACAACCTTTCCCATGACACACAGAAGTAAGGGAAAGAAGGATTTTTCAGACACTCCAGCAGCAGTTATAAATACCCCCTCCACTTGATCACATGCCTTCCAAGTCACCCAGGCGAATTCATTGCAAAATGTAGGGGGTGGTCATAATGTTTTGGCTCTTAAGTGTAGATTGCACCATTATAATAGAATTATATACATTTTCTTAATTAACCTAAACCACTGACAAACTGGGCATTTATATTTATGGGAAATCAATCCCTTAACAGTTTACAAAGCTAACAGCTCCAAAATATTAAAAATTAGCCATATTCCACGAGAAGAGCTAGATACAAATATAATATAAATTAAAATATAGATACAGGTTGTTTGGACAAGGCAAGATCAGGAGAAAATGTTAGGCTACCATGCTCAGAGCTTTATCGCCAAGTTGACTGGGGGACCCTGTTCTTCAGTCAAGCCAATAAAGCTAATAAAAAAAAACAATGGCGTGCATACAGCAGAAAAAAGATTTCTATCCTAAAACAATAAATCATATGAAATTTTTTCTGTTGAATATTTTAAAGTTCCCTTATAATTGAGACATTTTTAAAAGTAAAATCAAACATCCTGGATAGAGATCAGCAACTATAGAATAGAATGTGAATAAGTATTAATATGCCATAAAAAAAAAACTCTTAAAATTTTGTGACAGGAACATTGGTTTAAAAATATTTTATTTTTTTATGTAAGACTGTCTACGCATTTAAAATAGTTACTAAGAATTAAATTGTCTAATAATCCAAAGAATTAGAAATTTTATTAAAGGTAAATGAGAGAAAAAATAAATTAGTATTTTTGAAAGATTATAATTAAATAATTATTCCAAAATATTATTTAGAATTAAATCTTATTATTTAGTTATTTATGAAATATTGTTTGTACAATTAATATACATAAATGATGAAATATATGTAATATATTGTATAATAGCTTAATAAATACCATTATGAGAAAGGTTATGGTACCAGAATTATTTATTTTATACTTTCAATAATAGCTATGTGTTAGATCTGAAATATATTTATGTTCAAGTGACTTCCAATTTTTTAGTAAAATATGTTTGTAAAAAACTGAATTTATTTAACTGATGTATGTAGTGTATCAAATGAAAGAGAAAACAGTCCTTCTAATGGTTAAAGAACAATTTTCATTTAAAGAAATTAATGCTGAAATTAATATTAGATTAACTCTGTAATATTACATTTTCATTTAACAGGTAATTTTAAATTAAATAATCCTATAAACACTAATGAATTTATTATGAATCAATTAAAAAAAGTAGTAAATTTACTATAGAATATGTTACAGCTTTATTCGAATAAGTGGATACCCTTTTTAAATATTGGCTATTATATTTTTCAACTATATAATAGGCTTAAAATTGGTGGCCACAAAATTCAGGAAATACTTTGATATTGACAATTTTCTCAAAATTTTCTGACATATCACAGTTACACATTTATCTGAAATGATTATTTTGATCCAGTAGGAAATGTGGAGTAACAATTTTTTTTTTCTATTACACAGTGAAGCATTGAAAATCCAGAAACCTATAATTTGGCATTAATTACATCTTCTTATTTAACTTTAAAAAAATTCTGCTGATCTGTGCTTCTGGTGCTAACAGCTTTTTTTTTTTTATTTTGCCAGTTCTATGTTTTTGTTAATAAAATATCCAGAACAAATTTTACATAATTTGTCATATGTAAATAGTATTGAACACATTATAATAATAAAATAAGTAGGATGATGGAAACTTGATCATTAATCATAAAAAATTTAGGTTCATTTCCGTTTTGCCAGTGCATATCCAAGCAGATTTTATTGGTCACAAAAAAGCATTATTATTGTCTGTTGCCAATATTATTATTATATATTATGAAAAAAGATGTAGATGAAACGGCTGCAACTTGTTTTGAAAATGTGCAGTAAAAGATACCAGTGGGGATATTCCATATCTTTTTTTTATTTGTATTTCGTTCCCTTTTGTAATTTGTGTATCATTTTTGGTGAATTTATCACCTGTTCCAATGAAATTAAAAAGTATCAAAATTTAATCGGAGCTTAATAACTTCAGTTGTATTGTTTAAATTTTTTTAATTATATGTTTCTTTCAAAACATATAATTATTACCAGGAGAAGTAAGAATCCAGATTTTTACTAATCCTGAATCTGAAGTTATATAACTTAACACTTCGTGTGCAGGCAACGTGTTTTTACGTTTTTTGCAGTCTGTCACTGGAGTGCGGGTTATGTAAAAATACAAATTTAGTAGATTTGTGGTGGATACCTGCTAACCACAACAAATCTACTAAATACGTATAATTATACGTATGTTGTTTGCTTGCTATTCAATGCTTTGTATTTTTTCTTTTCACAAGTTAGGATTGTCGAGTGACTCTGTCTTTGGTTGCGTTATTTCATCTTCCATCGAATTTCTAGCTCCAAAACGTACAAGTCGTGTTTTGTCAATTGGAAGCTTGGTTTTTTATTGTTTAATACAAAATGGATTAAATGAGCCATCGCGACAAAGACAGTGATGAAGAAATAAACATTGACAGACTATCAGACTTTAATTTTAAAAATAGTTTATTTTTGTGATTTCATAAATTTTTTTTTGGTTAAATAATCATACAGTATATATTAAAGTGTAAAATAAAAAAAGTTTCATTCACCAAAACAAAGTAGTTTTCTATTAACTGCGATTTTTCTGAATAACTAAACTAAAAAATGCACGCTGCATGCGTAATTTGATGGTGAAGTATACCCGCATGCCAAGTGTTAAAAAACAAATTTCCAACAATTATTCAACAATAAAAATATTTTTATTACAGAAATATAAAATCTTTCAGTATGTAAAATAAATATATAAAATATGGCTGAATATGACACTGTCACAGTTCTTCCACTCTGTCTAAAATATCAAATTTCTTGTATGCCGTTCCAGTACTTTGGGAGTTCGAATGATAGTTTCTCTTGGACTTCTTTTTATATTTTTTGTTTAGTTCATGATTTTTTAAAATTAAATCATGATTTATATCTTGACAAATTATAGAATAAAGTGTCAGAAACAGAAAATTTAAATTTGATTTTCTGCCTAGGACTTCAGCAATAAAAAGCAAAGAATTCGAACGAGTTAAAATATCTTTAGCTAAATTATATAGCAGAGTTCCACCGAAACATTCGTGAAGATTTGGATTCTTCATGCCATAACCTAGTAACTTATTTAAAGTTTGAGTGTTGAAAACACAAACTTGTACTTGACTGTAATTGTGTAAAATATGCAGAATTAATGGATTTCCATTATTAAAAGAAGACTTGTGGAGATACTTCTCCAAATTTTTTTTCGCAAATAGCAATTCTGATTCAGTGATTTTTGATAAAAGGCACAAAATAGATCGACAAGAGCAAAGTTCTTCCGGTGTTTTTCTATATGGACATTTCCACTCATTTTCAAAACAATTTTTAGATTTTATTAAACCAAAATAAATCAAGTTTAATATTAAAGCATATAAAAATGACTCTGTGGTAAATGGGTTACAGTTTCGTAACCAAAAATTATAGCATCCAATTAATAACTGCCATTCTTCGGGTATATTTAAGAAAAAATCTGCTCCAACACCCAAGACTGTAGATAAAATAAGTTTGCATTTTTCTTTGTCGACACTACTTACTTCATCCAGTTTTGGCAATTCTCCAATGCCTTCCAATGAAAACACAGGTTCTACTAACTCTTTTCGCCAAGATTTATTATGACGGTCATGTTCTTCAATACATGCGAGGCATTTTTCATGATCACATATTTTGCTGTCAATATGATGTAAAAGGAGAATTCCATATATCACTTGTCTAACATAACGAGAACAAGTAAAACTGCTTGGAAAAGAGAGATTTTCAATTTGTGGTCTCAGAAAAACTTTATGAGAAACTATAGCATTTATGAAAAACGAACAATATTCTCCACTATGGAATTTAATCATAAAGTCCATAGGCAATGGATTTCCACACGGTGTAACTAATCGGCTGCTGAAAGATTTTTCTATCGGACAGTCAAATAATTTCTTGTCGAGAATACTTGATAAATTACAATGATGTAATTCATAGCTATTTAAGGCACTTTCAATGACCGATTTGACATATGTACGTTTATCTTTCTTGAGATATTCCATAACTTGATCTACTGCTTGATTCGGAGTCTTGTTTTTCAACCAGCATAAAAGCCCAATCATCTTCTTCTGTTTAGAATTTAAAATTAATTTTCTGCCTTTATATTTTGGCAATTGTATGTTAGAAAAAAAATTATCAAATTCTTTTCCTTCTACGTAGTCGTTTCCAATTAAAGTTCCAAACAATGGCAAGATCATTTTATGAATACCAGGAAAACAAGACACAAATTCATTAATATGGTATATGTTGCAATTTAAGAACTTGTATTCATTTCCATCTGAATCTGTGTCGAGCTGGACAGTCAGTTCAATAGAATCAATATTTATAAAACCTTTATGAATGTCATAAATGTAGAAATCACTATCGGCACTAATAACGGGACACTTATAATAATTTGCCAATGCAGTTACTTGATCATCTGCTTCAAAATCACACTGGGCATAAGCAATGTTAAGATCATCGAGAACACCACGGAAAATTTCGTGAGCTAACAGTGGTAACACTTTTCCAGAGCTGTAACCATGCTTAGCAATGTACTCTATTTCTAAAAGGCGGTCTTTCACTCTTTGAAAAATAGTTTTTAATTTCTTTCCAGATTGATCAAAACCTCCATCAAAAATTAAAATGGGCTTAATATTGCACTCAAGATAGGTTAAAAAATATTTCCGAATGGAATGAGCATACCTAAAAAAAAGAAAGAGAACATTATAGTATGAGGAATATTATATATATCGATACAAATTTTATATTATACAAGGGTTGGGGCATAAGTCATGGCAACTATTTTTTTTGTAGATATATGAACAGATTACAAACGTATATGTGTTGTGTGGAAGTTCTGCAGGCAGAGCGTGTATGCAGCACAACAGATGTCTCTGTGATAGTTGGTAGTAGCACAGCAAGAGCTGTGAAATCAGTCAGTTGGTGAGTGTCATGTGAGATGGAAGTAACTCATGTTGAGCAGCATGCTTACATCAAAATAGCTATTCTCTGAGGTAAAATGTGATGAAATGTCACAGTGAATTAGTGGAATCCCTTGGGAATAATGTTCTACCATATTGTACAGCAGCACATTGAGTAGGAAAGTTTCAGCAAGGAGGAGTGTCAATAAGTGACGTGCAACATTCTGGAAGACTGGTCAGTGTACAGCGGACGTGACAAATGCTGTCATCAAGCAGCTCATGGATGAAGACAGACGATGGATGCTACTGGAATTGGAGAGGGCAAGTAACATAAAAAAATGCACTATCCACAGGATATTGCATAATGAGCTGCACCTATGCAAAATCGCATCGCAGTGGGTACAGCATGCACTAATGGTAGTTCGAAGGTGAGTGAGCTATGCAATATGCTCCGACCACCTTGCATGCTGGCAATCAATTATTGTGACGAATAATTGGCATCGATGAATTTTGGGCCAGGCTATACAAACCAGAACTGAAATGTCAGTCTGCAGAGTGGCGACATGCTGGATCACCAAGAAGCTGTCAGAATCCTTCACCAGTCAAATTGATGATCATCATCGCATATGATGTCTGGGGTATCATTGTTTGCCACTTCGTTCCTCATGGCAGAACAATGATTGCACAGTACTACAGGGACTTCCTGGTGTGACAGGTACAACATGGCATAAACATCTGGATCTTGTGGACAGTGCAATAATCCTGCACGATAATTCCAGACCACATAAAGCAGAGTGTGTAGGGCAACTACTGTGAAGTCAGGGATGAATTTTATGGAAGGATGAGTTTTAATTTAATATCAATGTCTGAAGGAATTCATTTTTACTATTGCCAGTCTAAAAATATTTTTTAACTTAATATTTTTCACGTACCTTTAATATGCAACTTATTTAGTTTGGATTTTTTTCTTGCTGTACTGTGCCATACAGTATCATAGATAGCTATTTATAAGAAAATGATCCATAGTGAACTTAGGTAATGGTGTGAATAGAAAACTGCATTTTGCTAGGTATATTCATAATCAGTTTAACTTAGTTATTTCACTATAATTACATGCTTCTTTTTTAAATTGATGTGTCCAAAAACAGTAGGTTTTTTTATTTTTATTTTGGGCTCCTATTTTTAAACAACCAATTCTAACTGAATGGCCTCTTTTGGAATATAATTTAGAGGAATGAACAATACAGCAGAGAGAAATGGGAAATATTAGTGCTAACAGTTAGAATTTGTCTTTTAAAAACTTTGTATGAGATCTGATCTTATGAATACTTGTCAATTGTCATGTGGCAGTGCGTATACCAGGCTGCTAATATGATTAACTTCAAATTTTATTTAGGTCAATCATCCTATGTGAGGTCTATCTACCAAAATTTTGGAAGTTCTTTTATACTATATGCAAAAGACCTTAATTTGACAATCAGTATACCGTAATTTTGCACGTATAGACTGCAGGTGCGATTTTTTATTTAAAAAAATTCATAAATCAGCAGATAGTTTGCACTATTAGATAATCTGCAGACTATACATGCAAAAATATGTATTTTAGTATGATACTATTAAATCATTTTAAGAATAAAAACCTAAGTACAATAGAGTGCCGAAAAATCTGGAATAGACTAAATTAATTATACCTTTATAATTTGAAATCAATTCTTCTGCCATAGCCTCGGAGACGAATTTTAACGGAAGAAAAAGAGCGGCCTCCATGTCTCTGATCGAGAACCCAGCTATGGAAATAGGCCTCTAATGCAGGCTGTTGTATTTTTCCACGACGATTGTATCACTTTCTTCTCCTATTTTTAATGTTTCCTTTTGCTTGCGCCAATTCTTACTGCATCTCGTCGACCTTCCAAATTACTTTCAGCTTCAAATCAGCAGTCAAACTGCGACGATGTTTTAAAGGCATAATGAATGACCAACATGACCTCAAATCAACACTTTGAAAACAAAACACTCTGATCCCCAAGGTGAAATGACCTTCGACCCTCAACCTTCGATCTTTAACCCATCCACTCGGTGGATTGGAGCTGTCAATAGTGACTACCGATATTTCCCCATACTCCAGGACACAATTTAGGATTGCACTACTTCTTATTACTGATGGAAACCTACTTATAATTAACAAAAAAAAATAAAACATTTATTCTATTAACAGAGTTTATACTCGATTGGTAAGGTAAAAAATGAAGCACTAACTGACACATCATAGTATTGCAAATCTAATTATTACAATTCTATATTGGTTTCATTCCAATTAATTTTTGAGTAATATTCTACAAAATGTGCCCTGAAGTATATATGTTGAAAGACCATGTTTACACATTATATTAGCACATATCATAAGCCAATACTTGAGAAGTTCTTACTAACAAGATCAAAATTAAAACAAAATTATGATAACTAATTAAAATAAATAAAATATTTAAAGTAAAGGATATGAGATTTTGGTTTTGTAACGCCACATGTAACAACTTATTATATCATACTTTAATGGATATTAAATGTATTAATCTGAACTTTTATCTACAAAACAGGGAATATCAAGACAATCTTTCTTTTAGACTTTAGAAGATGTGTGAAGGAATCAAAATGTTATACGAAACTACAATAAATCTAAAATAAAAAGCATTGTTAAACCAAATTAAAGCCATTAAGCCTAAGTTTGATGGCTTTAAAGAGACTGGAAAAACACAATAATAAACAAAAAATAAATTCAAGATAAACTGAAATGAATATAGTTTTGAAAATAGAGATGGGATTGGTGTTTGTTTCGTTTAAGAAATCTTGCTTTTATCTACATGACATATCTTCTAGTCTAATAATATTTATAATTATATCGACACTCGATCCAGATACTTACTTATTATAATCACCACCATACATAAAATTAATTCTGAAGTTAAAATATAAAGCATGAACTAAGTTGTGTCCATCAATAATTACGTAAGAGTCATGCAATCTGTACGGCTTGAAAAATTCAGGATTCTGATTGAAAAAAGTGCTAAGACCTCTAATACCCATTTTAATAATTATGTGTTATCAATTGGAAAGAAACAAACAATAACAAAACATCAACAAAAACACAACACTGATGTGCCAAAGTGTACATGCATATTTGAACTTGCAGACGAACGATCTCAATTACTCAAAATTCATGGAGATAACATTATCACGCTATGACTTAAGTGACGCATGACATTAACATCTAATGACGTCACGAGACACCAAGAAGGGAAATTTGATACGATATTCAACCGATGGTCGACTTTTGTGACATACCACTCAGTGTTTGGTACGTGACATAGCGTATACAGTGTAGCAGTGAAAATAAAATCAAAGATGGCAGGAGATCTTGTGCAATCATTTATTGATATATTAAGGTTAAAATACCGTGAGAAGCCATTTCCTCGTAGCTGTTCAAAAATTAAAAATATTTCCTAAATACCTGTACTTTCAAAATTTATGATATTATATGTAATTTTTTCAAAGCTTTCGGTAACAGTAAAACTATGTTATTTTAATAACAACTATGTATTAATCAAGAACTCATTTTAAGATAACAAACATTTACCATTCAAATTATATAAAATTGTGAAAATAATACAGCTGAAATGAGATTTATTAGGTATGTGCATTTGGAGTAGACACATCATACACTATTAAATTTCTGATAGGCAAACTGTGAAGTAAACATACAATATATTTTCATAAACTAGAAGTACATCAACAAAAACACAAAATATAATACCATGGCTCAGAAATAACAAATTTAGAAACTAACAAACATGATAAAATGAAAAAAGTGCTTTTTGCCAGTTAATTTTATTAATTAATAAAATATTGTAGACTGAAAAAGTCCAGTAGTAAATAGTATCTCTTAAAAAGGTATCTTTTTACTCTATAATATTCATATTTAGAATTTTATAAAAGGAATTTAAGGATTTAAGAATATTTAATATTTTTTTAAATATAAAATGGACAAATTAATAACACCAGAGTTTTATACTAATGTATAAAATTTTTTAGATTATAGGGCACGGGCTCCTGACGTCACGGGTACCTACGTCACTTGGCAACCACCATAGCAACAATGCTGGGGGTCAAGCTAACTGCGCTGATTGAAAAACACGTTGTTCACAGCTTGAACTTCGCACGCTGGTGGTACGTTGTGGTTCGCACGTTGTTCACTTGTGTGCTGAAGAGTTATTTAGTGTTTATAACTGAAAATGAATGATTACTTGAAGAATTTAGATCAACTGTCGCAGAAGCGGTATTTGGATAAAATATCTGTAATAAGTAATATAGATCCATATATTATAAAAGACTGGGAAACGGATATTGACAAATTACCAGCAATTTGCTATGGCGACATAAAAAAAAGCACAATCTTTTTATTTTACTTACTATCAATAAGCAAAGAAACATGTTAACGTGCCGGTCGGAAAAACCCTTCGGTTTACAGTTATAAATAATCTTTCGATGAATTCCTCCTATTCAGTTTCTTTTCAATATGTGATGATTATAATTACAAAAAAATAATTCTCAAAATTTGTAACTGAAAAAAAATACCACGACATTAAAATAAGACTGTTTACATGTAAACGTCCATAGCAACGAGATAGCGTGCCTACCAGAATGGTCGTTAGGGCTCGGCGATCTCAGCGATCAGCTGAGTGCTCGTGCCCTATTCTAATAAGTGAATTAGGGTATCAATTTTTAAAATCTTTATTAAAATGACATTTTTGGAATCGGATATATCTAAGCATATGTGAATAGCTGCATTTATGTACATAATCAGATACCCAATCTTAAATTAATTACAAAAATTATACATCGATGGATACACTTTAGCATAATAAGCAATTAGATAACGGTTTATATCTTTACTGTTGTTGTTTCTCATTCCACTTGGACAAACCAAAAACAAGAGCCGGCTGGCTGCTCAATTTAAGGTGAAGGGGTGCGCCTTTCTTTTTAATTAGCACCGTTAAGGTGAAAGAACGACTTTGCTCAAATGGGTCCTCGTCATTTTGAAGTAGGGACCAAGCAGAAGACTTGGCCTGTCACCCCCAGAGGTATTGATTGAGAGAGAGAACATGGAAGACATTGTGACCAAGAACATATTTAACGTGCTCCAGTCACCTTTAAGGAACACGGCATATCTTTACTAGTAAATAGATCTTGTTATTTAATAACAATATCATGGATCTAATCAATAAGGAATTTTCACATTTTCTAATTTTATTTTTAAGCAAATAGAAGAAAACAGAAAAGTAAGTTGTACTGACAATTCGGAGATCAATATATTTCACAAATATCTTACATCAAACTGCAAAAACTAAAGTGTACTACATTTTTCTACCCTTTATGATTGAGAACAGACTTTTCTTTTTACATTGCCATAGGATATGACGTCAAAAGATATCGACCACTCAGGATTTAATATTGGAAAATTGAATTGGGTCCTGGTCCTATGTAATTGTTAAGTACTGTGATTTTAGTTCAATGTATCATCATAACATTACGACTTTAGAAGGTCGTGTATCAAAGTTCGAAATATTATTTAAAACGTAACTGTTTTTTGCAGCCTGTAGGTTTCTTTCGGAAAATAAATTTTGCTATACTTATGGAAAACACTTAACCTTTCTTTCATGAACTTCTCAGCACCAAAAGTTAAGTGCTTCATTTCATAATAGGTGACGCAATCGCTCGAAGTATGAAGTGTCCATGCTTCTCTTTATGTTTATTTAAATCTTAAAATTTTAAAGCATTTGTTTATACATTTCTTCATGGTTGCGCAGACGAAGAGAACCACATCAAACAATAGAAATGTGTTCGCTCACATTAAATTCGAGCATCTTTTGGCGGGTATCAGTGGTGGTGTGACATCCACATTGGTTCTCCATCCTCTTGATTTATTAAAAATAAGATTTGCAGGTATGTAGTTTAAAAACATTTTAAATTATATAATTAATAGAAATGAATGGAAGCATTGCTTCTGATGCTGTCTTTAGAATTCTCACTTAAATATATATATAAGGGATGGAATTTTGTGTATATATATATAATTCCCTCCCGTATTCAGACAGCATCTTATAATTGTGTAAAGCACATAATTTCATATGTGAATGTCTATAATTTCACTCATAATTTCATATGCGAGATTATTTGTTTATACATTATTTTAGAGCTTGCTTTATCTATCCATTATGTAACAAGGAGTGCATGTCTTTAGATGTTATTTAGATGTCAAACCTAATATTGATGAGAATAAGCAGTATTATGCAAGTGTTTAGTACACCCTATATATTTGAGTAAATAATTTCTCAATTTTTAATACTTATATACGTAATTGATTTGAATATGCAGATTAAATAACACTAATAACCAGTGCTTAACTAGCCGTAATAATCAAATATAGGGTCAACTTGGAGCTAAGGGAAAAAGTGGTTTGGATATGAAATAGAAAATATGTTTAAAATTTTTGTATCTTAGAATCTTAACAGTAAAACTGTATACCCTAAAAGAAATAAGCCATCCTAAATACACATGCAGGAATTTTGAGAACTTACTTGTTTCAAACAGTTAGAAGTAAATATTGATTTTTATGCTTCATTGATTTTTTTTAAAGCTTAAATAGTTCTTGGTTATTGAAATATAGTTTAAAATTCCAAAATTATAAATCAAGTATTCCTTCATAAAGTACTTTTCTGCTATTAAAAATCTTAAATTATTATACTTTGGTGTCTAATAGAACTGTATGTAGGAGCTAATGAGTCAGGTAAAAGAACTTACCTGTTTGGTTAAGGTAACCTTAATATTTAAGTTTTATAATGAGCTTGAAATACACTAAATAATTAAAAATGGTTATATCTCATGTTTACTTTGTTTAGGAGCATATATTTATGCTTTTATTTAATCATATGATATTAAATATTAAGAATAAAGAAAAAAAATATGAACTTTTTTCAGGACCTGATTTACCATTAGGCCCAACAGGCTATAGACTTACCAAATTTAAACAATTTTTTTTAAGGTAGCAATTATTTTTCCTAAATCCCAGAAAAGTCAGCTTTGCATATCTCTAAATGTGCCACATTATTTATTTTTTTAGTTTAAGACTTTTGAAAACAATGCACCCTCCAAAGCAGAATGTGCCAAAAAGTGCGACACATGTCGCAGAACAACTGGCTCCACTGCAGAGCAATAGTGGCTTGTGGAAAAACTTTTTTTCCTTTATATATATATATATATATATATATATATATATATATATATATATATATATATATATGTGTGTGTGTGTGTGTGTGTGTGTGTATAGATATATATATCGATGGTTTTCCGTAAGTAGGAAAGAATTGCGGAAAGGGTGGTGCAAGTTGAAGTGGCAGTTCCCAGCTTTATAAGAACGGTGAGAAAAATTAAATTTATGACAAAATATTTTTAAAGGAAACTACAAATTTGAAAGTACTAAGGTTTACTTGGAATTTCCGGTGTCTTGCCAAATTTGCAGGCAATAACCCTTTGGGAGAGTTGTCATTTCTTTGTCTTCCCTACACCCTACCAGTGTGATAGATAGCTCGCGAGCCTCATAAACTTCCCTTTCATTAATGTTTGGGCCAAATTCATTTTTATCATCGTTGTGATATCTCAAAATATCTTACATCAAAAGTAATTGATAGGACAGTAAATTCTGTGTTAATGCATTGGCTTTAATACAAATATTTTTATAAATTTCAGGTAGCACTGTTTTATTGAGTATTTTTAGTTATACATATTGGTAAAGATGATAATGTACCACAATAGGAATAATATTGTGGGAGAGTAAATATAGGATAAAATAAATATATCTCCTGCAGAACATTTTTCATTTTATGAAAGCCTGTTGCAGAACATTATTCACTTATTGGTATTTTTGTGCTGACGGATTCCTAATTCTCCCCTCTTTGGAATAGAGGTTTTAAAAGAAGTGGAAAAAATGACTTAAATCAGTGATATTTTTTTTTAAATCATGCCAACCCTGCAGTTGAGTAAAGTATTTTTGAAGAAAATGTTAATTTTTTTTAAAAGGTATTTATATTATAAAAAAATTTCTCAGTATAAAACATTTCTTAGATTTATTTGATGAAATTATTAATTTGTTTATATAAAGATTTATTGAGAACAATAAATATGAGTAACAGTTTTTAAATATATTTATTCATAAGTTTAGAGTATGATGTTTATTTTATATTTTATTTTAAGATGTGTTTTTAATCTAGTTTATTTTTTTCTCCTCTTTAAGTGAATGATGGTCAGTTATTGACGAGACCAAACTACCATGGACTTGGAAATGCTGTTGCAACCATTATAAGGGAAGAAGGTATTCGGGGACTCTATCGAGGTGTCACGCCCAATTGTTGGGGAGCAGGTGCATCATGGGGATTTTATTTCCTTTTGTAAGTAAATTAAAAAAACTGTTGAAATTTGTAATTTGTTATATTTTTTGACTATGCTCTAAAACTGCATTTTTACAATTGTTATATAATTTCCTGTCTGTTCTTGATATGTTTTGTTGAATGTTGCAGCTACAATGCCATCAAAGGCTACATGTTAGAAAGTGGCACAAAGAAAACTTTAGGTGCTGGAAGTCATATGTTAGCAGCTGCGGAAGCAGGTGAGTGATATTCAGATATTTTAATCATCCTCTATATTGCTGAAGATTTGAATGCTCATTAATCTCTTTCTATATACAGTAGAATCTTAGTATAACGACCCCCTGTGGTTCCAACATCATATGGTTGTTGTAACAAAAGCTCGCTGTAACGAATTGAAAAAACAATAAAAAAAATTGAGCAAAGAAATGATGCACCAGTACATACCTAGAGAACACTTCTATTTATTTGTATTTCCATTACTGAATTTTTGAAAAAAGTTTTTGATTGATGCCTGTTGCAAGTTCATTTGGGAATTTTTCATTATCACTGATTCCGTTAGTCCCCCTCCCGGCCTTTAGTTCTCCCCTTTTTGCCACACCCCCTGTAAGCAAACACAAAGAGAGGAGTACAGGTTTCTTGAAGTTGCATCACAGTACAATAATTTTGAAATAGCCCACTCGCTTGTGAGTGCTGCAGACTAAAATGGGCAGTCACTCTAACGAGAAATAATATGCTTGGGGTTATTGTAATGATTCAAAATTAACATTATTCTTATGGTAAAGCAATTGGGACAAAGAGGGTCGTTCTAATGAAGGGGTCGTTGTATCGTGAAGTCGTTAAAAGAGTTTCAACTTTATATGCGTGTGTGTTTGTGATATTTAAACCAAGCTAACCAACTTAATTATAATTACATTCTAAAATAAATTTCTAGCAATTTTGTTTCTAAAATTATAACCTTTGGCAAACTGTGTATTTGCTTGTGGTAACCCTTGGTGACTTGAAGAACACCAAATTAATTTCTGCTTAGCTCAACTAATCTTGTATAGTTCCATTACATAACTGTACGTTCTGTTTCTAAGCATCATTATGTAATCACTCTTATTGAGTTTGCACTATCCAATTACAAACTAATGGAATGTATTTAGATTAAAATTTATAGATTTAATTTTAGGTAATCAGTGTGTAGAATACACTAGATAGATAAGATGTTACTACTTATAACAAATTATTCTATGTATATTGCAAAAAACATAAAAACAACAATTAAAATTAGTATTCAGAAAAAAATCAAAGAAATCTGATTTAAATCAGATAAATCAATTTTTTTTTTTTTTAAATTTTTTTTCAATTTTGGTTTTTTTCACAGAATGGAGAGTTGAATTTTTTCACATTACCAGTTTTTTAAACAAAACACTATTTGAGCTGACTTTAAAACTAGCACTGTAAGGGGAAAAGGGCAGAAATTTTGTACAGTTGCCAACTGCATGTATTATATTGCGTAATTAAAATTGCCAGACATTACTAATTTCTCCCTATATGTATACAGTGAAACTTCTCCAAGCAGCCACCCTTCTAAACGGCCAATTTTTCAGGGCACGGATTTTTCAACTCATAGACCTAATGGTAAAATAATCTGTATCAGCTGCCACCTGGCCACCGAGTGGGATTGCCCCTTTCATTTTTCGGGAAATTCTACTCATTCCATGCTTTAATTTTGAGCGGAAACACTCAAGGTCAGGTTTACGGTCAGATATAAGACAAAGGACTAACTTGCGCGGTCCATCCTCCACTTTCTAAGAAAGATTAAACCTGTTATCTCTTTTGTATTCTCCCCACACCCTTCAGATAAAGAATCCCTATTGCACCATCCATAGAAACTGAGGGAGGAACTGGACAATCAGGCATTGAAGGTGTCCTAGGGCCTTTGTTTGGAATCCCAATCGGTAAAGTTAAGGAAGAATTGCACCTCTGTCAGCAAAAATGTCATTCACAGCAGTTTCATGTCATTAGTTGGTCAGTGATCTGAGTTGCAACGATGTCGAAACGCGTTTTTCTAAATCTCGAGCAGAACAATGAAGTTCTGAGTGAATACGAGAATGGCAAATCGGCAAGAAAGTTACCTGAATTATTTAACTACGGAAAAACAGAAATCAACGAAGTCATCAAAGAAAAGAATTTGATTTTGAAGGAGTACGAAAACTACACAGAACAAACATAAACAAATTGTAGCCTTTTTTTAAAAAAATGTAAAGAAGCTTGAAATAAAGTACTATTTTCTCTTTAGATAAGTTTTAAATTTCATTTTAAATAAGATATATATGTCAGACTTGTTTATATTATGAATTATAGCAATTATTTTATAATAATAAATAAAACCCTTCTGAGTGGCCAACCCCTCTAAGTGGCCAAATATTCTCGGTACGGAGGGGTGGCCGCTCAGAGAGGTTTTACTGTATATGTTCGTGAAAGAGAAAGAGGAATTCACTCTGTTTGGGCAAAATACTCTTTATTAGTTATAATCAATGTTACATCATCTCCCTACTCCATAATGAATGCTGCAAATAAGAAAAGAGTCTCCAAAACTAGTTTAGGGGTGGTGCATCTAATCTGTACCTTAAGTTGTATTTAGGAGACCGCTTCCATAACAATGTTTTTGTCAATAAGAAATTACTTTAGTGATACTTGTGCCCAGCATACCAATCGTCCCACCCCATCTTAATTTGTTATGTCTATTTAAAATATTTAAAGGGTGTATTAAAAATGATGTATAATGACATTGCCATTTTAGTTGTTTAAAAATGTGATTATTATGTAGGTATTATCACACTTGTGTTCACCAACCCCATATGGGTCGTCAAGACTCGGATGTGTCTACAATATTCAAACACGCCAACCGCGGACACTTTGCCTCCATCGAAACATTACAGTGGGATGGTCGATGCCCTGGTAAAAGTTTATAGGCATGAAGGTATTCCAGGAATGTATAAGGTACAATTTTATTTTTGTTATGAAAAGCCACATGGAAAAATCAGATTAAATGAGATTTCTGCAGGGCTTAAAAACAGTTATTTTGTACCTAATAATATAACTATTTTATTGTTATTGTAGTTGTAGCCACACAGTGCCTCTTTTTCTGTCGTAAAGTTTTGAAGTTTTGACTATTAACTAATAATTATTGTAGCTAATAATAACTTTTAATGTGAGGGAGCCTTTGCAAGAGTTCCCTTATACACAAAAGGAAAAAAAAGATAATTAAGACATTGATATATCTTATGAAAGATTATTGCTAAGCTAAGCTAAAAATTCAATAGTAAATTAAGAAAGTAATTTGTATAATTTTATTAAAAGGTGTTTAGTAGCTATTTATTATGGACATATGGAATGTATTGTGTAAATCATGGATATCAAACTGTTTGTAGCTCACTTGCTGAAACAGTATTTAACAAAAGTATTAATATGAATTTCTTCTAATGCTGTCATTTTCATTTTTCCAGTCCTGTGTCTCCCATGCACACTCACCGATGCACTTGTATGTATAGAGGTCTTCATATACAGTGAGCTGTAAGAGAAAGTCCCTGACTGAGGGATAATTGAGAATTATAGGGAAAAACTGATAAGTCTTAAATGAATCTGAAAAACAGAATTTGCAAATTTTAAAATTTTTAATAAGTTTTTTTTTCCAATTTTTTTTATAAACATCATATCAATACCTAATTCTATGTAAACTGGGTACATCAAAATCTACTGCTGTTCAGATTTTAGAGGAAAGTTTAGGAAGTTGGGTTGCTTAAATTTTACAAATGTTTGTCAGCCAGGTTTGATAAATCTCTAAAATCACATGCTAAAGTTTTCCAAGTATATGGAAGCATTTATCAGTGCAAGCAGTTTTTTTTTATGTTTGATTTTCAAATGTTTGTTTTGAGAATAACTATAATGTAATGTAATTATGCCTGAAGTAGGGATTATAGTGACAGAGAAAACTGATTTATTGTAATATTTTTACATTACTTATTTTAATCTTCATTTTTATATTGTGCTACTCAAAAGCTCACACATCTATACAAAATGAAGTTTTTATTTTTTGCAGCCCATATTACCACATAACTTCTTTAACACTAGATCAACGGATGTTGATCCTATACCTGTTTTTACTAAAGTGAACCCATTCGACTCATACAAGAAAATTCAAGTTTTTTGCCAAGAAAATAGTTCCAAATTAATTTAAATAAAATGTTTATTATCCAAAAATTCATGCAAAACATTTTTGACTTATAAAATCTGTTTTTGAAACCCATTTTCTGCCAACATTTCTATTCCATTGAGCACTATGGTTTCTACATCTGTTTGTTTTTGCAGGATTGTTGAACTTGACCATTCTTCCGTAGCACGAATTTCTGTCATTGGAATGGAAGTGTTCTCAATTTCTTCTCTATATTTACTTTATACTATATTTTATATACTTTATATATACTTTGTACTACATTTATTACTCTATTTATTTATTTTCATATACATTCTATGAGTCACGACCGTGACAATAGGTCTACCCTATTGGATAATGCGAAATGAAGGGGAAGAGGAATGAAAGTTTATATACATTTTATTACTTACCTAAAACCAACATATGTTTTTGAGAGAGTGATAATGAGGTATGAGTGTTAAAGTAATGTATATATTATATATATATATATATATATCCAGAAATAATGCATGAATTCTAAATATATTGAAATGTAAATAGTGATCAAAGGCAGTTTGGTTTGGCGGATGAATGAATCAAATGGGCTCAGTCTGTAAATCTAGTGTTAATTTGTTGTGTATTAAACTTTAAGTTTAAAATGCTTGTAGTAAATGACCAAACTCTTTATTGTGGTCAGTCGTTTATGTAGTTTTGGTACCGTAGGGTCTTGTTCCTGGAATGTTTGGAGTATCCCACGGAGCACTTCAGTTCATGGCCTACGAAGAAATGAAGAAGCATTATGTTAGTTATTATCAACTGCCATTAGACATAAAACTAGTAAGTTGAAATAAAAGCTTCTTTAGCATTAGTCAAGTTTCAGCTGTGTATTTCCTTTTCAGTTTTTGACTTGGGTTATATTAAAAATATATAAGTACTGTTAAGGTTATGGAAATCAGGGTAGTCTTTTAAAGTCATTACTTTTTTTTAGCTTCTCTTTTATTTATGAGAAAATTGGGAACTGTCAGTAAAGTATTACAAAAAAGTCTTTGTTTGCAAATTGTAGATTATCTTTAAAGAGGGTTTTTTTTTTCCAAGAACCAAAAGTTTATAGTCTATTCTATTTTCAGATGTTATAAATAATGGATTTCTTTTAAAGAAAGGAGATTTTTATTGACATGACCCCCCTCCCAAAGAAAAAAAAAAAAAGAATTAACATTTGTTTATAAAGAGCTGAGCAGAAAAAAATTTCCCCAGTCAGCAATTTTAATTTTACTTTTACTTAACTATTTAAAACTATTTAATGACTGTCTAAAATTAACGAAATGTAGTATTGTTATATTGTACACAATATGATAATGCAATTAAAACAAAACATTTTTCATAGATGATGATTTTTTTATTGTTGTCTATTTTTCAATGGGTTAAAAATATATGAAATTCTTTGCAGCAGCCCCCCCTCCTCTCCAAATATATATATTTATATGCAGGAAAAGTAATTTTGAAAAGATTTTTTTTAAAGAAACCATTGATTTAATTACAACTACCACTTCTAAGTTCAAAACAAATGTGTTATTAGGTTTAGACTCTATGGTTCACATGCTAAATATCTTTGTGTAAATGGCATCGGGAAAACATAAATAATTCTTGCTAGCAGTGTGGTGATGAGTCAGTTCACTGAGAATGAAAACGTAAGTGTGCAGTGATATATGTTGTGTCGTATATCGCGTCTTCAGGGTTATTTGTTTAGAATTGACACAGTCTATGAATTGGAATACTGGTAGTATATTTTGCATTCTTCAACCTGTTCAATATCACATTTTGGCATGTGTATTGCATTTATCATGCTGTAATATTTATGCTTATGAAGTCTTTGTTTAGTAATTCACTTTACAATAATAGAGAAACAGACTGTTATGTAATAGTGCATCCAGGAATGTGCAAAAGTTTTTTTATTGAAAATCCTGTTACTTTTATTGTAGAAGATTTTTTGTTTTCCTTCACTGCTATTTTCTAAATTTACTAAGAAAAGTAAAATTCAACAGTTTTACTTCTATACCTCTTTATAACTGTTGGGGGTGATAATAAAAATTTAAAAAAAATTTCCCCTTTTAGCAGAGTGTTCATTTAATTAGAATGGCTTAAAAAAGTTAGTCATATAAATTGACAACTACATCTTCATAAAAAAGCAGTCTTTTTATTGCTACTTGCAATCTTAAAAAAAAAATACTATTTACATTACGTAAATTAAGTTTCAGTTATTTTGTACCGCTTAATTAAATTTCAAAAACTTGCACTGTCAAAAAAATAAAATGGCCTTTACCCAAATTCGGCATTTTTAGAAATTGGCGTAGCTCGAACTAGTTGAATACCTGCTACCTACGCAATTGCTGGCGTGGCTAACTACCGTCTGCAGAACTACTACGATCATCATCTGCCAGCAGCCTTCACAGCTACCCGCTTATATCCTAAAAGCTAATCGCCGAACGCTGGCCGATTGGCTAGGGCGCTGGTCGTCGGTACTAAAGTTCGTGGGTTCGAATCCCACTATGGCATGGATGTTCGTAGCCGTTCGGAATCGGCTTTAAGCAGTAGGTCCCGGTCTCATTAGCCCTCGTGTGCAAAACAGTAGACCGTAGCGCTCCAAACAAAACCAAATCTAAAAGCTAATCCTCATATTTCCATATTCTTGTTGCCATTCAGGTGGAGCATAACTTTTGCTGGGAAAACCAGCCATGGCCCTAAATGACACATATATATCTTAATCGTCAATTACATGAACATAGCCCATTCCACGGTAACTGGCATTTACTTTGATACACCGTTTGAATCGATGGTGGCAAATGAAATGACTGATGCCGTTAAGCCTCATTCGATAAGCTTAAGCTTCACGGAACTGTAAGAATAACTAGGGTGAGTTGAAATTTTGCAACAATAACAGTGACATAATTTTAAACTATTCTATTCACGATTCCATTCGCAAATTAAAACACCAAATTGAAAAATATGCTTAGCATGCTTGAAGGTATACCATCACAATCAAAATATTTGAAGGTGAACACCTATTTGTTGAGAGCAAAATTTGTAGTATGAAAAGAAAGCTCGACTCCTATTAGAAGAGATAAAGGAATAAGATGTATGGAACTTTGATATAAAGTAGTGAACAAGAAAAGTGGTACATAATAGAGAATTTTACACAAATAATACATTACTAAGTCATTTTTATTATGTACCAAAAATCTCTCACATACTGGTTAAGAATCACTAATCTAGAATTAAAATACAGTTTAAGAAAAATTAAAAAACATAAAATTTAAGGAACGTAATATAAAAAAATTGTTTGTTTTTAAAGAAAATTTTTAAAAATCAAGGTTTTTTTTTAAAAATCTTTTTTGTTTGTATCTGTGACATTTATTGTTCTATTTGTAAAGAGTTAAAATGTCTTTCCCTAGGGTACTTTGCAATACTTATCATTTGCTGCACTGTCAAAATTGTTTGCAGCAAGTCTTACATATCCCTACCAGGTCATCCGCGCGCGCCTACAAGATCAATATGCACAGTATTCGGGAGTTTTGCAAGTCATTAAACGGACATGGAGGTCAGTATTTTTGTTTATATGTATATCAGTCTATAATTCTGGTCATGTATTCATAGGATCCATTTTAATAGAAATTAGGGACACTGAGTGAATTTCAAATTTAGTGTTTTATCTGTGATAAAAACTAAATAAATTTTTTTTAATTATCGACATTTTTTTCATTGTACCAAGATATTTATTATTATGATATGAACAATTCAGATGTAAAGAAATGTGTGTAGTGTAAATTGAGAAGAATTTTTTCTGTGAAGTGTAAAAGTATTTGTGTGAAACTACTTTAATAGTCTTATTACTATCCATTGTATGGCCAGCCTTTTTTTGAGTTAAACACATTATTTTAATGGATATTAAAATAAACTCCTTAATTTTTAAATTGGAACGTAACCAATATCTCTATCGACATGATACACTGTCATCACGTGGTTTCCTATCAGTTTTCTTATGAGACAGTTTTTCTTAATTACTTATTTGACAAATAATCTTTTGCATACTGAAAAGGTTTAAAGTATAAATTCAGCTGCCCTTTTCTAATAGCTAACAGTCCTGCAGATTTTAATGAAACAAAGCATGGAGGTTTTGTAGATATTTCAGTTATGGAAATTTAATTTTCCTTGCATTGAAGAAAAGTCTAAAACTTTCTTCTTTCCCAGGTAATGTTGGGTATAATCAGCTAGTATATACATACATATATATATATATATATATATATATATATATATATATATATATATATATATCAGTTATATTTTTAAACCCTCGAACAGTACAGCTTATAATATATTATTTGTTTATAATATTGTATTTTATTCACAATTCATTTTTAGTTTGATCACTCCAAAAACTTTAGATGTACATTTTTCAAAATTAGTTTTTGTCAAATAGATTTATCTTATATTCATTTTTAGGCATTTTTAAAAACTTAATTCTGAAATATTGTAGGGCTTTTATTGAGCATACTTTGTCTGATTCATAATCATTAAAATAGGTTCCTCAGAAAATAGAGTTTATGTTATGACGTTTGTTTCAAGTAGGTCCTTATAAAAAGTTACTTTCGCCTTATAAAGTCCTTAATTTTTGTTCTGGAAAAGTGGGAGCCCTGTATTATAGCTGCTGCAGGTTTCATAATACATTTAAATCTATACTTAAATATGGATAAATTCTAACCAAAATGAATAAGGTACAAAACTAATAAAAAAGGTTAACCACATTTCATAGGCTTCTGGTAACATTAAGTTATTTAAAGTTTGTGAAATATATTTTTCACTTATCATTTTTTAGTACCAAAGATGAAATCATCCTAATTTATTTATTTATAATCTTTTGAAACAACTTGAATACTTCATTTACTGGTATAAATAGCTTTCGTGTTTAAAATTCTTAGCCTAATCTTCATTTCAATGTAAAATATGAAGTTCTGCTCTCATAAGTGTAAAATTTTTTCCTAGATCATTAATAAAGTTCTAACTTTACAATAATTATTTAGTTTTGTTATAGAAAGCTATACATTCGTGCATTGTTTAAAAAAAGATTAAAAAAAATGTACACCAACTTTTGAAATTTGTAAATTAGAATCCGTTTTTAATAGCATAGAGCTCAGTTAATTATTTTTATTTTGTGAACCTTAATTATATTAATATAAGCAATATATTTTATTATATAGCAGAAAAAAATGTTAATTTTTTTTTCTTTTTAATTTTAAAAAGCCATATACAGGGTTCCTATGGTCCTTTAAAGTCCTTAAGAACTCCTTAATTTTAGCTTTCATTTTTAAGGGCCCTTAAAAAACTACTTAATTTTTCTCAAAGGTCCTTAAAAACTCCTTAATTTTTAAATTGGAATTTGATCAATTTCTCCATTGACATCATCCGCTTTCTTCACTTCCTATCACTTTTAGCCGTATTCTCCTAACTTCCTAGTAAGTTCGGAGTTGCCCCAAACTGGTTCTAAGAATTCCAGTGCAGGTGATAAGTACTGGTAAAAAAATATATAAAATATTTGTTAATGTTTATAACATTCTTTTACATTTTCTAGCCAAAAGTGCAGTATTAATAATAAAGAAAATCCTCAAATACATATATGTTGTCAGTGTATTACTGTAGAAATTCAGAATTCCTTTCCTTGATAGCCTTGAAAAATTATACTTTTAGTTTATTAGTACTTTTTATGGTCACGAGCTAGAAAACTTTCTTGACAAATAATCTTTCACGTACTGAAAAGTTTTATAAAGTCAGCTGCTCTGTCATGCTAACAGTCATGCAGATTTTAATTAAATGAAGCATGGAGGGTGGGGGTTATAGATATTACTTATAGAAGTTTAATTTTCCTTGTATTGAATGTAATAGAAAAGTCTAAGACTTTCTTCTTTCCCAGGCAACGTTGGGTATGATCAGCTAGTATGCACACACACACACACACACATATATATATATATAGAGAGAGAGAGAGGAAGAGTCATTTTTAAACCCTCATAAAGTATTGTTTATAATATTGAATTTTATTCACAATTTATTTTTAATTTGATCACTCCAAAAAACTTTAGCTGTACATTTTTCAAAATGTTTTTGTCAAATAGATCTTATATTAATTTTTAGGCATTTTTAAAAACTTAATTCTGAAATATGGTAGGGCATTTATTGAACATGCCTTGTCTAGTTCATAATTATTAAAATATGTTCCTTAGAAAATAGTGTTTATGTCATCATTCCGTGTATTTCACGTAGGTCCTTATAAAATGTTACTTTGGTCCTTAGAAAGTCCTTAAAAAGTCCTTAATTTTTGTTCTAGAAAAAGATGGGGGACCCTGCACCTTTGAAGTTTTGAGTTTGCAAAATAAAACAGATATTGCTCGAATTTAAAATAAAAATTTAGTTTCTAACATACATGTTTAAAGTGTTATCATGCAGGTTTTGACCTTTCCAGAATTTGTTTCATGATAAATCATGAAAAGTCTCTTGTAATGAAGGTTTTACTCTCTAAAGGTACTATTGTCCCCTTAATGATAATTAAAGCAGTAGGTTGCATGTTTTGTGCTGCAAATTTTATCTTAATGATTAGTTGATATCTTTAATGATTAGCTGATTTTGTATACCTTTACTATATACCGTAATTTCACATGTATAGTCCACATCATATTGTCACGTTCACATTATTTTATTAAAAAATTTCATAAGTCATTAGATAGTCCACAGACTATATGTGCAAAAATATGTATTTGAGTATAAAAATATTAAATCATTTTTAGAATATAAACCTATGTACAGTAGAGTGCCGAAAAGTCTGGATGAGACTCGATTAATTCCACTTTTAAAATTTGAAATCATTTCTTCTGCCGTAAGCTTGGAGACGAATTTTAACGGAAGAAACAGAGCGGCCTGCATTTCTCTGATTGAGAACCTAACTATGTAAATCTTCTTCTAATGCAGGCCATCCTATTTTTACACGACGATTGGATTCGCTTTCTTCACCTATTTTTAATGATTCCTTTTGCTTGCATCAATTTCTTACTGCTTTCACGCCGACCCTCTGAATTACTTTTAGTTTTAAAGCAGCAGTCAAACTGTAACGATGTTATAAAGACATAATGAGTGACCAATATTACCGCAAATCAAAAGTTTGAAAACTAAACATTCTGTTACGAGTGATCCTTGTGATGAAATGAATTTCGATCTTAAATCCATCCACTCGGTTCTGTTAATCAGAGCTGTAAATAGTGACTATCGATATTTTCCCATACTCCAGGGCACCATTTAAGATTGCGCTACTGGCTACTACTGATTCGTTCTGCTTTCTGAGTTGTATATTTTTTCATGGTATATTACCGATATGATACAATGTTTACTTAGTGTCTCGTGAGTTGTTCTTTTCTTTAAATTTGATCATCGTCCATTCCCGCGAAGTGCTTCCCCCCCCCTTCTTCCAATTTTGATGATTTGAGCAATGACAACCAGCTGATAGTCCACGGCTGAAGAAATTTATGTTTTAAACACAGATAGTCAACAGATTATATGTGCGAAATTACAGTATTTTTAACCATCCACTTGGTTGGTTTAAATTGACATTATTAATTTAATTTTTTCTAAAAAGAAATTCCAATACTTAATTTTACCAAATAAAAATTTTAAAATTTCAAATTTTTTAAGATTTAAAGATGATTTTTCTTAAGGAAAAGATCTAGGCTCCTGTGTAACCTCAAACATTATTTATTTTTATAAAAGGTCTGTCAGAAATTCTTTATAAATAAAGAATGCTACTATTCAACTAATAGTTTAATTTTATGATCAGTACTGTTCTTTTCTTTCAGTTTAATGTGTCTAATTTAAGTACTTATAGAAAATATATGCTATATTAGGACAGTTTTGATAACATACTGCATATTATCCCTTGCTATAAAATGAAAATTATCAAAGATGAAAAATGTTCAGTAAAAGTTGGTATTTTGCAGATAGTCAGAATTTATTAGTATTTTCAGAATTTAATTAGTAAAATCAGTTTTGGGTGAAAAATTAGGTTTTTGCACATGTTTGTGTTTTATTTGAATATTTTAATTTTGCTTTATTATTCTAAGAGTATTTTAAAATAAAGGCAATATTGTGAGCAACTGAAAAATGTGTTAAAAATCTAGTGAATTTTCTTTAATGTGTCTGCGTATGGCAGAGATATACAATTGTCTAATGGATATGCAGCAGATATTTTTTGTTTGGTTTGTGGACATTTGTCTGCAGATCGAACATTTCCCTTATTTTACTGTTTTTTAATTTTAATTTTTTATAAATAAGTTGTATATCTTAACTTTACTATAATTATATACAAGGTTTTATAATTAATATATATTGGGTTTCTGTCTGAGTGTTTGTATATAAGGAAAAAGGGAAAGTTACTTAAAATGTCCTTCGCCTTTGTATTATCAGTCTTAATCTCATTCCATCTTAGAACTTCATTTATAATCAAATTAATTCCAGAGTAACTTTACTTGCATTAATACAGAACAACAAAGAAGGTTCTATTTTTACAAGAATTAACTTTCATATGTCAGTGACTTTACTAAAGTTGGTCAGGACTTTTAAAGATCTGTCTTTAATTTTAGTCAGTAAATTAGTTTTTTTTTTAAGCCTCTGACTAGCTTTTATCCCTGAAATTAAGAAAATTTACAAGCTGGGATTTTTTTAAACATTTAAAAATTATTTTCCATTATTAAAAGAACCAAACTAGTTCCTGAAGCTAACAAATTTTCTCTTAAGTTATTTAAATAAATAAAAAATTGGAACGTATATCAAATAAAAAAAATATGCCAGCATGTCGGGAGAAGTTCCAGTACCTTTAAGAAGAACATTAGAAGCCGATAAGGAAGTTACTATGGTATGTATGTGTTTACGAACTTTTTTAAAAAACAGTCAAACTCATTTGTAATAAGCTCTTATACATGAAGTTTGCAATATACCCCCTTTTTACCACTGTGCATATTGGTTATTGCCTTAGCATTGCTCTGACTTAATCTAAATTAAAAGTCTTAATGCTCTATCTGAAAAGCTGTATCCTTATTTGTAACAAAATCTTATGATTTCAAATTTTATAGCCATTGTGCTACAAGGCCCTACAGCAAAATGCTTTTCAATGTTCTGCAACAAGCTTTCAGATAATTAAAAATATTCTACCGCAAATAGGTTTATTATATTAGTCTTTACTTTTTCATAATATTACTGTTATTGTGGTACACATATACAAGTAAAAAAAAGTATACAAATATATTTTTATCTGAAACAATAAAGAGTCAAAACATTTAATAAAACAATGTTAAAAAACAATGAATTTAGGAAAATGTTTATATTAAAACTGGAGTAAATCTAAGACTTGGGATAATCTCAGGGAATGTAAATCCTATGCCAGTGACACAGTCTTGTTATTTTTGATTTATCCTTGGGGATGAGGGCATGATTTTTGACTCAAATCTGGCAATGAAAATTGGCTAAAACATCTCTGCTTGAAATTGGTATGTACTCCAACTTGTCTGCTTTATGTAGACTGTCTGACATGGTGATCTGGTCGCCCAGATGTTAATTTGAAATAATCTTTTGTATTCTTATCTGAAGAACTCATTTTAAAGTGAGGCATGGACTTGATTAAGTGAATGGTTAAACTTTCAGTTTAGGTGCTGGTTATGGATGAGGTTGACTGTTTCTTTTTGTTTGTGTATTGGTTCATGTGGTAGATGCTTTGTCTCTATTCCTAGGTATGAAGGCGTCCGTGGATTTTACAAGGGTTTGCCGGCTTACTTCCTACATGTCACTCCTAATATATGCATTGTCTTCCTTATTTATGAAAAACTGACCTTCTCATCAGAGCCCGAAAACATCTTTTCTGAAGATGACATTCTATGACATAAATATTGTGTTAGATCAAATTTTGTTGTCAAGATTTGTGAAGGAATGGGACTTTTCCACTCAATGTTAAGTGGTCATTATTATTTATTTCAAGTTTTGCCATCTAATGGTTGTACATTTTTTAATTAAAAATGAGCCTGATTATTTTTTAACTGATTGTATTGTATTAATGAAATATGAATCCTTAATTGTAGTCGTAATAGTTTATACCTTTAGGTGAAAGTGTCGACTTTTCTGCCAAAACTGTTTTCTTTTAGTTTGTTAGGTATGTTTATCTGAGCCAAGCAATAGAGTTCTAAAAATATTTGACATTTGAGGTGGACATCGGATTATTTTTAATTTTTATCATATATTCCTTGCTTTTAATATGGTAATTTTTATAGAATTTTCTCGTCAGATATAGTTTTTTCTTTTTGTAATCGTGTATGAGACTAAGTGATTTTTCGAAAAATAAGAGTGTATTGAAAAGTTGAAATTAGTATTTCTGATTACTCTTGAACCACCATGAACGTTTTGTTTTATGCCTTTATATTATCAGTTATTTCTAGAAAATTTGATGTCCATCTCAGCTGATTATGACATTAGTAGGAGATTGCATTTATTAGAATGCTTTCACTTATAAGTAAGTCACTTAAATGTTAGATCATTAGTTTAAAAAGTATCAGAATATCTATGCATGTCATATATAATATATTAGTACTTATTTCTTTGTTTCTTAATTCTCTCCATTAAATTTTGATTACATGTCATTAAATCTGACTAATCAGAATCAGCATAAAAGTTTTATTTCTTTTTTCAGTTTCTTCATTCGACATTTTTATGTTATTGAAACATTTACGTGTTCTGAATTGTATATTTGCTAACTTAGTATGTTTTATTATAAAGAGAGCATTCCAACACAAGTTCCTGTGTTTATTTATGTCTGCACTTTATAATGTTGGTAAAACAGAATTTTTGTATGTATATCAAGTTTTAAAAAGTTTCTGTATTTTTAAATCTTGCAGTCCTACTTCAGTTTAGATCTTTCATTTGTTACTTTTCTGAAATAGCAAACAGAATGGATTAAATTTCTAATTAGATGATATAGCATTGCAAATAAAAATGAAAAGATATTAGTTTAGTTATAGTATGTTCTAAAATCTTGCTAATCTTAAAAAAAGAAAAAGCTTCTCACTTTTCATGAAAAATATTCATTCCAAAATGGCATTGATTTCCACAAGAAAATGGAAATTACAGCAATTTTTATTATTATATTAACATAACTAAACCTTTTCTTTCAATTCTCTTGTCCCCTTCGTCTCATAGAAAAAGTACAAAAATAAAAAAATTGTCATCTGCTAGCTATACTGTGAATCATCTGTAGTGGACATCTCTATTTAATAAATTATTTTGAAATCCCAATCCCCGTGCTAAATAAACACCAATTTATTTACCTCTGAATAATAGACAGCCTTCATAGCAGACAGTTAGTTTGTCTGAAAACATTATTTACTTTTTTGTATGACATAAAAAAGAATCTGACTTGTTTCATTCTAAGAATACATTTTGGGTTTTATTTTCTGTAGAATAGAATGCATACAAAGTAAACAAGAAATACAGTTAAATGTGTCATGAATTTCATAGGAGTGGACACATTTAAATATAAGTATTTCAGATTGGGAGGTTTTAAAATTTACAGAATTTTTGACTTATGAAAATTATTATGAATATTTGAATATGAAAAGTGTATTAACAAAGTTCGATGTTGAATAGTTTTAATTTGATTTGTTATTTTTTGACAGAGAAACCATTCTTACCAGCATACTTCTGCAATACCACAAAGTATTTTAGAATATCAATTGCCTTCTTGGCATCTATTACTATGAAATTTGGAGTATCTATATTACACACTGTTTCATTACTATCATTATCATAACCTGCCCTTCTTTGTGATTATTTCTTTGTTTATAGAAGTAGCTAAAGAACATTTATAAACTGTTTGAAAAGAACATCTACTTTGATAATTTTCCGTGCATCTACCCAATCTTCATCCTGCAGGTCTTTGTGAATGTCCTCTTGCTCCTATCCTGAATTTTGTGTCTTGTGCCCAAATCCAACTTTGAAGACCAGTCCTGCAGGGTTGGCATGATTTAAATTAGTTCATCTGCTGGAATGGTTTTCTTCTTTTGGTATTGTCCATGCCTTCATAAACAATTAGGAGTGGATAAAGCATCTAGTGTTTTTATTGAAACCATTCTTTTACCTTCAGATGTCTGCTATGGGGGAATTTCACTGTATATAAAGTTTAACCTTGTACATAACTTTTCTGGTGTGTTAAACTTCTTGTTACTATCATATTTGTATAAAGAATCAATTGAAAGATAAGAATCCAATACTGGAAGGTTAAATCATTATCTGTTGTTATTTCCCTGTATATAAACATAAACGGGAAATAACGTCTCTCAGACTTAATGTGGGGAAAGGGCGAGACTCCTTTTTAATGTTGATTCATGTTGGAATATCTATTTGTACAAGTATACATATAATCTCTTTTTGGAAAGAAAAATTTTAAATCCACCCACAAATAAAATTGAAGTATATATAGAAAACTTAAAATAAGTTACTTCATTGAAAGAAATTTTTTTTTCTTTTACACTCAAGAGTTTAATCTATTTTTAATTTTCAGAAATATTCTGTACAATATCTCTGTTTATCTTTTTCTTCTAAGACAAGAGTGTGTAAAATATTTTGAACTTTTTCTTTATTATTTTGAAAATTGTCCAACACTGAGTTCGATAAATAACTTTTGGGGAATTGTACGAATTATATTGGGAAATCTAGATAAATACAGATATTTTGTCAAATCAGAAAAGATAAATGTAATGTGTCATAATTTTCTAAACAAAATTCAGAGTTTTAACATATCAAGATTCTTATACTGTAAAAGGTTTTTTGTTCAAAAGTTGTAATTTAGTAAAATGAAATAAATCCAAGAAGACTTTTATGACTAGAATAAAAATTTTATAAAAATCATTTTAAGAAAAAAATGGTACTATTTTTATTGTTTTATTTGCACTTTTATTGACCTATTGAGTGTTTTCGTAAATTGTTTAAGCTATGCACATTGAATATGAAATCTGTATATATGGATTATATGGAAGTTCTTGTGATTAGGGCAGGAAACTGAGTACTTTTTAACTAGTCTTCAAGTAAAAAATGTCAAAGGAAAAATATTGCTTTTTTTGCCTAGCAAAACATATATATATATATATATATATCCAGTGGTAAGGCGAATGGAATAATCAGTCTTTCTTGTTTAAACACTTCTTTATTTAATATAGAGTTTCCGTTTTAGACGTCACTTGCACCATTTTCATTTATTCGTGGCAGAGCTAAGTATGGAGTCTGCTGACAGCTCGATGTCTACTCACCAACTGGCAGTTATCACTTCGCTTAATCATCAAATTCTTCTAATATGTTTCCACTTAAACAGATGATAGTCTAACCAGAATCTGCTTAACTGGATAACCTAAAAGCTTACGCGAGCATGGTTTTTTTCATTTAATTAATTTTATTACAAAAGAGTTCCCTTTGAAATTGTTCACAACTCGCTTAATTTTCTGACACCCCCCCCTCCTTTCCAGACCTGCCATTATATATGTATATATACATACATACATATGTACAGTATTTAAAGAAATTATTTTCTGAACACAAAGATTAATGTTGATTGGGTACAGAAATGTTTTTAGTGGGGAATACTCTGCATAAATTATATCAATTTTAAATGAATAAATTGTTAAAAAATGTTTTATAATTTTTTATTAAGTAATTATATTAGTTGTATTATAAAATTTCTAGAAAATTTTTATACATTTTATAATAGAAATCTGTATAAACATTATTATTTTAATTCATAATTTCATAGTTGTGTATAATTCATGGACACAAAGTTCTGTTTAAGATCTTAGAAACATACCAACTTAAAGCTTACCACCCTTTTTTCCCATGAAAAATCTAAAAACAAAATACTGTGGGCCTTTTGACACCAAAAACTAAAATTACTTAGTACTTTTAATAAATTAATTTAAAAAATCACTTGTATAGAAAAAGCATATACCAAAGCACAATATTCTATGGTTTCTTCTACAGTAATCTATTTTGTTTATAGTTTGTATGTATAAAAAGCAAATAGGGAGCTAAAACAACAAGGTTGAGTATCCTTGTCTGCAAATGTGTTACTGAGTTTCCTGTCATAAACACGTGTAAAATAACTAACAAAAGAAATTTTATGATTTTATGTTTTACTACATGTTTTAATTTCCTAATTCTGAATTTAATTTTTTATATGCCTGAGTGGGTATTTATATAAATTTATATCCAATGACTTTTCCAAATCAGTATATTTTTTCTTTTCATGCCTATAAATATTTTCATTATTAGCTTGGTTTTAATCAATATAGCTCTTTATTTTCTTTATTATGTCTGCACAATTATAAGTAAAAAATGTAATAAGCGACTGCATGCTTAAAAAATTAAACATTATGTTCATTGTAATACATGTGAGGTAATTATTAACATTAGCAATTAGGTACTTAAATATTTTAGACTTATTGACGAAAACATATGTAAATAAATTATTTCACATTAAATTTTAAAGCTAGTCAAATTCTCCCTGAAGAAAGTTGCCTTTCAATGTTATGCTTCTTCTAATATCAGTAAAGTTTATTTTTAAATATTTTTTATTACTTATTTAATCTTTAATTTATTGTGGTGCTGATGACATGCAAATACAGTTTAAAATAAAACTGTGTGGAAATTTTCATTTATTGTAAAGCTTTCTTCATGGGACATTCAACTTGAGCATTTTCTTAAATAGGATAGTGTGTGTGTATGAATAAATCAGATAATGTATTCCTGAATAACGTATCATAAAATTTACAAAATTGCTTGATTTGGCAAGTATTTTATATTGTTTAAGTAACCAATCAGTAGAGAAAAGACATAAAATGGATGGTATTTTTGGGAAATGGATGGTAACTAAATTTTAATGTAATGGTATCACCCACACAGTGGTACATAAAATATACAATTAACTGAACATAAAATTTGATTTTTGTGAATGTTTTGAAAAATAAATTATTAAGGACTTCAATAAGACATTCTTTACTAAGGATGTGATTATTTTCTCTTGTGCTAAAGATGAAACGGAAAAATAAATCTTTAAATATATCTCCCCCCTTTTTCCCCCCATCTCTTGTAGAAATTTGTACATTTAATGTGGAAAAAATGGATTTTATTCTCTCTTGTATATAAAAGTAAATAGGTACTATTACTACTAAGTGCCAAAATTATAATTAATATTTTATATAGTATTATATACCTGTAAATACCACAAAATAGTGAAACCAAATCTTTGTATGAATATGTACTCAACTGCAAAATAAAAAAACACAGTTCTTACTATGTCCAAGAAAGACCAAAAAAAAAAAAAAGAAAAAAGATTATTAAACATTTGCACTCATAAAATATGAATTTTTCTTCTTTAATTTCAAACTTATATTAATTTGTTTTAAAGTAAAAACAAAATATTTTCTTTCCTTTGTGATATATTATCTAAGCATTTGGTTGGGTAAAGTCTTGTATACTTTTTTTTTTTCAAGTAAAATAAACAGTGAATGCTATTTGTGTCAGAATAATTTGAGTACCGTTGATTAGGAAAATTCTTGCGATTTTAAAGCAGACAAATGAAAAAATGTAATTTCTTTCAAAATAAATGGGCTAGTTTTTTTAAGTAGTTCATTAATTATAGAAAATATTAATCTTTAAACACATCGTATAGTAACTAAAGATTAGTTATAGATTAATCTATTCCAATTTCTTTGTTCAAAAGAGAATTGGAGAAAAAGATTTCATTCAGGTGAAAAGAGTGAATAAAATACTTAAAACCTCCATTGTTTGGAAATAGTTATCTGTAAATTCATTAATCTGTTTGTTTTAGTTTTAGTAATGTTGGCTAAATTTTATGATTTTCTGTGCCTTAACCTTAAACTATGATATTGAACTCCAATTTATAGAAACAGCGCTAAATGACATATTGTGTGTCTGACAAAGGTGACCAAAACAGGATAGAGAAAACAATATCTTTGTTTAGATATAAAACAACATTATAGATGTTAAATGATTTTTTTTTTTTTTACTGCAGCGTTCAATATTATATTTTTTCAAATACTAGCCAATATATATTGAGTTATATGTATGTATTTAATTTTATTTAACCCATTTATGCTGGAAGTAAAAAAATTTTGAATAGTTATATGAAAGCCATTAATATTAGTCTGAAAAAAAAAAATTCTTTTCAATGCAAAATATTGTCACGAAGATTTGATTGAAAACACCGTTTAACTTAACAAACGAATTTATTGAAACTAAGTAGAAACTCGCAACTTCACAAGACCGAGAAGTTGCCTAAAACTAGTGGGTATCAGCTTTTATATCTGAACAGAATATTCGAGAAATAACTTATTTACATATTAAAGAAAGATCTAGAATGTTCGAGAACATAAAGCAACAATAAACAACTTTTTTAAATTAAAAATCCATGCCGATGATCGAACCCACAATCTTCGGGTCTGGATCTTGTACTTTGACCATTCGACCACTGAGCTCGGTGGCACAGTTTCTTCATGCGGCAATATTATTCCATACTGTTTAGGAATATCATGATATTCCAAAAATGAAAAAATAAGCAAAACTCATTGTATATTGTACGTAACTCCCAGTTTTTATATGAGAATGGGGTTATACTATGGAGTGGGATAGTCAAATAAATGCTTCATTGTAAAACAACCTCAAAACCGTGCAGCCTCGTGGTAAAAGATGTAGTCCATCGGTTTCCAAACTTTTTTAGTTACTGACACTTGTAATATGTCAGAAATTTTCTCTGTTGCTTTAAGTTAAAATATTGATTTATCTAATGTAATTCATGTAGTTACTTTAATTTTAAAATATCTTAATAAATTAAACATGCATTTTTTTTAGCAAATTATATATTGGAAATACATATTAAAATATTTTGATGAGTTTGTCATTACACAAATTCTCAAATCTTTGAACCAATCTGGATTCAACTACCCTCATTAAATTATACAATATTTATTATATAAGTAAAACAAAATGCTGCTTAAACTGAATCTTACTAAAGTGTAGAAAAGCTATATTAGTTTTTTATCACCACAAATTATAAAAAATAATCTAGATTTTTGTTATCGAGATTTGTTACTGTTCCTTAATCTTGGACACCCTTATACTGTGCTGTACAATATTAATTTAATGTATTTGGCTATTACCTGTGTTTAGGAAGATTTAAATATGCATAAGAATAAAAGATTTTATCAGACTGGTGCCATATCCTGGTCTGTTTTGGAAGTCTATTTAGAAAAATGGACATTAGAGGAGAGAAAAATGGAATTGAGTGTCATCAGTTAAAATTTGTCTTTAAGCAAATGTAATCGCTAAAAGAAGGAGAATTACAAATTTGCTATCTGATCCAATGAATTTCCATTTTCCTACAATCAAATATCAGGTGTGCGACCTAGGGCAGGGTATCCAATGAACTTTCATTTTTTATTGGTCAATTACCATGTATGTGGCTTCTTTACTTAGAATTGCAGTACTTTCCCATATCATACTGTAATTAGAGCAGCTGTTGCTAGCATCTCAGACAAAATAATCTCCTCGTTAATTATTTTTAAAGACATTTGATAAATAAAGATCCGAGAACTCCCATTTTATTTATATTGAATATAACAAAATTATGAATGCATCCTTTAAATTGTCATAGAATTAGGAATGCGTAAGGGTATGCTAAATAAATTTTTCATAGAAAAGAAAATCTTTATTTTGATAAAAAGACAATATTGTCATTTATTGCACTTTCAAGTTTATAAATAAAATTTGTCTTCGTAATGGATTGTAATAAAAAATTTTATGTGACTTTTTAATGCCATTGTGTTGAAATAATAACTCTGGTGTACTTTACATACAGTGTGTGTTCAGTATGTGTTACATATTTTCCTGTACAAATATAAAAATTGTATTATAACCTCACCCTGTTTATTACTTAAACTATTATTTGTATACATTTTATTCATCAATAAAAAGTTTCCTATGGTTTCTTCTCTTTCTTTTTGTATGTAATATATAATATATTGCCCTGTACTTCTTAATGAGTGAATCTTAGATTTTATTCTTGTTACATGATTTTTTAGTCTAAATGGGAGAAAAAATGTATTGTTTACAGAAATATTTAAATACATAAACACACACACACATATATGTTTACTGTATTTTAAGTACATTAACCTTTAAGTAGCAGACATATATGCATTCAATAAAGCGTAAATAAGACAAATTAGTCCCCCAGTATACTTCATATAAAATAACACTGTATATGCCACTTATGAATTAACCAAGTTATAAAAAAAAATGGAATTTTAAGTATGTGCAACTTAATAGTACAACTGGAAATTTGTCAAATAGGTTTAAAATTTTATTAATTGGGAAATGGGCAAGAAATGAATTGTGTTATTTTTAATGCTTAATTCAATGAACTAATCAAAGTGAGTATTAAAAAATGGAATGTGTGTTTGTAGAGTTGTCTGTAAAATCATATTTGCCATGATTAACTTAATGAAGAGCATATGAATATTTTGTCTTAACTGCGACATAGAGCACAAAAATACTGCAGAAACAGTGGTCATCAAAATTTTAAAATAATAGTTTATACTGTAAATGGGAAATAACCATTACTTGTCCAAAACATAAGAGCACGGTATTACACTAACAAGATGAGTCAGATCAAAGAGCAGAGGTAATGTCTCAGTCTCTCCTGAGATGCCTTTTATCACCAAACTGCATAGTTGTGTATTTTAATTAAACCTAATATATAGTCTTCTTCACCTTTTCTCATTCAGTTGCAAAATAGCACAAAACAGATTGAAGTAGTTATTGCTGAGCAAACAGTGAAGTATGTTTATGACATTGTAATGTTTTAATAGCTTGGAAAGGATACATTGGGAGTGATAGAACAGGGTTCCCACAGTCCTTAAAAGTCCTTAAGAACTCCTTAATTTTAGCTTTCATTTTTAAGGGCCCTTAACACTACTCAATTTTTGTCAGAGGTCCTTAAAAACTCCTTATTTTTGAATTGGAACATAATCAATTTCTCCATTGACGAGATCCACTGTCTCATGTGATTTCCTATCAGTTTTCTTATATGACAAATATATAATCTTTCATATACTGAAAAGGTTTAAAGTATAAATCCAGCTGCCCTTTCCTAATAGCTAATGTTCACTTAATTAAAATCTGCATGAGTGTGCAGATTTTAATTAAATGAAGCATGGAGGATGGGGGTTCATAGATATTTCAGTTACTTTTAAGTTTCATTTTCATTGCATTGAATGTAATAGAAAAGTCTAAAACTTTCTTCTTTCCCAGGCAATGCCGGGTATAATCAGCTAGTAATATACATATATATATATATATATATATATGTGTGTGTGTGTGTGTCATTTTTAAACCCTCAGAAAGTACTGTTTATAATATTGTTTTTATTCACAATTTATTTTTAGTTTGATCACTCAAAAAACTGTAGATGTACATTTTTCAACGTTTGGTTTTGTCAAATAAATTTATCTTATATTCATTTTTAAAAACTTAATTCTGAAATATTGTCGGGTATTTATTGAACATGCTTTATCTGGTTCATAATCATTAAAATATGTTCCTCGGTAGATAGGGTTATGCTGTTATGTCATGTATTTCAAGTAGGTCCTTAAAAAGTCCTTAATTTTTGTTCTGGAAAAAGAGTGGGAACCCTTTAGAAGGTTTTGAAGTTAAATCGATATATTCAACCTCATTTTATGACTGAATCAAACATATAGAAAAATTATCCTTGCTAATAAACCTTAAACTGTATTTGAACATTAAAAAAAGCAATGCTAGTTTAACAAATAGGTCACAGCTTTTTAGAAACAATCCAGAGAAGAATCAGAGTAAAAGTTCTGTTTCGGCCTTAGCCATAAAATCAAATAGAGAGGTGAGCTGTGGTAGCTGTGTTGGCAAAGGCAGCAATCTCATAACTGAAAAGTTGTGGGTTCAGGGCTCGAGCTAACCTAAGATCCGCCATGTTCTTTAAGAATGATAGGTTACATAAAATATGTTTGGTCACAATGTCCTCCAAGTTCTTAAATGATAACTTTGAGGGTGGCAAGCCAAACCTGGGGTCTTCTTGCATCTAAATTGCAAGGACCCACTTGAGCAAAGTTGTTCTTTCATTTTTGGTGGTGCTCTTCATTAAAAAAAAAAAAAATCCAAATGGGGAGGCATTGAATTCCACTGCTAACATAGATGCTTGAAGCCATTTGGAATAAACTTTAAACACTAGGTTCTAATATATATTTAAAAAAAATAAAAATCCATATTCTGTAAATTATTGTATTGGACTGTCTCTAATTCAAATCATTTAAAGTATGTTCAACGAAGTTCAGCTTATTCAAATCATTAAATAAAAAAAAAAGTATTCCATGAAAGGAAAATTCTTTCTTCCACTTCAGCTTTTATCACCTCTGTTGCTCACATCTTGCTTTATTTATATTAAATATATTTAAAAATTGCAAATAAATAGCAACTTTATGAACATGAAATCCATTTCGATATCACATAATTGATTTATCCTACTAAAAATACATCAAATTTGGCTGCATACTACTAAAAATTTTTTCAAAATATTTCCCAAGATCCTTGTGTGCTATTAAAATTACAGTTATATTAAGACGTGTTTTCATTATTTTTTTACTTGTCTGAAAAATATTTGAGATGGATTCCTCTTTTGTGTAAATTCTAACATACAATACATCCAATAGAAAAAACACTGTTTACTTGGATTTTTAATATTACTTTGCAATTTTATTGTTATTTAAAATTATTCTTGTTAAAAACATTTACTTCAGATTATGTTAATGCAGTTTTTTTCTTAAATAATTGTATTTGTGATTTAGTTAAAATAATTTTACCTGAAAATGTGTCCCAAAATCCAAAATGTTTATTGAAAATAAATAAAATTTTATGGAAACCTTTTAGAAAAAGCTATATATGTGTTTCAGAAAAGGGTAAAAAAAAATATTTTCTAGCTGAAAATATTTATACCAAAAGGGTTAATTTTGAATTTTTTCTCATTCTTTTCTAATATTTAAATTTTAGAAAAGTAGTAAAATTATCTAGAAATATATTTTGTAGTATTTGCTTGGATCTTGGGAGAATATAGTTTTCTTTATAAGATAATAAAATAAATAATGCTAGAAATTTTAATGCATTTTTGAGTGCATGTATAGAAATGAGTTAAGTATCTGTCTTTGGACCATAATACTAAATAACTTTACTCCATATATTTTAAGACCCTATATTTTGAGAAAAAAGTTTCACATTACTTTTTTATGAAAAACTTAAAATTTAATTCTGCTTTCTAGTGTGTATTTATTGAATTTCAAATGTGTGTCTATCTTTTAATATTTCTCAATTCTCATTAGATTTTAACCCTTTGCATTCAAGGTCTTTTCCACTTGAGTAATCCTGTAACTTGGGATGTTTCTGTAGGATTTTGGAGAATTTCTTACCTCTAACATAAAACTATTACACATGCATATTAATGTATAAAAATTTAATAATTTAACATTTTATCCATCTTTACACGTAGGAAAATTTCTTTACATTAATCTCTGTACTTTTGCTTAAAGTGATATTTTACAAAAACAGTTGCAAAGATGCCTGTCCAGTTTGTTCGGACAAGTATTTCAATTATACATTGCCTGGTGCATTTCGTCGAGGGCAAACTTTGCAGTCCTTTCAAACTCTTGTTAAAATATTATCCAACTTTCTTTTTAGTCAGATCTAATAGAAATTAGAGATTGAAATCAAAGTCTAATCCTTTTTCTGAGAAATATCTTGAATTAGTTGGTCAACTTTCATGTAGCATTGGTGACTAAGCAACAGCTATATTATCTACCTTTTTTACTAATATTTTTTACCACAACTGTCAAGTTCAAATTGATCTCAGAATGTTGAGTGTTGATAAACAAGACTAGGGCTCCACAAACCCAACAAAAATATGATATCTGCAGTGCAACAGACACATGTAATAATCTAGTAGAGAGTCTTTGTAGAGAAAAAATAGTGTGCATGCCAATTTTGGTTAGTAAGTAAGATGCAGGCTTGACTAGGCAAGGCTAATTCAAAAGTGTAGTATAAAATTGGAAACCAATTGAGATATATTAAAAAAATCTTATTTCCATTTGAAGGAATATTATCTGTACTTTATGACTGTAGTCTAAGGTAGCAATCTTGTAAACTTGTGGGTTGCAGGTTGAGCACTCTAGCTGAGAAAAAAATCTTCCATGTTCATTAACTGGGTTCCCACAGTCCTTGAAAGTCCTTAAGAACTCCTTAATTTCAGCTTTCATTTTTAAGGGCCCTTAAAACTACTTAATTTTTGTCAAAGGTCCTTAGAAACTCCTTAATTTTTAAATTGGAACACGATCAATTTCTCCCTCGATGAGATCTGCCATCTCCATGTGATTTCCTATCAGTTTTCTTATGACAGTTTTTTTCTTAGTTACTTAATTTGACAAATAAATAATCTTTCGCATACTGAAAAGGTTTAAAGTATAAAGTCAGCTGCCCTTTCCTAATAGCTAACAGTCCTGCAGATTTTAGTTAAACGAAGCATGGAGGATGGGGGTTTGTGGATATTTCAGTTTCTTATGGAAGTTTAATTTTCCTTGCATTGAATGTAATACAAAAGTCTAAAACTTTCTTCTTTCCCAGGCAATGTCAGGTATAATGAGCTAGTATATACATACACACACACATATGAGTCATTTTTAAGCCCTCAGAAAGTACTGATTGTAATATATTTTATTCACAATTTATTTTTAATTTGATCACTCAAAAAACTTTAGATGGACATTTTTCAAAATGTTTTTATCAAATAGTTTTATCTTATATTAATTTTTAGGCATTTTTAAAAACTTAATTCTGAAACATTGTAGGGCATTTATGGAACATGCCTTGTCTGGTTCATAATCATTAAAATAGATTCCTTAGGAAATAGGGTTTATGTCGTTATGCCGTGTATTTCAAGTAGAATCTTATAAAAAGTAACTTTGGTCCTTAGAAAGTCCTTCATTTTTGTTCTGGAAAAAGAGTGGGAACCCTGATTAAGGGCAGTTGGGGCATGTAAAATGAGTTTGTGGTTGTTGTGTCTTCCAAGTTCCCAAACAATATCTCTGGAGACGGCAGGCCAAGCCTGGGGGTCTTCTGCTTTTAAATGAAGAGGACTTACTATGTTGTGTTGGCTCCATGTCTCTGTAATAAAAATGGTCCTCAAAATCTGCAGCATTTCATGGGCAAAATCTTAACAGGCCAATTGCCCTCTGTTACTAAAAAACGAAACATAAATAGCCATTGCCAGCCATCCAGTTTCCCTGACAAACCAAGTGATGAGTTACCATTCGAGTTGTAAGCATTGAAATATGTGATGAGGGAGAATCTTCTCTTGAATGCAAAAGGTTAAAAAAGAGAAAAAAAAATGCATTTGTAGTTACTAGTAATGCACCACTATACACAAAATTGAATTTAACCTTTTATTCTTATGATTAAAAATCTAGTCAGCTTTTGTTGCATTTAAAAAATTGAACGTTTAATTAAAATAGTTTCATTACTTTTCTTTTTTCTCTCTTGGACATGTTTTCTGTAGGCATGAAGGCATCAAAGGTTATTACAAAGGAATTGTGCCAAATTTGCTGAAAGTAACTCCTGCAACGGCCATAACGTTTGTTGTTTATGAAAATGTTTCGAGAGCTTTGGCAAAAGTTCCTGATAAAACTTAAGTGTTGTCCAGCTGCAGCTAGTCATTCCTGTTGTATGTTAAGAAATAAATAATTTTCACATTATTTGCATGTCTCCCTCTTTTCGATTTATCATGTTTCACAGTATGTCTTTTTTTTCAATATGTAATTAATTATATTAATAAATATTTAGCTTGTATTTAATTATTCAAAAATTAGTTTGGAATATTTAAGCAAGTATCTGTTGTTTAAGCTCTTTCTTTGATTTGTAATTTTTTACTTCAACCTGACGATGATAATCAACCTAAAATAGAGTTCTTCTTGTAAGGAAAATGGCAAATGTGTCAAAAAAGGTAATTACATGTAATGATGTTTTTCTACCTGTAATAGTTTTGTAAATGGATTTCTTTAAGCTGAAATACAAGTAAAACTTTATTATTATATAAAGTTTAACTATTAAAATGCAAAAATGCTTTAAAAATATGAGTGAAATATAATAAAATTAAAATATTGTTAATTTACTCCAGTCACTCTTTATGCCATATTAGCAATATTATTTTCAACAAAGAAAGGCATCAAATAAATATTATTTAAATTATAATTTATTTTATTTCTTCATTGTTGAATATATATATTTAATATCTTAACCATATCATCCTACAATTAGCTTTTTTCCAAATGTTGAAATAGTTACAGCCTATATATATATATATCCAAAGAAGTTTTCCAAGGGACCAAGTGATTAAAACTTCTTAAACAAGAAAGAAAAAATTATTTTTAAATTTTATGTATAGGTATGGGAATGGAGAGAACATGACAAAAAGTTTTGTGTGAAAATGTACACTTTTGTATATGTATTCATGAACAAGAAGTTTCTGTTTACATCCATAGAAATCATGTGGAGAGGTTCATTTTTTAAGGTAGAAAATGTTTATCAGTAAAACTTCTTGAATGGAAAATTTTGCAATTATTATATGGGAAAAATTGATATTACAGAAATAGAACATTTTAAATAAAGATATTTTTACTAAGGTTTACATATCATATAATGTATAAATGTTATTTTAAACTTAGTTAGTATTCTACATATTTCAACTCGTTTATTGGACCCTATTTACTTCGTTGGAAAATGAGTCACGTATAAGGTATCTCTGTTGTAACAGTTCAGTAAATTGATTTTTTTTAAGGCTGAGACACAAGTTAAACTCTATTTAATAATTAAAAGAAGAAAAATGCTTTTAGCATTTGCAGCAAGGAAAGGCATCATAAGAATATCATTTAAATTATTATAATTTCTTCTTTATTTTTTTAAACTTTGGACAGTTTGAATCTTTTCATATATTCTTAAAAGTTAAAGGTAATTATTTGCTACTGCAATACACACACACTTACAGTTACATATATATATGTAACTGGCCAGGGCTTTCTGTAATTTTATTACAATCCTGCCATGGAAGGCATTTTAGCATTTCACTGGAGCACTAAGACCATGAAAATTATGAAAAATCTTTATCATCTTAAAGTCAAAGAACTTACAAACATGAGACAAACATATATGTGTTGATTTATGAAATGTCTTTTCTTTTTTGGTTTGTTAAACAATAATTTAAACTTAGTAGAGCTTAAACAATAGGCACAAAAAATATATATACACAACAGTTTAAATCTGTGTATTTTCATTAGAGAATTGACAGCTGGTTTTTAAAAGAAGTCTACCCGTAGGAATTATTTAGTCTTTTGTTTAGTTAAGTGTGGAAGGAATACAATCTTACTGAATCACACTTTTGATTTTAATTTGAGTGGAAGGGAAAGATAGGATTGAGAAGGATAGAGCACGTATTGGGTGAATTTTGAAGACTTTTAGGGGCAATAAAATACATATATATACACACATAGATATGGGTGTAATATTTTTCTACGAATGTTTTAATATCTTCAAATTGTTTGAAACTGTCTCCAAAATATCAGGAAATAGATGTTTAGCACTTCAGTAGACAGCTCTAAAATAAAGTTTAAGTTTTTTTTATAGACTTACTGTTCTCTTCAATATGTCACGACTGTTTACTTCAATAGTCTAGTTGCTTCGGCTTCTCCTTGCAAGAAAATACAATGGGGGCTAAAATTTTTATTGTAACCGGCAGAATTAATTTTTGCCATGTTATATGTATATTCATGTGTATCCTAAACAGTTATTGAGTTTTGTGTTGTTTCTTATATTCATTTTATATTGACAATAAGTACCAAAATAATGGAAATGCTTCTTCTAAGACACACTAACTTCATATAATTCTGAAACATATATGACAGATGCAATGAATTGGTTTTAATTTTTATTGTTCCTAAATACATATTAATTGATGAGCAGCATAAAAACAGAGCACTTCATTTCACTTTCCTAAGTCATATTCAAAATTTGATATTAGATCCATGTGTCTAAAGGACTCTGGTTTTTTGTTGAAAGTCCAGAGTAAATTTTCCTTTTTTCCATCTTTACTTCCATAATAAAGTTGCAGCTGATTGGCTAGGCACTGGGCTTCGTGCACTTTCTGAAAACAATAAAATATAGTGTAGTACATTAACATAACAATAATAGCTTTTACAAACTTTTAGTCATATACACTGTCTTTGTTGTTTAATATTAGAGAGAGAGATAATTTTTTTTTCTTACCAACGATAGTGCCTTCATTTTAATGGCTGGCAATAAAATATTTTATGTATCGTATGTTCTCACTAGGAACGATTCTGATCATTTTCTTAATATTACAGAAAATATTTGTATAATTGCTCTTTGTTTATTAACTACAGCAGTTGATTAGGTAGGCTACTGCCTTTTGGCATCATAGTCTTTAGGTTCCAAACCCACTTTTCATAGTTGTTTGGGATGGACTAAGCAGTAGGTCATGGTTGTTTAATGACTTGTTCTTTCAAAAATCAACTGCAGTGCTTAAAACTGTAACAAGAATGGGGACCCTCTGTGATCTTTGATGAATAATAAAATGTAAACCATTTAAACAAAGGTTTATTAAAAATAAAGTTAAATATAAAACTAAATTATATATAATTATTGGCCATGATAAAAAAACTATTCAATAATAACATACCAAACTTTTGTCATCATATTCTCCTCTCATTAAGACAATTCCTAAGACAGAAAAAAGGAACAGTTACAAATAAATTATGTTCACAACTAAATCTATGTGCATCAAAAAAATTTTGCAATTAGAATTATTTTATTAGAATTATTATTTTTATTTAGAAATAATATTTTAAAATATTTTTTTGTAGGTTTATATAGATATATAACGTACAAAAAATACTTTCATGCATATACAATGAAACCCGCTTGAGATGTTATATTTCTGTTCCCAATTTTTACCATATGTCAATAATTGTCAAATTTCCCTTTTAAGAAGTTTTGCTCTTAAACCCTTTCCTACTTAAGGCTGTTTCTCCATGGAACCAGCCTTAAAACTGTTATTGTGGATCTTAATTTTTGAGCCAGCAGAAACAGGATTCCCCTTCTGTGCAAAACAGAGATCACAAAAGGAGGTGAGAAATACACCATTGTCCGTGGAATTGGGATATCTCCAGTAACTTCTTACTTCAAGAATCATCTTTTACATTCCCAGAGCTTTTAACATTTATGATAGGTGGGTCCCAAGTAAGTAATCTGAGACCAATGAATTTTGTGGGGAAAAGTAACCCCTCCACTATTTTTCTATAGTACCATAATTTCGCACATATAGTCTGCACCAGCATATAGTCTGTGGGTGCAATTTTTTATTTAAAATATTTCGTAAACCATCAGATAATCTACAGACTATATATGCAAAAATATGTATTTTAGTAGGACACTATCAAATCATTTTAAGAATAAAAACCCAAGTACAGTAGAGGGTCAAAAAGTCGGGATTAGACTCAATTCCACCTTTAAAATTTGAAATCATTTCTTCTGCTATAGCCTCAGAGACGAATTTTAATGGAAGAGACAGAGCAGCCTACAGTTCTCTTTTCGAGAATTCAGCTGTGGAAATCGTATTGTAATGCATACTATTGTATTTTTCCACAACGATTGGATTGCTTTCTTCTCCTATTTTTAATGTTTCCTTTTGTTTGCGCCCATTTCTTACTACTTTCTCATCGACCTTAATGTCGACCCTCTGAATGACTTTCATCTTGAAATCAGCAGTTAAACTGCGACAATATTTGAAAGACATAATAAATGACCAATATGACCGCAAATCAAAACTCTAAAAACAAAACACTCTGTCATGAGTGATCCTTGTGGTCAAATGGCTTTTGACCTTCAACCTTCAATCTTGAACCGATCCACTCAATGTCATCAATTGGAGCTGTAAATAGTGACTATCAATATTTTCCCATACTCTAGGACACAATTTAAGATTATGCTACTGGATACTACTGATTCGTTCTGCTTTATGAATTGTATTTTTTATCATGGTTTATTACCGATACGATACAATGTTTTCTTGGAGGCTCGTAAGTAGTGCTTTTGTTTACATTTGATCATTGGCCATTCACACGAAGTGCTTTCCCTCCCCCTTCTTCTGATTTTGATGATTTGAGAAATGAACAACCAGCAGATAGTCCACAGCTGAAGAAATTTTCTTTTTAAACACAGATAGTTTGCAGACTATACGTGCAAAATTATGGTAGTAAGCAGAAACTTTTTATTCGTGAATACACTTACAAAAGAGTGTATTCTCACACTAATAGAACCTTTTTGTCATTCTGTCACCCCTCAGATTCATTTTAGTTTTTTAAGATTCAGTATTGCTATTGAAGGCAAGCATTAGTTAAAGATCCATTTTAGCTTTTTCTTTACAGGCCTCAACACACAAAGAAATTAATTTACGAATTAATACAGCATCAAAAAGTTCCTAAAGGATATTACAGGTTTAAATTAACTCATATTTTAAATATGCCTTTATGAGTATTAAAACATAAGGCTTTATCTATTGACCAGAAACTAATAATTTTAAAAGAAGTAGAAAATAATTCCCACATTCAGATTGCAAAAAAAGTTAGATCTCTCAACGACCTACTTCTATGCATGAAGTAGAAAAAATTTTCATCAATCATTTTTAAATCAAATCATTTTTATGAAACGGTAGTAAATGGGATGAAACAGTAATTTGTAAACCTTTTATTGCATAAGTTCAGTTTACCTTTTTTATCTGCAAGTTCAGTAAAATAAGTAACAGTCAAAGAAACTGGAGCATTTTCTTTAAAAGCCTAAAGAAAGAAATTAAATTAGAGTCAAATTACAGAAAGGACATTATAAATAATATGGAATATATATATGCAAGTAGGGTAAATTACATAAAATAATCAATAATAGTACTACAAATAATCTAGATTTAGTACAATAATTGCTAAATGAATATTATGATAGTTTGAAGTGCTTAACACTTAACCCCTTCCCTGTTTTGCCCATACGGCCACAGCTGTCGGGCCTTTACTGATTTGCCCGTACAGCATATGGGCAATCTGATATCTATGTCACTTGCACTGTTTCAGCCATATTTTTTCCAGTTTTAGTAACATATTATTCATATAGATGGCAATAGTTGTCCAGTAAATGATAGTTTGCAGTCTATTGTATTTTCTACTCTGATTGGAGCCAAATGATGGCCGATTGGTTAGGGAACTGGCCTTCGGTACCAGAGTTCGTGGGTTCAAATCCCACAGTGTCATGGTTGTTCGTAGCCATTCAGAATTGGCTTTAAGCTGTATGTCCCAGTCTCATGAGCCCTCATGTTGCAAAAAGTAGACCGTAGCACTCCAAAACCAAACCAAACCTCTACTCTGATTGGTTCAAAAGTGCAGGTTTTTTTGCATTTTTTGAATCAGAAGACGAATTGTTACCTTTCAGTGTATAGCTTTCTGGTTATATTTTACTTACTGCCTGATAATTTTATTGATGTAAGAGTTGAATAATATATTTTTACTTTTAAATAATGGATAATTTAGAGCGTATGGAGCTCATTTCTCGCGATTCGAAGTGTGACTCGGAATCAGAAACCGAATTATCTGTCACTGATAGTAGCGAAAGTTGACTAGATGACCTGGATAGTAGTGACTTTGATAGTAGTATAGACGAAATCGGTCAAGCAAGACCATTTTTTAAAATTAATTGCGATAATTCTTCGGATATGCTTCCTATATTGGATTTCACTGGGATTTCAAAAATTAACAAGGATATCGATAAGACTAAAGGTAAACTTCAGTTCTATGATGCTAATAGAAAAGAAAAAAAGTTGTAATAAATTCTTAAAAATATTAGAAATATTAATTTTAATAACATATCTTTACTTAAAAATGTAAAATGAACAAAAAAAAGTGTGACATTTTTTTGAAAAAAATGAAACTGTGAAAGGGTTAAACTTGAGTTACATTTAGTGCTTCTGACAGGGATGTATCTAGGATTTAGGTTTTTGCAGGGAAAGGGTTGGTAATCAAACAGCAAGGAGCTTTTATCCCTCATGTTTTACTATTTTCAACTACAAAAAAAATATTTAATAATAATAATAATTACATCAAAATATATGTAAAATTAAATATATACATCCAAAAATCTTTGCACAAACTTGTGTAATATATTTCAGTAAATGTATAAAACAATTTAGAGCAAAAATATCAAAATGAAATTTTATATTTGAATACACACTTTTATTTCAATGATAAAATACAATACAGTAAACTCCAGCATTTTGGGGACTGGAGCCCCCCCCCCTACACACATCTCTGGCAAAAAGTCTGCTTTGCTTCTAACATCACCATCCAGTATAAAAAAACAATTTTGGAAAGAGATTTGTGTTCGTCTTCACAGCAGCATAGCATAAGTTTTCTGCTGCCTGGAGCATATACAAAATTTGCTACCTCTCCCATTTAAAAAATATGATATTATATAAGTTAAATTTTGGAGAGAAGTAAAAACAAAGTTACAATGGTATTTTTTCTCTAAAATTTAAAAATTTTTATAAACTAGAAAATGAAATTTAAGTTTAAAAATATTTTTTAAATTCCGATATTTATAAATTATTACCTAAAAACGGTTACAATCAGATCTGGCTATATACCTACCTGCTTATAGGGTCAGTTTTCTAAAGCACTGTCTAACTTAATAGGGAACACTTGTTAAAGTGCATCACTTATACAGTCCTTTTCTTGTTATCAATTATAGGGTCAGTTTCATGTTTTCAACAAATTCCCGTTTCTTTAAGAAGTCAGTGCGAAATCGGAGAAGACCCGAATTCAAGCCTTTATTTCCCTCCCTTTCCCCCTTTCTTGTTTGTGTAGACATCACCTCTTTCGCTTCTCTTGCCCCCCTGCAAGAGGTGGACATCTGCCTGTTTATAGGTCGAAGGGATCTCTCCCTGCTTAAGTTGAAATTGAGACGAAACAAGCAAAGGAACATTTTGTTTCATTTGGATCTACGTCACAAATAAGAAAGTTCATTTTTTAATTGTGGCTTTGAAAAGAAAGAATGTGTCATTTGCTGTCAAAAATGAATGGATTGAAAAATTTTAAAAATCTAATATTTTAAAGGCTACTTTCACCAAATCAAATTCGATTCCCCGGACGATATTAAACAATATTTTAGCTGCCAAATTTTGGTCCTCAAGTGTTGAAATGAGTGATTAGGAAAGAAAATGTCAGCACTTGTCACTTTATGAGAATGTGAAAAAGGCTCTTCTGTTATGGGTTAAAAATCCACAGTATATGCACAATAGGGATGTATTGTTCTGCATATAGGGTCACCCTGCTTATAGGGTCCAATTTTTCTGGATCGCTGAGTTGACCATAGAACCGATACAGACTGTATATTACTTTGAGAAAACTAATGATTAATTAAAAATTATAATTGATATTATTCAAAAGCTACTGACTGTTGTATTATGATAAACGTTTTTTTTTTTTAATTTTATAGCATTTTGTTAAATAACTTCTGCCCAAACTAACATGTTGGAAATAGCATTGTAATAAGAGATTTAAGAGGATAACAGCTGATTTTCATCTCATTCTCTCACTATAAAATTTTCTAAATAATAAAAAATTAAAATGAATGATTGATGAAGCACAAAAATTGGACACGTTTTAATCTTTTTTTATTAATAAATTTTTATATTTTATTTTCAATAAATATTCTTAAATTACATGCACATGTACAGCTACAGTTATAACCAATAAATATTACACGATAGCACAAAACCCCTTACCTGGAAATTGAGTAAAGATGTAAAATAACAACTATGTTCCTGAAATTGGAGCATCATAAATTCGTAGCCTTGAGCTCTCGGCAATGGAAACACAAACTGAATCAAATAGTCATAAAATATATATTACAAGCAATTCAAAAATATGATATTATTAATAACAAATAAAATAAAACTACACAGCATTCCTTTATTTCATTTCTAATCTGCCTAGAAAAGTAGCTTGCCACTAGATAGTACAGAAATATAAATCTGACTCAAATAAATGCATATAACATACAGAATCAACAATAAAAAAAATTTTTTTTTTAATATTTTAGAATGTTCTATGTCAAAACAAAGCAAAATTTTTAAACTGTGTTTTTTAATAATGGAACAATAATTTTTAAATCAATAAGTTAGGTGAAAAACACTTTGTATGTGAATTTTACACCCAAACGATACATTCGTACTTGATTTTGGTCCCATTTAGTTGACAATAGAGAAGATTCTATAAAATATTTTGTTATATGATACATCTATAGAAATGAAATCCTTTGTATGTGTATTTATATGCTTGGTAAGCATTCCTAAATGGTTGGACAGATTTTGAAATCTTGCATGGTGATTCAGGTGAACCCTAGGAAGGCTTTAGACGGGTCAAATGAATTGAATTTCAAGATCATAATGAAGATAAAATAATTTTTTTCTCTTCGCCCAATTTGATGACCCTATGTTGTATACATTTTTCCTGGAATGATTCTTGAAATATTTATAAGTAACTTAATATATGTAACAGTGTATAAAACATTTTAACAGTGTATAAATAAATTTTTATGTTTTGATACAAGAAATAATTTATTTATTTATTTAAATATTTATTACACATTTTTTTCTTTTTGATTTCATCTCACTACTTTTTTCAATTGCATTCTATTCTACAGCCATGAATAACCAATCTTTGGCAAAATTAAAAGTATATAGCATTTTATTCATGCTACATGAATAATATTTTTATTTTCTTTATACATATCTCGATTCTCATCATATAACTTTACCAAAATGTAGTTACTTTTAAGTGAGTGGAGTACAAAGATCAACTGCCAAATACAGGCTTTTTATTTCTTCAACTTATATTAAAAGTTATAAAAAACATTAAATTTAAATGTGTTATTGTTATATCTTACAAAACTGTTATCCATTATTTTTTGCATCTTATTGTATTTGTAACGATATGATTGATGTCATGCGAGATATGATTGAATTGGAATGTTGCTTTGCTTGTATGTATATATATATATATATGTTTTCTTTCCATCTCTGTTCATGTATTGAAAAAATAATTGTGTGCTATGTCCGAAATATTAGATGAAGTAATTCTTTTTATTTAATTACTATGACTACAGCAATTTTTTTTTTTTTTTTGGACATTCAGGCTTTGCCCGCATGGGTTTGGATCCCATCCTCATCGCCAATTGCTGTATGCTGCATTTTATGAAAATGAGTTGCTTTGTTTTCAAAATTGTTTATATTTCTAGTATACAACATAATAAAATAAGTAGTTTCAATTTTGACTTAATTTGGAAACCATAATTAATCAGACCATTCCTTGGTAAATGAAGGATTAGCAGCTATATAAAAATGAAATTTCCAAAAATGCTTGTTTGCTATACATATCCATACATGTGAACCTATTGGAGCCAAATTTAATACATAATTGAGTCATACCGTTATAAATTGTTGATACACATGCATTTTAATATGTAAAACAATTGTAAGCTTCAAAGTAACACTGTGCATGTATATATTTATAAGTGAGATTATTTACTGGTAATAAACTGATATTTGTCGACAGTCTACTACAACATACAAGGTTTATTTAATATTTTTATTTATTACTACATTTATCTATCGTAGTGAATCTAAAAACTATATTTGAGACTTTCCATCCTCTAACCAAAGGCTGGGCTTGAAACAACTAGCATGTGGATTAAAAACAAAAGGAGTAAGCAAATGAAGGTTTTAACTAAACACCTAAACAACATCAAAAAAGTCATTTTGTAATAGTAATAGAGTTTGGCAGGATTTAAAAGTATACTATTAAATTATCACAGGAAAACATTCAAATATGTCATAATTAAATAGACAAGAAAATCGAGGGAAGAACAATACTAATTTTAAATTTTTCAAAAGATAATGTATGAAATTATAAAGTTAGAAAAAACTGATAATTTTAATTTAACCCTCTAATAACATGTAATATTTTCCCCCAGTATCTTAATTTCTGTGTAACATTTTCCAGATAAACAGACAATATGTTTTTTATTAATACAGATGTGTCAAGATCAAAAGTTACTTTTTGTTGAGTTACCATTATTAACCAAGAATAGTTAAAACTTTATACATACAATTGGATATTGCTGTAGTTTGGAATACAACTCTGCATAAGCTTCTTTCTAGAAATATAAATAGAAAGACAGTAAGACACCAAAATAAATCTGAGAAATTGTATAATTTTTAGATAAAATTAAAAAAAAAAAAAATTTCTTCTTACAGGTAGTACTGCATAGAGTCCCTCTTTAGACTGGTGGTACTGCTTCCAAATCTGTAATTCAGTCAAAATACAGTAAATTGAATCGGGGTTGATAAAAATCACAATTTCTTTTTAAATCAAACAAATCAGATTTTTTTTTATTTAAACAGGCTTGCAACTGCTGAGGTACTTTAAACAAGTCAAATTAAATTCAATTAAAATATATAATAAAAAAATACATATAACTAAAATATAAATTTTTTATAAGAATTACATAAATCAGTAGAAAATATTACTGCAATAGATTTTTGCTTGTCTTAATTATCTATATCATAATTTAAATAAAGGATGCTTCACGTTAATTTATACATTTTACTATTTCAACCATAGAATTATTAGAAAGACGAGGGTAGATTAAGGGCTAAGTAATCACAATAATTTTTATTTTTTATGAAAATTTTATAACCCACTTTTTATTTTGTGACAGTGATTAAATGTTAAATGACTTGTAAATAAAAACATGTTTAGCTGCTCTGTTGTTTCCAAGTCTGTTTTGAAGTTTATATTACACTAATCCCTATGTTGAAAAAATCCTCTCGATAGAATCAGTTGATGTCCTTGCAGTCAACAACTGATAAAGAGCCTAGTCCAGGTGTTCCATTCTTACTTGAGAAAAAATGACTTTTCCACCAATCGAGTGGGGAAATCTTACTAATCACTTCTTCATTAAAAAGGAATTCATAGAAAGAATCAGATTTTCCCAGGAATTTCATGAGAATGGAATAATATCAGGAGAACACTATTCATTTGCAAATGTAAAAGATTCTTTTCTTTCCTTCGCTGCTATTTTAATAATACAAGGACAGGCAGGGTGCACCAACCTCCTAAAACCATCTGGGAGCATCTCTGGGTTGTCAATATTTTCTTGTTGTGCTTATTACTAACAGCTTTCTTTTAAAAATTCAATCTTTAAAAATTGATTTAAATCAGTGATTTTTTTTAGAAAAATCAACTGATTTAAAATCACAATTTAAATTGGGCTGATTTAAATCACTCAACCCTGAATTGAATGATTAAGCTTAAATTCCTGTCTGTGTAAGAGATATATAAAAGAACATTGAGAATACATAAAATTCCTATGATTTATTTATTGCAAATAACATCATTCACTTTTAAACACAAGAATAAGGAATAAGACAATTCTTACTGTTTCAACTTCTGAAGCAGACTTATCTTCTAAAGTTTCCAACTTCATAATTTGGTTAAGATCCTTAAAAAATACATAAAATTTTAAAACTGAAATATCAAGTACGCATAAAAAATATAAGGTAAAAAAATATATCATTAATAAACTGTTTTAGGAGACAACCTGGCAAATTCTTGAAGGCTATAAAAATTAGAACATGGAACATTCACTTTTTGTATGGAAGCAAAGTGCTCTAATTATTGAACAGAGAGTGTTCAACACAGAAGATATTCCTGGTCAAGCCTAATGGAACAAGAACTAGGGGCTGGCTCTACCTCAAATGTGTTAACTGCTTCACCACTCTGAGAGTGATTAACTGGAAGACCAGGGTTGGAAACAAATCATGATTTTTTTTAAACCGATTTATTTGATTTAAATCAGATTTTTTTATTTAAATCAAATAAATTTGATTAAATTTGATTTTATTTCTAAATTTTTATTTTTATTATTGTTGTGTTTTTATGTTTTTGCAATATACATAGAATAGTTTTTATACAAAGTAACATCTTATCTATCTAGTTTATTCTACACACTGATTGCCTAAAATTAAATATATAAATTTTAAACTAAATATATTTCGTTATTTTGTAATTGAATCGTGCGAATTAAATAAGATGTCAATTTAAAGAACAAATTAAATATTCATTTAATGTAAACTATTTATTTAAAAAATACAAAAAATCACAATTATTTTAAAATTTTTTAAGCAACAAATTATGGATGTAACTGTTTCAATAAAAACACTAGTTTTGATGCTTTATCCACTCCTAATTGGTTTCCAAGGCCTCCTAATTGGTTCCATTTTGGTTTTTGTACAAAGCAAATATTACTTTAAGCTTTTTATATAAAAAAAATTGCAGTAAAAAGTTCTAGATAGAAAGCTTTCACATCATTTTTGGACTTTTTAACGATGCAAGAATGTACCAATTAGAAGAATTATGTGTAAAGGAAAATTTAAAGATCTGCTTCCTAAAAATGTTTCAAAATCAACCTTTAATAATAAATTTCATGAAATTAGTAAAAATCATTATAATTTTAGAAAAAATTATATTGCATGAAGGAGAAATAAAATAATCAAGCTTTACTATTCTCTTTGTAGGTTTAGTTTACTTCCTTCCAGAATGAAAAGAAGGAAATTTTAAACTATAAAACTCTTTGCAAACATCATTCTAACTGCCATTTTGTGGAGCATTGCTGGAAAGTGCACTTTAAAAGGTAAAGAAATTTGTGCTTTGGAAGTTTTAAGGAATATCTCCATTAAGTAAAGTCCCAGAAAAATTCAAAATAAAGTGACCATCCTATTGTCAAGAAGTTCAGGATAAAAAATGTCATTGAGATTGGAACAAAATTGTAGAAAAAGTTCCCTGACATACAAACCCATAATCTTCTTTATATATATAAGAAAACATATGGATTAAAAATGAAAATCACCTTCTGACCATGAAACCTAGGTATATTTTTACTTAAACCAGATGATTTTACTTCCTCATTAATTTCTTCAACTTTTTTAACTGATGGCTTCAATTTTTCATTTAACATTTCTTTGAATTTTTCAGGTGAAACCCTACAAATAAATTCATAAATTAATAAAGTATATAATAGTTAGAATATATAACTAAATTAAAGCTTATAACTACAGCAATATTAATAACTAATTATTTTACACTATATCATAAAGTGCCTTATTATCACAAAGTACAAACCACTCACAACTAAACAAATATGAAAAATGAATTAAATCATAAATTTAGCTGCACCACAGTAATATCCACACACACTGCCAAAGTTAAGCATGCACAGAAAAATAACAATTTTCAGAAACTAATCTAAATTGAAGATGCTGTAATTCAGATGCAGAGAGAGGTTGAAGTATACAAATTTGTTAGAAACAGTTAATTCCAGTTTCAGAATTGGAAGTGTATTTAATATTATATTATTGAATTCATTAAAAAATTCATTTCATCATATATTGCAAACTCAAACAGTCTTGTGCAAAAATAAAGGAGCTATCACTGCCTTAAGGAAAGCATTATCCCATTGCTGTTAACTTTGTATACAGGTGAAGTGTACTCATATATCAATGCTGGTTTTGATTATTTGTTTTGGCTTTATACATTTTTTTGTTTATGACTCCAACACGACATAATTTTATAAGTCATAAAATTTCAATATTTTTTCCTCTTAGTTAATTTCTTTCTTACGCAAAAAATATATTTTCTACTTTCCTGCCACATTTGATGTCAAAGTGGCATTTGTTAACTTTTCTGCATTTATTACTGTGTGCTTAACTTTTGGCAGTGAGTTTAATACAACACACAATATATTTGCACAAATTGAAGCCTGTATATCAACACAAACTTGAAAATCAAATATTAACTATGCATGTTGTGAAAAATAAAATATTTAATTAGATTTCATCTGTTCTCTTCCATAAATTATTAAATATTATTCTAATTCACAAGATTAATAATTAGGTTTTAAAAAGGTAACTAGCGTTTATAACTCAAATGTTATATAATAAAGATAATTAAATCTTAATTACTAAACAATTGTCATTGTTTTCAGGATTCAACATCTACAGCCTAAAAACCTAATGTGCAGACTTCCAGAGAGTTTTAGCTAACAATGACTTACTACACAAAGAGTCCTGAAAAAATTTTCAGTCTTAAATGTACCATAATTATTTTAATCATAATAAATAAAATTTAATGAATGAGATTTTAAGTGAGTTATAATGATAGTTATAAAGTAAACATTCTATAGGGTATTTTTTTAACTTACTTTTGCATTTCAGCTATTTTAGTAGCATATTTATCGAAATATGGATTTTCTTTTAATCTTTGCTCTGGATTTACAGACCTACAATACTCACGATAAATGTTAAATCGTTGGGTTTTTCCTGCCAGCAAAGAATTTAACCACCGAAGAGCCATTACTGATTTAATAAAAATTAGTTATTAATATTTTAACAGATTTATTATGAGTTAATTAAAATTAAAGCACCGATACCGCTAGCAGCACATTTGTTTATTTACTTAAGTATTAAATCGATTTTCTAAGTTCGACTTTTTACAACGAATCATGAGGAAGAGACAAATATTTTGATAAATATGATAACTATTATTTACTAATAGTTTTAACAAATCTGTTATTTAACTTTTAAAATAACAAGCATTTGCCACAAAATAATGTTTTTGTAAATTTTTGTTCTTACTTTTGTACAATTTTTGACAAAAGATTTCTGAACTCGATTTCTCTTCTGACATATCGAAATAAATCAATTTAATATGAATCGAAGAACTTGAGGTGGCGACATGTTTTTCTAGCTTCGAAGAAAATATTGACAGCAATTCTTCAACTGTAATTTCTGAAAATGTCTCTCTAGCACTTTGTTATTAAAAAATATATGTCTTATGCTTCAGTATTATTTTAACACCTTACACATCTAAAGATACTTACGTAAGTTTTTTTTTAACTTTATTTATTTAACATTCTCGTAGGATGATGTTTTAGGTATTTAACTATACCAAGTAAAAGTAAGTTATTCAAATAATTTTCCCGTGTTGATTCCAATTGTGTTCTTTTTGTTTTATCTAACTTAATATTAATGGCTATGTATAGTTTAAAATCTATGATTTGTGTACGATGTATCGTGTGAAACTTAAGTGAAGGATCAGTATTATAAAATTCAAAATGTTACTTTGAAATTCAGTTAAGGGTGGTCAGGGAAACAATCTGTTTAATAGCATCTATGTTATTAAAATAGAATTTTATGCCTAGTTTATATTACATTTTATAGCTCTTTTACTTTTTTTTTTTAATTTGCAAACTAAAAATTTATCGTAAACAATCTGAATTTTAAGTTTAATTGTGCCGATTTTCGATAAGATTACTTATTAAAAGTTATATATGATATTGTATTTTATTTTTTTTGTATACACAGAAAAACTACTCTGGTTGTTGGAAATAATTTTTGCTTCTTGATAACAGTTATTTCCTTTCAGAAACTTTAGTATTTAAAAAAAAAGTCTGTTGGTAAAGCAGTAAAGCTTTCCCAATTTCAAATTCTAATGTAATTTTGAGCACCTCATTATATCTCATGTCAGAATCTTAGATTCTAAAAATATCCTTTGCAAAAAATAGAGAAAATATTTTTTTTTAATTAGAAAAATGTTAAAATATTTTATATGTAGTTAATGCTTCCTGATTTTTATAAGGTAGTTTAAAAAATAATAAATTAATATCGCAAATAACTAAACAAGTGATTAAATCTCTCTGTATATATGTATGTATATGTATTCTTAAACTTAACTTGAGTATTTAACAATATTCATTTCATTCCAATATACTGATCAACTTCTGAAAAGATTATCAGACATTTATTTATTATTTATTTATTTATTTTACAATCTCCATATAAGACTTGGTCACCATGGAGATCATAAGTGATCAAAATAGATTGATCTTCTGCTGGTCATACTCTGTGTATTTCACCATATCACACATTAATACCAAGTTTATTTTGAAAAAAAATTATTAACATGAACTATATTATGGTTACCAATATGTTAAAAAATTCTTAATGTTATTTGATTTTTAAGCTATCTTAGGAAAATACATTCCAGGTTTTTCTTTACTGTGTAATTAAGGTACTTACTTTTATAATTTTCTTAAATATTCCTGCATAACAAATTTTACTTCAAACTTAAATTTAAGGGAAAAAAATTGCAAATTCTTGAAAGAAAGTACAAATACCCTTTTAGGATTAAGTATTGAACTAACAGGGTTGGTTAGAAATCTTTCTTTTTAGCCATATATTTCAGTTTTTTTTATTATCATTATTTAAATCAAGTTTTTACATTTAAATCAGATATATGTATATATTTTTAAACTTTTTTTTCTTCACATATTAAATTATCTACAATTGAATTTTTTATTAATTTTCCTTTATAGAAATAAAATTATTTAAATTATGACAAATTAGGTATTAAATGCATCAAATAGGATTTTATTTTATCCCTCCTTAACAAACCGGTATTTTTGCTGGAATAGTCACCCAAAAGGATACAACTGGTTGTAAATAGAATATCAGCTAGTGACTTTTAGCAACCACATTTTCAAAATTAGTTGACTATTTCTTATCAGTTGCATGCTTTTTCCTAATATAAATTAATAGTATTGGCAACAAACAATAATGATTGTTTGTTGCCAATAAAGTCTGCTTGGGGAGATTTGTGTCAGCAAAATGGAAAATTAACCACAAACTCTTTTCATTTTTTGCAAATATAAAATTGTCCTATTAGTTTTTAAAGCACTATTATTTAAACTCAAAAACAAGTATAAATGAAAATATTATTGATTTGATGTCAGAAGAAAATCATGGAAGATATTTAATTTGGGCAGAAATGCCATTATTAAAGAAATTTAAGAATATTTAAGCATTAATGTTCCTTTATATATAATCAAGGTATAAATTACTCTGCATCCTAATGCTCCTGTGCAGTCTATTCATGCAATAAAAAGTCATGCTTAAAAATTTCTCAAAATGTGAATAAGAGTGTATTCTTAATTTAACCATCCAGCATGCACGCCCATTCTATTTTACATGAGCATGTGTCTTATTTTTTATGACAACTGTTATTTTATTGCTTTGGACACATAAAAAAATGACAGAAATGAATGAATATTGATAATAAATTTGGTAAGAAATAGGAATTAACCTTATTGTTGCAAAATTCAAACTATGTCATATTTAAAAGAGAGTTCAATAATTTTAAATACTTATATTTGTCATGGTAAAAGTCTGATGGATAAACTACCATGAAAAAGCCCAGTTAAAATAGAAATTGTCAAGTTAAGTCCTGCTTGCACATTCCATCTGATGGGAAACAGGGGAATAGAAATAACTTTCAGACCTCCCAGCACTGAAAAAGAAAAAAGTTCATTATAAATCAAATTTGTTGTTAAATTTATGCTAACATGTATGCTGGAAGGTTAAATCAGTTATATTTCATAAAACATGTGGTGATATTAATACACCAACCCTGTAGTATAGAGCATTTTAACTTTTATAAATAAACTTTTTAATTTTGATTTTTCAAATCACTTTATGCATTATTTTCTGAAACATTAATCTCCTTCTCTTCTGTTTCTAAATAGGTTTGACAGATGTATAAATAGCTCCTAAGATGGGATATTTTTAAGTGATTTTTCTATTCATACTGGACTTGTACCTCTGCCATCATGTCTGAAGCTTCGCATGTTAGCTCCTTGCCTTTACCTCCTCTGCAGTATGTTAATTTATATACAGATGAAAGCATACAGAAGGGGCATGCACCCTCTCCTCCAAAATGCATCACGGATTCCTATACCATGTTTGGTTCTCAGTACCATCCTGACGACCCCATTATTCGACCCCTCGAAAGCCAAGGGATCCGTCGTCTCTACCCTCAGAACTACGACCACAAACGGGAACTGAAAAAACTAAATCATTCGATTCTTGTCAACTTCTTGGACATGCTGGACATTCTTATTCGCTGCCCAGAAACCAACAAAAGAGATGAAAAAAAGGAAGACATTAACTTACTCTTTATTCATACTCACCATTTAATCAATGAATTTCGACCCCATCAGGCGAGAGAAACGTTGCGTGTCATGTTGGAAGTTCAGAAACGGCAAAGAATCGAAACAACGGAACGTTTTCAAAAACAACTGGAAAAAGTTATGGAAGTTCTTCAAACAACGCTGGCAGGTCTTCCTGACACGGCAGACATGGATTGTAAGTTGTTGGTTCCTACGGAATCGATAGAAATGATTGAAAAGGAGAAACAGGCCGATGAGAAGGAAGAACACTGCTACCATCTCGATCGTATCATGTGTGATATTGTAGATGCAATGTAATTATTCGCTGCAATTCTGGAATATTTCAGTGCAGGGCTGGCAAAGTTGTGGCATTTGACTTTAGTAAAAGAATTTATATTAGACTCAAAATGTCTATGTTCATTTTAGAAATTTTTAAAATATACCAATTTTATTTTAAAAATACAAATTATTTCCATTTGATTATGGAATGCTTTAGTCTCTGTTTTTCTTTGCATTATTATTATTTTATTCTGTTTAAAATTCTTAAGTCTAAACCAGTACTGTCTGATTTATAAATACATATGTTTAAAAGAACACATGGATAAATATATATGACCAGTAACTGGATATTAACCTGTAATAGTAGTTTTAGTATAAAATATACACCCAATCCTTGACCCCCCCTTTTTTTAATTTTTTTTATTTATTCAATAGAAAACTCATGTGAAAGATGATACAAAATTCATTAAAAGCTGTAATGTCAATCAATCTAAAAAATACACATAAAAGTCTAGAATATGTTCATTATGATTGTGTAAATGGAAATATGTATTTCATGAATAAAAAAAGATCAGTTTAATTTCTAAAGGCACTTTAACACTCCTACTTTTAAATTTTTTTTAAACTGATAAAGTTTGTCCATTAATATGTATCTATTTGTTACTTATATATCTGGTGCAAAATAATCAAAAAGTCCCACAGTCCTTCTTCCAAAACAAAACTGTTCCGTACAAATCAATAAATTTGAGTATATTATTTCAGACTTTTATAGTTCATATATTAAAAGAAAATAATTCAGTCAAGTCTATGCAGTCATGAGCATAATAGCTAAATATTGTACCTTCATTGTTTTTTCTATTCAAATGATCTACATGTTCTGAGATATTTAAAATTCATTACATACTCTTTAATAAATTTCTGCTGTGATAGTTATGCCAATCAAGAAATCAATGGGACAATATTAGATTCTATATTAAACCCTTTCGATTCTAACTTTTGACATTAATAATCTTTTTTTTTTTCTCAGCTCTATTGTTACTTTTCTCTAAATTGCCCTCTAAAATAGTTGAAACTATGATACTAATCTTTTATTCTTAGATATTTGTTGTGATTCTTCTCGAAGCCACCTGATGGTCAAATAGGTATTGCACTATATTTCAGTACCAAAGTCTTTGGTTCGAATTCTTCTGGAACTTTTTAAAAATAGGAAAAACAATGGTATTTATCAACTGATTAAAAATGTTACCGACTGAACATTATCAGTTGATGTTCAAAAACAGGTGCCAAAAATAAAATTGGGTATTAAAGTTTAAAAAAAAAAAACGCTAAATTAATCATGAGCCTGCCTATTGAAATATTGTGATCTCTGCACACCATTGCCTAAGTCTGTTGTGTCACATTTGTACAGGAACATCACTTGTTAATATATGGCATACTACATTAGGTTGACACTGTACAACAGTGTGAAAAAAAAATAACCCAGAGCAAATCCTGTAATAGAAGCACATGAAAAATCTGCATTTAATAGGCTGCTCGTAATAGGAAATATTAAATTTCTTCAGATCAGCATCAGACATTAATCTACAATTTCTAAACACATTAGCCCTGACCTATCACCAAAAATTATGGCATTTTGGAATGTTTTTAAAAGGCTACTGTGTAAATTGTGTTTGTAATTAAATTGTTTCAAAATTATATGTAAAAAAATAAGTGTACAATAAATCAATATTTAGTGCAGATATCTGATGTGATAGCTATCTTACATACAATGGACTTCAAAATCTAGTATGTAGAACAAACAATATCTGTTTCATCCCTAGTTTAAAGTGTATTAGTAATCATTTTTTTATTACAGTAGCATTCTTTGTAAGTCATGAACTGATTTATTGCATATAAATTTTTATTAAAATAATTTTCATTATATTTGACTTATTAACCCTATCAAAAATAATGCATTAATTAAAAAACATGACAAAATAAACGCAGTAGTGTCATGTTTTGTTCAGTGTGTTTTGCCTTATCAGCTGTCATTATTAGCATCAAGGAATAAAAACTGCAAATATATTTTGCTAATTTTATTTGTAAGAAATGTATGAATTTTCAGTAATAAGAATTTTGAAGAAAAAATTTATTAGTAATGTTTTTTAATAGTCAAATTATTGACCTGGTTTATTTCTCTCTATATATCTGAAACAAATGTTTTTTCTTCTGAAAGGGAAACCATTTGTGCAAAGATAGGTTATTTTCATTGTATCATAATCCTTCATTAATGTATCATTAAGCTTTTCCACCATATCTTTGATGATTTAACCTGTTGCGACCAACGTCTCATGAACAAGCCGCAGCAATTCCACTCTTATCAGCCCAGCGTCGCCTCCAGGCAAACAGTTCCGGGTGATATTGAGAGACCAGTGTCACATGTAGTAGGAGATCAGAACATTTTATTTGAATTTTTGAAAGCTAGATTTAATTAGACGGCAACAGTTTTTAGAATGGTCTACTCATATAGCATTTACATGCTGGTCCTCAAGGGGTTAAGGCTTGAAAACATTTGAACTTGAAGTAATCTGCTTATTCACTGTCTATATTGTCAAGGTGTTTGTTCATCATGTTCACTCTTGTATGAAAATTTTAATAATCCTTCTCCATTTTTTTTTTCTAATTCTCTCAATGTAAAATAAGTACTATCTTCATTTTATGTGACATAACACTTAGGCTCTAGACTGTGCTAAGAAGTATTTCATTATCTGGTGACTGACTTCTTTAGTTTCAGTAGTTAAACTTTTTTTATTCTTGTGTAATTTTATTTTACTTACATATCATACTTTCATCCTGATAAAATATAATAATTTTAAGTTAACTATTTTTAAAGTGTGCAATAGACTCTTCATGTTTCTACTAGGTTTCTGCAAATAAATATCTTTTTATGAATCTTATTTCAAATGTTAACGTTTGATTTAAACTGTATAATGGGAAGCACTTAAAAAGGGTTGCTTGTTACCATGTCAACACTTTCTCATGAATGTCTGTGACTTATATATTACTATAGTTTGTTAATTTTATCTTTTTCAGTTGTCTTCAATGAATATTATTGTATATATTTTGTTTGTTTGATAACCTAATAACTGTCATATATCATTTCTTGGTACCATTGTGTGCAGGTATTCATTCTACTACAAGTTGATAAAGTTTTCTGTGAATCGCCTTTCCCTCAGTGAACATCTATTTGTTCCCTTGGATCTTGAAAGTTAACCCATTGTATGCAAATACATTTTGCAGCAGAATTGTACCGGGAGCAGGCGTTTTGCATATAAATTTAGTAATTCAGTTAAATTTCAATCGATCAAAAATGATTTCATTTTTTAACCCACTTTTCGTATTTTATGTTGAAATATATAAATAGAAATATATAAATAACAACTGTAAGATTTTTGTAAACAAAAAATATATTTTTTAGTGGATAAATTTAGAATAGTATCATAAATATGAAAAATCAAACAGAAATAGTAGTATATAGTTTTAATTTTTTCCCACATCCTTGGTTCCATTCTGATGTCGAATTTAGTTTTTATTTGTCTCAATTTTTCCAGAATCTGTGTAGTAGACAAGAACATTTGACTTCATTTTCCTGTCTATACCGTTATTTTTGTACCCACCAACAAATCCTGTTGTTACACTAACCCATACTAATATGTGACCTGCACTCGAGTATCAAATGTCGGAAAACGTACTAGTACATGTCCCGTGTTCAAGTATCAATCATCAGAAAACGTACACGTCCCACATACAATGTGTTAAGCATGCTAGGGTGTTTGTGCTTCAGGAAATCCTGTAATTCAGGGAATTATGCATGAACCATCTCCTGATTTCAAGAGAAATAAAATTACGAATTATTTTCCATTACTCCTTTCTGTTTACTCTGAAAAAGAATGCAGTATGTTCTCTTGGATTCTCAAATAATCCTGCAACCGCTGTGATTTTAAAGTCTAGTTTGTTAGATTCTAAATGAATAGGTTGAAATTTGGTAAGCTAGTGTCACAGCACGTTACAGGAAAGAACTGGAAAAGGAAGTCGTCATTTACTATTCTTAGGGGTGGAAAGGCTTAGTGTTAAAGGTCATAGTCTGTATGACTTCTAACATTAGTTAAAGGTTAAAACTCAAAAAGATGATGTTTTCAGTGAATATAGTGAAAAGTACAAAGCTCTAAAGAACATATTTGTCATATTTATTCCAAAAAGTAATTCTGGTAATTTAAGATGTGCTTTTATTGAATTTTTTCCACAGTAAAATCTAATCCTTTAAAATGTGTTCATCATGCTTTCATATTATTAAAGCATTTTTTAAAATTTGATTATTTTTATAGAAGTGATATTTCATTTTTTCCTTCACTCCTTCCAAAATGTTGTTTGCAAATACTTGTTTTTACATCCCTTCTGACATTATTAATTATTAAAAATATTCTGGTGATTTTTTTAACAAGTCTTGAACATGTGATTTAATTAGTCCACCCTGTTACTGCTATTTGAGTCTCAGTACTAGAAATGAAAAATTCATCATTTTTTTCTTTGTGATCCATGTAGTTAAAAACTTCAAACAATTGTCAAATTGAAATGTACATAGTGTCATTTCTTTTCCAGCACCTAACAGAATAGCATATATTTTCAGATTCTTTGGGTGTTTTCCAAAGAAGTTGACTGCATTCTATTTTGTTATCTGATTATAGTAGTTTGTGAACTGTTATATTTTTTAAATAAAAAATTCATAAAACTTTTATAATATTTTTATGGAAAGTTAGTCATTGTGCAACTTAAAGGGGGGAGTCTAAGAGTACAAAAGAAAATCTTTAATTTTATAACTTTTCTTAATATTATGTTTGCTATTGTAAAAATTTCTTTGCAGACTAATAGTACCTTTTTTAAAAAGTAAAGAAGGCATTTTAACAATTTCTTCATGGTTTGTGATTGAAGTATTTTCAAAATTTATTATAAAGAAATGAAGAGTCATCTTTGATACCAGTGGAAATATTTTCAAATTTTTACTTGTAATTCAGGATTTTTAAGGCTATTTAATTTAGATAGAACCCTCTTAATATTGTTAAGAAACAAAGTGAATGCCTATAGGTAGGCAGTTTATTCATACCATTTTCAGTAATAAAACTGGCTATAAAACTGAAGAGGAATGTTGGCAGCATTTTAGAGGTTATTCTAATGTGGACTTTCCCAGGTCTGGAATACCTTAACCTTTTTGAAACCGGACGAACGCGCGCACTCTTCCTGGACGTGACGTCCGAATGTGTCGGAGGACAGGCAAGCGTCCTTGCGTCTGAAAACCCACCTAGGTCGGATTCGGAAGCCCACGTCATGCTGGAAGAGCGGCGTTAACTCTTTCTTCGGAAGCCGAGGAATTTTGAAACTTTCGTTTTTGATGGGCATGGGGAGGGAAAACAAATAACAAACGGTATCGAAAACGGACGCCTACAGAAAATGGGAAAATCGGACAGGTGAAAGCTTTCCCATGCGATTACGAGTCGCTCGACGCGATATTTAATCGAGAACTGTGATAAATCGAGTCTGTCATTAAGCATGATGCTGGTGGGAATTTTTTCGCTGTTATTGGTGGCATTAGTTGAAGGTGAGAGAATTTTCTTTTCTTCTGTAAATTAAGTCGATTTTCCTACATAGAAAATCACAAAATTCCTAATAAGACTTTTTCATTTAATTTTTGAACAAAAATGTTTTGAGATTGGCAGAAATGACAAATTTTTTACTGTTTGTAAAATCGAAATATTTAGTAACTTAGATAAATCAGAAAGATAGATAAATAAAAAATTAATTTTTTTTAAAAAGCGTGGTGTTTGGAAAAATTTTTTAAAAATTGTAAAGACATTCGTCTGCAAGTTTTTTTTTCTTTTCTTGTTTAAGAAAAGGTTAGAAGCAAATGGCAACACAAAAAAAAATAAAAATCGTTTGCAAGAAAATTAATATTTCAAAAAGACTATTTTTTGTAGAATATTTTCCTTTCTGGTTTGTTACCGTTGTTCATTTAAGACTGGAACTGGAATCTGCTATGGCTGTAATTTTAAAATGGTTTTATAGACCTGTATTAGGATGGGGATAAAAAAATGTTTTTAAAGTATGCAAAATAACAAATTTAAAAACGAAAGTAATGAAAAACAAAGTGAACAAACAGTAAGTAGTTTTTCCTTTGATCGAATATGACGATGTAAACTTATATATTACTGTTTTAAAGTTATAAAATATAGTTTATGAATTAAAAAAATATTCTTAATGTATTTTAAAGGCTTTACAAGAATACGTAAAATATTCCTGGTAATAATCTCTCTCCCAGAAAGCTAACTATAGAATCATGATTTTGTGAATATTTCAAAGCGGTATGGGTAGATAAGAGAAAAACTGTCTGTACAAATGCAGATAAATTCGGCTAAACTTAGCCCTTCTTCTTCTTTTTTTTTTTTTTTTTGGCAATATACGTATTTTCGGATCGCATTTGGTTTTGAAAAAAAATTGTTAAGTGAGGGTAAAACGGTATGCTTTATTAAATTTTGGTAACTTTCGGTTTTTAAGGAATTTGTAGACGTAGCCTTTGTATGGCCAAAATCATTTATCTAGAAACTCAGGGTTTGTACACAGAAATTCTGTCAATGCATTATATGAGTTTTGTTGCTAAAATCTAGGAATTATGAACCATAATTTAAATCCTTACTAAAAGTGAATAAATAATTGAAGAGCTAGAAACCTTTGTGGAAAAAAATTAGTATAAAGTTAAAGTAAGAGCTGTGCGGAACAACAAAAAAATTTTAAAGTATATTTGATTAATAGTTAGATTAATTTTAATTCCAAGTTATAAAGCATAGTAAATTTTGTTTCCAATGTTAAAATGTGTCGGGTTTAAAACTATTACATTTTCTTTGAGATTAAAAAATGAGCAAGTTTAGCGAGATATATATTTATCTTACATTATTTCTAACATGGCTTGTGTCAATTGTGTCATTGCTCATTTATTTTTCTGAAGGTTTTCAATAGGTTATAACACAAACCCAATACAGTAATTATCATCAAATATTGTATGGGCGTGGAAATTTAGGGGCGGTGTTATAGCTGTGAATGTAAGAAAAATATTGTCAATTAATCGAAATTTATTCGTATCGATTCTTCTTTCTCTAAAAAATATGCATTTTGTGTTTATACTGTTAAAGTCTAAAATCTAAAAATATTTACACCTCTTAATTCTAAAGAAAACAAGCGTAATGAAAAAGCTGTAGTTTAATGAAATAAACAAAAGGGCTAAACCTGTATTATATACGTTTCGCGGGAGTATCACTTTTGTGAGAATCACTTTTTGTGGTAGCTCGTCGACAAAGGCGGTAATCTCATAATCAGAGGGTTGTGAGTTCGAGGATTGAACTGACCAAAGATTCTGTGCGTTCATTAATGGTAGCTGGGGCATTTGAAATAGATTCGGGGTCACAAATTCTTAAGTTCGAAAGTACCTGTTGAGGTGACGAGCCAACCCTGGAGGCTCGTCTGCTTCTAAATAACAAGAAACCAGAGGGGACAATGCTACCGGCTTCCGTGACATTTCTTAAACTATGCGTGTTCTTCGGTTGGTGTTAAAGGAGTAACAGTCTCACAGATAGTTTCTCACATAAATTGAAAGAAATTGTGTATTAAATAATGTGAATTTATTGGGGAAGAAATTGCGAATTAGTGGGAAGTATCGGGGAAATTCTTTGTGGTTTTCCCTTGGATACCCCGAGTTAGAATAGTATAACTTTGTCACGAGTTTTATTGTTCACTCAAAATAAAATTGTGTAAAATCAGTTTTTTTCTTTTGTGTGTGTGTGTGTAATTCGCAGTGGGGTGGGGTCCATATGTGCAGGGTGTGCACTGCACACCCTGGCAAAATTATGAGGGACAATAATTTTTTGCACTTATGTCTACCTATCTTTATATGGTGGTATATAATAAATATTATTTATAATATATTCCAATATTATGTTGATTTGCTTGCTTGTATTCCCTCAGTGCGTGCAGTACTAGGTGCTGCACTACGTAGTGAGCAAACGAACGTAGGAAGTTCTGATGCGTACGCACTGCGCACTAAATTGAAAATCACGCTTTATATGTATGGGCTACTGGAGAAGAACAGCATACTATGGCACTGAGGCAAGTGCAGCTATTTTTCCTGCACTTGGCATTCAGAATCATCCGAAGGTACGGTTTATTAAGCGTTGTATTAGAGCGGGGACTTACGTGCTGAAGAAATTTTGTTTTTTAACTGATTAACTGACCATACGATTTTACAGACGGTTCATGTTTAAATTCATATATTGTAAGATTTTGTTTTCATGGAAATATTAAAGAAGTATTTCATCAATATAAAGGGAAATGTTTTAGTGTGGTAAATTAATTTCGGTGATGTATTCTATTTATTGAAATAATTAACTGAAAAACAATGTTGTTTTGTTTTAAAGAAACGAATTTTAACAGAACAGTCCCAATTTTACCATTCGTTGTGTCTTACGGACAGTAAATAAGTTATATTATGCAATACCATATCCCTGGTTTTGTTTTTAAAAATTGTCGAGATGTTTTTCGCAGAATATATGATTTCCAAATGTTAAAAACAATTAATAAATATAATTTAATCCACTGACCGAACAAGAAACAGTTCGTTCTATTGTGCCAGCGTGCAGTGAAATCCTCTGCACGTGGAATAGACTTTCGGTTTGTCGGCACCGATAAGCATCCGGATGAGGCACCGCAGCTGCGGGAGCCGTCTGGTGCTACGTTTGCTGAATATAAGTTTTTCGGGGAATCCCGAAGTGTTGCTTTTTCGACGCCGACATGACACCATACAACAAAAGACATGATTTTTGCTTCAGTGCTAGTAGAACTCTTATAAGTTTAGCTGTTTTTATAGTTATAATTCGACTACTCGTAGGGAAATATTTTATTTATTGTAATCTTTAAATTTATATTCATAATAAATAACCCGTTTCAGAATAGAGAACTCGGATGTCTCAATAATTAAAGATTTATTGGAAAATCCATGTTCTCTGCACACCCTGCATGAAAACCTACCGCACGCCACTGGTAATTCGGTTTACATACTTGCCTCAAATCAGAAGTAACAGATAACATTTTTTTAAAATACATTTGACTGTTAAAATAATTAAAATTAAATATCAAAAATACAGAAGATATCAAAGTTAAACACTTAAAAATATCAATAAATGTAGAAAAGGGAAAACTTCCTCAGGGTTGACTTGTACAACCATGCAAAATTTTGAGAATATTAATCTAGCCGTTTTGGAATTCATAACGAATATACATGCATAAACTGATTATATTTATATCAATATGTGTGTGTATTTACGAATAAAAGAAAGGATAGGGTGTTTGTTACGTTTAATGCGATGCGCCAAGCGATTTCCTTGGCCAGTTTCTGGCGCCGAGTGGGTTTTCGACGCCAAAGTTTGTCAGTATTGTTTTAGTTTTGTTCTATGTAGTCGCCTAACGGCAAGCGGGTGTTCAGCCCCACTAATAAAGGAAGAAAGATTTTTAAGTGTTAAGTACTATTATTAGTTTTCTTTGAAGATGTGTGAATAAAGTAAAAATTACAGTCCTCTTCATAGTTATTAAACAGTGTTAAAGTTATCAGCTCTAACTAGCCAAAATATTTTATAAATAAGAGAAAACTGAAGTTTCGAATGGGCGGAAGCAGATAAAAACCTTTCCTGTTTGTAAGATGAAATAAGTGAAAAAAAGGATTTTGCTTTAGTTTTTATTGTTATTTATTTATTTATTAGGAAGGAAACTTCTTTCATGCATTCGTAATTAAAGTTAACACTAGATTTATGGATGTTGATCCTATACCTATTTTTACTGAATTGACTCATACAAGAAAATTCAAGTTTTTGGCAAAGAAAATAGTTCCAAATTAATTTAAATGAAATGTTTACTATAAAAAAATTCATTAAATTTTTTACACATTAAATCTGTTTTTGAAACCCATTTTTCGCCCACATTTCTATTCCATTGAGCCCGATGGCTTCTACATCTGTTTCTTTGGTACGATGGTTAAATTCGACAATTCTTCCGTAGCAGGAATTTCTGTCATTGTAATGGAAGTGTTCTCGACTTCTTCTCTCTATTTACTTCTTAGCTCTTCAGCCAATTAGAAAATATCTCAGGCCTGATAAGACCCATAAATTTCATGTTATACGATTCACTGTTAAACCATTGTATCCATGGGCTCACGACCGTGCAAATAGGTCTACCCCATTGGATAATGCGAAAGGAAGGGGAAGAGGAATGAAAGTTTACATCTATTTTATTACTTAATTAAAAACCAACGTATGTTTTTGAAAAGGGATATTAAACTTTTATATATAGAGAGAGTGATCTAATTTTTAATGAGTCAAATGGCTCGGTCCGTAAATCGAGTGTTAATTCTTAGAGAATACTAACAAACATCTTACGGGATAAAAATTTTCTCCCCCCCCCATCTGCACATATTACAGCTTTTCAAAATTAAAAAAAAAAGGGGGATGCAACAGGTAATCACACAAAAATGTAACGAAAAATATATTAGGTCCAATGTGTCTAAAAAAAAAATAGACTTTATCTGTTTAACTTTCCCCTCGTATTGGCATCTGGTATGCACAATTATTTATTTATTTTTGCGAAAAATCTAATGTGCACGTCACGTGATACGCCTTTTATACACATTTTTTGTTGTCCTTCACTTTATTTGAACGGGAGATACGATCCAATAATTCTTTTACAATATTGACACAGTGGCTAAGATATTACCTTTTAATTACTTAAAAAATTGATAAAATAATTCAACAAAGAAAAGTGTATATTAAGTGCCGAGCCTTCGGACTGGGTACGATATATAAACCTCGCCCAGGTAGGATGTCAAATACTACCACTTAAGGCATGTTTACATGTTTCAAGTAGCTGGTCAAGTAACTTGCCTCCGCGTATGCGTCCTACTTTATTTGATTTATCTCTAGCTTGAATAAATATATTGACACGTAGTCAAGTAACAAGAACTATTGAACATTTTGATTTCAAATTTTTACTACAGTATATTATAACGAACTTAACCAGACGTCCCGGGACTGTCCCTTTTTAGAATTACGAGTCCCGGAGTCCCCGAAATGGACTGGGACGCAAAATTGTCCCATTTTCAGAAACCGCGCGAAAGATCTCTGGATGTATTAATTGAAAAGCAATATATTGACTGTAATAAAGATACTGAAGTTTTTGACGAATTTTCATTAATTTCTAATTACATTACATCGCAAAAAAATAACGGAATGGAATAATTTAAACGTTTTCACGGAAACCCGTTGGGTGGAAGTATTCAAACACTTTCGCGCCAACAACTTTCAGCATAAAAACTTTTCTATTGTAATTGAATGTATTTTATGTTTGCCTGCTACAAATGCTCCAGTAGATAGAGTATTTTCTATTATGAACAAATTGTGGACATCTGAGAAAACCCAGTTACAAATTTCAGTTCTAAAGGCGATGTTGATAATTAAGGTGAATATATATATATATATATATATATATATATATATATATATATATATATATATATATATATATATATATATATTTAAAAAAAAAAAAAAGTGCCAAGAGTTTCATTCTTACTTGAAATTGTCACCAGCTATATTAAAACAAATTTGTTCTTCTGATAAATATAAATATAACTAAACATTTTGGGCACCTATATTTTGTGATTCGTGACTTTTAAGCCAACTAACTTTTTCTGAATAAATAACTTTAAAAAAGTGGTTTTTTTCATTGACTACCTATGATTTGACCTAAATAAACCAATGTCCCGTTTTGAGTCAAAAAATACATGGTTACGTTAAATATAACTAGCCTATAGCCCGCATAGGACGGGATCAGTAATTTTTTTAATTTTCCAGAATTGTAAAGTACCCTGTGAGGCAGATAAAAAAAAATGGTTTGTTTTTCGGCTGAGAATTACCTGGTACAGGCTCAATAATTTATCTTCCTACTCCTGTAAATTCTCCCGATACTGTGAATTAGTTTAGAATCACTTCGAATTCATTTAGGAAGATAATTCAAAGTTTTCTCAACTACGTCGAAATGATCGTTCAGTTCTTCCCAATTTTTTTTCCTCGCAGTCATTAATGGTAGTTTAAGAATGAAAATATTGTTTCTACTACACCCTGGAGGAATTTGTTGTTAATACCTGTGATAAAAGTTTCATTGCAGCAAAAATAATCGATGATTCAATTTAAAATGATCACATATGTACCTAATCTATTATTTAATCCAAATGTAAAAGAAAATTATTGATGTCATATCTAAGTTCAGCGATAAAAACGCAAGGAAAAATGCTGACGATATTTAAAAAATTTAAAATAAATGATTAAATGAGATGGCTAAAGAAATGACGTCATCAAAAAATGTTATTTTTACCGATTTATTATGTGATAAATTGAATCGCTTGCTTTTAATCGGGGAAAATAGGGCTCGAAATAATGACATTCGATGCTAGAAAAAAGGTGGGGGGATGGGTAGATTTCAAACGTTGCTAACCCTAACTCGTCAAGAATCCAATATAGATCCCTCTATCCATTCCAGGTACAACCGCTTCATAAATTAGAGAACAGATGGACATATAATTTAGGCAAAAATTATATAGGAGATGCTATAATGAAACTCCACATCTAATTAACTGTCTTATTTGACCGTCTACTATAAACTTGTGTAAACGCAGATATGTGGAACAGCATTTTCAGAAATTTCATTTTCATACAGCATAAAACATTTTATTTAAAATTCGTCAGAGACTGATCAAAGAGCCAATCAGGCGCTGGCGCGTGATGAGGCAACGAGCATCCAGTTCTATTCGAAATTCTCCTCTCCTGATCGCAATGATGCTGTTTTCGTGGTACCAGCGGCGCGCCGTATACCGCCCGGGTGGAGCGGTTTTGCCCACCACCACGGCTTAATGGGCTCGGATCGGTACATGAATGTTTCAATAACCAATCCCATGCTCTGAGAAATTCTTTTCTATTTATTCATCCTCCGGTTCATTTTGCATTGCAGGCAGGGCCCGATGAAGGCAAAGTTGGGCCCAGGGCCTGGCAGTCTTTCGGGCCCCCCTACCCTCCTTTCAAGGCAAAAAATTATTAGTTTATAAAAGAGGATATAGTAAACATTCACTGAACAGGACAATAACTATCATTCTATCAGTATTGACTGGCAGTCACCTATTTTAGCTTGGAATTAAAAGGAAAATGACGCCAACATACAATCGCTTTCTATCTTCTTATGCCCGAACCATTTGACCTGAATCACCATACATTATTTTGTAAAAATTGAACCAGCTGTTTAGAAATGCACGACGAACATACACAAGCATGGCTGCGGCGTGTACGATTTACCCGTGCAATGTATAAATTTACAGATGTTTAATAAGAGATTTGAAAAAAAATTTCAATTTTACAAATTCTTCAACCTCCACTCAAAAACATTTCTTTTAAGTCAAAGAGTTTTTTGCTGGATGAATTTAAATTAATTTAAAATTTACACTAAATCACGAAATTTGTGATGAAAATCACACTCAGTTTATTTAATTTGTGATTAAGTGAATGTTTCAGTCTATTTAGTATGAATGTTATGTGTTTCCTTTGTGTTTTCTTTGTTAATTCAATTAGATTTTAAATATTCAATTTTTGTAAAATTTAATTCCATAACAGGACAATGTTGTCATTCTATCAGTATTATGGCAGTCAATTTTAGCTTGGAATTAAAAGGAAAATGACGCCCTCGCCAGATTTCAAACGCTTATGCACGCAAGCTGAATCACCATACATTATTTTGTAAAAATTGAACCAGCTGTTTAGAAATGCACGACGAACATACACAAGCATGGCTGCGGCGTGTACGATTTACCCGTGCAATGTATAAATTTACAGATGTTTAAAAATCCAGGAAGTTATACTTTTGGATTAGAAGGTGTATTAACACTCGGCACGCGGGTATACTTCACCGCCCTCTTGCGCGTGCAGCGGGCGTTTTTTCGTGAATCGCGCGAAAGCTTAGTGATTCAGAAAAATCGCAGTTCATCAAAAACTACTTTGTTTTGATGAACGAAACTTTTTTTTATTTTACACTTTAATATATACTGTAGGATTATTTAGCAAAAAAAGAATATTTTTACGAAATCACAAAAATAAACTATTTTTAAAAATGAAAATCCGATTATCTGTCGGCGCCTATTTTTTCGTCACTCTCTTTGTCACGACGGCTCATTTTATCCATTTTGTATTCAACCATAAAAAACCAAACTTCCGATGGACAAAACGCGACTCGTACGTTCTGGAGCTAGGAATTCGATGGAGGACGAAATAACGCGACCGAAAACCCGACAATCCTAACTTCTGAAAAGATGAAATGCAAAGCGTTAACAACACGCCTATAATGACACATATATATAATTATACATATTGAGTATATCTGGGGTGGTGAGCGGGTATCCACCCCAAATCTACTCAATACGTATTTTTACGTGACCCCGGCTCCAGTGACAGACTGCAAAAAACGTAAAAACACGTCCGTACGTGAAGTGTTAATTATCTAGTGTTGCAGTTACTCGTGCGTTATTTTGAGAAACGAAACAAACTATGAATCTGGAAGAGGACGTGGCAAAGTTAATTCTGATGACGCGAATATAAAAACTGACTGAGTCATGTGATGTCGTTCTGACTGTGTTCTTTTCTTCAGGGGCTGATCCGGGCAGCGTGCTGTTCTCGTGCTCATTTCGGCGGGACACGTGCGGCATGCGCAACCAGGAAGGAGTCAAGGCGCTCTGGAAGAGGCAGCACCTCAGGCTGGGAGGAAGGAACGGTAACGATTCTATTCCATACTCACCTTCTTATGAACATGTGTGTATGTCATGTAGAACGGCGTGTGTATGTATATCTCTTTCTCCCCCTCTCTCTGTATATACGAGGGGCATCCAGAAAGTAAGTTCCCCTATTTAAAAGAAAAAAAAGAACTCGCACTTTTACGGACATATTTATTGGCAACAAGTACAGCCCTGTTTCGGCTATTTTTCAACATAGCCACCACCAGAATGGAGACACTTGTCGTATGGTGGGATCCACTTTTGTATCCCTCTGTCGTAGAACTCTGCCGCCCGTGAACGGAACCAGCCTTCCCGTCCCAGAACACCGTGCACGTCCTTTTCCGAATCAACAGCGTCTGTTTGAAATGGGTCCCGACCGAAGATCCACTAGGATTCCAATGCACTGATTGCTGCTTGGTTTCCGGCGTAAAGTACGAAATCCCAGTCTCGTTGCCCGTGACGATCCCGTCGAGGAACTCGTCGCCGTCGTCGTGATACAGTGGCAGAAGTGTCAGTGCTGCTCCTGAGCGTTGAATTTTGTGTTCGGGTGTCCGTTTCGGTTCATAGACCTGACAGAACGGACAATGAATTTCAATCGGTGCAATGCTTTGTGCATTCCAGATCACCGACCGAATCTTGCAGGCGGCGGGAGAAGGAATTAGTTTCTATTTCGGACCACTGCTATCCCGCTCCTGGCCCGAATCGGGACTTGTCCAGTTGGCCTATGATTAATAGGTCATAGATCTGTTACGCACGCGCAATTGACACGGCTAATTACGTTTACTTTAAAGGGGAACTTACATCGGGAAACTTACTTTCTGGATGACCTCGTATATAGATGTGTGTGATGACATTTTTGTCTCGAGTGAAAAATATCGTTGAACAAAGGAATTTGGAATAACAAACCACAGAGTTTATTGCGGCAACTTCTCTCACGGATGACTGTCCGCAGAACCAGTATGTATCTCAGTTAAACACATTTCGTATCGGTTATAGGGTCAGCTTAGCGGTCCAGAAAAATATAGACCCTATAAGCGGAGTGATCCTATATGCGGAACAATACAACCCTATTGTGCATACGTATACAATTCATTTTTAATCCATAACAGACGAGCCTCATCCACGTTCCCATAAGGCGACAAGCGCTGATCACCGATTTCAACACTTGAGGACCCAAGTTTGGCAGCTAAAATGTTGTTTAATGTCGTCCGGGGAATCGAATTGGTTTTGACGAAAGTAGCCTTTAAAAGATTAGATTTTTTAAAATTTTCAATCCATTCATTTTTGGCAGCATATGATCAATTCGTTCTTTTCGAAGCCATAATTAGAAAATGAACGTTCTTATTCGTGACGTAGGATCCAAATGCAACAGAATGTTCTTTGACTCGTTTCGTCTGAATTTCAACTTGAGCAGGGTCGACCCATAAACAGACAAATGTCTACCTCTTGTCGGGGAGCAAGAGAACCGAGAGAGGTGACGTCTACACAAACAAGAAAGGGTGGGAAATAAGGCTTTGTCTCTTGGGTTTGTTTTCCTTCAAAATGACATTTCAAACCATGTAGTACCTAAGAATAACTTTTAGAATGAAATGGACGAAGTTAAATATTCCAATTATTAGGAAGTTGCATGTCATTTAACATCGTTTTCTGTCTCACCCACCTGGGTGAATCTGCAATTTCAGTGATTAAGACGACGTATCGTTTCCGTCTCCACTTAGAATCCAGGCCTTGACTAAAGAACTGGCCAACCCCGCCAACTTGGCGATAATGGTTTGAGTAGGGTCGCCTAACGTTTTCTTCTGATCTCACCGTGTACAAACAATCTGTAATTATAATTTATATAATATTTGCATCCAACTCTCCTCGTGTCACTTTTTTCTAATATATTAAAAGTGCGCAATGCTTAAAAAATTTAGATATAACAAATCATTAAAGGTCCACTATGGCCGATTTTGAATCATTTGGAGCGGTTGCGTTTGTAAACTATTAAGGGATTCATTGCTTATCAATATAAATGTCAGGATTTCAAGCCGTTTTATTAAGTATACCGTTAAGTATATCGTTTTATTAAGTAAGAGTATATAATTCTATCACAATGGCGCCCTGTGCATTCATTAAAGTCGCCAGAAAAAGCAAGAAATACAATCTTTCGATGATTCGTGTTTTAGTAAATATCGCCAATATTTTTGCCCAATTTGCCTAGGGCAACCCAATTCTTCCCTAGTCCCGCGGTCACCCCAAAATGTCTTTGTAGTTCGCCGGTCGATCCCGATCGACCTGATGCGCACCCATGCTCCACGGTACATTTCGCGGCTATTTTCAAAGGTGTTGCTCTGTTAGTCAAACAAACGACACCAACAGAGGGAATATCTTAACAATGCAAGCTTTCCAAAATTCGGTGATCATTGTTAGTTCAATTGTTGCGAACAAGAGGTGCGACATTTCTTTGTTGTTTCTCAGTTCTTGACGAATCTCTAAGCGAATAAGACGTTCAAGAGCGAACTTGTGAGAAAAAAAAACAAAAAAAAAACACGAAAGCGATTTTTTAATTGGATTTTATTTGTTCAACATGTTGAAAAACGTAAGAAAAAGGATTCTGGATGCAATGCCTTTTCGAGGGTACTTCGAACGAAAACGATTGGAAAAAGAAGCCAGGCTTCGAGAGTTGGAAACTGAAAGAGAACGAATTATCAGTGCGATGGACGCTATCTTAGATCACGGGGAGGAAATCTCCCGATGCCTCCTATCGTTTGAAGAGGACGAACATCCCTCGGCCACTCTACGATGCCAGAAGTGGTTCCGCGTCCAGCAGAGGATGGCCCAGTACGCCTGGGACGAAGTGGCGGACGAAAATGTCCGACTTCAGATACTGGATAAATATTTGCTGAGCGTGAACGAAAACTGTGTTTCGTGGCATTTCTTCAACGACAGACTGAAAGAAGAAATCTGTTCTTGGGTCGAAGGGGCCAATTCTGTAACATCCGATCTCCACGCTTACATGCTCGAACTCAAATTGGAGCGTAGGAGAAATCGTTTCCTTTCCTGCATCCGACCATGACTAAGTCATTAGACTCTCCACCGGACTGTGACTTTATGTACCGAAAATGACTTTTGCAAACCCCGAATGTGGCCTTACCATCCGTTTCTGCTGCCACATACTTGTGACTTTTATTTCTCGATCTTGACTTCTGACCACATTATACGGACATGTGTGACACGACCATCATCGACCACTCTCTTCTGCCTACAACGACTGCTCTGCCTCCCATCCGCCTTACCAAAACCCTTGTAACAATAGTAAAAGTTAAATTAATAAAAAGCAATAGTTGTCAATAATTAGTCTTTGTGTTCTTTACTTAAATTACTAGTTTTTGCAGCACATGTTTACCATTTTCTTTATTTAGGTTTTGGATCCAATTTATGACACGCTCGCGCTTCACGGGCCGGTGTCGACTGCTTGAGGTGATTTTGATTCGGAAAGTGATGCAATTGCTATTTTCGAGTGAAGTGGTGGAATGGGTGTCTCGCTAGTATTAAAAAAATGAAGTCAACTATCTAAAATTGACTTAAAATTTGCCATTTTCTTAAATCTGTATTAAAGAAGTGTACTAAAAGATATTAAAGATAGAAGTGTACTAAAAGATATTAAAGATAGAAGTGTACTAAAAGATATTAAAGATAGAAGTGTACTAAAAGATATTAAAGATCGAGTGTATTAAAACGCTGTATATATTTTTGGTAAATGGTATGTTACTATAAAAAACACAAAAGAGAAACTACAGTTCAGATAGCCAAACACCGTTAATAATAACGAGGGCCTATATGATAAAACACAAAAATAACAAGAGAACTTGTCTTTCGAATTTGAAATCCTGCAGCGATGGCGCGGTGACACTAAAGACGGCGGTTGATACACAACTTTCTCCTTTAGCGGAGGTTCTGCACGAGCGCGTCGATATAGGCGATTACTTTTATATTTCTTACCAATTGTATGCCGATATTTGTGCAAGAGACGTAAACAGAAAATTTCCAACGTTTCAGAATGACCGATGTCCAAACAGACATTTTGCCGGCTAAGTACCCTCATTTCATTTCCCCTTCTCAACGTTTACCCAACCAAAGACCAACAGCCAACTTGCAGCCGACGAAATTCCAACGCTTCCGCGCTCGCTGGGTACATAATTAATAACTGCTAATCTTACACTGGAGACGGAAACGATGTGTTTTCTTATTATATTCATTGTTGAAAATGCAAATTTATACAGCCAAAGAAAGATGCAACTTTACTGAAATTAGGATACTTGGTACCGATTCCAACAGTTATTCTTAGGTTCTCGACTACGTCCTTTTAAAAGGGAGTCATTGTGACAAAGAAAAACTCAAGTGGTCCAGAAAAATCAGAACCTATAAGTGGGGTGATCCTATAGGCGGAACAATTCAACCCTATTGTGCCTATACCGTGCATTTTTAACCCATAACAGAAGAGCCTTATCCACTTTCCCATAAGGTGACAAGCGCTGACGTTTTCTTTCTCGATTTCAACACTCGAGGACCCAAGTTTGGCGGCTAAAATGTTCTTTAATGTCGTCCGGGGAATCGAATTTACTTTGGCGGAAGCAGCCTTTGAAAGATTAGATTTTTTAAAATTTTCAACCCATTCATTTTTGGCAGCAAATGACAAATTCTTTCGTTTCGAATCCATAATTAGAAAATGAACGTTCTTATTCGTGACGTAGATCCAAATGCAACAAAATGTTCCTTGACTCGTTTCGTCTGAATTTCAACTTGAGCAGGGAGAGATCCCTCCGACCCATAAACAGACAGATGTCCACCTGTTGTCGGGGGGAAAGAGAACGGAGAGAGGGGATGTCTACACAAACAAAAAAGAGGGAAAGGGAGGGAAATAAAGGCTTGAATTCGGGTCCTGTCCGATTTCGCAAACTGACTTCTTTAAAAAAAAAAAAAAAAAAACGGAAACTCGTTGAAAGCGTGAAACTGACCCTATAACCTGTACCAAGAAACAGAAAATGACTGTATAAGCGGTGCGCTTTAATACGTTTCCTATTAAGTAAGACGAGGCTTTACAAAACTGACCCTATAAGCGGTACTGACTGTAGTTAATTGGGCCAACCCGAGTTTAATTACAAGTCGCGTGTGGGACGCCAATGACGTAGTTTAAGCTTCGGGATCTATTTTAATTTATGTGACCAGAAATGTGGCGGAGCGAAGTCGCCAAATCAACAAGGAAAACAAAGATATTTATCAAGGTTGCTAGAAAAAGATGCCAGATTGAAAGGAGTGTTTTCCGACTTCAATCTTTTTTCAACTCCTCTTCTTAGCCCACTCTCCTGTTTCTAATCATGGATCTTGTTGGTGCTTCAACCACATTTGGCGAAATTGGAGTGCGTGGCGTGCTTGCAGCGTGGCGTTTGAAATCTGGCGAGGGGATCGTCCTTTTGAGTTTCTGTTTTCTGTTTAACCATTTTAAATTTGAATGGTATATTTTTATATAAATTTTTCTTTATTTTCTAAGTAAATAGAGCGATCTTAATAGAACTCGTTAGATACTTGGTAAATTCTTTTTCCAATTTTTAATTAAATCGACCGATCTTTGCAGAACACGTTAGATACTTATTTTTTATTTCAATTTTTCAAGTAAATCGACCGATCTTTGCAGAACACGTATTTTGAGTGGAGGTTGAAGAGGAGTTGTAAAATTGAAATTTTTTTTTCAAATCTCTTATTACCAATCTCACAAAACTAAAGCTGAAATGAATGCTCACTTTCTGTCCATTGGCCACATCTTTCAGCAGTCTCGGGAAAATAGTACTGCTTCTGTAGTAACTAAATTCCTTCAGTTCATCACGTGCACTTTTAAATGTTCAAGGTTCATCCTTGCTTCACAAAATTGCTAAATTTATTTTCCTGAGAACAAAGTCACTTGATTTCACAAATTTACAGCTGGCATTGGCTGTAAATGTGTATATTCTATGCAGAGCGGTTGCAATGAAAGGACGATGCGTTCCTGATTAAAAATAAGTGTGAAGTGCTGATGAGGCCACATGGCAGTACTTAACACATTCTGTGCGGGTCCATTTCGCAACGGAATGGTACCGGGCGTTTTGCGCGTAAATTTAGTTATTCAGTTAAATCTCAATAGATCGAAAATGATTTCATTTTTAACCCACTTTTCGTATTTTATATTGAAATATATAAACAAATATATAAACAGAAATATATAAATAACGACCATAAGATTTTTGTAAACAAAAGATATATTTTTAGTGGATAAATTTATAATAGTATCGTAAATATGAAAAATCAAATAGAAATAGTAGTATATAGTTTTAATATTTTCGAATTATGTTATATATATATATATATATATATATATATATATATATATATATATATATATATATATATAAATAAATAAATATATATATATATATATATATATATACACATTTTTACATTATAAAAAATGAAAAGAGCAATCATAAAACTAATAATGTAAAAACTAGTTTTTATTTGTCTCCATTTTTCCAGAATCTATGTAATAGACAAGAACATTCGGCTTCGTTTTCCTGTCTATACCGTTATTGTTGTACCCACAAACAAACCACGTTGTTAAACTAGCCCTTACTAGTACGTGATCCGCGCTCAAGTATCAGTCGTCAGAAAACGTACTGGTACGTGTCCCGCATATAATGTGTTAATGGGGAAGAAAATGGGGTTTTTGAGAAGATCACCAAGAAAAAAACATGGCTGCCGGAAGCGGTGTGGATATCGAATCAGTTCTGTCTAGAATTCATTTTTGTTTTCGTTCATAATCATTCCTAACTACCGATGACGGAATGGTACGGCGCTGCTGTTCAATACCGTTGTTTGTGGGCTCGAATCCCACTGTGGAAAGGATGTTCGTAGACGTTCGAAATCGGCTAAGCAGGAGGCCTCGTTTCCATTAGCTCTCGTATTGCAAGGAAGTAGACCGTAGCGTTCGAAACAACCAACTATTTCTACAAAGCTGATTTTTCCACGATACCGAACATTTACACCGACACTTTGTTCTTTTGCCCACTTAGTCATCGTTTTTGCCGTGTGGATTACCACTCTAAAAGAATTCTGTTGCCAACAAATTATACAATTCTTTCTCTGTGGAAAGAACAACGGTTTACGACCTTTGAGAGCGCTTAGCCATTGCCAGGGGTGGCACTAAAGTTGTTATTCAAATAATCTTAGAATAAAATAAATTTTCCGAGTCTTTTTTATGAATGCGTGTGTGTGTGTGCATGTTATCCACGAATTGCATCCTCTCCTTCTTTCAGTTGTGCTAAAATTATGATTAATCCTAGCCAGGGCAAAAAGATTTGATTTGGTGCGGAACACTACAGTCTACTTTTTCGTTACGCGGGACTTACTACTTAAAGCCCATTCTGAACGGTTACGAACAACCTTGCCAGCAGTGAGATTCGAACCCACGGACTCTAGATAATTCAAAACTCATCAATAGGAGGGAGCTGTACGGCGTGTTGGAAATTCACTGATATCGGTTGATAACCAATCGATACAATGGTAATACTCTTTAAGCCTAAAGTTTTGTAGAACCTGACCTTCCGATTTCGGAGTCCCGCTAGTTATACTGCTGACTAGGATGTTCGCAGCCGTTCGGAATTGGTTTTAAGCAGCACATCCCGATTTAATTTGAGCAAAATAACTGACAGTAGAAATGCAAACCAAAAGATATACGAGGGTTGGAACTTAAATAGTGGCAACACTGCTGTAAAAACGCTACGTAACAAAATCAAAGAATATAGTGAGCTACATACCTACCTTACCTCTCAGCAAAAAAGACTCGTTCTTTCTACGTCACGATCATGCGGAGTGACGCTAAGAACTGATTTTTGTATTAACTTGTGGTGTAAAGTGTTGTCAGGGTGTTTTCAAAAGAAGAACAACGATGTTGGATAAAAATTCAATGAACCAGAGGTCGTACAACAGGACAGTGTCACCTAGGGAGTTACCATCCAACATACTTTCCAGGTCTAAGCCGTTTGTGACTTTGTCTTAATTTCCTAAGATAAAGGAACCACTTCGTGACATTCGTTTTCTGAACTGCTCCAGAGATTCTTGCGGCTATAGAGTGGTCCATTCGAACTATCAACAGAACAGGCGCCACTACAGGTGTTCTGAGACTTCCACATCGTTGGAAACGGGTTATACACAAGCGCGCGACTCTATTGAAGGACTGTAAAACACGGGGACATGAATCACTTTTGTATTCCATATAAATAAATAGTTGCCACTATTAACGTTCCAACCCTCGTATGTAACGTTTTAGAAATAACATACACATGACAAAAAAATAGATATATTGAACCATATGGTTGACTTACAAGAGAGTTTGTGGGCACTCAGCGCCATCTGGAGTGAGCACGTGTTTACAAAGTGCTACCCAATTGAAATAAATAAAGTCGTGGGTTACATTTCGCATGACTACAGCGAGTCTTACAGGAAGGATTTTTTTCTTTGTGGTTTTATTCTACAAATTATTCGGCCAATAAAGAGGTGACGTAGCATCTTCTCATACTCTTTCCGGATGTGTTCTACCTTTTCAGGTTCATATTGAGTCTTAAACGTCTTAGCTTTTCTGGTTTTGTAGTCATTGAATGAAGTAATGACTCGAGTGCTACATTAACTTACAATTTTTATTTCAAATATCTCTCCTGTACACAAGTGTTGTAATTAAAGTAGGGGCATCGTTGTATCGGGGGATAGGGGAGTGGTGTTGAAGTGAACAGTGCCGTTACTACCGCTTAAAGATGCTCGTGCATCAAAATCGGCGTTGCCCGTAACAAAAATATACCTGAATGCCACCAAGGATTACACAAAGACTGTAGAGAGGGAAATAATCCTCAGATTTCTTTTCCATTGACCGTCGATGAACTTTTTGGGAATTATCCACAAAAGTGGGTCTTCATTATCAAAAAGTGTAACAGTGAAGAGAAATCTTAATATGAAGAAAATTTCATCCTGCTGGGTGGGGCAGTAGAACACTTCATCGTAGTAATTAACAATCAATGTCATCTCAATGATATTCTACGACTCTCAATATTTGACAAATTTTGATGATGATCATACTGAAGGAGTAGGATGCCATTTTACTCGTAAATAAACTAAAATTTGTTTTATCTTATTGCTTCTACTTTATTTACAACTGCCATATAACAAGGGGTTGAGTAGAACGCTTTGGAACGAAACGGTACTCCCCTGGCGTCAAATCGTGTGCATCTGGCGATGAACCGTGGGCGATCTCCTGAAACAGATACAAACGAAAGTGTTTGGGCACAGATCGCAGGAGAGAGTCGACCACAAGGTATTTCTTCAGAGTTCGGCATTGCACTTTATACGAACTCGCTTGTGACAAGGCTCTTAGATAGCCCCTTTGGGAGGTCGTAGGCAAAAAGGTTTGACCACCTGCTTGGACCATCAGGTATCCATTGTACCGAGGGACGGCGCGGGTATCGGATTTTCTTTTACTCTGGCATGGACGCGCTTGTGGTTTTCGAGGTGGCTCCTCCGGGTGAAGGTCTTTGGGCAGAGGTCGCAGGCGAAGGGCTTGTCCGTGAGGTGTATCATGACGTGCGCCCTAAGGCTGCACTTTTGCCGAAAAGCGGCATGGCAGACGTCACACACGAAGGGCCTCTCCTCGCCGTGAATCAGCTGGTGGACCTTCAGCTTGGACAGGTGGTCGAACTGCCGGTGGCAGACTTCGCACGACAACCGCTCCTTGGTGTGGACGCGCATGTGGTTGGTGAAACAGCTTTTGCGCGAGAATCCCCTCGTGCACACCGCGCAAAAGAACGCCTTCTCGGCGTCGTGCGCGCGAAGGTGCCTCTCAAGCGCCCCTTCGTCGAAGAAGTATTTGCGACATTGTCCGCAGTTGAATCTCCGGCCCGAATGGACCGGGACGTGCCTTTCTAACTTGCCTTTGCGGTCGAAGCTGGCGCCGCAAACCTCGCACACATAAGGCTTATCCTCATTGTTAGTGCGCGCGAGCTGCTTGGGGCAGGCATCCAAGTTGTACAGAAAAAAGTGCTTCTCCAGCAGGTCGGGTGCAGAGAAACCCTGCCGACAGATCTCGCACAGAAAAGGTTCGTTTTCGACGACGTGCTTCTTCGGGGCGTCTTCTCTGGTGTGCACCCGGTAGTGCTGCTTCAAGTTCTTCTCGAGGCGGAACGTCCTGCTGCAGTGGTTGCACGCATGTGGCCGCTCCTCCGTGTGCACTCTTACGTGTACCGCCAACACGTGCAGGTTGCGGAACTGGCGCTTGCACACAGCGCATGAGGGCCTCTCCTTCCCGAAGTCCGGAACAATGCTGCCCTCGTCCAAGTCAGTCGACTCGTCTCCCTCAGACTCCGTGTCTAGTTTCGTCTCTTCGTCACCTGCAGATTTGACGTCGAATTCCGTCACTTCGTCACAGGTAGATTCTCTGTCGATTTCCGTCACTTCGTCCTCAGATTGGAGGACATTGCCGCCGACTGCCATCGGGCGGGTGCGATAATCAGAAGCACCAAGTGATGGGTAACACCGATAAAGCGCTCATGGTTACTATTTCTTCACACGCAACTTGGCACAAACAAATGATGTTTAACACGTAAAGAGTTCATCAAAACAACAATGAAATTATCATAAATTCATTTTTTGGAAGAAAAATGGACGCTCACTTCACTCTGAATCGGCTCTTCAGCACATTAAATGTCTTGAAGACATCATCCTTGCTAGAAGGTTCTCTCTCGGTACATACACCTGCAGGTATAAAAATAAAAAAAAAGAAGAATGGGTGAAATGCAAACAAGTCCAGAATCTTTATCTGAAATACATTGAACAATTTATGCCTTTAAATTTAGGTGTAATAGCCATTTCATTCCTGTACAAGGTAGCATGGAATTTAAAAAATAACACATACAATGCATATGTCTGTAACAACATAAACTACGGAATAAATGTATACACTCAAAAAGAAAAATTGGAAACTACGGGATAGTTCGTAAGACAATCTCCAACTGAAATACCGTGTTATTTTCGGTAACACGAGACAGTAAAAGGTTCGAGAATGTATGGCTAAAACTCAGACTGGCAATGCCAAATTATTCTATGGGGTGTCAGAAGCTAAGCGAACGGCTAAAAACTCCGCATATAGAGAATGCGCGCATGACGTCAGGTGCAACAAAAATGGCAGTTCCACTTCCTCGTTGGCAAAACGTCTGAATTTCCTACGGATTGTGCTTGTCATTGGGGTTTCAACATTGTCGATTCCCTGAAAATGGTAACAAGCTGTGGTACGTATGGTTTCAAAAAAAGGTGAAAATATTGGATATTATTGCTTTCCTAAAGACCTACATTTTGAATGCTTTGGATGAAAGCTTGGAAAAGGCAAAACTGGACTCCGAGTTCTTCGAGGATGGACGACAAACATTTTCAGAATGGTCATAAAACGTTAACCTTACTGTAATGTAATAGATTATATGAGATTATTATGCTCTAGGAATTTTTTATTATTACTAAGTTTTTTTTCACATTTCTAATGTATTTTCTATGTTTTTATGAGAAGTACTGCACCTATAAATGTCATTATTTTTTGTCCTTAAAATGATCCGGTTTTGTACATTTTTATTATATTCTTATGTATGTAATAGTTTATTGTGCCTGTTAACATAATCAAAGTATAACGACTTTGATTATGATACTTAATAGTACTGTGTTAAGTATTTAATTTTTAAAAAATATATATAATTTTGTATGATCCAAAAATTATCTATTTTGAATAACTTGACCAGTTTCCGATGTTTCCTTCTCCGTCCCTTCAATAAAATTTAGTTTTATTGTGCACGTGATCCCCATCGAAGCTCATAAGATACAATGAAAACAAGCCATGTTTTGCCAACGACAAGTTGAGTTGTTGTCAGCACTCGTATTTGTTTACAGACACTTTCTCTTTACCCGCATACCCTCTTAGTCCCGGGCCTTAAGTGGGTTCTTATATTCGATATTATACCTTACTTGAAAGGCTGAGAAAATGAAGCTTTTCTAGAGTCCTTGTGATCACTTACAAAATTGAACCCCCCCCCCCTAAAAAAAAGCTTTTTCACTAAAAGAGCCGATTTTTTTTAAGTTAGCTAGACAACGATGCACAATACGCCGCATTTCATATGACCGAATTTTAATTATTAATAACAAAATTATTTTTTATATGTGATATTTCAATGTGAAATTTTTTTAAATATATTATTTAGCACTGCACTCATCTTTTTGGTTCAACTTATATAAGAAAAAAGTAGAATTTTTTTCGTAACAAAATACTGACAACCATCAAGCATTTGCACAAAGAAACATTTAATCTCGTTGGAATTCATGCCTATTTAAAAAAAAAAAAAAAAAAACTATTAATTTCACATATATTGCATGCAAAAATTTCTATCAAATTTTACAAAACTTACAATAATATTCATAAAAAACAAGTAGAAACCTTTCGGTGAAATGAATCCTATAAATCTATGTTATGATATGTGCTATGACAGACAAAAAAATTCTTACTGCTATCACAAATGATATAATTTGTGTACTACCATCACTTCATAGCAAACTAAACAGGGAAATTTATATGCGGATGCAGTATAAGTCCTTTTTTAATGTCAGTGTATTTCAATGTTCTATTAACAATATTTTATGCATTAAAAATGTACATGAGACAGTTCGGCAACACCTGTCTGAGCTTGTGAAAAGAAATACAAGTAAAAACAGATACAAATGAAGGAAATAAAATAGCAAATTGATAATAAAAAGTATTGATAAATAAAAATTGATAAAATATTAATCCAGAAATTTTAAACAAAAAATTATTAAATTCAGCTTAAATACACTTTAAAAATCTCATTAAAAATGCTTATATTTTTTATACAATGGTTATATTTCTTATTACGTATTATTTTTGCAAAAGTTTTTGTATACTTGCCAACTTTTATATATTGGCATCAATAAAACTTTTCATGAAAAAATACATTGGTTGGTTAATCAATTTATCTTTTGTAGCACAATTAACTGTAATTAATTAAAGTCAATAGTAATTTCTCCTTAGAAAAATCCAATTAAAAGTTAATTGTAATTAATAAAATTTATGTGTTTACTGTATGTAATAAAACATATTGGCCCATTTTATCAATTAAATTTGATTCTAGAAAAAACACAAAATTAATCCAAATTTCAAACTTAATATCTATTTAGCAAAATCAATAAAATATGATGTTAAGATTCTCAAATTGTGATTTACTAAGTTTTAATTTTTTTAAAGAAATTTTTTCAATGTTCTAAATTTTTAAAAAGTCATATGTATAAAACTAATATATAACATACAGTCTAATGAAGTCACTATTAGCAAGTTCGTAGATGAATTTAATATTTTAAAACATATTAATATTTTTTCTATCAATTAAGTTAATTTCTGCTGAAATGAAATAGATTTTTGAATTTTCAGATATTACCAAGTGAAAATTTCACAGTTCTTTTTTCAAAAATTTCGATTTGTTAAAACTGTTAAAATCCTAAGGCTAACCAATTAAACTAGTTATTATTATAATTTAACTAGTATTAAGTTTAAATAGCATTAAATTTTAAGGATAATTTGTGAAAGTTGACAGGTATGTTTTTGGTTATTTCTGCATGAAATAATTATTTTTCTCAATTACAAATATATAATTCAGTGTTGTAATTTTGACAGGTCAAAACTGATTTTGACCAGGCCACTGGATAAAAGTGGTTTTAACTATCCAAAACTGGTTAAAAATAGTCAGAAGTGGTCAGAATTGTTAAAAATAGTTTAAAATGATCTTAATTTTAATATACCATATCTTTTGTAATTAGAAGTGACTTTTAATATCAATAAAAAGAGTAGTGCAGGTCAACAAACTAGGACACTGACAAATTCATGAGATTTAATGTGCTTATACAGTATAATAATTGAATGCTTGAATTTCAAAAATGAACCATACACATGCAATTGTAAAAACGTAATCCAGTTGCAGTAAAAAACATAAAACTTGAGTTATAGTTAAAAAAGGGTACAGTTAAAGATACACTCAGACCTGATGTCTGGTGGGCAGCCATGAAAGAGGTTAAAGGCATTCACTTAAAATTGGCTGATTTTACAATCCATCTCATGAACTGTTGTGCCAGCTATAGAAAGATTATTTTCAAAGTTTGGAGTCATCCACAATAAATGACGAAATTGTTTCAATTGAGAGACAACTACAAAAATTGTTACTTGTAACCATTTTTCGAATTCAACATAAATTACATATAAAACAGCATGTAAAAAAAAACAAATAAGCAAAACATTTTTTTTTTTTGTATCTTTGTTATTTACATTTGTTTTTTGCTGGTGTTATTTATATTGTGACATTTTTTACAAATGTAACTTGCCTTTATCATATGTTAGTCAACTATTTTTGATTAGTATTAAATATATCGAAAAGTGAATTTCAGTGGTCAAAATGGATATTGACCAGGACAGTTGAAACCGATACAACCCTGATATAATTCATAAAATAATATAAAATCTCAAAGAAAAACGTGATTTAATCATTATTATTACGTTAATAGTATACTGAAAAACCATTTTTGACAGCTAGAAAAAGCTGTAAAATGAGATGACATTTATTACTAAATAAAAATTTTATTTGAACATTTTTAAAATCCTTGACAATTCACAAAACTTTCCTATTAATATACAAAAATATCTGCTTCTGTAATATACACACGTAAATATATACTTTTCATACAGTGCGACATTTTCAACACATGAAAAAAATATATTATAATAATAGGTGATCTGTAGAAAGTAAGGACATTTACAGAAAACATTTTGCTTGCGAAGAATAGAAAAAATATATTTTCCTATTGTTGTTGTTCATTTTAAATCATAACCATGAAATTTTTAACGAGAGTTAGAAATCAGAAATTTGATTGCTTTGATGAAAGAATTTATGTACAATATGAATGTGTGTGTGTGCATATAAATATATATATGCACACACATATAGGAACAGCAAATGAATTGCAAAAGACTGTTAAATTAAAAATTGAAATATTTCTATTTTATTGTAATAGAATAAGGGATTTATCTCTAACATAAACAAGGAACTTATATATACATGTATATGTGTGTATATATATATATATATATATACTATGAGAAGGTATATACGCTTATACCTAATGCATTTTTATATGCTATTAAGATTTTAAAAATTTATCACAGACTAGACGATTTAAAGTTTTTTTTATGTTTAAATCAATTTCGTATTTAGAAATGTAATGAAACCTCACTGCAAAGTCCAAATTTATTATACAATAATAAAAATATAATTTCATAAACATACACATGTATCTGTCTATTGCAGTAATAAGATGAGCATACTGACAACCTAATAGAAATTTTCAATAAAATTTACCTTTAAACTTCAATTAATATTTATATCCCCTTCCTATCAGCGGCAATAAAGCCACGTGTATTTTTGACGCCTTACTAAACAATACAATAATCAACACAACGGCAATTATGTACTTCACGCCAAGTCACGAAATGTAAATTTTCCAATCATACAGTAACAACATTTACGTACTTCTGCAACTATAAACAACACTTTACATAGTCGTAAAATCACGATCGTGATAGTTTTCACTCGTGATAAAGCTGTGATCACTAATGTCAAAATTCACTGTTTTTACGGTGAAAGCGGTGAAAACTGCTAATGTTTTTAAAACCATAGACACTGACAACTCAGACAGGCACCATAGAGCAATTAGATCTCACCACCTTTAAAAGGAACCATATTATTTGTGTGGTATCGGTATAATGCTCCTATATATACGAGTTTAAAACTTCTATAAATTTACAAAGCCTTATACAAGGGATGCTCTTGTAGACCTTATTTCCCGCATTCCATAAAACTTAAAAATTATTGAATTTGCTGTAAATAAAATTCTTCGATAATATGTAAAGGCACCAAAATATTATTTAAAAAATATTATTAGATGCCATTTACAAATGCTAACATTCAAAGATCAGTGCTTTAAAATTTCCAAAAGCTTTTGTACATTAAATTCTTTTTCAAAAGAAACCGTTACAGAAATTCAAGACTTTGATTTCTGTACACCTGACAAGAGATAGCTTCATGCCTTTCTTTTAACTTGACAGTATTTTTCTCACCTTAATTACTCTCCTTTTATCTACTTCATATATTTGTTTATGATTTACTTTCTGTAATTAAACTCTTATATTTTCAACCCATTTTATTCTGTTACATATGTTGTCATTCATTTTCCTTATTATTTAAGAATTTTCAACTTTCACTTTTTGACACATGATTATTTTTATTTCTATCATATCTTGATAATTTACTTTAAATCAGTGATGGCGAACTATATCAGCCGTTAAAAAATTAAAACCAAGTCATACAAATTCCAGACCATGTCAAGCTGAATGGTTTGATAAATACGGTGTGACTGAAAGGAATAAAATGTTATATGTGTAATTTATAATGAAAAAATGACTTTACGTACTTATAATGTAAAAAGACATTTTGAAACTTTGCATTCTAATTTCTACATGTCAACAGACGAAGAAAGAAAAAAAATGTCCGTAGTTTTTGATGTTGCATATCCCTTTCATAATGTAATAAATATACGTCCCCTTTCTCTCAGGTTACGCGATGTCGGTGACTGGCAACGAAGCTCGCGACCACTTCGCTCGCATCACTACCCCACACGTGGATTCCCGGGGCGCCACTCGGGGCTGCCTGAGCTTCATGTACTACGTGGACGGCCTATCTCCCGCCTCGCTTGCTTGCATCAAGCAGGGATACGTCACCAGCTACCTCTTCGCCACAGCAAGGAAGACGCAGGACCACTGGGCCAAAGCAAAGGTCGACTTTGAATTCCTGGGGGACGGCGCTATGGTGAGATACGCCCTCTTCTACTCTGCGCTTAAACATCGCCACAGATTTGTAACACTCCCATATATAATATATATATTATACAGTTAACTAATAAACCATTGCTTAAAATAATATACCAGCATCTAAGAATAATTAATATAATACTGAAAATCTTATTCTAAATTCGTAATTAATAAAATTTCTTCTATCATTCCGAGTAAGGAAGGGCAACAGCTGTAGGGAATATAACATAGATTGTTTGACACCATTAAGTTCGTAAACAGTTTTAAGGCAAGACAAGGCTGCCATAAAAAAGGTTGTAAACTACTGAGAAGACCCGATAAGAGTGAAGCCCTAGGATTAAATTACGGATTCGTTTTTAACCCCTTGTGGAAAATCGAAAAAGAACTATGATGTATGGTTTTTCCTTTTGTATTTTTTAAAAAAGTTTTTCCCTTTCCTAATGGCAACCAAAAAAAGGAAGAACAATTTTTTATTTTGATTTCGGTTTTGAGTTGTTCTTCTATGTATAATGTTCGTGTTGTTTTAGTGTTTTGTCAGAACGTGCTAAATTAATGTTTTATTCGTATCGGATGACTTCTTTAAATCGTATCTGAAGAATATATTTTTCCAGTGTCTCTTACAGAATCCGAGGGTGAAAGGGTAAGAGCCTTTTAATATGTTTTCGATAATGCTCTTCCCTTAAGTTCGAAATTTAATACCCCTCATGGCCAACAACGGCAAAGTCTGTAACTTTTCAGCCAATTTAAAAAAAAAAAAAAAAAAAAAAAAAAAAAAAAAGTAAGATGATAGCCTCGTCTGGTGGCTGTATTGTGAACCTACCAAAATCGTAAACAATATTATAAGAAGATTTGGAGACAACAGTTAGTTCGCACAATTGTGTATGATAAGAGAGATGAAATAAGCCTCACTTAAAGATAATTTGCTTAATCACTCTCTCACACCACTGTTACATATCTGGGGTTATATCAAAGAGATATCATTGCATACAGTGGGTGATGCATTAATATATCACGAAGTATCGATAAAAAGTGCTGCATTGCGGCATCGTGACATCGATTTCCAAATGTTCAGCTTAGCGATGTATCACGGTGTGAAACGAACACCGTCATAGCTAAATGGATTTAGGTTCCTCCATTTGTCTACGATTTAAAAATGCTTTTCCGACTTTATATCAAAGAGTAACAGCGCATGCGCGATTACAATTTCCGATATGTAATCATATCAACAATAAATAATGCCTTCAAATTTTTAGAAATAGCATTTTTGGAAAGGAGGCTTCCTCTAGCGCAACTGTCACCAAATTTCGTAGAGGTTGGAGTTTTCCCTAGTTGAAGGCTTTTAAAAACTTTTGGAAAATTCGTCTATAAAAAGTGCAGTGTAATGTTAAATGAGAGAAACCTGAAATCAAACAATAGTAGCCAGTCCCGAAAAATTAAAATTTATTTCTTAAACTTCGAATCCGGAAAATTTAATTTCATTTCACAAATTCGAAATTTAATCCTTTGAATCTGGACCACAGTGTCCGTCGGTGCTGTTACGACAATAACAGCACAGAAATGGCGAAGTTGTCCTAAACAACAACACATCTGCCAGCGTTCTGACAAAAGTGTTTCTTCTAAATATATGTCTGTTAAACATTCCTTCGTACAACGCCGTGAAATTTGTTGACCATTTCAATATGCGAACAATACTCCTTAGGACAAAACAAAGTATGCCCTCGTAATATAGATGGTTTGGAGTGCTACGGTCTATTTTTTGCAACACGAGGGCTATTGAGACCGGGACCTGCAGCTTAAAGCCGATTCCGAACATCCATGCCCCTGTGGGATTCGAACCCACGAACTCCGGTACCGAAGGCCAGCACCCTAACCAATCGGCCATCGTTCGGCTCCTCGTAGTGTAGAAGCAGAAGAGTCCCAAAGGAATCGTTTGAGAACATGGTGATCACGAACCTACTTTACGTGCCCCATTAATAAACACAGCCGTATAGTTCCTCGACCCCATGATAATACGGACTAAGCTACCGCAGCTTGACGAAAAAATCAATTTTGTCCTCAAACAAACGTGCGCTGATTCCCACAAAAAATTATTTTAGATTAGAATTTTTGGATATTTAATGCAAGGCCGTACTCAGAAAATTTAAGTATGTAAGAGGGTCCGAATTACAGATGCAGAATATTTTTAGGATTCTACTTTTTTTCCCTCGAGTTAAATATGATTACTAAGAAAATATCCAGAAAGAAATGTTAACAGTTTCAAGAACTAAAAAAAACCAATCATTTTTGTTGATTTCATATATAATTATACATGTCTTAGCGTAAAACAATAATATAATCATATTTTTGTTAATTCAATAGGTAGAAAATCTTTCCGCTTGCCCATCGAATTGATATTCAGAATCAGTACTTGAAATTGACACAAAAATCATGATCTCTTTGATAATCATTTAAACACTTTTTTCATTCGACTCAACTTTAACATAATATTTGATAATTTTTAACGTTCTTAAAATTTCAAATATTTTGATTTTTCAATTTTTTTAGATCCTAAACTACAATTTTTTCCGTGCATTTTGGTACAATTTTTTTTTCCGAAAAATGTATTAGAAAATTGCAAGATATGTATGAATGTGAGCTTGCAGACAAATTTTAGAATTTGAGTTTTATGTTTTTGATTCAATGAATTTTTACACTGAATTAAGAGAAAAAATGAACATTGAGTTTAATAATTTATTACTTTGCATACACACATTTATATATACATGATTTCTTTTATCTAGTTTTATTTTGAGGCCGACACAAGAGTGCAAGAGTTTGGAAATAGTATTGTGGCCTTCACCGATGTTCGAATCACCAACAGACCCTGCAATTCGGACATGAGGTCGACAAAACCATAATCTCATAAGGTTGGAAAATAAATGCTTATTCTTATTTTCAGATGTATAGTAGATTTATATTATCTCAATTTAAAAAATGTTTTGATATAAAAAACTGAAAATATATACTTTTTTTTTTATTTTCAAAAGTGTCTAAATTATGCTATTCTACTTGGAATGGAATTTTTTTTTTTAAATTGCTAGAACAGTAACCCATGTTCCTCTTTCTATTATGATGACAGTGAAAAAGAAATGTTTTGTTTAAATTGAAATTTCAAAGTAATAAAATGTACCTAATGTGGAGGGTTGTTTAAAGGGACATTGAACTTATTTTTAAACAATATTTTTATATAATGATAATATATAATGGTACGTGAAACATAGTCACAAAAATCTATTATAAAAGAATTTTTGATTAACATGAGATTGATAAAATTTGAATCGTCAAACAATATTTCCTCAAATTTGTTCCTAGTGCACCGTATACTAACCAATTGCTTATATCTTTAGAATTTATATAAAAACAAAACTGGGATTGATTTAACGGCAAATCCATTATTAGAGATTCCCCAGAATTTTGAATAAGAAATACATAAAAGTAACGCAGCTGACACATTTTAAAATGACTCATTCGATACAAAAATCATCCAACTGGAAATTATTATTTTTAAAAGTTTAAAATAAAAGTATGACAAAAAACAGGTTTCAGTGCAGTAAAAATAATTGTGTTATTTAAAAATTGTCTGTTGATAATGAAGCATTTATTTAACTTAGATTAGATTAGATTAGAATTAGGGTGGAGTAGCCCATAAGGGCACCAGCACTGCGGCCTAAGGCCTGTTGTACTGAAAAGCCCCCCATTCACTGGAACAAAGAGTTCCAGCACAAGGTTAAGAAATATTAACCATTAGATCTCAGAGAGACTAATAGCTGAGATAAATCTCAGCAGCAATTTAACTGGGAAGTGGATCAGCTCCCATGGCTCGATGAAGTGATAACCAAGAAATTCAAATCTCTTGGCACAGTAGTAGTTGCATTCACACAAAATACGTGATGAACTCTCCTTCGCAATATAGCATCCCCTACATACTGGGCTATCCGTGATGCCAATAATGTTGAGGTGCCTCTTAGGGCAACAATGGTCACCCTTAGCTCTTTTCTACTGAGCTTAAGTAGCTGATTAGCCCTCATCTAGGGATAACCCTGGTTAAGCTCCTTGGACTGCCTTTGATTACAAGAATAAGTCTCCCCCATTAGGAGGTCCTTAATAGTCCTTCTCAATACATTATGAGGAAGACCAAGTATTGGTTCAGAGCCCTACTTTGTTGTCAAAAATACCGCAGTACCCAGAAACCCAAACTAGGATAACCTTGTTGACCATAGCCAACTGGTTAATGGTCCTGTAGCAATCCCACACAATTTTGGATGAGAAGCACTATCTGTGCAAGGCCATGAGTGCAGCCTGACTATCCGAGAAAATCTTTAACCTTTTGTTGGCAACTCCTCTTGCTCTTTAACTTGCTTTTTTCAAAACAAAAATTATTTCATATTTTGGCAAAATTACTCTCTTTGTAAGTCCTTTGTTAAAAAAAAGTTTTTAGAGATGATATTAATACTGTGAAAATAAAGTGTCCAAACTTGAACATTTCACCTTAAGTGGTATTAACCATACTTGTAACACACAACACCAATGGAAAGAAAACAAAATAATTTTTTTCAAAAGTATTTCTTTTTAATGTTAAAATAATTGTTAATCTAAAATACAACATTAAATCAGAACTTTTTAAATAAAACAAACATAATCTTCACATTAACCATATACTCCAAAATAATTTAAACATGGCTGCTTGATTAAGAAAGGGTGACATTGGACAATTCTCATTAACATAATACACTCGACTGCATCTGCATTTGAACAAAAATTTCAACATGTGAGCAAGTTGGCAATCCTGTCCAGTTTTGTTCGAATTTAAAATTCATGCACTTCGAAGGTGCTGCATGGAAATATCTGGAGAACAGCAAATTTGAAAACATAGCTGACACATATTCAGGGTTCACTTTCGTTTTATTTTATAAATTAATGATAATAAACAACCAGATTGAAGTGGGTTCAAATGGGTTAGGTTGTTGGCATGTTTTGGATTAATTGTTTGCGCACTAAAATAATAAAATGCATATTTAGACTGAAATTTATAAAATTCAGTCATACATAGGAATCTCAATACATAACACATACATAAAGTGTAAATCATTGGAACACAAAATACTTAATCCTTTGTATCTCAATGACACAAATCGAAAAATGCAAATCATATAGGGTATTCAAGGGGAAACAAATTAAAAATTCCCTGTAATTTGCAATTTCTTCCCTGAAAAATTTACATTATTTAATATACAATTTCTTTCAATCTTTTTTTGTAAAACTATTTTTAAATATAAATTTATGTTTAAATAAAGTTATAAATTTTTTTATAAACAAATAAAATTTGAATGAAGTTCAAACTCACATATTTTCTGCCTTTGGGGTGTTAAAATAACCTGCATGAGGAACAGAGGATTAATCAATTTAATTAAAATTATGAAAAAACTGACAAATCTTGCAATTCTGTTTTTCAATTCCCACTATTAGTTCACACTTTCCCTATATACGAGGCACATGCAGAAAGTAAGTTTCCCGATGTGTTCCCCTTTAAAGTAAACACAATTAGTTATGTCAATTGAGCACGTATAACAGATCTATGACATATCAATCCTATGCCAGCTGGATAGGTCCCGATTTGTGCCAGTAGCGGGGTAGCAATGTTCCGAAATGGAAATTCTAATTCCTTCTCTTACCACCTGCAAGGTTCAATCGGTGATCTGGAATGCACAAAGCATTGCACCCATTGAAATTCATTGTCAGCTCTATGAGCCCAAATTGACACCCGAACACAGAATTCAACGCTTAGGAGCAGCACGCTACAGTATCATGATGACGAGTTCCTCGACAGGATCGTCACGGCCAATGAGACTGGGATTTTGCACTTTACCCTGGAAACCAAGCAACTGTCAATGCATTGGCATCCTAGTGGATCTTCGGTCAGGACCAAAATAAAAAAGACGTTGCTGGTACGGAAAAGGATGTCCACGGTGTTCTGGAACAGGAATGCTCGTTCCATTCACAGGAGGCAGAGTTCTACAAAAGTGAATCCCACAATACGACAAGTGTCTCCATTCTGGTGGTGGCTATGTTGAAAAATAGCTGAAACATGGCTGTACATGTTGCCAATAAATATGTCTCTGAAAGTGCGAGTTCTTTTTTTCTTTTAAGTAGGGAAACTTACTTTCTGGATGCGTCTTGTATATATATTATTTAATTTTTCAATTGCTAATAAAATACTATTTATTCATCCTTTCAAGTTCAAATACATTTTTCTAAACTTGTAGTGGTAGACACTTGATGTTAATACAGTTTTTTCAAATACTAATTCATGAATTAAATTAATTTTAGTTTTATCAGAAGACTTAAGTGAAGCTTTTGGTGCAAGTTTTCTGATTTTGACAATTCGCTGCCAATCAGTTTACAGTAAATCTATGAATCAGGATTTGAAATTACACGAAAAAGAAAGATTACATGACATTTTTTATATAGCATGCACTTAAACACAGAAATTTTTTGTTGAAAACTGGAAAAATGTTTGACACATTAATTTTAACAATCAAATGGACAACTCAAGGAAAAATTTGTTTTCTATTCTGTCACTTAATATTGTGATTCTGTCATATGTATATACATATTTATATTAATTGTAATTACTTAATAAAAAGTAACTAAAATAGAATTTTTCTTTATTGACCTAAGCAGGAATTAACTTAAAATGTTTTTTCTTTTATACATTGCTTGTTTCACACTTTATTTATATTTAAATAGTGCAGCCTAATATATAAATAAAAAAAAATTTACATTATTATTTTTAAGGTTTAATTTATCCATTATAGAATTCATTTCCTTGTAAGCTTCTTTGATTACATTTTTTTTCCCCAATTACTTTTGAATCAATCTTGATTTTTTATCTTTTGAGCTTTGTCTCATTGTCTGAAGATTTCCTTTTTTGTTTCCCCATTTAATAGCAAATGAGTGGTTTTAAAAGAATGCACAAAAGTTCTTCAAATAAATAGTATTTTTTTTTAAATTTTGAAAGGTGGAATTCATTATTTTTCAAACTTAATTTGAGGATTAAAAAATATTTTTTTTATTTACAATTTTTCTGATATTTCCAGAATTGACAAATTCCCTGATAATTTTCAGTTGCTGAACACCCCATCATATCAAATATAAAAAAATAATTATCCCTATACTATAACTAGAAAAAGATTTTGAATTTCTTTTACATTGATTTGTCTATTAATCTTTTTATCCATTTCATTCCGATTTTCTTTTCTAGACAGGAGTATTATATCTTTGAGAACAAACTTTATTTTGGGTGTTCATCAATTCTGCTTGAATTTTGTAACACCTGAACCAAGGTTTTTGTCCTAAAACAAGGTATTTAGTTTTAATTTTATATAAATGTTCTTCATTTATTTTTCAAGGTTATTTATACATAAAACACATTTATTAAAAACAGTAACAAAAAAATTCAAAAATAATTTTTTAATATGTTTCAAAACATTGTCTAAGCCCAAATATGGATGTAAAAAAAATATAGCTGTAAAAGAAAAATAGTGCAGTGTAGGGTTAAAATAATTAAAGACAAAAATTCTAGACAAAAAATAAAAAATACTTTTTCTCCTTAAAAAAAAAAAAAAAAAACTGTACATTACTTATCACAAAAATTTAAAACTATCTAAAAAAAAAAACTACTTTATTTTTCATTTAATAAATCCACTGTTTAATAATCACATACCTGCTAACCAGAGAAAAAAAGATAAAAATTAAGTTTTGAGTGACATTTTCACTAATAATTGACATCAATCAATAAGTAATTTTTTCACAGCAACAGATTTCAGTGTAATAACTGCATTTTAAGATTTCATAAATTAATGAAAGAACATTTTGATTAGATCTTAATTAAATAACTTGCTCCTGAGCATTCACAGATCTTGTAATTTTCATAGTTTTTTTATTTTTTCCCCCAACGCAGCAGGCAATACGGACATTATCCTAACGTCTTAACAAGGCTGCAAATCTGTTACTCATTTAGCACCATCCGGGGAGCATGTGTAGCTTAAGGTATGCTACGGATGCAAGTAACATTAGCCTTGCTAGGTCCTCATAATTTAGAAGCAGGGACCAAGCAGAAGACCCCCAGGCTTGGCCTACCACCCCTAGAGGACTTTTTGACCAAGAACATATTTTATGATGAATAAAAAAGCTTTACAATTAATATAAAATTAAGCTTAGCAGCAAATTAATTCATAGTATGTTATTCTAATGTTAAATTGAGGGAAGCAGTAGTAGCTTTTTCTGCTCTGCTTGGCTAAAAGCCTGCTTTAAATATTTTTCCAAAAATTGCATGTAAAAGCTGAAGGGAAAATATATGTAGATAGCAGTCAAAATTTTTACATGTAACGAGTAAAAGCTGGCAGGTATGTGTATCTGATCAAGTAATAAATAAAGCTTTAATATTAAAAAACAAACATAGCATTGTTATTTGATAAGGATCCTATGGGCAAATTCTGTTTAATGCAGTTTTGCAGAACAAAACATAGCATTTTAAAGCTAGCAGTAAAAAAAATGAAAATCTGTGTATGTTGCATATATGCAACACTGTGGTACAAAGGTTTAAGCATTGTGTTCTCTCTTTGTATAATTGGCACAAATACACAATTTAATTAAAACAGAAAAAAATTGAATTTTCAAACGTCACCACTATATAAATGAGCTATTCAAACAGGTTCTCTTGGATAGAAATAGTATAAAATATCTCCATCGCCTACTCCCAAACAATTGGTTTCAAAGTTCAGTCGAAATACTACAAAAGAGAAATCTTAACATACAAATGTACCATCTTAATAGGATTAAAATTCATAAAATTTACAGCTTAAACATACAAGTTGGCAGGCCAGCATCAGATAAAAAAAAAATCAGATTAAAGATGGTTTTTTTGAAAATTGCTCCAGTACCCAACGGGGCCTCAATATAAAAAATAAAATAATTCATCATTTTCATTAGTACTTGGTTCCTATTTTAATTTTGAAGAATAAAAATGCTTTCTGTATTTTTAAATTTTTTAAATCCATTTAGAATGTTCTTTAAAAGAATTTAACTAAACTTCTTGGCTCAACAGCCCCTAGGGGGCCTACGGTGCCAATCTCAGTTTACATGAGACCAAGGGCCCTGGGATGCGAAGCATATGTTCCGGTTAGGTGGTCATCTTACGCAAAGTTCCCAGTGTTTAGTTCCCAAGCATGCTTGGTCCTCAGTTCATGTACCCACTAAAGGGATGAAAGGCTGAGTCAACCTTGCCCAGCCGGGGGGTAGAATCTTGGACCTGTGTCGTGATAGTGTGAAGCACTACCCAAACACCACTGGGCTTCTTAAAAAGAATTTAAGGGACCATAAAACAAATATATTAAAAAAATGTTTAAAAACAAAGAGTTATAAAGGTGACCCCTCGAACCCTGCCTTTGTGGATGGATTTTGAAATGAAGTAATAAATAAATGGTTTGTGTCGAGAGGTGAATCTTCAATGATATACAACTATTTTCCTATGGAACTGTCTTCAGAGATCCTGAAAAACAATTTGAAACAAATTTTGAACAGTAAAACATTTCTCATTATGGTTACTTTGATGAATGGCAGAATGTTACAGTAATAATGCTAAAACTGATGTTAAGGAGAAGTTACTCCATTCCAGATAAAAAATGTGGAAGAATGGAGAACAATAAGCTAAAAACAATCTTAAATATTTCAGCCCACTGGATCATTATGGGAACAAAAAGATTTTAACATTCATGCTCACAAATGTGTTTATAACATCATTTACAGCACTAATACTGCAAAACAGCCATCGAATGTTTATTACATTCATGTGTATTTCAACATTCATACATTAATAGAATATTAAACACACTTTTTTTTTTAAATACACATGCAACAATTACTGAGAAATAAAGAGAACAGGCAAAAACCTCCATTTAGAATAAAATTAAACAGCATTCAATTTTCTCACATTACAGTTAAAAAAATACTAATGATATGAAGAAAAGGTTTATAACAAAACCATTTACTAAAATATTTAGATTTATAACTTCATAAATGCTTTTCTAATTCTATTTTTTAACAGGCACTTTCAGAACTTGAAATATAATTTGTATTTTTTTTTTTTTCAAAACTCCAATATTTTACAATATTTCATATGTAACAATTTTCATAATGGACTCAGACCTTCAAGATCATTAAACATTCTTTTCTAACATGAAAGAGGGTTGTAAATGAGCATTATATAGTTAACTGCCAACCGAAATTCAATAAAGGAAGATAGATATATATACACACAACAAGTAAAAATGTTTACACATTTAAAAACCTAATACTATTTTACAGCATACTTTTATAAAAAGCAGACTTTCAAAATCTCCAGCTTAAATAAAAATTTTTAACACAAATTACTGCATTTTAAAATAATTCATCGAAAACTTTTTGGTAGATGCAAAATAAAATAAATATAAAAGCTTAAATAAATGAATGTAATCATGAATATACATTTTCAAGCATAGATGCCACACTTTATTTTATGACGATACTTCCACACATAAAATGAGCTAACACCATAAATGTTATTGGGCAAAACATTTTTTAACACACTGTTAGGCACATGTGATCACTTATACAAACTGACTCCCTTTTCTGAAAGAATTTCCCTGTGACCTTTATATATTCCCTTTTGACCACCTAGAAATGTTATTAGACCTGTTTTACATCAGTTGAAATTTCCATTTTAAACTGTTTCCTGAAGCTATGCATATGTCACACACATATGAAGTCTGACATTCGTAACACAGCTGTAGAAGTTAAGTAGATGACATAATCAGTTTTCCTTTAAACTTGGACTAATCACCCAGCATTACTACCCTAGAGACATGCATGCATATGCATTTATTTTCATAAATGTTTCTATGAATAAATAAACAATTGTTAAATCATCATCTAATAATTTGCTACAATAAAATCATTTGCCTTATATTCATTAGTGGTACTCATATGTACTTATATAAAAGCATTTTCAGTGGCCCTCTCCATAAATATTTGACTGAGGGCTAAACAGAATAAGAGGGTTCCCATTCTTTATCCAGAAAAAAAAAATTAATGACTTTCTAAGGACCAAAGTAACTTTTTATAAGGACCTACTTGAAAATCACAGCATAATGACATCCACCCTATTTCCTGAGGAGCATATTTTAATGATTATGAACCAGACAAAGCATGATCAATAAATTCCCTACAATTTTTCAGAATTAAGTTTTAGTCTAAAAATTAATATAAGGTAAATATTTGACAAACTAATTTTGTAAAATGTACATCTAAAGTTTTTTGAGTGATCAAACTAAAAATGAATTGTGAATAAATACAATATTATAAACAGTACTTTCTGAGTGTTTAGAAATGACTGATATATATATGTATGTATATATTAGCTGGTTATAACCAACGTTGCCTGGGAAAGAAAAAAGTTTTAGACTTTTCTATTACATTCAATGCAAGGAAAATCTTCCTAAGTAACTGAAATATCTGCAACCCCCTTCCATGATTCATTTAATTAAAATCTGCATGATTGTTAGCTATTAGGAAAAAGTAGCTGACTTCATGCTTTAAATGTTTTCTGTATGTGAAAGATTATTTGTGAAATAAGTTTTCTAGCTTGTGACCATAAAAAGTACTCATAAACTGAAAGTATTTTCATCGTTTTTTAAGGATATCAGGGAAAGAAATTTTGAATTACTACAGTGATATACTGACAACATATACGTATTAGAGGATTTTCTTTATTATTAATACTGCACTTTTAGCTAGAAAATGCAAAAGAATGTTAGGAATATTAACAAATATTTATTTACTATTTACAAAATAAATTTCCAATAGTGCAAGTTCACATATATAAATGATTTCGTTTTGAAAGTTGAACAGATTTCTTGTTTCAGAAATTTTCCTGCTCAAGTTCTGTAAGTCAGCTACTTTTTCTTTTATATCTTCCTGTGGAAGAAATTGATTGCATTCCAATTTAAAAATTAAGTAGTTTTAAGGGCTTTTAAAAATGAAAGCTAAAATTAAGGACTTTTAAGGACCGTGGGAAACCTGAATAAGCAAAATGTTGCAGATATAGAAGTTGGTTTGGAGCACTAAGTGAACTATTTTGCTACACGAGGGCTAATGAGGCCAGAACCTAATGCTTAATGCTGATACTGAACAACTATAAACACCCATTATAGGAAGATTTAATCACATGACCTCCAGTACCAAAAAGTAGCAAAGGTATAAAGGCTGACAACGAGTAGGAAATATCAGAAATATGTAACTTATTTTGCATTGCAAATGGAAAATTTCAGTCGTAACACTGAAGCCAACTTTTCTGCAAGAGGTGTGATTAAAAGGTCAACGATAAACAGGATATTATAGTATAATTGCATTAATACAAACTCATATTGGTACATAAAGTATTATTACAAACTTATTAAATCTCTTTAGCCCTGGTGTCACATTTGAAAGATAATAACCAATACTGATTAAACTAAACATGTTAATTCACACACATTTACATTCATTATAATTCCTTCTAGATTTTTTTTTTCAATGAATGGCAGCACAGAGAATAAGCATTCATTTATCTGAATTACAAGCTGTTCTACAATTTTTGGAAATGGTACTTTTAAATAACAAGAAAATTACATTTAGAAAATTAAATTAGTTTTATTACTAATTTATGAAATTTCTTTTACATTAAATTATACAGCTTAAATTTGACATTTTTATCAAAGCATATTATTAGTCATCTTTTTCTTACTTGGAGAAAAGGACAGAACAGTTTTTGCATGCCGACTTAAGGTTTATTAAATGTTGAGAAATGGACAACAAATACAAGCATAGACACAGTGGTTTGGATTGCTACAGTCAATTTTATCTTATGCGAGAGCTAATTAAATCCTTAGATTGAAGTACGAAATAATAAAAGCTCATATTGTATATATATACATAAAAAAACAGTAAATATCTCTAAGATGTAATGTGTCTGACAAAGTGTTAAACATATTACCTTTGTAAACATACTTGCAATAAACACACATGAGAATTTAGGTTCATACAAACATGCAAACAAAGCCAACCTCAGCAATCTGGGTGAGATACTGTTCAAAACCTTTATTTCTTAGTATTAAATAATATAATTGAAAATCACAAATAAAATCTATATTTTCAGCGAAGAAAAGGTGTCTATTGTATCAAAGTGATAAAATTATCTTTTCTCTTGTTTTGTGGTGACATTAATATTCTTGGATAGATTTGCAGGTCTAAATTACCCTAGTGGCCCATCCTCCACTCCCAAGAGATAACAATGAATGCATAGTGTAGGGACAATACCCATTTATTTTACCCATTAACATGTTAATGCATCTATCAATAGTAACATATAAATAACAGTCAACTTTCGTATAAAAGAAATGTACCATAGGCACTACCATATGTGGCAATCCCCTGTTCACTACAACCAAGTGGTGGGGGCACAAAATAAGTATTTGTAAATGCTTATATATATATATAAATTTATGATATTTCAAAAGTTCATATACCAACAATATATATTATATACATATGCATAGCATGCTTAAGGCATGTATACTATCACTCGTATTGTTCTAATTTTTATAAATTTTCCTGTATGACATACATGTATATAAACATCATGCACCTTACACATATATTAATGTATATACGTTGTTGGGTTGGGAGCACTATGGTCTACATTTTGCTACTTAAGATCCCATCACCATTAGTTTACCAATCAAAATGATTCCAAATTGTTAACATCCACGACATACGAGACTTAAATCCTATGGTTTCAGTACCAAGAGGTACAGGGCCATTCACCATACTATCAGTCATAGAACCAAAAATATGGAATATATTTATACACACACACACAAAATAATAATAATAAATAAAAAATAAAGTGGCTGCCTAGGAAACAAGTTAAAATTTTACATATACATGGATTTTGGTTTCGTATAGAGCATTACGGTCTACTATTTTGCTACATGAGGATTAATGAGACTGGAGCCTACTGTTCAAAGCCGTTCTGAATGGCTACGAACATCTATGCCAGCAGTGGTATTTGAACCCATGAACTCCAGTACCAAAAAGCGCTCTACTATTTGGCACATCTATGTTGATATCTTCAAATATTAAACTGCTACCAACTGATAATGAAGACAAAATATTAAGAAGTTTTAAAAGAATTCTATATAAAGAAATTTATGGAGCAAAATTTAATGCCTTTGTTATAATTACAACTGATTGGAATGAAGTGTATACTGCTCATGTCATTAAAGGCTAATAATCCAATTGAGAGTTACCAACATAAGCTATTACCTTTTTATGAGTATTCTTAAAAAGGGTCAATAGGACAATGACAGGATAGGGCCAAATAAGTTATGGTTAACAACTATTTGAGCCACGGTAGCTCAGTTGGCAGAGGCATTGATTTCATAACCAGAGGGTTGCCAGTTTGAGGCTGTGGCATGTATTGGTAGTTGCGATGTTAGCCAAAGATCCCAAACATCCTTTGGTGGTGGCAGTTTTCTGCCTGGTCCTTGCTTCTAAATGACGAGCCACTTTGTTTGTGCTGTTCTGTGGAGTAATGCAGCATGCTCCCATAATAAAATACCAACAAACAGCTTGGTATTGGCAAATGCTACTACAGCGAGTGCCCCCACATAGGAAATAATACCAAATATTAGGTTATTGGCTGCATACACTAGAACAATAGTGCTCTATGAAACCCTAGGGTTCCAACAAATGTTTTTGGCTTCATTGTGAAATCCTGTCATTTTATACAAAGAAATATTTTACTCATAATCGGAAATATAAATCTAAAATTAAAACTCACTCAACCAAACTATTGTAAGTGAGTTTGGCTGTTCATTCAGGCTACAATGTAATAGCAGTGCTTATGGTGTAGGGAAATATGGGTGCATTTCATTGTGTTAGTGACCCTAATCTGAGCAGTACTTTTATGGTTTTTTTTTTGTTTTTTAAAACTAAACCAACCTAATATTTACACTATAACCTTCCTTGAAAACTCAGAATGTTTAATAATTATTGTATCATTTGATAATTACAGACTCACTGGGAAAAACGTGGACATATTAAAATTCTTAACTTCCTATTTATTTTGTCTCTGAGTAGCATTGAGCTTTGGAAGCGTTTGTTTCAAATTAGAGAAACAGCAATAATCAAAGTTTTTCATATTTATTTTTTATTTTTGTAAATATTACTTTTTTATTACATTTTATAAAATATTTTATTTTATTTAATGAAATCTAAGTATCAAAATAATATTTGTTTGATATAACATAGCATTAAGAAGAGGAAAGACTTCATGGGTCAAAATTTTTTAGAGAAAAAAAAAGTATGGAAAACATAGTACAGGAAGATATTACAACCTCCATTACCTTTTAAGTTTTTTTTTGTTCCTGGTTAGTTTATAATAGAAAATAAATGGCAATGTGATTAATATACAAGCAGGATTTGCATATTCTGAAGCCATAATATTGTATTTAAAAATTCTAGTACTCAAAAACAAGTATTGGTAACAAATTATGTGGAAAACAAAGTGCCTGAAAGTAAATGCAAAGAAGTCCCAAACTTTCACAGAACAGATCAATAGTTTAGTAATCTGATTGAAAGCTAAACATCTTTTCACAAGAAAAGACGAGGAAACACCAATATAATCAAAATAATCTGCCAGTACTTTAATCTCGTTGCATGGCATCTATGCTTATTTATTGATCCTTTGAGGCTCTACAAAATAAGTTTTTCCTTCAATCCAACTTACAAAATACAATTAATTATAAATAAGATTGTAAAAGTACATAACAGCTGATTTTTGGAAGCTTCTATTTCAAGCTTACAAGCAACTTTTTTTTATATCTTTCCCTATTTCTAATGATTAAAATTAATCATGTATAAAAAATATTGCTCATGTATTAAAATTAACAATTAAATCAAAATTTCTTCATATCACACTCGGAGCTTATGAATAATTTATTTAACCTCTTTTCATGTGAATTTAGAACTAAATCTCAATCATTTAACGACATGTTTAGAAAATTAAACAATAAAAAAAAAAATCACAAGGATTTTGTGTAGTTGTATTCTTGTTTTAATAAGATAAATTCTAAATTAAACTTCCTCATACAACAAAATTGTACATAAACAAAAAGCAACAGTTGTCTGCAATCTGAATTAAGTATCTCATTAATTTAGAAAATTTTTAGTTTTATTTTCTTGATTTTAGGTTTGGTTGAAATGCTACAGTAAATTTAGGGTTAATTAGAGTGATGCTTAAAGAAGATTATGAGCAGGTGTGAACATGACAGCAATGGTATTTAAATACATGAGATCTGGCAATGACAGGCAACACTTTACCATCATCAATCCTGCTGCAGACAATAACCCCAAAAAGTAAGGACCCCCATTTTTTTACCCCTCATACACACAGCATAAGTATAGTAATGGTCCAAAAATTTGTTATCAATTTCTTGATTGATTTCCACATTTTGGAACTCTGATTCCAAAAGGACAATTTTTGAAATTATGTCTGTGTGTATGTGAATATAACGAGCATGTTTTGACTTAAAGAAATTCAAATTTTGAATATGTACATTACAGCATACTTTTGAGCTGCTTATGGCAATGAGGAATTTTCACACATGTGGGGGATTCGAACAATTTAGTATTTTTTTTATAATTCGACTCGTAGATTCCAAAAATGTAAAAAACTGGATCCATTATTTTAAAAATGAATTTTAAAGTCAAGCAAAAATCACGTAACATCAAAATGATCCGTGATGGGTTGTGATGTCATCGTTCACGATATCCAATATTTTCTTATTGCTGGTAAGCGAAAAATATTTTCAGATTTTGTTTTTGCAAGTTCTTGGAATTTTCTAGCTATCAAAATTTATTTTTATTTAAACCTGAAGGTTTATTTTATCGATCTCAATAGCTTAATTATCTCAATTTGTTATAAATGTCTCTTTTACCTGGATTTACCAAAGGACAGTCGGACAACCTCCCAAAATTGACATGTCAATGTTTTCATTCTTGGGAAAAACCCCAGATTTTATGAGAGCAGAAATACAGGGAATTAAAACCCAAAAGTATATAAAATCATTTATATATTTATCCAATTTTACTTAATATGTAATGAGACGGGACTGAGAAGTCCCGTCTCATTATTATTCCCGCAATCATAGAGGGTTCATGCATTAAAAATCCTATAAAATATGTTTAATCCCATTCACAAGAAATTTACTTCCCAAATTTTAAAATCTGATAATATTGTACAATTTTAACATACAAAGTACTAGCAAAGTAGGTATAAAGATATTTCTTCATAATTTTGCTTAGATTTGTTCCACTCCTTTATTGAAGATGGAAGTTCTTTTGACTTATTCTATAAGCACATTTCTAGCAATGTATTCACTTAAAAAGAGGTTATATGAAATTAATTATGAATAGTAACTAATAAAGAACGCATACCTTTATGAATAGATCACATAGGTTATTTATAATTTTTCATAAATAAAATTATTCATAATTTTTTTGTTTGCATATGTAAAAAAAATAACTTAATGTTATCAACTGTATAGATCAATTTTAATGCTTTCAAATTAATATTACATGAAAATTTGTGTATTTTGCCTAACTTTTACATGATTTTCGAAACAATTCTTTCAATCAATTTTTTGCATTGTGACTTTTAATGGTAAGATTAGATCATTTTCTCGAGCATAACTATGATTTTTTTTATACATTGGATTGAATGAAAATTAAACTGGAACAAAACCAAAAAATTTTAAAATCCTATTAAAATAATTAGGCCTAGTTTTAATATTTTTAAACGACTCCATTATTTTTTTATTCTAGACTTGTTTTGTTAAAATAAAAAATAATAGCTTTTATAAAAATAACTGGATTTATTAAAAACTTTTACAGAAGTAAAATGTCCAATGATGTAAAAACTCTAAGCTTTTAATTCATTTATATGAAAAATTATACAACTTGGTAGTCAAGTTAAAAAAAATTAAATAACAATTTCTTTAAAAGAATAAATTATTGTGAATTTCAGTTTATATTTCAACTGAAAAAAATTGGATGTCAAGAGTATTAATCTGCTGGAACAATTTATAGGCCTCAAAGGTGAAGAAAACTTTAAAGTAGGTCCACTGTGAAAAGAAAAGAAAAAAGATTTTCTAAAATGCTCTCCGTTTCCTTTTCTTAAGAGATGCCGCATTCATTCGAGACACATATATGGAATGACAAATTTCTAATCATTTTTGGATCCTATCCTTTGGTAGCCCTTGCTTGTGGTTTTGCCTCCCACTTCCTCCCACGTGTTTTCCTCCCAATTGTTCTCCCACTCGGATTTCTTGCTGGGATCCTCGTTGCCTCCAAAGTCTATGAGGAGCTTTTCACCTTCACGGGACTTCTTGCCCTCTGGCGACGTGGGAGTGCTTTTGCTCGATTTGGGGGACTGGGAATCTCTCGCTTTGGAATGACTTTTGGAGCGTGGGGATGTCTGCTCGTTGGACCAGCCCCAATCCTCCTGCTGCCAGTCATTTGAAGAAGTGGATCCTTGAACAATACTAAGGAAAAAATTAAGAATTATAACAAAACATGAATCACCTAAGTAAACTTTTGTGTCAGAATAGAGTTAAAATATAAGAGCAGAGAGCTTCACGTTCGAAGCAGAACTAAGCTCTCCAGCCATTTTTTTTCTACATTAATATATTCTTAATTTTGAGTCTTTATCATGTTGGCTTTGCTGTTACATTTTTATAAAATATATTAGCAAGAAAAAAATATTCAGGCTACATCTATATATATTTGTATATCAGACATGTCAACATTCAAGCTCTTTTGACAGGAGCAACAACGTGGTTTCAAATTTTAACATGCTAATTAGGTTATACGTAGTACATATCTTATCGATTTCTAAACTAAAATTAAATTTAAAATATTTACACAGAAGTAAATTGTAAAAGGTAAATTAAAATTTATGTATTTAAAATGTATAAGTAACTTTTTTAGCTTTAACAACTTATTTTTCAGAACAGTGTTCTTGTAGCATTATCGACCCTGATTAAAAAATTTATGTTTTTTCTATCATCGGGGATTCTAGAGTGTCAGATCAAATTTGACCTAAATTCAGTTTGGTTTTTTTCCACACAGCACTGAAAACTCTTTAGAATGCAGCATTACTGTGTGGAAAGAGTCATATTCAGCAGTATTTTTTGGAAAATTTTGTATTTAATGGATGAATTGTAATCTTTTAGCCATTCAAAAGTTTTGTTATTTTCCAGAGCAATCTGAAGAGTTTCTGGAGTTATCTATAATTTTCCATAACAACTCCGGAGTAGTTGGCATGTCTGATATATGTACATGCATAATTTTTTCCACATAAAAAGGACAAGGTTCAGACTCTTTCCACAGAAAAAAAATTAAGCACTTTTTAAGCACCTTTTAAGCACTTTTTAAGCACCTAAATTTTTATTGTACTATGATCAACCTACAGCTAAAGCTTAAAAATTGAAGATTTTCATGAAGCTTTTCATGAGCTTTATGACTTGTAAAATGATATTAAATAATATATATAGACAATTTAATAATTTTATTAAACACAATTGTTAATATCTCATACTTTATGTTAACACATCTTTTTTCGCAAACATAAATTTTAGAACAGCAATAGTCCTTATTGATCAAATGCCCCCCCCCCTTCTCTAAACAAATCTGAAATATTCGTAAAGTTAAGAAAATACTATCTGTGGTGGAAGATCAACAAGTTTCACATCATAGAAACAGTATTTTTACAGCAACATAGATGTAAAATAAGATAATAAAAAGTACTTCTGTATTATAAACAGGTAAATATAATATTCACATACACACGCACGCACACACACACATATGCACACTCACACACACACAGGGAGACAGCGAGAAAAGATGCAGTATTTTTTTTATCTACACTACAAATTTTTTAATTATAACATACTTAAAACAAGATTCAAGAAATTATCAATGCTATTTTAAAAATGTAACTGAAGAACTATTTCCATTCATAATAGAAGATGAGAACCAAAAAATATAGGAAGGGGGAGAATATGTCTAATTTTGAAGTTCATTTTTCTTTTCTTCTATACATTTTTTTAATTAGTCTAACTCTTCTTTCTTATCTTTAGCTTTGTTGAATGGATTGACGATTAATTACCAAGGGAAATAAAAATTCAGCAACCAATATTTGGGAAAAAAATAAGCACTTTTTCAGCACTCAGAAAAAATTATAAATTTTAAGGCTAAAAAAAGAAAATCAAGCACTTTTTAAGGACTTATTAGGGACCTTAAAAATGGATCTACAAAATAAGCACTTTTTAAGGATTTTAAGCACCCGGCTGAACCATGAAGGACTGCATTCTACCCTTGATTTTTTTCAATTACTTATCCCATAGATGTAATTTTTTGTTGTCGTGGTCAGGATTTGAGGATTTTTTAAAGTATTGATACAGTTATTTAAATTTTCACATTTGGGGATATACTAACATGCTTTGTCCGAGGAGGCTATTCTCGGACGGTTCAAAGTTTGTGACCCAGTGTTGGGGGCGAACATTGTTTGATTTTCTCTAGGTATGTTCGCATCTAGCTGAACAATTTTTTTAAATGCTTATACTAATAATGCTCCCTGTATATAAATGTAAATACTGAAGTAAAATGTACATAGCTGTGAGTGTAGGAATAAACAGGGTTTCCGCGCACCTGGAAAGTCATGGATTTAGACAATGGATTACTTTTGTCATGGAAAGTCTTGATTTTTCAAGTAAAATGAGTAAAAGTCATGGAAAGTCATGAATCTGCTAAACTAACGGTTAAAAAAAAATGCATTGAATTGTTTAATTCTATTTTTACTTGTCATCTGGCTGAAGTTACTGTATTTGGTATTTATCCTATTGACCAAGTAAAATTTGTTCACCAAGGAAACTCAAAGCAAGAAAGCTTGACGGGTGGGTAAATGTGTATTATTCTGGTTTTTTCTTAAATTGCAGATTAAAATTTTATTAATATAATAATAATTATTTTTTAATAAAAATGAGTTAAGATTTTTGCACAAAATATAAGTTTATCTCTAGGGATATTGTATATAAACATTATAGGGTTATATTTGGCTATTATTCATGGTCACCTGGATAATACCAAAGTACCCTGAATTCAGATTGCAAACATTTTGATTGAAAAATGGCTATAGGATTAAACTTAGGTATATAGATACAACAATTTATTTTTATGTAAGTGAGTTTATTAACACTTATAAAGTAAGTTTATAGTTTTTTTTATGATAAAATTCCTGTCTTTTCTCTAAAAGCATATATTTTATTTTATGTACATCAGAAGTTTTATTCATTTATACTTTAAAGAAGGCTTTGTAAACTCATGGTTTGGTTTTGGAGTGCTACGGTCTACTTTTTGCAATTGGCTAATGAGACCGGGACCTACTGCTTAAAGCCGATTCCGAACGGCTACAAACATCCATGCCATAGTGGGATTCGAACCCACGAACTCCGGTTTCAAAGGCCAGCACCTTAAAGTCATGGAAAATGATCTGCTAAATCAGGGAAAGTCATGGATTTGAAAAATTTTATTTTGGCAGATACCCTGAATAAAACCCAGAAAAATCAAGAAGCTTGTCTCGGCTCACATTATTAACACGCATGACTTACTTTGTACTACTTATGCTGCCTAAACCCAATAAAGACGATTTCTCAGTAGGAGCTCCTTCTGCTTGTTCTAGAGTAACCTTTTGATTGAACATGGAAGATATATCATTCCAACTCTTTTTACTCACGTCAGCAACCTGCAAGAACATTCAATTATGTAAATGTGCTACAAAACACATACTTAATAACTAAAGGCATTTCTTGTATCCACGGTTCTAAACGTTATAACAGCTTTGATTTATTTATATTGAATATTTTTAATTATTTGTCCAGTTTCCTAACAGCATATAACAAATTAACCGAATTAAATTCATTATTACCAACAGCAATAATTCTGAAGCGTTAATGCAGGTTTAATAATTGTACCACTTTTTACAATTAATCTAAAACAAATTAACTCCGTGCTAAATTAAAGCATAAAAGGAATACTTTAAAAAAATTTATAATTTCATTTAAGCTGCTTCACAATCTTAAGAAGGTTGAGATGTTGAAAGTAAAAATATATAGAGTTTAAAAATTGATATACAGGTTTATTCTAAAACATAAGCAATTTATATAGTTTTTCTAATCAACAGATGACCAGAAATATCTAACCATGCCTATTAATATTTACCTATTTTAATGCTATTTATGTTTAAATCTCTCCCTGTATTAATTATGTGGTATTTAAAAGTATATTTTCAGTCAAGTGGTATATATAATATTGTGTCAGAAATAGGGTTTACAATACCATATTGTATAACATTAAGTCAAAAACAGGTAACAAATTAAACTTTTTTTTTAATTTCTTTTCTCTTTTGGTATACTTTTTGTAAGTACTATTGCAATCACGCTTATGAAATCTCCCTATATTATTAAATTAGCAGTAGTTTCTGTGCTGAATTTATGCATTTGATATGAAATGTTGAAAAGTAATGCATTGCCTGAAGATTAAAATTTAATTTTTCAACCACTATTGTAAGCAAATTATAGTAATTACTGTAATTTTGCACGTATAGTCTGCAGACTGTGTTTTAAAAGCAAGTTTCTCCAGCCACAGACTGGATTAGTCTTATGGTAGTTCATTACTCAAATCATCAAAACTGGAAGAAGGGGGGGGGAGGACATCACGTGAAAGGCCGATGATCAAATATAAACAAAGGCAAGACTCACAAGATGCCAAGAAAACATTGTATCTGTAATAAACCATGAAAAGAAAATACAACCCATAAAGCAGAACAATTCAACAGTAGGAATTACCCTAATTTCTGGCGTATAATCTGCAGGTACGAATTTAGGAATATTTTCAGAGAAAAATATATAATCTGCAGCGGCATATAATCTAAAGATTAAATTTCTATTTTAATCTCATGTAATCAGTTTTCAATGTATATGGAAAAAAGTATATCTTAATGTTTTTAAAAAAACTTAAAACTCTTTACTTAATCATAACATTTTCTTTAAATTAAAAGAAGTAATCTAATAAAGTGAAAATTTGGATACTTAAAAAAATTTTATATTTAACCACAGTAAAAATATAGTCAAAATATTTACATTAATGAGTACAGAAACAATGCTACAGATGACCAACGTCTATAATGCATCTGTTCCCAAATAAATTATTTGAACCCATATTTCAATAAAAAAAGATTAAAATTTAGAATTCTTAAAATGCATCTTTTCATTTTAATTTAATTTGGTTATTTGCGATATGGATTAAAATTTTATACTGCAGTTATGGTGCCATCTGGCAAGCTCAAAGTGGAAAAAAATGAATGCAGCAAAATGCCGTTATTTTAGATTATACAAGTGTTATTTCTTGATAGAAATAAATATACAAAGTGGAATATTTTAATTTAATTGGTTATTTTTATCCAAACCACTGTGTTCTTGGCTGAAAAGAATTTTTAATCCTCATTTAAAAAAAAAAAAAAAAATTGTGTATATATGAGTAGGTGCTGCCATCTATTATTCTTTATGAAAGATATTTGCAAATTTTATTATAAAAATAATTTTTATCAGCAGATAATATGCAGCGGCATATCAAAAGCATTAGAAGGAAATTTAAATTTTTTTTAACGTATAATCTGCGGATTATATGCCGAAAATTAGGGTAATCTTAAAATCTTAAATAGTGTCCTGTAGTACGGGAAAATATCATAGTCCCTATTGACAGCTTTGATTGACAACACCCAGTGGATGGGTGCAAGATCAAAGGTCATTTCGCCACAAGGATCCCTTGTAACAGGTGTTTTATTTTCAAAGTTTTGATTTGTGATCATATTGGTCATCCATTATGTCTTTAAAACATTGCCGCAGTTTGACTTCTGATTTTAAGCTGAAAATAGTTCAGAAGGTCGACGAGAGAGCAGTAAGAAAATGGTGCAAGCAAAAGGAAACATTAAAAATAGGAGACGAAGAGATCGAATCTTGGAAAAATACAACAGCCTGCATTACAAGACGATTTCCATAGCTGAGTTCTCGATCATAGACATGGAGGTCGCTCTGTCTCTTCCGTTCAAATTCGTCTCAGAGGCTAGGGCAGAAGAAATGGTTTCAAATTTTAAAAGGTGGAATTAATGGAGTCTCATCCACATTTTTCGGCCCTCTACTGTACTTAAGATTTTTTTCTTAAGATGATTTAATATTGTCATACTAAAATACATATTTTTTCCTCCATAGTTAGCAGATTATCTAGCATCTGGTGCGGACTATCCAATGATTTATGAAATTTTTTAAATAAAAAATCGCACTCGCAGACTACATGTGCAAAATTATGGTATATTCTGTTCATGATGTTAAATAAGATATGTAGAAGGTGAATACAAAATATGAAAGTACGAGGGCTGTCTGAAGTTTCTGACCTTGATAAGTATATGGCAGCACAAATCAACCAAAACAGAAACTTGATTGGTTGTCTTTTGAAATCTCCTAATCAAAATTTCAGCTTTTTTGAATGCAAATTTTTTTGTTTGACATTCGTGAAATTATGAGTCTGTTTTTGTGAAATGGAGAGAAAAAAATTGTACATTGAGCCATCATTTGGTACTTCTTTTTTTAAAGGTAACAGGCTTACTCTGCACCATCATTCACTATTATGAAATTTTGGGCAGCCAAATTTAAACATGGCCATATCAGCTTGGATGGCAAACATTTAGGACAGCCAGAAATTACAACATGACAAAAACATTCATCAAAGCATCCAATTATTATTTATAAGCTGATTATTAAAACTACATTTTACAGACAAGGAATCCTTTATTAGTTTTAAAAGTTACAAACGTTTGACACATGTTAAGAGATTAGCTTAAAACTATTGAAAATTGTTCTTCAATCTTATCATTAATGGTTTTTAATGAGCACATTTTCATGTCAGGTTTCCAAAGCTATATTCAATATCAATAAAATACTTTTAATTTAAAAAAACTGTGAGTAATATTTAACAGTAAATAATGTTCAATTCATTATTACTACATACAGATAAGTGAAGAGAAAATACTGATAAAAGTAATAAAAAAAAACCCATTTTACTTTGTCAACTATAATAATAAAATGCAGTCGCAGCAAGCAATAAAATCCTTTTTTTGTTTTACATACCTTAGTGCCAAAAGTAGAAACTTGCGTCTGTAATTCTTCAACTATAGTACCTTCTTTAACCTAATTTATTTCAAGCAAATAATAAAATTATATCATGCATTCCAGATCATCATGCAATATTGTCAAATCAAAAAAAGGAAAAACAAAACCAAATTAATAAAAGCAGTAAACTTTAATAAATAAATACAAATGAACAGGAAAAATAAAAGTTTAAATAAAAATTATAATGCAGTTCCATCGCTTCCAACATAGTTTCATCTTCTTACCTTTTCGTTTACAGTTTCACTCAATTCAACCACTTTTTGAGATGCTAAACTGCCCAATTTCACAGCCTAAATTAAAGATAAAAATCATCCTATTAAAATGTGGTACTGCCGCATATAAAACAATTATAAGTAGTACTTTGAAAATTGGTATCCCACCCCAACACTTTTGTCAACTTCTACATAAAATCACCTTTTATAACTTACTAGCTTTAAACACCAATAGAGGCAGAATAAAAGTCATCCTTTCCCTTTATTTTATAATGAGAAACAAATTTGACACACACACACACACACACACACATATATATATATATCCAGTCTGTATCGGTCATATGGTCAGCTCAGCAGTCCAGAAAAATCAGACACTATAAGCAGGGTGACCCTATATGAAGAACAATACAACCCTATTTAATTGTGGCAGGATTGTATTCACCTATCAGAATGTAGAACTCAAACAAATAATTTTTAAGAACATTTTAAAAATTAATTCCAGAAGTAAAAACTACATTAAAACTCTGCAATATATTTTTTGGGGAAATTTATTAGCTTACTTTATTAATCGGAGTACAGTACACGTGCATACGTACATTCATGTTTAATGTATTTAAAAATAATTAGATACACAAGTTTGCTTCTTTTTGTAGGTTGTTAACACAACTTTTTATAAGTCTCTAATAGCTTTTAAGCTGAACGATGGCCGATTGGTTAGGGTGCTGGCCTTCGGTACCGGAGTTTGTGGGTTCGAATCCCACAGTGGCATGGATGTTCGTAGCCGTTCGGAATCGGCTTTAAGCTGTAGGTCCCAGTCTCATTAGCCCTCATGTTGCAAAAAGTAGACCGTAGCACTACAAACCAAACTTAAACTAATAGCTTTTAAATGCTCATCTGCTGCTTCAGAATTAGTAAAATAACACTGGAGGTCATGTATGAGAGAGATAACTTCAAACAATAGACAGACAGATGTCCACTTGTTACAGGGGGGGGGACAAGAACAGAGAAAAGAGGAAAATTCTGATGATGAGTCTACACAAACAAGAAAGGGGGAAAGAGAGGCAAATAAAGGCTTGAATGCAGGTCCTCTCCGATGCCGCACTAACTTCTTCTGGTAAAAAGAAAATGACTGTATAAGCGGTGTGCCTTAATACATGTTCCCTATTAAGTTAGATGGGACTTTAGAAAACTGACCATATAATTGGGTGACCATATAGCCAGTACTGACTGTGTATATATGTATGTGTGTGTGTATATATATATATATATATATATATATATATATACACACACACACACAACAAAAGCTCCATAGTGCATAACTTCAAATAAAGGACATTCCAAATAGCAAACAGCAGTTTTCGCTTACAATCATTCATTCAGAATGCTTTTAATACAAAATTATCATTTTACACAAAACACATTTGCAGGGGGGGGAGGGAGTAATTCTAAAGGATTAAAATTATTGAATGACTTATAAATTTACACAGACAAAGAAAGTAATATGGTACAAAGCAGCAGTTCCCAATCTTTTCTGGATCACTACCGTTTTACAAGAAAATAAAATTATTCGAATGCCATTTCTTCCATAACAGTAAATAAATACCAAATAATAAAATTATGTTACATATTATCTATACCTAATTTATCTTTTCAGAATTACAAAGATGGAATTAATTAAAATGTCCATGAAATAAAGTACAACATTTATTAAAAAATTAAGAATAATAGAGGTTGAGACTAAATGGAGTTTAAACAATTTGAGTTCCAAATTCGTTAACATTCGTAAATTTCCACATTCAGTGATGTTCCTTTTATTAGAAAGTAATTAGTTACTGCACTAAACAGCTGTTCAGAAAAAATAAAATTTTGTATACTATAATAGTATATATATATATTTCAATACTATATAGTATAGCCCAGGGGGTGCACAAAAGGCAGTCATAGGTGGAATTCATGAAATTTATAATTGAAAAATATTGCATTTATTATGGTAAATAAAATAGTGGATAAATTTATCGATATTTTGAATAAAAATCCTGTTTATTTTTAAAGATATTCTGTCTACTTGCTGTCTCTCTAGACAGCCTTGACTCCTCCCCATTTGTCTCTGAAACCACAACTGCTTCAGCACTCATTTGGGGGTTGAAATCATTGGTCTCGTTTGAAAACCAATGATGCTAAAAACTAACAGCTGTGATAGATTTTTTTTTTAATCCAAATACCAACCTGAATAAAATAACACCATGAGTTCCACATACACATAAATTTATCTTGATAAAATCTCATCATTTTTAATAAAAACAAATTTTTAATTTCTACTGACTTTTACACGTTTACATAATTTACAAATTTAAATAAATTTAACAACTTAATTAACTTTCCAAATAGAGGACAAATTTATTCAGAGGATTCACTACATATACAGTCACAAAGGCATGTAACAGAGAATTTTACAAAGAAAATAGTGCATTTCTATAAATTAAAAATTACATTTTTTTAAAATAAAAATGTACTGAATGAAGACAGAAATATAGATGAATGAGATACTGAGAGAAAGATAACAAAGATCTTACATTTTCAGAGGCTTTAAACGCTAATTTTGTTGCTCCAGAAGCAAGCGAGGACCAACCCTGAAAAAGATAACATTTATTAAAAACTGTTTTTTAACCATATTTAAAAAAATTTTCTTCAACAATATAAAAAAGATGGAACGCATTCTAAATTTTTCTTTATTTAATTTACTCTTTTAGAATTTTACATTTAGATGTTTAAACAGTTTAAAAATTTCTTTTACCTTATTTTTTTTACCCTTCTGTCACTCCTTTGAGTTTGCTGCAAGAATGTCACAAACCGTAGTTTTTGCAAGAATTTATTGGACAATAAATGCATCTGCCAACTACAGGCAGTAATATTCATTTTGTATTTATTCCATAGTTTACAGTAATGAAGCAACTGATGTCTTGACAAAAACTGTTTTAAGGACAACTTGACTAACCACTTTCATTACAAATGCAATGCATTTGCTAAATTGTTTGCAACACGGTTGATCAGGATTAAAATTCAAAGTCATTGATTGAAATCAAGAACATTCTTTTCAATACTTTTTATTTTTCTAACATGGATAGACAGCACCTCCAGCATCATTAGAGGCAGTCATTCATACCAGGCAATGTATTTTAACTGTTTTTTTGCAGTCTGTCACTGGAGTGCAGGTCACATAAAAATACGTATTGAGTTAATTTGAGATAGATACCTGCTCACCACCTCAAATCTACTCAATATATATAATTATGTATATGTGTGACTTTATAGACGTGTTTGCATTTTTTTTCTTTCCACAAGTTAGGATTGTCGAGTGACTGTCTTTGATTGAATTATTTTGTCTTCCATTGAATGCCTAGCTCCAGAACATATGAGTTGTGTTTTGTCCATTGGAAGCTCGTTTTTTAATTGTGGAATACAAAATTCATAAAATGAGTCGTCGCGACAAAGAGAGTGGTGAAGAAATAGGTGCTGACAGATAATCACTTTCCTTTTAAAAATCGTTTATTTTTGTGATTTCGTAAAATTTTTTTTTGTTAAATAATCAAACAGTATATATTAAAGTGTAAAATAAAGTTTTGTTCCTAAAAACAAAGTAGTTTTCGATCTATGGCGATTTTTCTAAATAACTGAACTTTTGCGCGATTCACAAAAAAATGCCCGCATGCCAAGTGTTACCTGCATGCCAAGTGTTAAGATACCATTATGCTTAATACCAATTTATTTATGGCTTACTTATTTAACATTTGGAATTGGAATGCCCCATCTCAATGAACTTACTGAGGAAAAGGAAGACCAGGCCCCGTCCATCAACTCCTGAGACTGACTTCTGGGAGGTGGCGCCATCGTGTAACCAAAACCTGTATACCGACCACCTTGGTTAGGAGGAATATTGCTGAAATACATGAAGAAAAATCAATCGCGTTAGAATTCACCTTTTAACATCACGCTTGTTGAGTAACATTTCCTTACCTCACGTACTCCATAATACAGTTTTAACACAAAAATATCTTGTAACATTGAAATTTTACTTCATTTTAACACTAGAACAATGTCCTTGCCAAATTTAAAAAACTGACATCAGTAAACAGGGTTCCCACACTTTTTCAAGAACAAAAATTAAGGACTTTCTAAGGACCAAATTAACTTTTTATAAAGACCTACTTGAAATACACAGCATTACGACATAAACCCAATTTCCCAAGAAACGTTTAAATAATTATGAACCAGACAAGGCATGTTCCATAAATGCCCTACAATATTTCCTAATTAAGTTTCTAAAAATGCCTAAAAATTAATATAAGATAAATCTGTTTGACAAAAACTAATTTTGAAAAATGTACATCAAGTTTTTTGAGTAATCAAACTAAAAATGAATTGCGAATAAAATACAATATTATAAACAGTACTTTATGAGGGTTTAAAATTGACTCTGATATATGTATGTGTGTATGTATATACTAGCTGATTATACTGACATTGTGTGGGAAAGAAGAAAGTTTTAGACTTTTCTATTCCATTCAATCGAAAGAAAATTAAACTTCACAAGTAACTGAAATATCTACAAACCCCCCACCCTCCATGCTTCGTTTAATTAAAATCTGCTTGACTGTTAGCTATTAGGAAAGAGCAGTTGAATTTATTCTTTAAACCTTTTCAGTATGCGAAAGATTATTTGTCAAATAAGTTTACTAGCTCGTGACCATAAAAAGTACTAATAAGCTAAAAGCATTTTCATCATATTTTAAGGATATCAAGGAAAGAAATTTTGAATTACTACAGTAATATATTGACAACATATGTGTATTTGAGGATTTTCTTTATTATTAATACTGCACTTTTGGTTAGAAAATGTAAAAGAATATTATGAACATTAACAAATATTTTATGTATTCTTAATATATATATTCTTTGACCTGTACTTATACCTTGTACTGGTGTTCTTAGAACCAGTTTAGGGCAAGTTTAACTCTGAACTTAGAAAACCAAAAAGTTTGGAGAGTACGGAGAAAACTGATAGGAAATCAATGTGATGACGGTGGATAGTGTCGATAGAGAAAGTGATCACATTCCAATTTAAAAATTAAGGATTTTTTAAGGACCATTGACAAAAATTAGGTAGTTTTAAGGGCCCTTAAAAATGGAAACTAAAATTAAGGACTGTGGGAACCCTGCACACAGTGAGAGTCAGTCATCAAATTTACCCAAGGGATATAGATTCTTGAAAACAATAAAAATCAACTCAAAATGAATTATAATACACACATAACAAAAATACCTTACAAACAAATGAAAAGCTGACATTCATTAAAACTGAACTAAAGTCATGAATATTACTTTTATAATTTTAACTTGTCTATGTTTATTAAAAATTATAAATATAGGTTCAATAATTTTTTTAAAAATTAAAAAACAAAAGAATTTAACCACTGAAACCTTTAAGCATTTTCTCCATTTTATTTTAGCAGATTGGTTGAACCATTTAATGTTTTGAAACAGCATAGATAGAGGCATAAAAACAAACAACACTATAGCAATCAAAAGAAGTGATGCAAACTTGTCTTACTCTGGTCGTTGCATATTTTCTTCTTGTTTCTTGTTAAAAAAAGCATCTCTTTGGTAGGATACACCCTTATCTGCAAGACTTAAAACACAAAAACAAATTAGGGCACGATTAATGCCAATTTTAAATTATGGCAACTTTTCCTAATGTACAATTTTTTTTAACACGTCTCTGTATTTACTAAAGACTACCTATTTATTTATTTATCAAAGAATATCCATACATCCATTTACAAGAAGCAAGAAACATAAGTCAGGGTTTATATCCATATTAAAGATGCTACTAACTGGTTAAAAAGACTAAAAGTTACTAGATAGTTGTTTTAAGACCTCAAAAAATGATTTACATTCCTGCCTTATGAAGTAGTACTGTGTTATTTGACAGAAAAATTGAATAATTCAGCTGTGCCGAAGTCTCCCATTTCAGAGCTTGAAAAAATCCAACTTAGATGGTTGATATGAGGTTAAATAGATATCAGATTACTAAATAAATATGTTTTCAATCTATAACAGTATAAATTATTAATACATATATACTCCACAGCAGAATACTTTTCAATGTTCTGCAACAGGCTTTCAGATAATCAAAAATGTTCTGCTGGAGATGTATTTATTTTATCATATATTTACTCTCCCATAATATTATTCCTTTTCTGGTACATTTTCATCTTTACTAACATGTGTAACTAAAAATATTTAATAAAACAGTGCTACCTGAAATTTAGAAAAATATTTGTATTCAAACCAAAGCATTAACATAGAATTTACTGTCCTGTCCATTACTTTTGATGTAAGATTTTTGAGATATCACAACGATGATAAAAATGGGACTGATAATTCGGCACAAACATTAATGAAAGGGAAGTTTTTGCGGCTTGCGTGTTATCTATCACACTGGTAGGGTGTAGGGAAGACAAAGAAATGACAACTCTCCCAAAGGGTTATTGCCTGCAAATTTGGCAAGACACCGGAAATTCCGAGTAAATCTTAGTACTTTCAAATTTGTAGTTTCCTTTAAAAATATTTTACATAAATTTAATTTTTCTCATCGTTATTATAAAGCTTGGAACTGCCACTTCCAACTTGTACCCCCCCTCCCTTCTGAGATTCTTTCCTACTTACGAAAACCATCAATATATATATATATATTAAGGAAAAAATGTTTTTCCGCTAGCCACGATTGTTCTGCGACATGCATCACACTTTTTGGCACGTTTTGCTTCGGGGTATATATACATATGTGTATGTATAAATATATAATATTTAAAATAAAAGGCAAACTGAAAAACGAAAGTATCTTAAATTTTACAATTCTTATTATTTATTAGATTAAAAATGGGTCTGAAGTGGGGAATATAATACCTATTTCTATTTCATATCAACTAAATGTATCTTACCTAAAAAAACTTCATCCCTTCTCAATAAACTTCTTAAAAATAGTGTTTTATTAATTTATAAATACAAAACACTTAATCAAATCATTTTTAAATCTCTAGTATTTAAAAAAAGTGAAAAATTATGATGTAAAACAATAAAAAAAACTTGAAACATCAACAAAAATAGTATATACCCCTATGAAAAAATTATGAATTTTTGGAGAGAAAAAATGAAGTAAAATTAAACACTGAAAAAAATTTACAATTATAGTTATAAGTGATTTTTATTTAGTCTTTTAATAACAGCACAAGCTTAGATGCTTTTTATTTTCCAGCCTAGTTACGAGTTCTAACTGAACTAAATCAAAGGTGGAAAACACTTTTACAACAGCAAATAAGGAAACAGTATGTTGAAATATTACATATGTAATTTTTTTTTAAAAATATTCTCGATTTCTGTCAATATTATTTATATTAAAAATCTAGTCTCACAGCAAGGTGATATAAATAAACACTGAAAACTACTGTAGTGTAAACAAAGAGATGGAAATTTCTAGGTTTATTAAAATAAAAATGAAGTTCTATATAAAGGTATTAGTTTAAACATGATCTATAGTTATTTACACTAATTATCCCAAAATTTTCTTTTTCTCTCATATACCTCTTTGCTTCTTGGTGCCTGAATTCCACAGTTACTTCCCATACAGCACACAATGTATCATATATAATGCAAATACGTATAATATACAGGGATATGTATTTGGAACCTATGATCTGGATTTAAAATTGAGTGATTTAAATCATTTGATATTTTTGAAAAAATCATTGATTTAAATCATTTTTCTTTTTCACTTGTTTTAAAACCTCTATTCCAAAGACAGGAGAATTGGGAATCCGTTGGCACAGTAATACCAATAAGTCAATAAGTGTCAATAGATAGCATGTGCTTTCCAAGAATGGAGGGGTTGTTATCAGAAAGTAGGGAGTAAGGGTAGTACAATAATTATGACTGGTGGAATTCATTTTATATCATGGGAGGTAAAGAGAGTATGACAGAACTCGAAATCCAGTTTGTGTACCCAATAACATCTGCTGGAATGGAAGGATAGTTTTCTTCTTTTGGTATTGTTCATTCTAGCCTTCGTAACCAATGAGGAGCGGATAAAGCATTCAAGCAAGTGTTTTTATTGAAACCATTAAATCCATCATTCGGTGCTTAAAAAATATTGAAATAATTGGGATTTTTTTTTTAAATACATAGTTTGCATTAAAAGAATATTTAATTGGTTCTTTAAATCTACATCTTATTGAGTTTGCACTATCCAATTACTAAATAAATGGAATGTATTTAGATCAAAATTTACATATTTAATAGGTAATCAGTGTGTAGAATATACTAGACAGATAAGATGTTACTTCTTATAACAAACTATTCTTTGTATATTGCAAAAACCATAAAAACAATTAAAATTAGTATTCAGAAAAAAAAATCAAAGAATTCTGATTTAAATAAAAATCTGATTTAAATCAAATCTGATTTTTTGATTTAAAAAAAATCATTTTTTTCAACCCTGCCTAGGATACTGTGTGATCTTGGAAGATACACAAGTATTTGAATTATTAAGTCTCACAGAACCAAGATCACCACAGCAAATTTTATGAAATACATTGAATATTTTTATCATTTTATTTATAAATGCATACTTAAATGTTTTGCATTTTACTTTAAATTGAATTAGCCAAGTTTAAAATATAATACAGACATTTATGCATTTTTGTATGGTAGCATTAAGCCTTGTAAATTGATAAAATAGGACAAACGTTGTTTCTAGCATATGAAAAAGATTCTTTGAAAAAAAAAAAAGTGTCTCACTTTTGGTAACTTGAATTGTAATTATCCCAGCTTTCATCGTTCTGGTAGTGAGATCCCGATTGAGAATAGTTGTAAGACTTTAGGCTACTACTCGAAGTACTCCTCGATATACTACCAGAAACATAGTTTTTAGCAGATGAGGTTTCAACAGACCACGACTTGCCAGCTGCTTCTGTGCTGATCTGAAAGCCAACGAAAAAGACTGAAGACAGTTTCTCTCAATTACTTGTATCATAAAAACAAATTCTTACAGGAATTCCCCAGACAGGTTGGATCACTCGATTGTTTCACTGAATACAATACATGAGAAGCTTTCAAACTTTAGTTAGAATGATAGTAAGATAAGAAGTTCACATACTAAGCTGATACTTACATTTATTTAACAAATAAATTTTTCAAAATATTTTTTTATCCATCCGTTCATGAAAATTCATTCTTTGTAAGTAAACTGGCTCTTTAAAAAATCAATCTTTTTAATTCAACTTATATTAAACATAAATGAAATCAAATCAAATTCATTTAATTGTAAATACTTTTTTGTAAATAACAATACTTTATCGTTTTAGAACAAACAGAAAATTGAAGAAGCATATCTTTCTTACATATAAAGCACTCATTTTAGAAAACTATTTAAGGTAAGTACTTGATTACTCATATAAAAATAATGCCAATAAATAAGCATCAGCAGTAATATAATGAAGTATGTAGTTTATATGAATATAATTTCTTAGTTCAGTATATTTTTTGCATGATCCATGACCTTAATTCAATTAAGTAAATCTTATGTAATAGTAAAAAATACCATACATATTGAAACTTGAGTAATAGTAAAAATTGCCATATACATACCATAATTTTGCACGTATAGTCCACAGGTGTGATTTTTTATTTAAAAAATTCCATAAATCATCAAATAGTCCACACCACTAGATAATCTGCAGACTATGAGCAAAAATATTTTAGTAAGACAATATTAAATCCTTTTAAGAATAAAAACCTAGGTACTACAGTAGAGTGCTGAAAAGTCTGGATGAGACTCAATGCCACCTTTAAAATTTGAAATCAATTCTTCTGCCATAGCCTGGGAGACGAACTTGAACGGAAGAAAGAGAGCAGCCTCCATGTTTCTGTTCGAGAATCCAGCTATGGAAATAGTCATCTAATGCAAGCCATTGTAGTTTTCCAGAACGATTGGATCGCTTTCATCTCCTATTTTTAATGTTTCCTTTTGTTTGCACCCATTTCTGACTGCTTTCTCATCGACCTTCTGAATGACTTTCGGCTTGAAATCAGCAATCAAACTGCGACAATGTTTTAACAATATCATGAATGACCAATATTACCCCAAATCAGAACTGTCAATAGTGACTATCGATATTTTCCCATACTCCAGGACACAATTTAAGATTGCACTACTGATCGTTCTGCTTTATGGGTTGTATTTATTTTCACGGTTTATTACCAATATCATGTAATGTTTTCATGACGTCTAGTGAGTCTTGCTTTTGTTTATATTTGATCATAGGCTGTTTGTGAGACATGCTTTTTCTCCCATTTCCAATTTTGATGATTTGAACAATATAAAACCGGCAGATAGTCTGCAGCTTTTTAAATACAGTCTGCTGATTATACGTGCGAAATTACGGTGTATATATATATATATAAAATGAACCTTGTGTAATAGTAAAAAATGCGAGATAGACTTGAACACTTACTTTATCACGATATAAAGCTGCAGCTCGAGTATTATACTTGTCAGTCAGAGGCATCTTGGCGTTATAATCTGGTTGACTCTCTAAAAACTGTTTGGCCTTTCGGTTACCTCCAACTTTCATTTTTTCTAATTCCACATCTTTCCATTTGTCCATCGATACAGATCTTACAAAACTGGAAAAAATTTTCTTTTAGAATCATATGAATAGAAAAAAAAATTCATGAAAGTTTCAATATTTCATAAGTTTGTTGATTGAATAGCGAGAAGTCTATACCATACAGGGTATCCGCCAAAATAAAATTTTTCAAATCCATGACTTTCCCTGATTTTAGCATATCATTTTCCATGACTTTAAAAATATTTTGTTAAAGTATATATGTATAAAAATTCTGGTGTGCATACAAATGTATGTTTTTAGAGAAATTACAAGAATTTATGATAAAAAATACTTTATAAATGTTTATAAACTCATATATATATATATATATATATAAATTGTATCTACATACCTAAGTTTAATCATATAGCAATTTTCTGAATGCAATCAAAAAATTTCCAATTTTAAATTTAGGGTAGTTATGTATTATCGAGGTGACCATGAATAATAGCCAAACACGATAACCCTATAATGTCTATATATAATAGTCCTAAAGATAAGCTTATATTTTGTACAAAAATCTTAATAATTATTAATAATAAAAATTATTATTAATAAAAAATTAATCTATAATTTAAGAAAAAACCAGAATATACATTTTCTCATCTATTAAGCTTGCTTGTTTTGAGTTTCCTTGGCGAACAAGTTTTTTACTTGGCAATATGGTCAATGGAATAATGCATAAGTACCAAACTCAGTAACTTCAGCCAAATGACAAGTAAAAATAGAATTAAATATTTCAATGCAATGATTTTGCCAAAATATTTAGTGCCTCACAATCAATAATAATTATTCACATTTCTATATAAATCTCAAAATTTAATGCCTCAAAATAAAAATTTCTCTTATTTACTGAAACTCCTAGTAACTCTTTACAGTAAAGATATCCTCTTTTCCTCCAAAGTATCAATTTTCAAACGGCTGTGAACATCCATGCCAGCAGTGGGTTTCAAACCCACGAACTTCTGTGCTGAAGAGCAGCGTCCTACCCATTTATCCATCGATCGGTCAAATCATTTTTTACGTTATTTAAAAAATAAAGACAGATTAGTAATATTTATGATACATACAAACAGAATAAACACAAAATATAGCATTTTAATAAGCACTAAAAAATCTAACGTGTGAGGGGGCATCCCCCTTCACCCCCCTTGTTATAAAAGAAAGGCAAAATAAATTTAATAACAGTTGAAAATTGGAAAGGGTAGAGCCACAAACATTCTTCAACACTCCTAACTCCCTTAAAAAACTTTGAAATAATTCCAAAAATAATTCTTTAATACAAAAAAAAACTGATTTGGAATACTGTTATTACCACACATTTGGAATTCAGAATGAAATGCAAAACCCACCTTACACCTAAGAATATCCTGATATTTTTTATCAATATCAAAAAGTAGTAAAAACCGAACTAACTACACCCACCATAACTAAATTACTAAATCCCAGAAAAAACACAAAAAGGGAAAAAAAAAAGTTCCAAACTAAAGCATCTTGTATGATTTAGAATATCCCTGATACTTTTTAACAATTTAAAAAATAGTAAGAACCAAAATAGCTACACCCACCATAACTAAATTATTAAATCCCAGAAAATGATTAAAATCCTGATCTAGGTGACTGTAAACCAAAAGAGAAGCTAAGATGCAAATTTCTCTAATAGTGCTTGGTACTGATGTCAGAAATCACAAGCACCAATGGAGTGCAAGAACACATTAGAGCTGCCGTACCCCACCACCAAAGTCAGAGCAAACACACCATCCCACTCATCACTCTATAAAATTGCCAAATTTGGCGGAAAAAAAAAAAAACACGTCTATAATGCATCTGTACCTGTACCCCTCTTCCTATACTGTATGAAACCCTTACAAAGACTGAGAATAAAACATACGTATCTAACACAGAAAATATAGAAGTATCAATAAAAATAACCAATATTTTAAAATCAATACTAATCATGATCTCCAGTTAAACATCTGCACTTCACATATTAACATAAATTGATATTTTCATAAAAGTCTAAATAGAAAGTTATAAATAACATTGAATTTAAAAAAGAATAATGCTAGAGTAAAATAGGCAAGATAAAAGAATGAAGAACACTTGTTATAACACATTAATGTAACAGACTTTAATCGTTAGATCCACAACAGACTTTTGGGTACACAAATGGTTGACCTTCTTAACGATAATTTTGACTTCATTTAAAACCAAATTATATGCTTGTATATTGAATTAAAATCTAATTCCTTACAATACATAAACATGTAATATAATCACAAAGAACTTTAAAGAAACAAAATAGTGATCTGTGAATTTTCAGATAAAATAATTTTCTTGTAAGGTGCGAGTGAGAACAAATAAAACAAACATTTTTCAATGCTGATAGTAGAAGTGTTGGAAAAAAAAATTAGAACCATTTAGATATTTTATATATCTTACCTGAGGTGAACTCCTAAACCTCGATGTTTGCCAGAACATTCTAAACAGATCCATATTCCATAAGTGACACTAACCCATTGGGGATTATGAGAACCACATTCAAAACAATTCTAAAAAGGAATTAATAAAAATTCCAATTCAAATCTTTTTGTTTCTGAGACAAACACAAGCCAGAATAATTTTCAAGCATTCTTTTAAAAAAGAAGAGAGAAAAGTTAAAACGTACAGATACATCTTACAGAATATCTGTACAAGTTAGGATTAAAATTTTTAACCACTCTTTTTTCTTTTCTGTTTCTATTTTTACTATTTTTTTTCAATTTAATGCCATTTTTGATTTTTAAAATTTCTAAATTGCAGTCCCTCTCACTCTTATAACATACCATGCATAAATACACAAATTTCATTCTTTTCTAATATCACCTTTCATCTATGATTTTTTTTTCACTAATTTTTTTTTTTTTTCCCTTTTCTACCTAACTTTTACATACTGTATCTTTGATAACCATAAAAATAAAAATAAAATATTTCAAAAGTAAAATATTTTTTTAAAATTTTAAATATATTTTAACAAAAAAAAAAATTACAAAATATATATTTTAATACCAAATTTTAAACAAAATTTAAAAATCAATTTTCATAAATATATAAAAAAAAAAAAATGACTTAATATTTAAAATGCAATTTTTATGTACATAATTTTTTATCTGGTTTGTTATCTTAAATCAAAATCAAAAACTGAATTTAATCAAAATTTAAAGAAATATAATATTTTTTTATCCATTAAATAACATATAAAAAACATTAAAATACATATTAAATTTTATTTTAATTTTATCTATTAAAACAGTAAACTATATTACAACACATTGAAAAATCAATATTTTAATTTTAAATAAAATATTAAATTAAAAACTTATAATTTAAAAATGAAATAATAAAAATTAATACTTTAAGAATTATAAATAATTATCATACATTATTTTCATCTTTTTTAAATTAAAAAATCTTTTGGAGGGACTTTCTGTCATAAACAAAAGAAATATTAAATTATTTTCAATTAATTATGCTTAACATGACAAAAAAATAAACACTACATATTAAAATTTTTTTTTAATTTAATAATTTTAAATTTAAAACAATTTTGAAATAAAAACTTTATTTTTAATTTACTTTTAATGAAGATTAAAATATTTCCATGAGGTTTACATAATAATGCTAAATTTAATATATGATATAATAATTATCATTTATAAATAATACTATCAGCAAATAAAAAAAAAGAATATAAAAATTTTGATAAAGAAAAATTTAACATGTTAGATTTTGTTTTAATGAAATGAAAATCTATATTTTTATTTTTCGAACAAAAATTAAATTTTTAAATACTTTCTAAGAATCTACTTGAAATACAACATAAATTATCTTATGAGGAAAATTTTAATGATTATATAAATGATTCAATAAATATATATTTCAGAATTAAGTTTTTAAAATGCCAAAAAATTAAATAAAATTTATTTAAAAAAATAAATTTTAAAAATGTACATCTAAATTTTTTAATGATCGAACTAAAAATAAATGTTATATATAGTATTTTCTGAGGCTTATGACATATATATATATATATATATATATATATATATATATATATATATATATATATATATATAAGAAAATAATATATATATATTAAATATTTATATTATGTGTGTTTTGTATGTGTATATATATATATATATATATATATATATATATATATATAATATATATATATACTATTGAATAGCTCATGTGACTTTATACTTTAAACCTTTTCAGTATGAGAAAGATTATATATTTGTCATAAGAAAACTGATAGGAAATCACATGAGGCTGTAAATCTCATCGATGGAGAAATTGATCACGTTCCAATTTAAAAATTAAGGAGTTTTTAAGGATCTTTGACAAAATTAAATCAGCAAAATATAGTTAGACATTGCAAATGATAGTTTTTGTAGATACATCAACATTTATTATTTTTAAGTACTTTGAGTTTAATAATATCCAAGCTTTAGTTTAACTGCCCAGTCAAAAACAATAAATGTAAAGATGTTACTATATTATTACAGTTTTATGAATTTAATGTCTATGTCAATTTTTTAAAGATATGACATACTTTATCTTAAAAGAATGTTATATTAACCATTTAGTTTTAAAAGGACATTGTAATAATAAACTAATTTTTTAATATAATCTTTGAATGCTTATATTGAAAATTTTTTAAATTTAAGTTACAGTTTTTCTAATTTTTAAATGAAAAAAAAAAACTTTTTAATACCTCAGAAAATTTTAAAACTGTACCTAAACTGTACCATTTGTATGAAATAAATGCTGTATTCTATAATGAAAATACCTTAAACTGTTGTACTTAAAAACAAAATTTATAATGAATATCTATAAGTTAAAATATTGATAGACATAATGATGTTTTACAATAAAGTATAAAAAATTATGAACAAATATTTTTAAATTACAAAGTTATTTAAAAAAATCTATTTACTCATATTATACCCAACTTCATTAAATTTAAAATAAACATTGATTTTGTATATAATACAATATTTAGTACAGACCTATAAGAAAACGTTGAGAATTTATATATTTAAATAATTTTGACTTATATTGCATTGCTTTATTAAAAATAGGTTAAACTTCAAAGTATTTATGAATACACAAGAACCTTTGCAGTGTGCTGTTAAGAGCTTAGAGTTCTTATAAATAAATATAAATATATACAACTGTTTATGATTTAAACGCACCCCCCTTTTTTTCAAAGAATTGAATCGTTAATGTTTGGATCTTTAAAGATCCTTAAATTTAGCAGTAAATTTTTCATAATATTAAATGGCAGTTGATTTTCAAAGAATATTAAAGAATTTTAGGCTAAACAATTTTATTACAATAGAAATTTTTTAAAAAATTACAATACATAAAAGTATTTCTTACGAATCATCATATCGGAATTAGTTTACTGCAAACAAATAATGTAAAACATCTGCCGTATATGAAAGCTGTCATTTGATTATTTTAAATGTAAACATTGTCATTATTAGATTTGAATACTAAGAGCTGTGTTGGAAAATAGTAAACTACCAAGACTATGATATTTTTCTTTCAACCTACATATATGATATGCAGAAATTGAAAATATTTTATACAACTCCGTTATGTTACTTAAGTTTTAGTTCAACCTATAAAACTTTCATAGTACTTTGTATTCTAATTAGAGTTGAAATATATAGTAATATAAAACTCCACGATATCGACTTAAATGCCTGTAGTTAAAATCACAATAAATATCAAAGAAATAAATATTCATTTCAATAGGTCCGATAAGTTTATCATGTATTTTACAGGAAATACCTTGAAAAGCTCTGAAGTTCGGATATAATTAAATTCCCCCAAAATTCCTTATTGTTTAGAAGAATTTACAAACATTTCATAATAGTAAATACAAGAAACATAATAAAAATATGTTATCACCTGTTGCGAAGAGCAACAGAAATCAGGTCTACAATCACAAACAAAACTGGTACATTTTTATGAGAACTGTATTATTCTTACTTGTGCAAAGAAAGTTAACCTTTTAATTTTCCTTACAAAAATTTCCTTAAAACTTTAGATTACAGCAATTACAAAACATTATGTGATGAGTTGTCACACCATATTGACGGTGCTCAGGAAAAAAAGAAAGTTTTGAAATTGACCATCCGGAACGAATACTTTAATGAATCATTCAGAAAAGTTGTTTCAAAAATTCACGAGGCATTTAAAAAAAAAGTCTACGTTCTGATTTTAGATTTGGGGTTATAGCCTTAAGAAATAACCAACTATTATTTACCCTAAATTGAATGATAATCAGATCTGGACTAAATATGGTTTTATTTCAGAGGTAGCTACTCCGTGCCCAGGCTTTGATTTGGAAATACAATCAGGAATGTTACTTATTCTGCCAATATGTACTTTTTCTGAGCTATTTAAATAAAAATCGACATATTTATTGTTTATCATTAGGCACGAAAATGATTTTTTTTTGTTTCCGAGATCCAATAATCAAAAAGTTTTATAAATTTATAGAATTTTGCAGACGTGCTTTGAAAATTTTTGAAAACGTTTAACTCTAAGTAAACTTTCTTGGCGAGGAAAAAAAGGGTTGAAAGATTGAAACCAACAGAGGAAATTGGTAGAGATTCGATATCTAAGTTCCAGCTTTTGTCGCCAAATTTGGCAACTTTTTCGGGCGTTTTGCCGGGCAATGATTGTTTATCTTTTACTTCCCTGACATTGGAGCTTTGTAGTGGCAACCTGGTTCGTTCTGTAATCCCTATTGGTGCACGTAACAAACTGGCGCCTTTTTGGAATTATTTCTCGTCTAGAGAGTTTTTTTTGCGTTACTGTACGTGCTGGTCTGGTTGGAGTACATGCGTGGACAGGTTGTACCATTTTTTTTTAAAATCTTTTTAGGTATTTTGGGAATGAGGAATTTTCACGTTTTCTAATTTTGATTTTAAACGATAGAAGACAAAAAAGTAAGCAGGACAGTAGCTATTTTTCTTTCATTTGGGGGCCTAATGAGTGATTTCTAATGGGTTTTATAGCGGACTCTTTAACGTCTCTCAAAAACGCTACTTTATCTCCGCCGTGTTTGTGACGTCATCGTTCATGTAAACACCGAGCTCCTACGCTGTTTACATGTTAAAAGGCGACTTTTAAATTTGTTTTTTGTGTAAAGTATCGCATATAATAGCATTTTTTTGTTATGTCTGGCATTAAAAAATCATACTCTAAATATTGTATTGTGCCACTCTGTAAAAATACAACAACTAATTGCAATGAGAAGATATTTTTCAGCGTCCCAAAAGACCCACATACACGTAAAATCTGGACAACTGAGATGAAAAGGGATGAGAAATTAAACCTCAAATTATCATATAAATCATCTCTATGGGTTTGTGAAGACCATTTTTCGGTAATTAAATGCTTGCATTTGTTTAAATATTACTATTTTAGAACAATTAAAGTATATAAAATACATCTATACCTTTAAAAGGATTGTTGATTAACCACTGCTATTTAACTTTTAAAACTGCTAATTTTCGAGTATTATCACAGAGTTCAAGTACAATAAATATTTTATAACGCATATAAATATCGAAAAACATATAAATATCTAAAGCATATAATTATCTAATAAATAACTCGGGGGAGGGGAAAGTTATGTATTTTCAAGGTATTATAAATATTTTCTTCAGAGATGCATACTTTCTTATGTATCAAATGTAACAGTGATATTTTTCGATTAAATTGGTGACTAATTTGAAAAAAAAAGTATAATATTTTTAAAATACTTAATAATTATATTACTTTAAAAATTAAATTTAATTTGAGAAATTTTATACATTTTTTAATTTGACATTAATATTAAAGGCAATAAAATTGTATTGCTATTTAAAAATGCATAAATAATTAAGTAAAGCCATTTAAAGATTTTAAATTTCTTTTCATCATATTTAAAATATCTAAGAATTGATTTTGTTTTGGTTTGGTTTTGGAATGCTACGGTCTACTTTTTGCAACACGAAGGCTAATGAGACCGGTCTCACAAAAAATACCTCCTCTAATTTTTATTTTAATATTACATCCGTCTCTATTTATAAAAAACGATGCAACTACAAATGTGTATGTATATGATATATGTATATTTATTTGACTTGTTTGTGTTTACAAATAAAAGAGCTGTGTTTAGCATGAATAAAGTATTAATACATGTTAAGTAAAATTGGAAAAAATATATAAATGATTTTACACACCTTTGGGTTTTAATTCCTCGTATTTCTGCTCCCATAAAATCCGGGTTTTTTTGCCAAGAAAGAAAACATTGACATGCTGTCAATTTTCGGGAGGTTGTCTGATTGGTAAATCCAGGTAGAAGAGACATTTATGACAAATTGAGATAACTAAGCTATCTAGATCGATAAAATAAACCTTCAGGTTTAAATAAAAATAAATTTTGATAGCTAGAAAATTTCAGGAACTTGCAAAAACAAAATCGGAAAATAGTGCGCGCTTAAAAGCAATACAAAAATATTGGTCTGCATGAACGATGACATCACAACCAATCACGGAGCTTTTTGATGTCACGTGATTTTAGCTTAACTTTAAAATTAATTTTTTAAATGATGGACCCAGTTTTTTACATTTTTGAGAACATTTTTGGAATCTACGAGTCTGAAATTACCAGAAAAACACTAAGTTGTTCGAATCCCCCACATGTGCAAATTCCTCATTATGGGTTAGAAAGGAGGGAATTGTTTCATAATTTTTCAATGTTTCATAATTTCTTGTGTGTTTTAAAATGTGTGTTTTTTTTTAATATTTGTTGTAACAATATGGGGGGTGAGGGGGGTTTCCCCCCTCAAAATTAAAAAAAATTATGTATTTTAAATAATTTTTCAATGTTTCATAATTTCTTTTTTAATGTTTCTCAAAATGTGTGTATGTTTTTTTATATATTTGTTGAAACAATATGAGAGTGTTGGGGGGGTTCCCCCTTCAAAAATAAAAAATTTTATTTTAATCTTTCAGAAAATGCCATTTCTGTCGCCATTTTAATACATAGTTTCTTAAAAGCTATGTTGTGGCGTCCATGTTTTTTCTTGGTGATCTTTCAGAAAGCGCCATATTCTGCTTCCATTTTTGTTTGGCGACTTTCAAAAATGGTTTTTTTTTGCCAAGATCGCCAAGAAAAAAACATTGTGGCAGGAAGAGTGTAGATATCACATCAGTTCCAGGAAATTGTATGAACTTTTTCACACACATTATTGTCTTATAATGAATAATTCTGGGGAAAAATCCTGAGAACCTAAGATTGGGACATTATTTTGGAAAGATAAAAAATAAAACCCTTAATCTTAATACGTTCAATACTTTATGAGTGACAAATTAGATCTAAATAATAAGGAAAGTCCGGTCCTCCAAGATTGTTTTGATCATAAAGGCGGCGAGCCATAATTCGTCCATAACACTGTCGAGTCGTACTCTATTTTTTCCCATGAGATGTAGCGAAGTCTCGGTAGCGCAGTAGGCAGCTCGTCAGTCTCGTAGAGATGTACCATTAATTAACGCATAGTAATATACCATAATTTGTACAAATTCTTAGTATTTATAGGTGATATTGAACCATATTCTTAGTAAATATTTAGAGCTAGTTATGAAGCATAATTTTTAGAGGGTATTCGCGAGACAGTTTGAAAAACGTTTTCTAAAAGAAAAATGGGCTCCAGGAAGAAAAAAACAACGTAAGGAAGAAAATTTTGCTCTGGGAAGGAAAAACTGCGTACACAAGAAAAAATTTGCCCTGGGAGGAACAAAACAGCTTGCGAAAGAAGCTTCCGGTACAGATGCGATATTTACGCTCCGGCTTTTGTCACCAAATTTGGCGGCTTTTTCGAGCGTTTTGCCAGATGATGACTGTTTATCTTTTACTACCCTTACATTGGAGCTTTGTGGTGGCAACCCTGGGTCGTTCTTTAAGCCCCATTGGTGCACGTGACCACCCGGCGCCTTTTTGAATAATTTCTCTGGATTTTTCTAATTATACTGGATTTGTGTAGTTCGGACGTGCTCGCTGATCAGGTTGTACCTTTTTTTTATTATTTTTGTTAGTACTAGTATGAATTTAATGCAGACTGTTGAGCACACTTTCTTTTTTTAATATTTGTTAAAATGCGTGTATATTTATAGTTGTTGTAACAATATGGAAGGGTTGAGAGGGAGAATTTTCCCTCACAATTTTTAAATTTCTATTCCCTTATTCCTTTTATTTTAATGTTTATTAAAATGTGTGTATGTTTTATGTATTTATAGCTGTTGTAATAAGTTGTAAAGATATGGTGGTTAAAGGGGGTTCCCCCTCCCAAATTTTAAATTTGTTTTTCCGTGTGCTCAACAGTCTGCAATAAATTTGTTTATTTATCCATGTTTTTTTTCTTGGTAATCTTTCAGGATACGCCATTTTCTGCAGAATAGGATTTTTTTTTGTCAAGATCGCCAAGAAAAAAACATGGTGGCCGTAAGAGCTTAGATATCGTATCTGTTCCAAGCATCCCATCAATCGTCAGTGCGGTTAGATGGCGACCAAAAATATCTTAGATCTAAAAAAAATATTTTTTAAGACTTGCAAAAAAGATACACGAGTGCACAAACTGACCGTGTCAACCTTTGATGTCAAAAAAGCTGAATTTATCTTCATTGGTCGCAAAGTAAAAATATTTCAATCCTCTAAATCGACCAATGATTAGGTCTTATTGGAGCAATTCGTAGAGACAAAATCCCCCAATCGAACCCCTGCATGTATGGGTCGTGCCGATATCAGGTTTTTTCTATCAGTGGAGACGAATACCGAAATGGGAAAAAGTACCTTTGTCGATTACGGTAACTAATCCTCTCGTAGGGTGTGTTAGATTAACTTCGCCACCGAATGCTGGATGGCGCTACGGAGCGAGGGGGTAAAAACCAAACTATATGTGTAACAGACTGTAAAAATAATAATGTTACGTTGGCCTAGTGTTTGAGAAAGAAATTAAAACTCATTAAGAAACACATGAAAAATAGGTCTTGATTAAATGATTTTATACAATTAAATAAATGCCTAAGGAATACAAATAGTTGAATTAACATATCATTTGTAGATCGAGGACTGCTTTCGAGTCGGCGTCGATCCTAAGAAAAATGGCGAAAATTTCTTCCACCAAGGGTTCTTTCACCAAAACTGGGATGACAGCCTTTCACCTCTCATTCTTATGCGTAACAACCTTGTCCGCTCCAAAAAAATTTCCGACTCACCGCGGAGACAAAAAAAAAAAAAAAAAAAAAAAAAAAAAAGAGTCCACTCCAGAACGGTGGGGGGAGAGGGTCAAAATTCCCCAAACGAACGGACACTTCTATTGGCTGGGAGAAGTCCGAAGTCTCTCTGCATTCAAACCGGTCCTGCCCCGGCATGTCACCTTCGAAGACACACTGGGACTTGAACTGAATGTAACTTATTGTTACATAGACTAAGTCTGTTAGGATTCGA